>CM053594.1:315403075-315461904 GCA_028646575.1 Pseudocheirus occidentalis
GAATCTAGTATTTAAGGCTATATTCAAATGCAACTGGGAAATAATACATACAGGGACGGGGGCAGGGAGCTCCTCCCTGCCCTGCTAGAAAGCTAGAGGGGTGTTGGAGGAGGGCATAAAAAGGAACAGATTGTGGGAGGGACCTTACAGTGGGATCAATGTTCTGGGATGGGGGGTAGGGGCAAAAAGGGGAGAAAATTTGTAACTCAAAACCTTGTGGAAATGAATGATGTAACCAAGAAAATACATTAAAATTTAAAAAAAAGAAAACAAACCAAAAAAAGACCTAAGTTCAAATCTGACCTCAGACACTTCCTAGCTGTGTGACCCTGAGCAAGTCATTTAACCTTGTTTGCCTTAGTTTCTTCATCTGTAAAATGAGTTGAAAAAAGAAATGGCAAACCACTCCAGTATCTATTCCAAGAAAACCCCCAAATGATGTCACCACTAGTCAGATACAACTGAAAAAGGACTGCATAAGAAGTAAGTATATATGTGTGTGTGTGTGTGTATGTGTGTGATCATAGACAAGGATGTTGTAGTAAATGCTTAAGAGCTGGCTCTCTGGAGGAAAAAACGTACCACAACATATTTTTAAAGTTTAATCTCCATCATTAACATATTCTCCATCACTTTAATCTCAATCAACCAAAAAAAAATTGTTTTAGACAATTTACATAATCAACAAAAAGTAAATCAAGCCCTGATTTGCAGTGTTTGCCAATTTCTGAGGTATAAATGTTCACACTGATGCAAATGCTCATATGGAAAATTTAACATTTGACCATTTTGAGCCAGTCAGAGCTGGTCCAAAATACCCCTGAAGCAGCTGAAGCTGGAAGAGACCCAATTGGTTATCTGCTCCAATATTTTCATTTTTCTGAAGGGAAAAAGAGGCCTAGATAGTTTATGTCATTTACCCAAGACCAACTAAGGGGCTGTATTTCAGTATAATAGGAAGATTTGGTAGCAATGTTGCCCAAGATTGAATTCAGCCCTGATTGAATATAGATATGTCATGTTCTGAATTCATGTTAAATCAGTTTGATTAGTAGTAAGTTCATTAGTAAATCGAGGTACTAAGTTAACTAAGAGGCAATATGGTACACGAGAAAAACCAATGGATTTGGAGTCATAATCCAACCTCTGCAATTTCATTATCTATTTGAACTTGGACAAGTCTCTTGACATGTAACATTCAATTTCCTCAAACATAAAATGAAGTAAATGGAAGTCTCCTCTAGCTCTAAATCTATGACCTTATAAGTTAAAAGGATAAATTGTATTGTGCACATATGAAATATATTTTAGAGTTTCTTACAAAACCCAAAACCAGAGTGAATAGAGTATTCAAAAAATGTTGATTCCCAATGCACGCAAACGAAAATTCAAGCCCTAATTGGCCAGTAAGGGTATGTGAGTCTTGGCTCTCTCGCTGTGTTGACATATGCTCTCCCCAGGTGCTTGGATCAAAATGTTTCCAGTTACCATTTGGAATCCCTCATCTCCTTAAACAGCACGGCCGTTCAGGAAATCTCTTTGGGCTGCCTGTTGCTGAGCATAAGACAAAAGCTTTCTTGTTTAATGGAAAACATAACAAAAAGCTCTGTTCTTCTATGCACGATTGCTACAAAGGAAACTATGAAGCTAACCCAAGACACTTGGTCATTGAACTCCCCAAGGATGAGAGGGAGGAATGTGAATTCAGGCTGCCTATGATCTCTCAAGTCTTTCTTGTTCCCCTCAGTCTCTTAGAGAGCAATAAGCCATTATGAACTTTTGTTAACAGAATTTACCCTTTAAGAAAATAAGGTTATCACAGAATCTTAGACCTAGAAAAGACTTCAGAAGTGTATTTAATCCAAACCCCTAATTCTAGAATCTGAGGAAACAGACTCAGGTAGGTAAAATGACCTGCCTAACGTCACCCCGTTAGGTGATGCCAGAGCCAGGTTTGGAAACCAAGTCCTCTAACATTTTGTCCAGGACTCTTCTGTTACACCGTGATGAATGAACTTGCTCCTGAGTTTCAATAAGCATTGAAAACCAAAGTGAAACTAGAAATTAGTCAAATGATCTGTTAGAATATGTATATCATGGAATATTATTGACCTAGGCAAGAAACAATAAGCATTAGGAATTCCAATAAGTATTGGAAGATTTGTCTAACCTGATGTTATGTGGAATAAGCAGGAGCAGATGAGTGGTACACAATAGCAAACACACCAATGTCAAAGAAAAGATCACTAAAAGGTGGCCAAATTTCAAAATTAATAATCATCCAAAAGAACAGATAATAAAACATTTCTCCCCATTCTCACAGAAAAATACGTGGCTATGAGCACAGAGGGTCCTTGTGTTAACTCTTGTTTTGCTTAACTATTTTCCTTTGTGCAATGAAGGGGTCAGCTGCGGAAGGAAAAAATATACGAAAATGACTGGGTTTTGCAACCAAAGGCATCAATAATTCTTTTTAAAAAACTCAACAGATGATAGAGGCAGGAAAGCTCCATGAGCTCCCCCCATAACCACCTCAAATGCCTACAAAATATGACTCTAAACAGATGTTAGAGCTACAGAACTCACAAAGTGAAAGACAGAAACAAATCTCCCACTGAAGGCAGCCCAGCAGGCCTACAGGAAGGGTCCATCACAGTGTGCTGGGAGCTGAGCCCAACCTCAAGTGAACCTGTGGTTTTAGCCCCAGGGTGGCCTTGACCAGAAGTGGCTAGAGCTGATATCCAGGGAGTAGATTACCAGCAACTTTGGTGGTTTCCAGAATTATCAACCCATAAATGCTAAAGACAAAGTAAAAGGTCAGTGTGGAACTCTGTTGGAACTGGGGAGGGGGGAAACAAAGGAGCATGATATAGCCCCTTCCCCAAGGGCATGAAGCCACCTTCACATGGCTGCTTCAGAGCTCCTGGCCAGCAGATTGTAGGGGAACCAAGCAACCATTCAGAGGGTAATTGCTCTTGCTTTAACCTACTTGTATCTGGATCACTTTCTTGGGTAGAGGTTCTGGGGTGTGTGACCAGTAAGCCAGAGCTTGTGAGAGCTACAGAGAGGGTACCCAACTAATACCTCAGGCAGCTGTCAAAACCCCAGCAATTTGGGACAAAGTTCTCCTCTCTGGAAGCAGAGTTCTACTGTGTCAAAGAGCTCAAAAGTCAAGTAATCAAGTGGCAATATGAGCAAGCAAAGGAAGCAAAACAAGCTCAGCAATCCAACTTTAGATTCCTTTTCTGGGGACAAAAAGGGTCAAAGCATGGAATGGGAGGAAGACAACAAAGTGAGAATTCTTGCGCCAAAAGCTTCCAAGAAAAATATGAACTGGTTACAGGCCATGGAGGAGCTTGAGAAGGATTTTGAAAATCAAGTAAGAGAAGTGGAGGAAAAACTGTGAAGAGAAATGAGAATGATGCAAGAAAATTATGAAAAAAGACTCAACAAACTGACTGAAGAAATAATACCTTAAAAAAAAGACTAACTCCTCTTTCCCTGTCACCACAGTGTCGAGTGGTAGGTGGAGGCTCCCAGGTGTTTTCAAGATTTAGCTTTACCCGTGAACCACTGCCATGGCTGAGGAAGGCATTGCTGCTGGAGGTGTAATGGATGTTAACACCACTCTACAAGAAGTGCTGAAGACCACACTCATCCACGATGGCCTAGCTCATGGAATTTGTGAAGTAGCCAAAGTCTTTGTGTACTTGCTTCCAACTGTGATCAACCTATGTGTGGAAAGTTGGTTGAGACCCTATGTGCTGAGCACCAAATCAACTTGATCAAGTTTGATGACAACAAGAAGCTGGGTGAATGGGTCGGCCTCTGTAAAACTGACAGAGAAAGAAAGCCCCATAAAGTGGTTGGCTGCAGTTGTGTTATTGTTAAGGACTATGGCAAGGAATCTCAAGCCAAAGATGTCATCGAAGAATATTTTAAATGCAAGAAATGAATTAATAAAAGTCTTGGTCTGAAAAAAATAATAGACTAACTCAAATGGCAAAAGAGGCCCAAAAAGCCAATGAGGAGAAGAATGCCTAAAAAAGCCAAATTTTCCAAATGGAAAAAGAATCTCAAAAGCTTGCTGAAAAGAATAATTCCTTCAGAATTAGAATGGAGTAAATGAAATCAAATGTTTAAAAAATCAAATGTTTAAAAATATTATTATTATTATTACTGTTATTCTTACTTTACATGAAACTGGGAAATGAAATATACAGTCATTGGGGTATCCATTTTGCCATACTGGAAAGTTGGAGGGTTGATGGGAGAGGATATAGGAGAGAGCAGATTGGGGGAGGGGATATTCAGTAGGATCACTGTTTTGAGGTGGTGGGTAAGGGAAAGACAGGGAGAAAATCTGTAATTCAAAATCTTGTGGAAATGAGTTTTGTAAACTAAAAATAAACATAAAACTAATTTTAAAAAACTCAACAGAAGTGGAACAATGATTCTTATCCTTGTCTCCTTGAATTTTGAGGAGCTGAACATGGTCATTTGGAGAGAATTTCTAATCTGCATCCAATAGCCAGGTTCTTTTTCCTATGGTCAAGTTGTGTATAACCACTATGCCTTCCCAAATGAGAAGGTAGTGTCTTATTTCCTGGAGGTGTTGTAAAGTTTAAGTAACCCTTCAGTCTTCTATATTACTGGATAGTTTACTGAATTTAACTTATTTAACCTTCAATATTTTAAGGGATCTATCATCTCATTAATGTGGGTACTCCCTCCACTAATGCAGATTTCAGCCCCATAAATTTTCCATTTCTGTAACCTTATAACAATTATACCAAGAGTACACAACTCTATACAGCCATCAATCCAGGTTTTTTTTTAAATCTTCTTCTGCATGCATACTCAGATCATTGGGGAAAAAACTGGGAAGTTTGCCTAAGAAAAACCTCAGCCTTTCCCAATTTCTACCACTACTTCCAAAAGAGTTGGTTAACGTATTCGTGCTGCGCCCCAGAAAAGCTCTACACAACTGAGACACTGAACAGGCTTAGTGGAAATTTGTAAAGTATGTTACCAGGATAGCTGACCAAGTTTTGCAACACATTCAGAGAAAGTAAACTTGTTAAATAGAAAAAATAAAGCAGGCAACCTCATTGGTAAAACAGAATGGAAAGAAGACAGGAAAACAACATTTAATACAAGCTAGAAAATCAAAAGATAATTGGAATAATGGACAAGTTTGGCCTAGGAGTACAAAACAAAGCAGGCCAGACACTAAATTAGAGTTTTGTCAAGATTACTCACTGATTGTAATAAACACTCTTTTTCAACAACCCAAAAGGCAACTCTACACATGGACATCACCAGATGGTCAATATCGAAATTAGATTGAGTACATTCTTTGCAGCCAAAGGTGGAAAAGCTGTATGCAGTCAATTAAAACAAGGCCTGGAGCCTACTGTGGCTCAGATCATGAACTTTTTATTGCAAAATTCAGGCTTAAATTGAAGAAAGTAGGGAAAAGCATCAGACAATATAGGTATGCCCTTAATAATATCCCTTATGAATATGAAATGGAAGTGATGAACGGATCTAAGAAATTAGATGTGGTAGATAAAGTGCCTGAAGAACCATGAACAGAGGTTTGTAATATTGTAAAGGAGGAAGCAAAAAAAAAAACAAAAAAAATCCAATGAAAAAAGAAAAGCAAAATTGTTCTCTGATGAAGCTTTACAAACAGCTGAGGAGAGAAGAAAAGGTAAAGAGAAAGGAGAAAGGGAAAGATATACCCAACTAAATACATAATTCCAGAGAATAGCAAAGAGAGATAAAATTATTTTAAATGAGTAAATGCAAAGAAATAAAAAACAGAATGGGAAAAACAAGACAGAGATTTCTTTTTTAGAAACTGGAGCTACAAGGGAACTTTTCATGCAAAATTGGTCATGATAAAAGACAAAAAAAATGAGAGGGACTTAAGAGAAATTGGAGAGATTAAGAAGACGTGGCAAGAATACAAAGAAGAACTATATAAGAAAAAGCTTAACATCACTGATGATCATGATGGTGTGGTTGCTGGTCTAGCCAGACATCCTGGAGAATTAAATCATGAGGGCCTTAGGGAGCATTGCTAACAAGAAGACTAGTAGAGCTATTTAAAATCCTAAAAGATGATACTTTTAAAATGCTTAACACGCCAGCAAATTTGAAAAACTCAGCAGTGGCCACTGGATTGGAAAAGATCAATTTGTGTCCCAGTCCTAAAGAACAATGTCAAAGAATGTTGAAATCACTCCCCCAAAAAGTGTGCTTATTTCATATGCCAGCAAGGTCAAGTTTACAATTCTTCGAAGTAGGCTTCAACAACATGTGATTGAGAATTACCAGAAGAACAGGCTAATTTTCAAAGAGGCAGAGAAATAGAAACCAAATTGCCAATGTTCTTTGGATTGTGGAGAAAACAAGGGAGTTGCAGAAAAACATCTTCTGCTTCATTTACTACACTAAAGCCTCCAACTGTGTGGATCACAACAAAATGTGTCAAGTCTTCAAAGATATGGGAGTACCAGATCATCTTACCTGTCTCCTGAAGTACCTGTATGAAGGCTAAGATGCAATCAATGGAGCCAAACATGGAATGATTGATTGGTTTAAGACTGGAAAAGGATATATATCTTATCACCTTATTTAATTTATATGCAGAGTATACCATGCAACATGCCAGACTGGTTAAATTAAACTTCAAAACTAAGGTGACTGGAGAAATAACAATCTCATCTATGCAGGCAATACTGCTCTAGTGGCAGAAAGTAAAGAATGAGGGTGAAAGTGGAGAGTGTAAAAGCTGGTTTGAAACTTCACATAAAAGCAAACAAACAACTAAGACCTTGGCAACTGGTTCCATCATTTCCTAACAAAAAAAGAGGGAGAAAAAATGGAAGCGGTGTCAGATTTTATTTTATATTCTTTGGGCTCAAAGATCACTGCAGGTGGTGAATGCAGCCATAAAATTCAAAGACACTTGCTCCTTGAAAGGAAAGCCAAGGTAAATCCAGACAAAAAAGCAGAGATATCACCTTGCCAACAAAGGTCTGTATAGTCAAAACTATGGTTTTTCCAGTAGTAATGTACAGCTGTGAGAGTTAGGCTATAAGGAAACCCAAGCACCACAGAATCAACACTTTCAAATTTCTGTGCTAAAGAAGACTTTTGAGAGTCTCTTGACAGGAAGAAGATCAAATCAGTCAATACTGAAAGAAATTAATCCATATTATTCACTGGAAGGTCAAATACTAAAGGTGAAGTTTAAATACTTTGGTCACATAATGAGATTCATTGTAAAAGACCTTAATGTCAGGAAAGATTCAAGGGAAATGGAAAGTGGGACAGTAAAGGATGAGATGGATAGATAGTGTCATGGAAGCAACGAACATGAACTTGGAAAGACCTGGGGAGATAATAGAGGACAGAAGGGCCTGGAGAGGGATCCATGGGATCATGAAGAATCAGAGACAATTGAATGATGACAACAAAAACAACAAGAATAGGTAGCTTTGATTTTGTCTTCTGAAAATTGCCTCTTCACATCCTTTGACCATTTATCAAAGTCATATTCTTATAAATTTGACTCAGTTTTCTATATACTTGAAAAATAAGGTCCTTATCAGAGAAACTTGCTTTAAAATTTTTCCCCAGTTTCCTGCTTTCATTCTCATCTTTACTGTGCTGATTTTTAAAATTTCATTTCATCAAAATTATTGATTTTACTTCATATGATGCTCTGTCTCCTGTTTTGCCATAAATTCTTACCTTATGCATAGATGTGACAGGATCTGTGCTCCTCTAATTTGTTTATATCACCCTTTGTCTCTACATCTTGCACTCATGTACTTCCTTGCCTTATATACAATGTGAGGTGTTGGCCTATACCTAGTTGCTGCTAAATTTTTCCAGCCTTCCCAGAAATTCTTGTCATACACTGAGTTCTTAGCCACCAAAGCTTGGATCTTTAGGTTTATCAAACAGTTAAGTACCATGGTCATTTATTACTGTGAATTGTGTATCTATCTATTCCATTCATCCACCACTCTATTTCTAAGCCAGTACTAGATTTTTTTTCATGATTACAGCTTTGTTTGAACTCTGCTAGGCTGCCTTCCTTCACATTTTTTCATTAATTTCCTTGATAATCTTGACTTTTTATTCTTCCAAATGAATTATTATTTTTTCTAGCTTTATACAAGAGTTCTTTGTAGTTTAATTGATGTGTTTAAGTAAATTAATTTAGGTAGAATTGTCATTTCTATTATATTAGCTTGACCTACCCATGAGCAATTAATATTTCTCCGATTGTTTAGATCTTTATTTGTGTGAAAAGTGCTTTATAATTATGTTCCTATAGTTTCTGGACTTGTCTTCACAAGCAGATTCTCAAGTATTTTATATTGCCTACAGTTATTTTAAATGAAATTTCTGTCTTCCTGCTATACTTTGTTAGTAATATATAGAAATGCTGATGATTTACATGGATTTGTTTTATGTACTGCAATTTTGCTAAAGTTGTTCATTATTTTAACTGGTTTTTTAGTGGATTATCTCTGGTTCCAGCATATCTCTGACACAGCATAATATTGTCTATAAAGAGTGATACCTTTGTTTTTTCAATGCCTATTTTAATTCATTCAATTTCTTTTTCTTGTCTTATTACTCTTATTAACTTATTGCTAATATAACAATCACATTGCAAGAAAATCAGCTCAAAGTATATCTCTACTAATAGTGGCACCAATTTTTATAAAAATAATAAAAATTTTAATAAAAAGATCATTATAAATATTATGAAATAAAATTCTTCATGGACATCACCACTGGATTTTCATAAATAGCACACTCCCTAAAAATTAGTGTTATCACATTTCTATGTCTAAACCACATACCAA
The DNA here is from genome assembly GCA_028646575.1 of Pseudocheirus occidentalis. Lineage (NCBI taxonomy): Eukaryota > Metazoa > Chordata > Mammalia > Diprotodontia > Pseudocheiridae > Pseudocheirus > Pseudocheirus occidentalis. The sequence continues at coordinate 315,411,973 of CM053594.1, forward strand.
CATGAATGAAAGACCACACAAATTCACTATTGTTGGAGCTGTGAATAGGTACAAACATTTTGGAAAGCAATTTGGAATCATGCCCAGAAAACAACTAAAATGCCTGTATGTTTTGATTCAGAGAGTTCATTGATAGGAAGATAAACCCAAAGATGTCAAAGATTCAGGTTCCATATATACCAAAACATTTAAAGCAGTGCTTTTTAAAATAGCTTAGAGATGGAAACAAAGTCAATGGCCCTCAACTAAGGAATCACAAATGATGCAGCAAATGAATGCAATGGAATATTCTGTGCCATAAGAAATGATCAATAGGAAGAATTTTTGAAAGCACAGGAAGAATTATACAAAAGAATCTAAGTAAACAGAACCAGAAAAAAATATACAGAATTACCATGCCAAGAATAACAACTAAATGTTATATAATTATATTAGTAAGTTCTGCTCCAAAGACAAGATAAAGAAAGGTATTTCCCTCTCTTCTTTGCAGAAATAGAAAACTATGGACATAGCCAGCCCTCCATATAATGGCAGACAATTGTGTTGATTACTTTTGTGGAAAAGCTCTTTCCCCTCTGTTTTCATTCTTTGTCACAAAATTCTCTAGGTGATATTGAGAGGAAGGAATATATGGAGAAATAAAACTTATATAAACACAAAAAAATCAAGAAATTCATTTCTTAAAGATAGATCCTTGAATTACTAGATAAAAGAAAGGTCGCTACTTTATCACTTTGAAGACATCATCTGAAATTCTTAGAGAAGGGTCCATAGGGGGGAAGTAGTTTAATGATAGATGGCATTTATATAGAGCTCCACTTTGAAAACAAATTTAAATTCATTATTTAATGCCTATAATAACTTTATGATACACATACTCCAGGCATTATCATACCCATTACACAGAAGGGAAAAATGAGATTCAGAGAGGTCACGAGGGACCAGTATTCATTAGTAAACATTAGAAGCAGGATTCAAATCCAGATTATTCCTGACTTTAAGTCTGGTGTTCTTTTCTGCCATCATGCTATTTCTTAACACTGTGAGATAGTGGAAAGAGCACTGGTTTGTTTTTGTTTTTACTAATAAGACCTGGTTTCAAATCCTGCTTATTTCATTTACTATATCTATACCTTGGACAAATCACTTAGCATCTGAGGGCCCCAGTTCCTGGTACATCTAATCCTGGATTAGATGGCTTCAAAGTTTCCCTTATAGCTCTAAATCTTGGATCTTATTGTCCTGCGGGTATGCCATTAGCTCAGAGTGTTATAGTGTGGGTATGCTAGTGAGCACAACTGTCTTCTAAATGACTGACCTGAGTTCATTTTTCAGCCAAGAAACACACTGATATTGGAATAAGGAAAGGAAAGTACAGAGCATCAAGAGTTTACCAGCGCTAAGAAGAAGGGAGGTGACCTAGAGCCCTGTAAAGGAATGGTAAGAGAAACCAGGTGCATTTTGAGGTCTTGGACCATTAGAAAAAAAAAAAAAGAAATATGGGTGTGGCACAGTGAATAGAGCACTAGTCCAGGAGTTAGGAGAACCTGAGTTCAAATTCAACCTCAGACATTTAACACTCACTAGCCAAGTGACCTTGGGCAAGTCACTTAACCCCAATTGCCCTGCCTTCCCCCCTCCAAGAAGCAAAAAAAAAACATGGAACACACAGGAGGGCCATTAATTCTGTAGATGGGCATGGGAGTGGAGGTATAAGGGATCATAGAAACATAGGTTCACAGATAGAGGGGAATTTGAGGGCCATTTTGTTCAATGCTCTTATTTTGTGGACCAGAAACCCACAGGCAATAAGTAGCAAAGCTAGGGTTGAAGTCAAAGGAATTGTCATGGCAAGCAACTACAAACATTTATGAAGTGCTTACTTGCCAGGCATTTTACTAAGTATTGGGGATGCAGAGAGAACCAAAAACAGTACCTGCCTTAAAGGAGCTCCCCATCTAATGGGGAAGACAATATTGCCAACAACTATATATAAACCAGATATAGACAGCATATATTGGAGATATCAGAGGGAAAGGACTGGCATTAAGGAGGACCGGGAAGGTTTCTTGCAGAGGGTGGAATTTTACCTAAGACTTAAAGGAAACCAGGGAAGCTAGTAGGCAGAGATAAGGAGGAAGAAGATTCTAGGCATAGGGAATGGTTAGTGAAAATGGGCAGAGTTTGCAAATGGATCGTCTGGTTCAAAGAATGTCAAGGATCTGTCTGATCACAGAGAATTCAATGTCAGAGTAATAATGAGCAGAGTTGGTAATATTACATATAAGAGATGGCATGAAAAACTCTGACTAACTGTTAAAGGCTTGTGACCCTTGGAATCTAATTAGAAGTTAAAGGGGAATCAGTATTATTGCTCAAATCAAAATATTATAATAATAATAATAATAATAATAATAATAGCTCACCTCTGAATACTTCTTTGTAGTATACAATAACTTTATGAAGCAGTTTAGTGTCTCCATTTTATAGACTATAATAATAGCTTTCATTTAACTTATGCATTAATCAATTAACCAAAGAGCATTTATTAAGCACCTTCTTATAATGGGCCTAGAGACACAAATCATAAAGCATTACCTAAAGTCAAGGTGATTATATTATATAAGTTTAAAGTTTGCAAAGCATTTTAGCTACATTATAGATGTATTCATGGAATACAAGTCTATTCTGTAGCCATTCTCCCAATCCTGTACCCACACTGAAGGTCAGGACTCCAGAACTCAACTACTACATCCCTGCAAGGCTCCAGGGCTAATCTGAGAGTTTGGGAGGTTGTCTTTCTAATTCTGCATTTCACTAGTCCCCATTGGTATGTTTCTCCCCATGCTTATCAGTTGACATCAGTTAGTTAGCCTTATTTAATTAGCTATTAGCACTGATATTTCCTGCTCAAATACAGTATTAAGGAGTCCCCTGAATCTGGTTCTTTGAGTTGCCATATTTTCCAGAAACACTGGACCTGTAGTAGAAAGGTGGGCTTCAAGGATGAAGCCCCACCTCCCCTATTCACCTGACATAATTTATTGTTTGCATCCCAAACTGGATTCCCTGTGCATCCTTGGGAGTCAAGACAGGTGTCAGTCTGTACTAGACTGGGAAACTGCTTGTGTAGCTGGTACCCTTGTAAATAAAACAGATTCCCCCAACAGATAAAACAGATCTAGCAGTTCCCAAGGGAAAGGAATGTCGCTTTTGTCATCACCTTCCTCCTCCCTCTGGGAAGATTTTAGCCCTTTTTCCACCCCTGCTACTCTTTTCCTCTCCCCCTCCATGCCTCTCCTATTTTGGAGGACATTTCCGTTTCCTCCTCTTTTCTTTGTTGTACTGTCATAAATTCACAAGCTTCTGTTTGGATTGTGAATTCTTTGCACTTGCATAGGTTCCACTGGCATGTTAATTTCTCTTGGAAAAACCCAGTTTTTCACATACATTTCATGAAGTTGTGATTTCCTGTTGATAATAGTTGGCACAAAACATCACCACATAAATTCTGTAGAACAATTACAGTGGCACATAGACCGGAGGAAAGTGATCATTATAGAACATATATTTTGAAGAAGTAACTCCCAGCTTGTAGAAGTCCTTTTGCTAGAGTTTTTAAGGCCTCCCTCTGAGAGAGTGGCTTTTTGGTGAGGCTCTTTGTAGAATCTTGACTTTCTTTCTTGTTTCCAGTTTATCCTTACAATCTGCCAACAGTACCCACTGTCCTGGGGAAGCTGGTAAGATGCTAATGAAAAGGTCAAAATCCTCTTATTCTCCAGAGTTCACAAGGATTTCCTTTGGTCAAGAGTGGATAAAGGAGACCCAGGTAGAGGCCAAATTTTCACCACTCTTAGCCCACTCCCACCCCCAAGCAATTCCTTCTCAGGTTGGTTAGAGGCTTCTACACTTAGGCTGTTAGATGGTTGAATCCTTGACTTTCTAAACTGTCTTTCTTTTTAAGAGATTACCCACAACGCATGACCAAGTTTCCTTAACCAATCTGCCCATTTCCTATGAATAAGAATTCTAGTTCATCTAATTGTTTTCAAAGATATTTAAATTTTTTCATTACTTTTTGTACCTGGTCTAAAGACCAGGAGGGATAACTTGTAAGCCTTATTCACACTCAGCTCAGTCTGACTGAGTGATAGTTCTCACCTGACAAAGTTATCAAGTCTTGTCCATTACTTGAATGGGGTAGGGTGACTTGACTGGCTTACTAAACTTGACAAAGGTATCAGTCTCTTACCTGAATTTGGGCGGATGATTTGATTAGTTTACTAAATCAATCTCCACCATGCACTGCCTCATTTGATTAGAGGATGAAACTGAGGCTTTCACATGTTTCAGTTTCCTAAGGTCATATATCTAGCATGTGAAGGACTGGGGCACAAATCAAGATCCAAATGTAGTGCTCCTTCTACTATATTACAAGACAAATGTGATTATGAAAACTTTTATTCTGAGCATAGGTGGGTTTGTTGCAGGAGTCAATGAGCAGGGGGTGAACTGAGGTAACTTGAACTTCAGTGGTCACCTTTTCTAAGTCCCAGGAGTATCTACCTCTCTGTGTCATTCAACAATAAAAGCTACTCAGTAGAGAAAAGACATTTCTATCACTCATGTGATAAAAGAGAACTACCAACAGGAACAGGACTATGAATATTATGGCATGATCAGACATCTGGAACAAAACACGTGGGTGAGTTGTCCTAGAGGGCTGTTGTCATTCATATATTCATAAGTGAGAATACCAAGCTATGACAACCAGAAAAAAAATCATCATGCTTGTGGATAGTGTGAGGCCTCATGGGAAATCTCCATGCTTGAGAGTAGGGAAAGGGATAGTGGAGAACAACTGCTATTGCCAAGCTTGTGACTCGAGAAATTTTGAAGGAGCTATCAGCCTTGTGGTAGAACTGGAACCTCCAGGGAACATGTGCCATATCTAATCATATATGGAGGGGCAGTCTGAGACCATTTACTGGGTTCAAAATCTGACCTTTTTAGTCAATCAGTCCATCCATAAACATTTATCAAGCACATGCTATGAGTCAGGCACTGTGCTAGGTGTTGGGAATCAAAATATAAAGAATGAAACAATCTCTACTCGTATAAGGAGCTGATATTCTAGCATGGAAACACTTTACTATTTGTGCAACATTAGGCAAGTCACTTAAATTCTCTGCATTTCAGTTTCTTCATCTGAAAATTGAGCAAGTTGAATTAAATGACTTCTTAGGCCCCTTTCAACTCTGTAGCTATGTCACTTTAATTCTATGACCTTGCTATGTTTTCTTTCACAATATGACTAATGCGGAAATATGTTTGCATGACTGCACATGTATAACCTATATCAAATTTCTTACCTTATCAAGGAGAGAGGGAAAGAATTTTGGAACTCAAGATTGTAAAAAAAAAAAAAAGAATGTGAAGAATTGTTTTACTTGTAATTGGGAAAATTTTTTTTAAATCTATCATCTTGGTCTCCTATCTTTCAAAGGTCTAAAACATGCAATGAAACCTAGGGAACGGCCATCAGATGTTCTTAGCCTTTTCTGTATCAGGGCCCTACCTTTTGACAGTCTACAGGTGAAACCTAAAGACCCCTTCCTCATAAAAATGTCTTAAAGTGCATAAAATACATACTGTTATGAAGAAAACCAATTATATTGAAATATAGATACCAAAACATTTTTTAAAAACCTAGTTTAGGGATCCAAGATTAAAGACCTAACAAACATATTAAAGAAAATAGCATTCAGAAATCCGGAAACATTGAAGGACAATTAATTTCCAGTCTTAGCTTACCACTGACTGACAAGTTGTATTAGTGGTTAGTTCCACAACTTCTACGATAACTTGAAACAGAATTGTCCTACAGAGATGAGGGGTATTCAAATTCATGAACATTCTATATTTTTCTCCACTCCTATGCCTATTCCTATATCTCACTATGTCAGGAAGGTGATGCCAGGCTCTTGAAAGCTGTACCAGCATAGAACAAGCTCCAGCAGGCCCTGCCAAGCTAGAAAGGTTTCCAATATGCCACAAGCATATTGTCTATCAGACAGAAAAGCCACCTACCTAAATTTAGAGAGATTTACTACTAGTCCTTAATTTGTTGGTAAGAGAGCAGAGGGTCACAGCAACTCATAAAGACAGTCTACTAAAACACGATTGAGTTATCCATGGAAGGGGAATTGCCACCAAGGAAATAATGATTCCTTGAAGTGTTGAAGGAAGGCTAACAAAAGATAGGTTAAAGAACAAAACTCTGGCATCTTTTTCTCTGCCTTATTCTGATTTTAACTTAACTCTTTGTGAGTGAATGAATGAATGTATCAATAAATAAGCATTTATTAAATGTCTATGCCAGCGACTGTGCTGAGGATACAGATACAAAGAATGAAGGAGTCCTTGCCCTTTAGGGACTTACATTCTAATAAGGGGAAACATCATATACAGGGGAATGGCAAACCGGGAGGGAATTTTGGTCTTGAGAGTAACAAGGCGGGTTAGTTTATCCACAGGGCATTCAATCAGCATGGCTTTTCCAAAAACAGTTGTAAAGTTCAATTGATCCTTATGCCCATTATTGCCATCATATAATAAAAATGATTTTTATACAGATAGCTCTCTCTAGGCCCCTTCTGGCTTTTTTGTGCTGGCATAGCCCTTAAGAATAAAGGGGAAAAAAACCCTTTCCAAATATTGGTGCTATTATAGAAGTGTTGTATTCAGGAGAAAAGGATCTTGTTTTGTTTCGGGGGTTTTTTTACTCTGAAGCAATAGTCTTTCAGAAGTTTCCAGTACCCTATAGGTTATTAAAAATGAAAGAGAAATGGAAGAGAAATGAACTGGGAATGTTAATATGCAAATTTGATGCACAGTAAGCATGTTTCTTTTTAGTAAACATCTGCAAATCCCAGTGTTATGTACCGGTCATTTTAAAAATCTTTGTACTCATTTACATTCCTCCAGGGGCCTTTATTTTGGTGACCTTGAAGAGTCTAGTGTGTTATCTCCATACATCTCCACTCAGGATCCTCATTCCTGTCTGGTGTCCTCCACTATGGCCCTACTCCAAAACTTCATCATGGTATAGAGGTGGCCCTGGATCTGGAAGGCAATGTCAGCAGACTGAACTCTTTGGCTGGATCTATTAAGTCAGAAAAGTTTCTAACTGGGGACCAGAAATGGGTTCTGTGTAAGTATCCGTTTTCTTAGAACCAGCATAACTATTGTTAGCTCAGGGGGCTCATTGCCTGTTTGGACAAATAATGAAATTCTTTGATTACATCCTCTCTCCAAGTTGATGTACTAAGTTTTGCAGGGGCTGTGATTAACACCAGGAAAGGAGGCACCTATATAGACAAAACCAGAAACGTAGGTAAGAAAACAGTGATTTCTACCAGGCAGCAGAACTAAAACTAGCAAACCATAGGGTTTAAGGGAAGGTGCCATCACAGGGTGGAGGCAGACTTCATCCTGGGGGGTCACTTTCTCCCCTGGGCAATGATTGTCCCAGTACCACAGTGTGCCATCATCCAGAAGAATAGAGCTTTACCAGTCCAGTGTCCCTCCCCACCACTGCCAATGTCACATCACCATGGTGACTCTTTCATGGCCCACTTTTTCCCACTACATCCAGGGCCATTTACACTCATCTTGATCTATATTTTGCTACTGGACCCAGATAGCTCCAGAGGAGAGAGTGAAGCTGGTGACTTTGCACAGTTCTCCTCACTTATATCAAATTCACCTACAAGTTATGGCCTCACCTTCCTGATCATAGTCTTCTTCTAGAACAAAGGACAAAACAACAAATCTCCCTATGCTCCCAAGGCAGCAGAGACCAGGACACCTTAAGGGGTGGGTAACTGCTACCTACAGTGACTACCTTGGGTGAGAACTTTCTCTGCATCATCCCTTGCCCTCCTCCACAAACAAATTCACCTCTGCTACAGAAACTTAGGAAGAGAAGGAATTCAAGAATTGAGTTTAGGGCCACTAACACTCCACACAGCCAAAAGGAATGATTGGGGGAAAACCTAATGCCATGTTTTGCCCAAGGTGGTTGATCACCTAAAACAATGTTAAGCATAGGAAAGGTTCTCAATAAACACATCTCAGATGATTGGTGTTTGCATGGGTGACAGGTGAAATGAACGTATGGATGAGCAACTTACAAATAAACAATGAATACGTCAAATCATTAAGGTTATTTAAGCAATGCCAGTCACACAGGGATCCCTTTCCACACAGCCAATCATATGTGAAAAAGCCTGCCTAGGAGCATCCTACCACCCTTCTTCCATCTTCAAAACCCCCAGTACTACTACCCTGCTCTAGGCAACACGCTCACCAAAATAAAACAGGCCCCTTTGGATTCAGATGCTCATTCTTCCACATTACCAAGACCTCATTAAAAGTCTTCTCCTATTATAAGGCTGGTCAATAAAAAAATGGGAAAGAGTTCAAACAACTTTTTTTCCAAATTGATTCTAATCTTCCTTGCAGCAAAATAATATAATACAAAATCACTAGTGGAATGCAGAAACCACAGTATCCAGGGGAATGCTGTACCTTCCCAGGGCCACACCATCCTGGAAAGAAATGTTTACACTCCACAGATGGCTCTCACAACTTGAGCTCATTCAAACAGTCCTAACTTCTAAGCAGTAGTTGTTTCCTCCATCACCAATTTAATTGATGATACTATAGACCTCGGTTGGAACTCTAGTTCTTCTCTGATGTGATCCTGGAAAGGACACTTCATCTCTTCATCTGAGGAAGCACAGTGTGTAACCTTGGCATCAGGAAGATACAGGCTCAGGTCCTGCAGCTGATACTCACTAGATGTAAGACCCTGGGCAAGTCATTTAACGCTCTGAGCTTCTATTTCCTCATCCATAAAATAAGGATAATAACAACACCTACCTTGAGCAGTGGTTGTGAGACTCAGATAAGATAACAAATGTGAAGCACTTGGAAAACATTAAAATGTCATACAAACAAGGCATTATCATTGTTTTTAATTATCTGTAAAATGAAGAGTTTGTACTAGAGGACCTCCAAGGTGCCTTTCGGTTCTCAATCTTTGATTCTGTGGCAAAAATTTTACACAGGATCAACCCATATACCTATTCCAAATATGGTGCAATTTCCTTTTTGTGACGCATAAAACAATTTTAACTTCAGTTTTTCCTTTTAAAAAAATGAGCAGGGAAGCTAAGTGGTGTAGTGAACAGATCACCGGCCCTGGAGTCAGGAGGACCTGAGTTCAAATCTGGCCTCAGCCACTTAAAACTTACTAGCCATGTGACCTTGGGCAAGCCACTTAACCCCAATTGCCCTGCCTTCACCCCTCCAAAAAGCACCAAAAAAAGGAGCTATGATGTAATAGCTGATGCTCTAAAACCTTAAAACTCAGTGATGTTTCCTCTCCAGAATTATGATGATTATAACAGGATTATTCCTGATTCTGTACCCCAAAGGTACTCATTATCAATGACACTGGGTCACAAGTACCAGAGAAAAATATTGCCCAGTAAAATCAAACATTTCCTCCCCTCACATAAAAGATCTACTTCCATCATTTTGTACCTTGCACATTTTCTTGAATTCAATTCAACAAATAAACCTTAACCCTACTCTGTGTGGGGGTATTGTGTCTTCCAGGAGGCTTTTGTTGTTGACTCATTTTCAATCATTGGAGGTTTTCCTGGCTTAGATGCTGGAGTGTTTTGCCATTTCCTTCTCAGATCATTTTACACATGAGGAAATTCAAGCAAACAGGGCTACGTGATTTGTGCAGGGTCTCTCAGCCAGTGTGAAAGGCCAGATTTGAACTCAAGAAGATGATTCTTTACCTCCAGACCTGGCACTCTGTCCACCGCAAGAAGTAGGGAGCTGCCCCACCAGAAGGATACAAGATGGAATAAGACATAGTTCCTGCCATCAAGGTCACTGGCATTAGGCTCTGATACCTTGAAGATGAAAATCACCCTGAGAGAATTTCTCTGTTCAGCTTCCAAGACTATGAACTCAAGAACATAGATGCTGAGCTCAGTGTGGCAACACAGACCATCACAGTAGGTGGCATGAACAGTGGCAATGTAGCTTAACCAAGCTGAGGTCAATGAAGAGAGAAAAAAAATGTCCTTATGCTACAGTTTTTACCAAGAGATGAGAGCATTTTTTCATGGTTATTTCTCTTTCTGTTTGGCAACAGAAACCATATGGCCAGTAGCCCTTGACCATTACAATTATACACCTCTTTGGTAATGATAACAATTAATAATAATAATCACTCATATTACCCTTTAACATTTTCAAAGTGCTTTATGTATGTATATTGTCTCGTTTAGGGCTCATAACAACCCTGTGAGGTGATTACTCCTGGTACCATTTCCCCATTTTACTAGGGGGGGAAGTAAAATTACTACCATTTTAGGCTCAGTGACTGACCTAAAGTTACATTTACATGTCCAAGGGTGGATTCAAACCCAGGTCTTCCTGATTCTAAGTCTAGCACACCATCTTTTTTGCCATACTACCTCTTTGATCAGTAGGTACGGCAAGGAATACTTGGTTGGGCTCATGTGTAATAATCACACATAGCTTTGATCTTAAAGGTTTGCAAAGTATTTTGCTGTAAGCCATCTCCTTATCTACTAAACTAACCACAATTTTTGAAGAGAAAGAAAAAGAAACGAAAAAAGGAAGGAAGGAAGGAAGGAAGGAAGGAAGGAAGGAAGGAAGAGAGGGTGGAAGGAAGGAAGGAAGGAAGAAAGGAAGGAAGGAAGGAAGGAAGGAAGGAAGGAAGGAAGGAAGGAAGGAAGGAAGAAAGGAAGGAAGGAAGAGATGGAGGGAGGGAAGAAGGAAGGAAAGGACAGAGAGAAGGAGGGAAGGAAGGAAGGAAGAGAGGGAGGGAGGAAGGGAGGGAGGGAGGAAGGAAAAACATAAGACCTCTTCTGGAATGTTGCTGGAAGTAACAAACAAACCTATTATTTCTATTATAATATAGTTTATAACACTGTAATGGTAATGGGAATTTGAAGATGTTCCCTGCCCCCTAATAGGCTGAATACAATCACATTGATCCTGTGGTGAGAGGATTCTGCTGAACATCAAAGCAGGAAGGGTGGAGCAGAGCCCAGAGGAAGCTGGGGGTCAAAGCAGTTAGTATGGTGGGAGAGGACATAGATAAGGAGACAGCTAGGCTTGTGAGTGTTTGTGGGAGAATTGAGATGATGTCGCTCTCTGATGTGTTATGCTTTATTAACTTCTTTGTTGCTATGATGAATTTGGTTTTCTGGTGTTGGGATTTGGCTTTCTGTTGTCCAAATAAATGTTTTGCTTCTGTTTTCTATATGGAGAGTCTGTTATATTTTGTGATTCAGAACTGTGTCAACATATTCATAGTTGCCATCAGTGCTGTAAATATTGCATTAGTTCTACAAACATCTACTTATTCTCACAAATGAAGGAACAAAGACATCCACATAGCAATCTGCAAAAGACTCCAAGGATGGCAGGACTGACTTTTTAAAGGGTCTCACATGATCTGTAGTATAGTTATTGTGTTTTCTGTTCCTTGGGATGCCTTTGTAATAAACTACCAAACTCTCATAGGTACCATTCTCAGTAACATTTAAAAGAGGCATCCTAAGGAAACAGAATTTTTAGAAACTCTGAGACCATAAGCTGAATTTATAACCTGAAATGACCTCCTACAGTGAACCCCAAATAGAAAAGCAGTGATAGAAGGCAACCCACTTTCTAAAAATCACTATCTAGGCCATTCAAGTTGAGCATCACACAAGGATCTAAACATTTTTCATAATCCAGATTGACTATATGGAGAAAGCACATTGATATCACATTAACTCTGAAAATGGAAAATAGGCAGAGAGAAAGAAAATGAAGTTCTTTTTTCTAGGATTCTAAAAGATTGGGGAAAGAGGGATTAGACATTCTATCAAAAGGAGAGAAAACTGTCCAACAATAGGCTTAGACTCTGGGCTGCAAAATCAGGGCAACAAAAGTTTAATTGGAGATGCTAGCATTGTGTAAGGGCATTAAGATATTGGAAAGTAGTCACTGCAGGCTTTACTAGTTTTCCTTGAGCTCTTCGGGGCTGAATAAATTTTAGGTAAGGCAAGCCTATCATAAATGAAGCCATATTTTATTTAAGGACAAGGTCTTAATACATGGCTAAGGTTGTGTGAAAGGGGGACTGCATACCCCCAAGCATGTGAGGAGTTACCCAGCAGAATGGGCAGATAAGAACAATTTGTTTCAATGTCCATGAAGGCAGCTGAAGCAGGTGGTATGGAGTGCTTAAAGCTCAATCAGACATCAGACATCAAAAGTCAGATACCAAAGTTAGCATCACAAGCCATCACCATTTGTCTTGAGCTTTTTCTTGACACTGGACTGTGATGACTCTGGAAGAGAGAGCAAGGCTGATGACTTCGTGCAATTCGACCCCACTTAAATCCAGTTCATGGGCAAGTTAAGACATCACCTATCATGATATCCTTGATCCTCTCCAAAAGAAAAGGATTGAAAATAACAAGGCTGAGTGGATGTGGAGGTCCTGGGAATGGAAAAAATGAATGGCCAGGGGTTAATGGGACAATCAATGTGAAAACTGAAGTGACCAATAATAAAAATGATAATAAAATACAACATGTATATGGCCCTTTAAGGTTTACAAAGCATTTTACTTATATGGTTTCATTTCATGAAGGTATTTCATACATATATATATATGAAATATATATACACACATATATACATATATATACATATATATATACACATATATATATATATATATGGCAGGCTCTGGAGCTATTTTGCCAATAGCTATTTTCCTATATCTATAGATATAGACATACATGTATCTATATCTGTATCTGTATCTCTATCTATATATGTATCACAGGTTCTGGAGCTATTTTGCCAATAGCTATTTTCCTATATAGATATAGATGTATCTATATCTGTATCTATATCTCCATCTATGTATCATAGTCTCTGGAGCTATTTTGCCAAGCTTAACTGGCACTGGCAGGGTGGGCACACAGAACGTGCCTGGCTATACCTCTATTTAGGCTTTTAAGGGGCTCTGAGGAGTTGAGGGTGACGATTTTCTAATGCTGTAGCTCATAAACAGCCACTCGCATTCTTTCCCACATGACTCTAGGTTGACGTCAATTATTCAGCCAGACTTAATTAGCTTGTAATAATAAGATTTAGCATATATATTGTGCTTTAAGGTTCGCAAAGTGCTTTATATATGAGTAAAAGATCTCCTTAGATCCTCACAACAACTTTGTAAAGGAAATGTTATTATTACCTCCATTTTATGGACATGGAAATTGGGGCCCAAAGAGACTAAGTGACTTGCCCAGGGTCACATGACTAGTTAGCATCTGAGGCCACATTTGATTTCTGGTATTCTTTACTCTTAAGTCCAGTATTCTATCCATTGCATCACAGAGATGATGTTCCTCCTAACATCCTCTCCGGTTTCCTTCAATTATTCTACCTCCACACCAGTTGCCTCAACTGTGCCTGCCTAGGAAAAAAGGAAATGCCTTCCAAGGAAGGGAAGGAGTTTCCTCCCTTCCCTAAGCCAACCACTCAATCATGCTCCCCTTACAGAACCTTCTCAGACCTCCCACACTTCTTTTAGAAAATAGGCATTTACAATAGTGATGTAGATGATACAAAATGCCTTCTATTCCTCCTCTCCCCCTGCAAAATAAAGGTCTGTGACACACTCTCCCAGCAGGATATACAGAACACAAAGAAAAATGAGCTTAAGATTGAAATGTGCAAAAAAATATTTATAGCTTTTTGTAGCGGCAAAGAATTGGAAATCAAGTGATTACCCATCAGTTGGCGAATGGCTAAACAAGTTATGGTATATGAACATAATGGAATACTATTGTGCTATAAGAAATGAGGAGCAGATGGACTTCATAATAACCTGGAGAGACTTATATAAACTGATGTTGAGTAAGAAGAGCAAAAGTAGAAGAAATTTGTATACAAATGCAGACACAATGTATGTGTGACGACTAACTTTGACAGACTGGGCTCCTCTCAGCAATGCAAGATTATAAGACAGCTCCAAAAGACTCATAATGGAAAGACATATCCATATCCAGAGAACTACAGAGTCTGAATGCAGATTGAAGCAAACTACTTGCTCTCTTTTTTCTGTTTTGTTTTGTTTCTTCTTTCTCACTGTTCACTGCATTGGTTATGGTTCTTCTTTACAACTTGACTAATGTTTATTGTGAAGGTATTTGTAGAACCTATATTGGATTGCATGCTGCCATGGGGAGAGAGGGGAAAAAATTTTAAATTCAAGGAATTGTGGAATTGAATGCTGTAAACTAAAAGTGAATAAATAAATTTAAATTTTAAAAAAGATTAAAAATGTACATGTGGCAAAGGGCTAACTAATAGTTCCTAGAAGTCCTTTTCCTATGGTCTTCAAGATATTCCTCCTTAAGGGTGTGGTCTTTCTTCTGGGCTCCCTGTAGAGCCTTGAATCTACCTTTTCTTATCACGTGCAGGCTTTCCTCACCTCCTGATGCAGACATTGCTACCAGGTGTACTGTCTTGGAGACACAGCTAGTACTGCAACTAACAACAAAATCCTCTGGTGCTCCAGAATGTATTAAGTCCTCCTCTAGTCAAGAACAGTGGAGGGGAAGGTGACTGAAGGCAAGGTGGGCTCCTCCCTCCTCCCCCCACTCCCTCAGAGACTTGGCTTCAGGCTTCTACCACTAAACTGCCAGATACTAGAATCCCTGATTCCAACAAACTTAAATAGATGTGTGTGTGCATGCGTGTGTTACATAATTATACAATAAATTATAGATAAATTGTAAATTAAATATATAAGTATACAAGCCTCCCTGGATGTGACCAAGTTCTTCAACTAGTCAGTATATTTCTTATGCAACATCACTCTAATCTAACCAATTAACTGTCAAAGATACTTAGGACTTTTCTCCCTTAGTGTAAAGCCTATGGTTGACCAAACAATGGACACATCTAGTGAATGATCAAAATGTATTCTCACCACATTAAGGCATCTCAGCTAATATCTTCTCAGTTGAAGTGAAGCAGGATAACTATTCCAGGTTGGTCCCCACCCATATTTCAGTGTGACAGTTTTAAAAAATTAAGTATCTTAGATGATATGATGGTTTTCTTAGAGATTGCTAGAAAACAAACTAAAAACCTAAATGAAACAACAACTTCAGCAAAGTTGAAAAATATATATTAAATAATAGAAACCATTAGCATCACAGTATAAGAGTAACAAAATCCACCAGTGGAACCAAAAACCATTCAAAATAATTATGGAATGTCTGTGTGTGTGTTTGTAATATTTAGGTATCTCCCAAAACACAACAGAAACTATATGAATTAAACTTCAAAATATACTTTACGGGAATAAAGAAATGTCAACATAATTTGAGAAATATTAGCTGTCCATGGGTAGTCTAAATCAACATAATAAAAATGACGATTCTACCTAAATTAATTTAGTTATTCAGGGCTATACCAATCAAAGCACCAAAGGATAACTTCAAAAAATTTGAAAAACAGTAACAAAATTCATCTTAAAGAACAAAAGGACAAGAATCTCAAAGAAAAAAAGGATTTTTTTAAAAAGTGGGAAGAAAGAAAAGGGTTTTAGCTGTACCATACCTCAAACTCTCCTACAAAATAGGAGTCATCAACATTACTCAGTAAGGGTTAGAAAAACTGAGAAGTCAATTAGTGAAACAGATTAAGTATATAACATAGAGAAGCAAATAAAACTAGTAGCCTAGCATTCAATAAAGCCAAAGATACAAGGACTCATTCTTCAACAAAATCTGCTAGGAAAAAAAGGAAATAAAAAAATCTGGAAGAAATTTGTCATAGACCAGCAAATAAGCTCCAAATGGATACATGACGTAGATCTAAAAGGTCATATCATAAACAAATTAGAGAAGGAAGGAAGACATTAACCTTTCAGATCTATGGATGGGAGAAGGGTTTATGTCCAAACAAGGTATAGAAACAATATAGAAGATAAAATGAACAATTATATTCATATAATATTAAGAAGTTTTCACATAAATAAAACTAATTCATCTAAAAGGAGAAGGGAAAGAATAAACTGCAGAAGGAGGGAATTTGTACCAGATGTGGTGATAGACATCTACAATTTCTATAATTCAGAGAAACAGAAATTGGTAGATCACTTGAGTTTGGCAGTTCTGAGCTATAGTTGGTTAATTTGATTTGGTGTCTGGATTAAATACAAAATGAATAGTATGAGATCCCAGGAGCAGGGGGCCACCAAGCTGCTGAAGAGGCAAACCAGTACAGGCCTGAAATCAGCACCCATGTTAATCAGTTCTATGACTGGCTACTGCACTTCCAGGCTAGGCAAGATAGGAGATCTAATCTCAAAAATTGTGAGGGGGATTGGGGGAGTAATACCTTTGCTTTTAATTTTTTATTTTTAATTTATGAAATAAAGCAAGCATTTGCATAATGTAGTAAAATAAAAAAGATGATTGCACATGAAACTACAAATCTATATACAACAAAATTGCCATGTGAATTTCTTTTTTTTTCCTGTTTTTCTTCTTCCCCCTACCTACCTGGCCTAGAGATGACTGCCATTAGTAACAAATAGTATACACACACACACACACATATGTATATATGTATATGTGTGTATGTATATATATATATGTATTTTTGTATGCATCTATTTATCAGTTCTTTCTCTGGGTGCAAATCATGTCTTTCTTCATATATCCTTTATAGTTTATTTGGATATGTATAATAGTCAAAATAGCTTATTCTCTCAAAGTGATTTTTAAAACAGTATTGCTGTTACTGTATACAATGTTCTCTTGGTTCTGCTCACTCTGCTCTCCATTATTTTGTGCAAGTCCATCCTTGTTTTTATAAAATCGATAAGGTCATCATTTCTTATAGCACGATAGTGTTCCATCACAGTCATATGCCACACTTGTTCAGCCATTTCCCAATATAACTTTGCAACAAGTTTCCCTTATAAAATTCTCATTTATAAGATATATGAAAAACTGAGTCAAATTTATAAGAGCCATATCCCAATTAAAAAATGGTCAAAAGATAAGAACAAGTAATTTTCAAAGAAAGATATTCAATCTATCCACTATAAGCAAAGCTCCAAAACATGAATTATCAGAAAAGTTGTTGCTGTGGTTGTGGTTGTTGTTGTTGTGCTTGTCCTTCATTCTCAAAGAGGACCATGGCCATGATGACATTTGATTTGAGGGAGGGAGGACTGTGCACGGTCACCAGCCTTACTTTCTCCTCCACAGCCATTTGGGTCCAGCGACCAGATGTTCATCAGGACAACTGGAGATGGCCCAGGATGCAATGGGAGACCTGGCCCTTTTAGGCTAAGCTCTTTTCTAGTTCTTATTTTGAGTGAGATAATGCCCGTTCAGTGAATAGGCCTCTTTAAGAAGTTACTCAAAGAACGGCCCCCTTAATAAATTTTTTTTTAAATCAAACTGTGAGGGGAAGACCCTCAAGCTTCCTGGTCAAAAGAGAAACAGTTACCATTTAGTATTAACATTCCCTCTGTGCTAGGAGAGCAGAGGCTCACTGTCCAATCTGCCAGCTTCAGAGTGAATTGGGTACAAGGCTTGGTCTCTGAGAAAGAAATCTAGCCGTAAACCCAAAGGAAAAAAGGCATCTTTTGGCCATGGAAATGCACCTTTCTCTGGGCAGAGCACCCCCAGGTAAGGGAGAAGAAGAGAAGAAGAGAGGGGAGGGAAGAGGAGAGGATTGTGTTTGTCCTTCATTCTCAGAAAGGATGTTGACATTAGGAAAATGACATAATTTGCAGCTGATTCTACCTCACATCCATTATATTAACAAAGATGATAAAAGAGGAAAATAACAGATGTTGTGTACTAGTTCAGCCATGGAAGTATGCCCCAGAAGTCACTACACTGTACATATCTTTTGAGCCACCAATAATACCAGTAGGACTAGCGTCCTAAGTGATCAAAAAGGAACAGGACCCACATGTACAAAAATATTTATGTTTCTGTTGTAGCAAAGAACTGGAAACTCAGGGAACATTCATTACTAGGACGATGACTCGATGACTGAACAAATTGAGATATGTGAATGTAATGGAAAATCACATGATGAAAGGGACAGTTTTAGAATAACTTGGCAGTACTCACATGATGCAGCCTGAAGTAAGCAGACCAGGAGAATAATGTATACAGTAATGATCACAACATAAAGTAAAGGCATTGAGTCATTTTTACTCAGCAACAAGAGGTTTTTGTTAATGTGTTTCAAATTTCAGTATCTTTCAAAGGATACCTTGGGAAAACTTACATTTGCTGTCTTATTATAATTTAGTATTTGGTTTTTTATATTTTTCTGTTAATAAAGTGTAGAGGTAGTGGGAAACCCATTCCTGATATATTCCCTCTTCCTGACATTCTTTTATTAAGAAGAAAATAAATATAGAAACCCAGAAAAGCCGCTATCTCTCTTCTTATGCTTTACTTTCTTCCTGATACCCTGATGAAGTATCTCATTTCAATTGCTATTATTTTAGTTCTGCCTAAATTACCCAACTTTCTTTCCCTGAAAGATAGTAGAAACTGAGACTAAGGTATATGCCCACTTTTTTATTTTTAGATTTTTTTTCCTATTCCTTTGAAATTATGCGTGGTGTCCTATTTTAGCACCTCTTAGTGGTCTATTATTCCTAAAGATTGTTCCAGGGTGTTATTAAGTTTCTTTTTCTTCCATTTCCTTTCTCTTGACTATTTGCCTTCCTTTCCTTTCTCCTTTTCCACCTTATATTTGCATCTCTAGTTTTCCATTTCTTTTCTTTCTAACCTTTCCACCCATTATCAGATAATGGATACGAAAACTCTTTGGAAAGTATAAGGTTCTACATAAATATAACGTAATGATGACATTATTATTAATATCATCATCATATCCACTATAAATAGCATACTTTCTGACTCCACCCTTGTATCTGCAACTAATTTTGTCTAACTTAATGATCTGCTGCTGTTCAGTCATTTCAGTTGTGTCTGATTCTTCATGGCCCCATTTGGGGAATTCTGGGGGCAAAGATACTGGAGTGGTTTGTCATTTCCTTCCCCAACTTATTTTACAGATGAGGAAACTGAGGCAAAGAGGGTTAAGTGATTTTTCTTGAGATCCTATAGCTAGTAAGTATCTGAGATCAGATTTGAATTCAGATCTTTTTTTTTTTGCTTTTTGGAGGGCAGTTGGGGTTAAGTGACTTGCCCAAGGTCACACGGCTAGTTTTTTGTATTAAGTGTCTGAGGCCGGATTTGAACTCAGGTACTCCTGACTCCAGGGCCGGTGCTCTATTCACTGTGCCACCTAGCTGCCCTGAGTTCGGATCTTCTTGACTCCATGCCCAGTGCTCTATCTTCTGTACCACCTAGCTGTGCATACCTAACCAATAGTTTTTCCTAATGTTGCATAAAAATGCTAGGAATAAAAAGGAAAGTTGAGCATCTTAACATTTGGTTCCTTTTGGCAAATGAGAGCATCTATACAGTCAGCCTCCACTTAGGGATCACCTTTTATATGCAAATTAATATAGCAGTCATTATACAGTACTTGAAGGTTTGAAAAAGTACTTTTCATATTTGCTTAATAGTATTTAGTATTCTCTCTCTCTCTCACTCTCTCTCTTTCTCACTCTCTCTCTCACTCTCACTCTCTCTCTCTCTCTCTCTCTCTCTCTCTCTCTCTCTCTCTCTCTCTCTCTCATTTAAAGGCAATTGAGTTTGAGTTTAGTGATTTGCCCAAGGTCACACATTAAGTGTCTGAGGGCACATTTGAACTCAGGTCCTCCTGATTCCAGAATAAGTATTATATTTGCTCTCATTTGCTCCTCACATTAACCCTAGGAAGAAGGTACAATGAAATCTCATTTTAACAGATGAAGAAACTAAGGCTGAGAGAGAGTAAAGGAATTGCAGAGGGTCAGAATTATTTGAATCAAAGTCCCCCTTATGTCACACTGCTTCTCAAGGGTTACACAAGAATTAAAAGACATATACTTTGTCTTTAAGGGATTTACAGAGTGCTCAAGGAAACAGTGCCCATAATAAGGAACCAGGATTACTTAAGGAATAGCAGCATGCCCGAGTGGCTACAGAGACCACCTTGCTGTCAGAAAAGGTCCCAGTTCTGCTACATATTCACTCTGTGATTGTGAGGAAGTTATTTAACTTTTCATTGTACCAGGCAACTCTCAAGAACTCAAAATTGCAGAGAAGGTGCCTATCTGCATTGGTTGAGGGTGTTTCTTCAAGCTGCAAGTTCATTGTCTGTGGTACCTTTTTGCAAAATATAATTTTCATGATTATCTCGTGCATGTGTTGAACCTCTTTAGAAGAACATAATATTCTTGGGGTGGCTAGGTGGTGCAGCGAATAGAGCATGCGCCCTGGAGTTAGGAAGACCTGAGTTCAAATCCAACCTCAGAAACCTAACACAAAACTAGCCATATGACCTTGGGCAAGTTATTTTACCCCAACTGCCCTACCTTCCCCTTCAAAAAAAAAAAGCAAAAAAAAATTTTTTTTAAATACAACATTCTTGAATTCAAACACTTTGGTTTTAGCCTGTGCATTAACCAGCACCTAGCATAGAGTCTTGTATATAACAGGGGATTGATAAATATTTGCTTAATTGAAATGAACTCAACCGCACTGAATTGATTTTAGGCATGACATGTATCCATAATTAAGCAAGCCCAAGGCCTTTGGGAAGGACAAACTCTAACTGGTCCCTAAGGGGCAAGGTATGAGTTGGGAAGAGGGTAAATGTAAACCAAAAATCCAGTATGGCTTGATAGTAGGATGTCTGCAGAACACTGAACTGCAAAACATTAAAACAAATAGGAAAATCAGAGCAGAGACTCAAGGATAGGAGTCGCAACTAGTTCTCAACGCCAAAATGCAAAGAGTGCAAGGGAACTGTTCCTTTATATCACTTACCATCATCTCCCAAGTTTCATTGGCGCACCTTGTGCTGCCAATCCCTATCCCGTGCTGATATTCCAGTACAGTTACCAAGCTTCTTCCTCAGCGTATGAGCTAAGGGCTCATATCCCTTTGCTCAGATTGTTTCCCAAGTCTAAAATATCCTCATTCCTCTCTGGAATTCCAACCCAACCTTTGAAGCCTAACACAAATATTACCTCTTCCATGAAGGTATCTTTGCCCCATCATCCCACTGGACCATTGCCAATCATTTTTACTTTTGTCTTGCCACTGGACCCAGATGATTCCAGAGAAGATAGTGAGGTTCACAACTTTGTGCAGCTCTGCCTTACTTAAATTCAATTCACATATAAGATATCACCCTTGTAATGCCATTGATCCTCTTTGAGAATGAAAGATGAACCACAACAGCTACCATTCTAATCAATAATGACTGTCCTTCTTGGATTCATTTGTTCTGCAACTTGATAATATACCTAGCACCCAATACTATGTATCATCGTTATGCATTTTGTCTCATGCCCTTACTAAAGTGGAAACTCCAGGAAGGCAGAGATCAGGTAACTAAATTTTCTATCTCCTTTAACCCTTAGCATAGGGAGCTTTAAACAACAGGCACTTTGAATATATGAATGCTTCAAATTCAGGGCTCAAGTGCTGAGCCCTGAGTTAAGTATAAAAATACATATCTGATTTTGGAAGAGTTCAAGTACACACACATAAAATATAGGAAGAGGATATTCTGGCTTTGTAAATACATATTATTTCAAAGACTTTGAATAGTCTTATACAGTCTCCTATCTACTAGTGACAACTTTGTTTTCTACTATGTTGCACATTCTTGCTCTGAGAAGATCATCAAGAACTGCCTTTTGTCTTTAAAAGGCTAAAAAAATAAACACTTACCTCTGAGAATGTATCACTCAACTGATCTTGCCGATACTTATTTGATTAAATCCTGTCTGTATTTCTAGTTCTTGTTCCATTTCCTCAAATGGAAGAATAACTATTTAGATTTTTTAAGGCATGTACATTGCTAGTGTGATTAAAGATCAGTTAGTCTTATGTAAAAAAGAAGCCTTTTGTGTCTCTTCTCTATTAGTGGTAAATGATGTAACACAGGGATCCTTTAGCTCCTATTTTACTCACCCAAATGATGCCTTGAGCTTTCTTTCAAGTACCTTGGTCTTTTCTGCAGAAACCAAAATCAAGTTATAAAACTGAGAAACATGAGACCTGAAAAGAGGAAGCCAGAATCAAATTATACAAATAGAGCCTGACTCTGTGAGACAGATCTGATTGGCCAAAGAAACTATAACTAAGGACCGGAATTTAAAAGGTCCCAGCATCGTTCTGCATACACCAAACTCCCTGAAGTTGTTTTTCTAAATCCATTCATTATGGAAGTTGATGTGGTGGCCTTTGCTTTAAAATGAGAAATCATCTGTCAGGAAATAAGGAAGCAAATCAATAGGATGTATGACTCAATACCACAGCAGAGCATGAGCTAACAAAGTTCCTGTCAACTGAATATAGAATGTTGTTAGTGTCCAAGATAGACTCAGGTATAGACAGGAAGCCACATGAAAACTGTGATTTCAAGGGCTCAAAGAATGATTCTCTGGTCTCTGCCATCAGTCAGCCAGTCAAAAAACATTTAATAAGTACTAAACATTGATAAATAGCAAGAAATGTCAAAAACTAGAGTCTACCCTCAAGGAATTTAATTTTTTTTGCTTTTTTAATTTTTGTATTTTTTAGGTATTTTTTCTTCTTTTTTTCCTCAAGGCATTTATGTGGGAAAGAGGGCAAAGTTGACAAAGGCAGACGTGCTGTTTCAGAAGATCACATTGGAAATGGAGGAGGATGAATTGAAGTGGAGAGAAATGAGGCAGGAGTTCTGAACTTGGGATCAGAAAGACCTGTCCTCCTATCCTTTCTCAGTCATTTACTAGCTTTGAGACTCTGGGCAATCACTTAACCTCTCTCCAATTCACTTTTCTTTATTTGCAAAATAGGGATCATAATAGCACCTAGTGATACTATGACAATCCAGGCAAAAGGCAATGGGAGACCAAACTAGGATATGAGTGGAGAGAAGGGGAGCCATAAAGATGCTGTGAAAGCAAAAACAACACGACAACAACAGACTGGATTATGTAGCGAATAGGAGAGAGGAGTTAAGGATGACACTGAGATTGTGAGTATGGTGGCTTCTGCTACCAATAATAAAAAAAGAAAGTTTCCTATATTGGTAAACTAAACCTTTCACTTCAAAATCAGAAACAAGACTTATCTCTGGTAAGTAAAGTATTTGCTTATGAAGTCAAATACCTGAGGGAAGAGACAACTCATTGACTTATACTAACGTGTAAATGAATGATATCATTTTGTTTCCACTAAAAGTAGATAGTTAGAGAAGGAACTGGGATTACAGAAAGATGTTGGAATCATGATACTTCTTTGCATGAGTACCCTTAGGCAACTAGGTGGCTCAGTGGATACAGAACACTGGGCCTGGAGTCAGGAAGACCTAAGTCCAAATCTAGCCTCAGACCCTTACTAGCTGTGCAACTCTGGGCATGTCATTTAACCCTGTTTGCCTCAGTTTCCTCATCTGTAAAATGAATTGGAGAAGGAAATGGCAAACTACTATCTCTGCCAAGAAAAATCCCAAATGGGGTCACAAAGAGTCAGATGAGACTTAAAACAACTAAACAATAACAAAGCTAGATGCTCTTACTCTTTTTCACATATATACTTTCCTCACTTTCTCCTAATAAGACCAAGTGAACTCTCACAGTTCTCACCAAACCAACTTCTGCTTTTAAGAAAAGAGATAGGAAAAAGGTATCTGTTTCCTTGGTCTTCACTTTACCTACCCCCCCACCCCATGCCCAAGCTCTGATTCTGGAATGAAGAGACAAAGCACATCTTTGCCTGCAAGACATCAATGCATATTTTTTTCTCCTTTATGGGAAGCTGAACCAAGTCCTCAGTCCTGGAGGCATGGATATTTACACACTGTTTGTAGGTCCTATTGGTCCAGCTCTTTCTATTATATATCAGATTTACTAGACAAATTCCCAGGCCCAGAGCTAAGAGATGTATCTTAGAGCAGATTTCCAAAGCCAGACCTTTGATTTATCATAATGAAATGAACATTAGACTTCAGTTATAAGCATCTACTTTGAATCCTAAATGATTTGTACAAATGCCCAAACAATAAATCAGGACTTTGCTTTTTAACTCACTTATGAAGTCTTCTGATTTTCTAATCAGATTTCTCCCTGAAGTCTTGAATCAATTAAGTCCTTCATTCACACATATATAAATTGATTACCACCACCTCATTTTTAAAGCATAGCTCATAGCTTGTTGGCAGCCTCTTCGGAAAATTAAAAGTCATTTTATGTGGCTTTGTGACAGGTTTCTACTAGCTAGACAGGCAGGGGAACTCTCCTCATTGATGTTGCCTTCTAATGACTCTCTCGAGAAATACACCAATGCCAAACCATTGTTACCAAGATATACTTACTGGAACAACCAAAGCACAGGCTCAAGCTTGAGCTAGTGACTTCAAATGTTGAAGTCTTTCCAGGGGTAGGGTCAAGAGGGCAGGTGGGTTAACACTTTTTGAGCTTTCACAATGTATAGAGTATACCAGATAGATACAAAAGAAATTATTTCTGCCCTTGACTCATTAGTTGAAGGAGTTAAAAAAAATGCAGATAAACTCAGAGCTCTGAAAACACAGACAACTTAAATGGAAATGCAAATTAATACAATGTTTAACTCAACAGGAAAGTGTTTAGGGTACAAGAAATAACACAAAGGCAACTAGGTGGTATAGTGAGTAGAGTTCTGAACTTGGAATCAGAAAGACTTGTCTTCTAAACCAAGGAATTAAATGAGCACAATTACAAAACATTTTTCACACAAATAAAATCAGATTGAAACAACTGGAAAAACATCAATTGCTCATGGGTAAACCAAGCCAGCATAATAAAAAATGACAATATTACCTAAATGAATTTACTTATTCAGTGTCATGCCAATCAAACTACCAAAAATTATTTTATACAGCTAGAAAAAGCAATAATAGAATTCATCTGGAAGAATAAAAGGTCAAGAATATCAAGGAAATTTATGAAAAAACAATTTTAAAGGAAGGTAGCCTAGCCATACTCAATCTCAAACTGTGTTATAAAGCAGTAATCAGTGAAACAATCTGGTACTGGCTAAGAAATGGAGTGGTAGATCAGTGGAATAGATTAGGTACACAATACACAGTAGGAAACAACCAAAGATATTTAGTGTTTGATAAACCCAAAGACCCCAAGCTTTGGAGATAAGAATTTACTATTTAACAAAAAATTGCTGAGAAAACTGGAAAGTAGTTTGGCAGATCTAGATGTAGACCAACTCTTCACACTGTACACCAAGATAAGGTGAAAACAGGTACATGAGGAAGACATAAAGAATATAAGAAAACAAGGACTTGACAAATCTACAGATGAGAGAAGAATTTATTACCAAAGAAAAGATAGAGAGAATTACAGGTTGCAAAATGGATGGTTTTGATTACATTAAATTAAAAAGGGTTTGCACAAACAAAACCAAAACAACTAAAATAGAAGGAAAGCAAAAAAAACTGGGGGTAGGAGGTGGGATTTATCATAAATTTCTGTGATAAAGGCCTCATCTCTCAAATATATAGAGAACACAGATAGACAAACAGATATATTTTATATATGTGCTATTGCTTTTAAAACTTGTTCAGAAAATCAATACATCAATCAAAGTCGAAACTGTACCAAGACTGGGATAATAGAATTAGTCTTCCGAATGTTTTCCCCTGTGATTTTATCTGTGTTAAGAATTTCCAATACAGAAACTCCTCTCACCAAATCAGATTGGCAGTTTCTCCTTAATTATAATCATAGAGTTTTAGAGATTTGCCTTGAGTTGTGACTTTCTAAGTTTTTATGTGTCAGAAGCACTATTTTACTGAACCTTTCATCCTCCAAGGCTAGGTCCTCTATATGTCATTTCCTCAGGTAGTGATAAGAACAGGCTCTACACAATGGTCAGCCCCAAGATAAATTCCCTCTCTATGTGAAGGTCAACACTTACTTAATTTTCAAGTTTGATGGAATTGCCTAAAACACAAGAAATTAAATGAGTCACTAGCCCAGACTGCCATTTCCTGATGGGCCCCAGCCACGCTCAGCTCACTGTCTGGACTTCTGGATCTCCTTTTCACCAGTGTGCAGATGACCTTCCTTATGTTCTCTTTGACCCTTCAAATGTAATCTCTTCGAAGACAGCAACTAGTTTGCTTATATTTGTATTTCCAGCGCTTTATATAGTACCCCGCATAGAGTATATACTTAATAAATGCTCTGAAAAGAGACTTGAATCCAGGTCCTCCCAGATCCAAAAGTGGTCCTCTGTCCGTTCCACCATTCTACCTTTGTATTGCCTCCACACATTACCAGCACCTCTTCAACTCTGAACCTAGCCAAATCCTTTTTTTCTTTATGGCTATTAAATTGTGTCTATTTCTGAACTGAGAGTTCCAGTAATCACACACGAATTTTTTTTTTATTTTGTTCTCCCCTTTAACCATGGTGCCTTTTAAAACATTTTTTCTTTTTTTAATTCTCTAGAAGTTCTTAAGTAATTTCTTAGGATTTTATCATATGTAATTATATCTAATATACATAATTATTGGATATTACTCAGGAAATATTTAATTTAATTTGACAATGAAGAGATCATTGGTAAGATATCATTTACCTGTGAGGTTCTCAGTTTCCCTATTGTCAAAATAAAAGGGTTTGACTAGACACAATTGCCAAGGTATTTTCCTCTAAAGCCTGTGAACACTTTCTATCCATAGAAAAAGAGAGTCAGAAGTTCACAGGATCATAGAGCTAGATCTGGAAGGTATTTCAGAGATCTTTTATCTTATAATTTATATTTGTAATTCTTTTATTTTACAGAAGAGAGAACTAAAGCTCAGGGAAGTTCAGTTGCCTGCCAAAGGTCACACAGATTGTATCCATTAATATTATTAACAGAATCATTTCTATAATTTATATAATTATTTCTATAATGAAATTTTATTATATATGTAAGAATATATCATGTAGGGGCAGCTTGGTGGTATAGTAGCAAGAACACTGGACCTAGAGTCAGGAAGACCTTAGTCCAAATCTGGCCTTAGACACTTATTAGCTATGTGACCCTGCGCAAGTCACTTAACCCTATCTGCCTCAGTTTCTTCATTTGTAAAATGTGCTGGAGAAGAAAATGACAAACCACTCCAATATCTCTGCCAAGAAAACCCCAAATGGGGTCATGAAGAGTCAGACACAACTGAAAATGATTTAACAACATTTACATAATATAGTAAAATATATTAAATGTTAAAATATATTTATATTAGTAGGGGAGAATGAGATTTAGTTTATATGTGTATATGGGTTGTGTACACATATGCATATACACATAAATTATGTGTATGTTTATTATATACGTATGTGTATGTATATATGTATATACACCTATTTCTACACACACATAAACAAAATCCTATTGTTCCCCACTAAAACCAAAAGCAGTGAAATCACAATAAAATCCATCACTAATATGATACTATTGAACCCAATTTGTTAAAGTTGGAGACCCCTGGGCATTATGTTTAGTGTACCTAGTAAGTAATCTGGCATCTCTTACTAGTTAAGACTCATCTCCAATCTGAACTTTTCCTAACTAGCCCCACTGAGATACAGTCATTCTTCTTGGCTTCCCAGGATCCATAAACGTACGTATGATAAAACCTCACCGTTTTAAACTGCAGAGATACCTGCTCTTAATTAGCAATAAAATCTGAATTACAGATTTTTTTTAAAACCACCTCATATTGTAACTGCTACCTGAGTGCTGCTTCTGGGTACATGTCTTGCCTGGCTAATTTAATGAGTAGCTGGCATATATGCCAGAACTTGGCTTCAAAAGGTTATTGCATATTATCTTAGTCAAGTCTAATGACAGTTCTGTGAGGTAGGTACTTTGAGAGAGACCTGTGATTTCACTGGGGTAGGGAACTTTCGGAAATTTCTCTACAAATACTGAATAATTCTTCAATTTACCCATCTTAAAGAGTTGCCTGAGCCACTAACAGACGTGTCTTGCCCAGGTTCACACAGCCAGCATGTGTCAGAGGTGGACTTGAACCCAAATCTTCCATATTTTGAAGGTGAATCTCTACCCGCTATACTATGCTACCGCTCAAGTACAACAGATATTATTATTTCTAATTTATAAGTAAAAAACAACTGAGGAGGTTGAAGTGATTTACCCTTTGTGGTAGTGTCAGAGGTAAGATTTAGGCCTGAGTCTTCCAGCAAGTAAATCCAATAATCAATCCAGTAGTACTCTATCTCTTATCCTACCTCCTAAAGGAAGTGCTTCTTGTGTAGATAATAATGCATAATTAGCAGGGTTTTATGCATCTATGAAATGTGCTAAAGCCTTTCAAAGCAGCTCATTCAATATGGCCCTGACCAACTTCTTTACCCATTCATTTGCTGAGCAAACATTTTCTTCCTATGACATAAAAGTCATAGGAAAGTCCTGTTCATCTCAAGTGGAATTATCGCAAATTCCAAATTAATGAGATTTTTATTCTCATCCTAGAAAGAGATAAAACTTATAGGGGTTAACATATTTTCTTTATGTTTTTGTATATGCTGTCACAAGTTCACTCTATCCTCAATATATTGAGTGTTCCTTAAAGATGTGTGCTTTCCATTTCTACAGTCTCTTCCCACAGCACCTAATCCAGCTAGTCCTAGGTATGCAATGTTGTGGTAGACTGCCTGAAGAAACATACATGAATGAATGAGTGAATGCACATTTCTTAAGCATTTACTACTCACCAAACACTATGTTAATTATGAGAATACAAACAGAAAAAGAGAGTCTCTGACCTCAGGGAGTTCACTTATTAAAACAAGCTAACCAAATTTTGGGAAGTAACTGAATTCTTGTAGTCAAGTGGTAAATTATTGTCAAGGAGTAAGTCCTTCTCTTCCATAAGGAAATTTCCTACTGCCATTTGACACACTTAACAGTGTCAGCAAACAGGGTGGTAAGGTGGCACAGCAAATAGAGCACTGGCCCTGGAGTTAAGAGGACCTGAGTTTAAATCCAGCCTCACACACTTACCACAAAAATTGGCCATGTGACCTTAGGCAAGTCACTTAATCCCAATTGCCTTCCAAAAAGTAAAAAACAAAAACAGAAACCAATGTCAGAAAAGTCCTTTACTCTCCTATCAGACTTTTAAGCATGCCTCATTAGTCAAGGACAAAATAACAGAGACAAAAAAAATCAATGTTATGATGTCAGAATCTTATTGTGAGATTCATGAAATAAAGCTAAAGCCCAAAAATGTAGAATCAGAAGAAATGAGGGAATGTGCAATAATTTAGCCATAAAAGAGGCAGGAAAAGGAATGAAAAAGAAAGAACAAATAAAAAACTTCTATGAAGACATACCCCTAAGATACGCCTGGAAAGTAAGGATTTTTTCCATGAATCTCAGAACATTTAAGTGCCTTGTCCAACACCACAGATAGTAAGTGAAAGAGGTCAGGTTGGAACCCCAGTTCTCTGACTTCAAAGTTAAGGGTTTTCCTCTTTGAATGCAGTTGGTTGTATTGATGTTTAGTGTGTTTCATAAGACATTTAGCTGAAAATGAGAATAAAATAAAATAATCTCATTGCCAGCAAAGCAGCACACAATGAGTCAACACACAGAGAGGATCAATATGCTCAGGAGGAGAAAATAATAAAACTATTTTCCTGACAATTGGCATCCTAAAAATAAAATTATCCAGTGAAAGACAGCCTACTAGACAACTAGTAAAAACAAAATAAAATTTCACTGAGTTCTCAAGAACACAAACACCAACCTGAATCTTCCATCTGTACTTGTAAGTGAAAGGGGTAATTACCTTTCCTTTAAGTGAAACATCTGAGAAGTCAGCCTGAATGTAATATGAGAGTAGACACAAAGTATTTAGAACACAGCAGAGGACTCCTATACCTCTCCTATTATCTTTACCTATCTCTAGTTATATATATTCCCAAGCATTTTAGTTTTTGTCCTTCTCTTTAGAATTCAGAATAAGGGGGCAGGAGGTGAGGGGGCAGTGAAGCCAAAATGGTGGTGTAGAAGCAACAAGGTCCACAGCTTGCACATAGCCACCTCAAATACCCATAAAATATGGCTGTAAACAAATTTTAGGGCCCCAAAACTCACAAAAATACAGAAAAACACATCTCCTGCTGAAGGCTGCCCAGCAGGAAGGGCTCATCACAGCACACTGGGAGCCGAAAACCAGCCCAGACTGAAACTGTGACTTGGCCCCAGGGAGACAAGGACATGCCACAGCTGGAGCCTTCAAGATAGTGGATCAGCAGCAGCTGTGGCAGTTTCCAGAATTATCAAGCCATAAGAAACAAGGACAAAGTGAAAGGTCAGTGAAAATCAGCTAAATTTGGAGGAGAAAAGTGGTCCGGCCAAACTGCCTCCAGGGCAAGGAAGTGGCAAAAATGGTACCCTGCAGCTGCCTCCACGTGGCTGCTTCAGAGCTCCCGGACTGCAGATTGTGGGGAGTGGGAGGGGCCAAGCAATCGTTCAGAGGCTAAGTGCTCTTGGACTAAGCAGCCTGGATCCAGATTGTGGTCTTGGATGGTGGTCCTGGGTTGCATTTTCAGTGAGCCAAAGCTGGTGGGGCCTACAAAAAAATGGCAGCCTCCTAATAGCTCTGGCAGCTGCAAAAACCCAGCAATTTGGGACAAAGCTTTCCCTTCTGGAAGCTCCACAGAGCTAAACAATCAAGTAATTGACTGGCAACAAGAGCAGGCAAAGGAAGCAAAGTAAGAACAGCAACCAAAGTCTAGATTCCTTCTTGGGGGACAAAAAGGTTCAAAGCATGGAAGAGGAGGAAGACAACACAGTCAAAAGCCCCACCCCAAAAGCTTCCAAGAAACATGTAGACTGCCTACAATTCACAGAGCAGCTTAAGAAGGATTCTGAAAACCAAATAAGAGAAGTAGAGGAAAAATTGGGAAGAGGAATGAGGATGATGCAAGAAAATCATGAAAAGAAAGTCAATAACCTGACTGAAGAAAATAACACCTTAAGAAATAGATTAACTCAAATGGAAAAAGAGGCCCAAAAAGCCAAGGAGGAGAAGAATGCCTTAAAAAGTCAATTTGCCAGATAGAAAAAGAATCTCAACACCTTTCTGAACAGAATAATTCCTTCAGAATTAAGAGTGGAGGAGTGGAAGCAAATGACTTTATGACAAATCAAGATACTATTAAATAGATCCAAACAAACGAAAAAATAGAAGGCAATGTGAAATATCTCCTTGAAAAAACCACTGACCTAGAAAATAGATTGAGGAGAGACAATTTAAAAGTTATTGGACTACCTGAAAGCCATGATCAAACAAAGAACTTAGAAAGCATCCTTCAAGAAATTCTCAAGGAAAATTGTCCTGATATTTTAGAACCAGAGGGCAAAATAGAACTTGAAAGAATTCACTGATCACCTCTTGAAAAAGATCCCCAAAAGAAAACTCCTAGGAATGTTATAGCCAGGTTCCAGAGTTCCCAGATCAAGGAGAAAATATCATAAGCTTCCAAGAAGAAACAATTTGAATACTGTGGAAACACAATTAGGATAACCCAGGCTCTGGCAGCTTCTACATTGAAAGCTCGAAGGGCCTAGAATATGATATTCTGGAGATCAAGGGAGCTAGGATTAAAACGAAGAATCACCTACCCAGCAAAATTGAGTATAATGTTCCAGGGGAAAATATGGTGATTCAGTAAGGTGGAGGACTTTCAAACATTCTTGCTAAAAAAACCAGAACCAAGAAAATTTGACACTCAAACACAAGAAGCATGAAAAGGTAAACATGGAAAAGAAATCATAAGGAACTTATCAAAGTTGAACTATTTACATATCAATATGGAAAAATGATAAATCTAACTTATGAAACTTTTCTCAGTATGAGGATAGGTGAAGGGAATACAAATGTATACATAAATATACATACATATGTCTATATAGGAGGGTATATATATATGCATATGAATACATATCTGAGTGTGTGTACATATGTGTACATAGAGGGCACAGGATCAATTGAATAGGAAGGGACAATACTTTAAAAGGTGAAATTCTTAGGTGGGAGAGGATTAGAATGAGAGGAGACAGTGAGACAGAATGAGGTTAACAATCTCATATAGAAGAGGCAAGAGATAATTGTTACAATGGAGGGGAAGAACAGGAAGGCAAAAGAGAAAGGGTCAACCTTACTCTCATTGAATCTGGTTTAGGGAAGGAATGACATAAACTCTAAACTGGGTATCTTGCCATGCAGGAGAGTGGGGGGATGGGGATGAGAGGTGGGATGATGGAGGGGAGGGGAGGTTTGGGGAGAGGGTTGCTAGAAGGACACACTTCAGTAAAGGGGCAGGGACTGGGTAGAGAAAAGGACAAGGGGGATGGAATAGTAAGGAGGGACACACAATCAGTCTCTTACAATATGCACACTGTGGAGATAATCTGTGTAATTACACATGTACAGCCTGTATTTAATTGCTTGTCCTTCCTGTGGGGGTGGGTGAGGATTGAGAAAGGGAAAGAATCTAGAATTTAAAATTCCATAATCAAATGTTAAAAATATGTGTGTGTATTATTATTATTATTAACTACATCCAACTGGGAATTAAGATATACAGGCACTGGGGTAGCGAGATCCATCCTGTCTTACCTGAAAGTCAGAGGGGTAAGGGGTGGGGGGAAACATAGGAGAGAGAAGATTGGGGGAAGGGTTATATAATGGGATTCCTGTCTTGAGGTGTTGGGTAGGGGAAAGATGGGGAGAAAATCTGTAACTCAAAATCTCGTGGAACTGAATGATGTAAACAAGAAAATAAAATTTTTTTTTAATTTTTAAGAAGAATTCAGAATAAGGAAAATACTTTTGCCACCACATTCCTAAAGTTGCCCCTCATTACTCTGAGAATCATTTACATATGCTTTTAATGTAGCTACTATTGATCTGAAAAACAAGACATTTGTATATCCATATTAAATAATCTATAAATTATACAAAACTAAACAAAAACACATTTCTAGAATCATATTCTGATCCAGTTCTAGCGGTCATGGGAAACTGGAAGTAGTGAGAGAGGGTCTATATTTTTACATGTCCTGAAAACTTATGTCTGCTTATAAGGCATCATTTCTCTACCTGTTCAAACATTTTTAAACAGTATTTTTTCCCAATTACATGTGAAAACAATTTTTAACATTTGGGGCTTTTTTTTAAGTTTTAAGTTCCAAATTCTGTCCTCTCCCTTTTCTTCCCCACTCTCTGAGACAGTAAGCAGTCTAATATAGGTTATACATGTGCAATCATATTAATTTTATATGAATCATTTTGTGGGGAAAAAGTCAAACTAAAAAAATGTAAGAAAGTGAAAAATAGTATGCTTTAATCTGTATTCAGATGCCATCAATTTTTTTGGTTTTTTTCAGAAAGCAGATAGCATGAGTCCTTCAACATGAATCTTTTGGGATCACCTTGGATCATTACATTGCTGAGAATAGCTAAGTAACTCACAGCTGAACATAGTACAATGTTGTTACTGTTACCAATGTTCTCCTGGTCCTACTCACTTCAGTCTGTATCAGGTCACGTAAGTCTTTACAAGTTTTTCTAAAATCATCCTTGTGCAAACATTTTTATTGGGAATGGGCACTTCTGTATTTAACAAAAGTCAGAAAAGTGAGGATGGCTGTGGAAATATGGTGATAAATTCCCTTCAAGCTCTCTTCTTTTATATAAAAGAGAGTAGAAGATGAAAAAGCAGGAATCTGAATAGTACAAAATATAATTTGGTGAATCGGCCGCTGTAAAAAGTAGAAATGTTTTTGTATAACGCTGGGTTCTTTATTATCTGATATTTAAACAAAGTTTAAGGCACTAGGAAAGGCAGATGAGCTATGTTCTTTATTTTACTGCAATGTCCCTATCCCTATTAAGAGGCAGCAGAATAGAGTGGAGAAAGCCCTGAGCTTGGACTCAGGAGAAAGTAGCAACTTGAATCCTAGTTTTACTATTTAGGACAATTCTCAACCTCTCTGAGACCCAGTTTCCTCATCTGTAAACTAGGGATAATGGCAAGAGGTACTACACCTACTTTACAGCAATGTGATTCAAAAAGTGTTTAATCAGTTTTAAATAATATAGAAAGATGATGTATTATTATTTTCTTTTCCTTGCAGAAAATCTAAACCCTACTACTTTGGGCAGACATTGGGGAATGAGGAAGTAAGGAATTCTTCTATTGCAGCACTGCAGTATAAAGTCTTACAATCCAAAAATTATTTATAGATGTGATGAAGAATCAACTTCTCTGGTTGTGTGGTAAATTTAGTTGTACATTTACTAGCTGTATGACCTTGGATAAGTAACTGGACCTCCCTGACCTTCAGTTCCCTCTTCTGTGAGAATGAAAGGAATGGACTCCACAACCTCTGAGATGCCTTCCAGAACTAGCTCTATGATCCTATGAACCTACTATTCTCTTTTGCTATGAGCAGAAAAATGTTTATAGGCTTCAGAGGAAGAGACCTTGGCAGTCATGTCTAGTCAAACCCCTTATTTGGCAATAGAGAAACAGATCAAGAATCTCTTGCCAATGAGTTCTTAATTGTCAAATCTTCTTGACATCTTCATAGCCTGCAACACTGCTAATTGTCCCCTCCTCCTTTTGAGCAGCTAGGTGACTCAGCGGATAGAGTGCCAGTCAGAAAGACTGCTCTTCCTGAGTTCAAATCCAGCCTCAGACACTTACTAGCTGGGTAACCCTAGGCAAGTCGCCTAACCCAGTTTGCTTTTCTTTCCTCATCAGTAAAAAGAGCTAGAGAAGGAAACAGGAAACCACTCCAGTGTCTCTGTCAAGAAAATTGCAAATGGAGTCATAAAGAGTTGGACATGACCTTGGGGAAGTTGTTTTACCTCTGGGCCTCAGTTTCTGTATCTGTATACAGAAAGTGGATAGCCTGGAGGCAGTATGGTGCTGTAGAAAGAGCACTGGCTCTAGAGTCAGAGAATGTGGGTTCAAATCCCACCTCTGACACAACTCTGTGACATGAGGCCTCCGTTTCTTCATTTGTAAAATGATGACTTTGAATTAAATGGCTTTTGAGTTGCCATCCAGGCTTTAGATTTATGATCCTGTGGACTAAATGATTTCTAAAGGATTTTGATTTCTTATGTCCTTTCTAGCTCTATACCCTTTGGTCTAAAGGGCCATTCCTATTCCCTGCTTTTCCCTACTTGCATAGGGTAAAAGTACAATCCCCTAACCCCAAACTGCCCATACTTGGTAGACCTGGATAGTTGACTAGAGACCATTTATACTTTCAACTTTCACCCTATCCAGCCCAAGCAAGTACAGAAATTATTTTTCAACAATTTAAAATTTTAAAATAATATGTCAGGAAATATGGTATTCCTGCAAAGGTTAGTGATTTAAAATAAAACCCAGGAGAAACCTTTTGTCTTTAGGCAGTGCTCCTACTCAAGAAAAAGCCCTTTTTCTCAGGAAAATCCTGTGACCAAAATATCCCAGCCCCGTGTCTTGGATTTTGAAAATGGACATTTATTCTTTTTCTAAACAAGTCTCCTTGAACTCAGTCATGTACACTATGAAAATAATTGGTGTGCAAAAGTGCTCCTTGTGCCAAATCTCATGCTTGCTGAAGTTTGATTGGATTCAAACCAGCATATTTAAAGGTCAAGTGGTTGCTATTATTTTGTGTGGAATTTTAACTCATCCATCACCAAGAAATCAGTTGCCCATTTCAGAGTAAACCATTGTATCCTCTGCCTCCCCTCTCCCATCTGCCCCTATTCCTTGTAAAAATGACTGTCTCTTAAAAGATCTTGGTATGTTTGCATGTGTATACGTTGGGAACGTAAGTGCTCTTGCTAATGCATATGTGTGTGTATGTACGTATATAGAAATGGACCTGGGGAATGTGTTTTCAGCAAGCAGAGTTGGATCAGACTAGAGTCTGATTTCTCATTAAATCCCTCCATATTAGAAAAGATCTCTATGCCTATCGTTAGAGAAGCAAGATCTAGGCACTATGTTAAAAGTTCTTTTTACTCTCTCATAAATTAGTTCATGTTTGATAGTGGCAGCTTGTTTAGCTCTCTTATTTGCCTTCTCTTTTCTTTTTCTCCTAATGATTTCTTAGTTTGCAGAAAACCCTAAGAAAACGACATAAAACTTATGACTGTCATTTCTCTGACTTGATAGTGATAATGATCTTGTCCACTATGGGGCTGGGTGTTTGGCTGTACTTTGTGACTTTGGTGGTCTGCTGAATGTTTGGGGCACGGTGATTTAAAGTTTTTATGTGCCCTTAGAAAAGAATCTTCCTTAAAAGTAGCCTTGTCTTTATTTTTATAAGGTCAGAAAGCATATTAATTCTGAGCGAAATATATCAAATGAAGCAGCCTAGCACATCGAATGACCAAAAAAGGCTACACTTCATGTATGTCTTCCTTTAGGTTACCATACACCAATGGAGGAGGGCACATAGGCAAAGAACATGCATGAACATGGAATATACATGGAGATCATACATACAGAGAATGTGCGTGGCCGAAAAGTTCACATAAAGGAACAAAGAGATCAGGAAATGTGGTTAGGGTACACAAGTGGTCAGGGAAGAGCACATCTCCTGCACTTTGGAGCCATAGTGTTTTCTAATGATACTACTATGTCTTTGCTGTTGCTTTCTGCTGGACAGTATTAATAACTATGCTCTCTATTCCTTTTTATTGGACATGGTGTTTCTACTTTCCTTTGGGAGTCTCTATTACAACTAGAGTCAGAAAGACCTGAGTTCAAATCTAGCCTCTGACACTTGCTAGCTGTGCGACCCTGGGCAAGTCATTTAACTCAGTTGACCTTAGTTTCTTCATCCATGAAGAAGGAATGGCAAGACACTTCAATCTCTTTGCTAAGAAAATACCAAAGGGGGTTATGAAGAGTTGGACATGGCAAAAAATGACCAAAAAAAAACCCACAACAAAACAGCCAAAAATGGGTCTTATGATTGTTGAGCTGCTCTCTTCTGACATCTATTGCTTTATCTATTTAATCACTTGAAGATTATCTGCTTCTTTTTGCTTTCCACTTGCTGGAACAAGTTGGCTGGTAAATCTTTCCCTGGAAAGCCTGTTTGGTTCCTCATCTCTGGCTATTAACTACTTACCCAACTAAGCAACTAGCAGAATTCCTCACAAGGTCCCTGTCATTTTGACTACCTTTCTCCTAGTAGGACCAACTTGAAATCTGGGGCTGTAGGCCATTTGGGCTTAGAAAATTCCTTTGAATTCCTGACAAATTTCTGTCAGTTTGTGTCCCCAAAACCCATTTAAGGGATTTTGCCCAATAAAACTACACAGTAGTTTTTCAGGGGTTGCTTGGTAAGGAACTAAGGCAAGATTCCAGCTTGGGTTCACAGACTTTGGAATCTATGGTCTTTCTATTCCCAACACGTAAGCTTTCTCTCCCATTTGCTTTTAGATCAATGAAGTCAAATTCAAATAAAAAGAGATCCGTGAAGGCCACCTATTGGCTTAGAAAACCACAAATTAACATTATCTGTGTTGTGTTTTTATTTTGTTAAGCATTTCCCAATTACATTTTAATCTGGTTGGGCCCACTTAGGAATTTTGTGCACCCCATGTTCAAAGCGGACCTCGAGTTTGGCACCTTAGCTTTAGACCACTGAAGTCCTGGCATCCTGAACAGGAACTTTTGCACATTTACCCTCATTTAAATGATTTCTTTGGCAGTTAGGTGGTGCAGTGGATTAAGGGCCTAGAGTCAGGAAAACTCCTCTTGGTCTCAGATCCTTAAAAGCTGTGTAATGTAGTTCAAGTCCCTTAACCTTATTTGCTTCTGTTTCATCCCCTAAAATGAGCTGGAGAAGAGAATGGCAAACAATTCTAGTGTCTTTGCCAAGAAAACCCCAAATGGGATCACAAAGAGCCAGAAATGACAGAAAAACGATGTCTCAACACGTTTATTTCATTGTCTCCCAGAATACAGAACATAGAGGTATGCTAGGTTTCACAGTGGACAGGGCACTGGGCCTGGAGGCAGGGAGAATTCACATTCAGCATCAGACACGTAGTAACTGTGTAACCCTGAGCAAGTCCCTTAAGCTTCATCTGCCTCAGCTGCCTCAATTATTCAGGGTTGTTGTGAGGGTCAAATGAGATTTCTGTGAAGCACTTAGTGCAGTATCTGGCACATGGTGAATGTAAATGTATATGCTATAATATAAATATGCATGTATATATGTCTATATACATATACACATACATACATATGTATAATGAGTGTTTGTGTGTATATACATATATATACGTATATATTTATACATGCTATTATTATCATGAGAGAACAGGATGAAGCAGTGGTCTTACAGAGAGATCTTTCCACTAAGAAACGTGGCCACAGTTGTACCTGAATGAGCAAAAATTGGAGTAATCCTGTACAGGAGGTAAAATGGGCCCCATGGAAAGAACCAGATTCGAATCTCTGGATTCAAATCTCTCTCCTCTGATACTTACTACTTGCATAACCATAGGTAAGTCCCAACTTTCCTTTGGTCTCAGTTTCCTCATCTGTAAAATGAGGGAATTGAACTAGAGAAACTCTAGGGGTCCTTCCAGGTCTCAATCTGACATCTCTAAAGTGTAACCCAGGTTGTCACTTCAGCCACAGGTCGGAGGCTGTTCTCATGGCACTGTCCACTTTGCCTAGTCTCCTCCCTTCAGCCGTGTTTGTTTCTCTGAGCTCCTGTCTGGCTTTCTCAGACGCCATTCTGTCTCTGATACTCTCTGTCTTCATTTACAGTTTTGGACTATAAATCCATCTGACTGTGCCCTACATTCTAGCCCCTCTTTTCTACCAGGGCAGGTTAGCTATTGAACTGAAAAAAGAAGGGGATATTTCCCAGGCTGCCTGATGAAAGGTCTTATAAACAGATGGAGTTTTTGTGTTGGGGGTAGAACTCGTAGGCTTTTATGTTTTGAGATCCCAGTATTTCTAGCTGATACAGTATGCTTGTGTACTTTAACCACTCAGTCCCTAGCACATCCATCCATTCAGTCAAGAATTATGCCTGTGGAAGAGAAAGGATCCACTTTCAATTCAGTTTATAATCTCATAAATTTAGAGCTGGAAGGGTGCCTAAAGGTCAAGTTCAATTGAGTTTAAAGGATAGTATTCAACAAAGACCAATTTCAGTCCTAAGTATTGTATCTAATATGAAACACTACTGGCTTTTACAGATGAATTGAGGCCCAGAGAGTTTAAGATCACATAGGTAGTGAACAACAGAGCCAGAATTCAAATCCAAGTCTTCTGACTCCATATTCAACCCTTTCTCCAATGATTCACAAATAAATTTCAAAAACACTGACTAAGCCCCTGCTATGTGCCTATACCACTGTAGTCACTGGGAAAGCAAAAAGGAAAACCAAAATGGCCTTTGTTCTCAATGACTACTGTATTACTCTGGGGGCTTAGGGGGAAGTTTTAAGTATGGATACAAATAAACAAGCACAAAGTACACACTTATCACAGGACTTTAGATTTGGAGAAGAAAGTAACCTTAGAGGTCATATGATATTCCATTAGAATATAAGCTCCCTGAGTGCAAATACTGTTTCATTTCTGTCCAAAGCATCTAACAGTGTCTGACGTATAGCAAGTGCTTAAGAAATTATTTTTGATTGATTTAGCACAACCTCATGACCTTACAGATAGTGAAACTGAGACCCAGAGATGTTAGTTAAGTGACCTGCCCAAAGTCACATGGGTAGAAAGTGGCAGAATCAGGATTTGAACCATAAGTTCTCTTTTGCAAAATCTAGTGTGCTTTTCCACTGTATAGGGCTGACTTTTAAGTAATAGGAGGTTAAGCATAAGTGAAAGAACGAGGGAGGGAGCAAAGGAGATAGAGGAAAGAGAAGAAGAGAGGGAGGGAGATAGAGTGACAGAGACAGAGACAGAGAGACAGAGACTGACAGAAACAGAGAAACAGAGACAGGGAGACAGAGACAGAGAGAGACAGAGAGAGAATGCTAATAATCTCTAAAGAGTTAAAATACTGTAGCCTACATTAAGATAAATAATTCACTTTTCCAAAGGGGTTCTATGCATTTCACAATGATGTACTTTTAGGAATCTCTTGAATGAGAAGCTATCCTAGCATAGCAAATGAAATAACATAAAGCACTTTGCAAATGTTAAGGAGCTATAAAATATGAGCTCTTATTTATTGTATTGAAAACTATTCTATATACAAAAATATCATGCCCATTGCAGTTTTATAAAAAGTTTGATACTGTGTATCAATGCAAGTAATATTGTCAGGGAGTTGTATTCTATTCTTTAACACCCTACATCTCTAACTCTTTAGCCCTCCCAGATCTTACCCAGCCCCACCCCACCTGCTAATCCCAGACAGATTTCAGTCTTGGTCAGCACTTAATACCACTTAAGCCAGTAATACCTCATATTAGACACAACACTTAGAGCTGAAATTGGGCTTTGCTGGATAATACTATCCTTTAAACTCAATCTGTCAGGATCCTATAACAACTTGAAAAGCCTCTACTTTTAGCACAAAGCTGCAGGGAAGAATAATAAGATTTAGGACTAGAAGGAATCTCAGACGTCGTCAAGTCCAGCCTCCTCATTTGACATTTGGGGAAACCAAGGCAATTGTTGTTCAGTTGTGTCAGACCCTTCATGTCCGCAAGTGGAGTTTTTCTGGCAAAAATATTGGAGTTGCTTCCCATTTCTTTTTCCAGTGGATTAAGGCCAACAGAGGTTAAGCAACTTGCCCAGGGTTGTGCAGCTAGTAAGTGTCTGAGGCTGGATTTGAACTCAGGTCTTCCTGACTAGGCCTGGAATGGTATCCACTGAATTATTCAGCTACCTCAAACTGAGGCATATAAGCTAAATGGCTTACTCAAAGTCATGTGCTGATAAATGTCAAGAGGGGGATTTGAGCCCAGTTTTCCTGACTCCCAATTACAGCACTATACCCATTATGCCATGGGTAAATTCTTAGGAGTTTCACATGGCAAGCCTTTATTTCTTATTCTCTTCCCTTCAAAGAGTGTTGGACTTGGAATCAAGGAATGAGCATTCAAATCCTACCTGTGTGGTCATAAGTAAATTACTTAGCTTCTCTAGACCTCAGCTTCCACAGCCATTTCCTGAAGGAGTTGGCCTAAATCACGACTTCTTAAGTCATTTTGTGTTACAAATCCCTCTTGCAATCTACTGAATGCTATGAACTGGTTTTCAAAATAATGTCTTTTAAATACAAAAAAAAAACCCACAGGATTGTAAAAAATACCAATTACAATACTGTCCCTAAGGGAGCAGTTAGGTAGTACAGTGAGTATCAGATCTGGAGTCAGAAAAACCTGAGTTCAAATTCAACCTCAGACACGTACTAGCCTTATGTCCTTGGACAAGTCACTTAACCCTGTTTGCCTCAGTTTTCTCATTTGTAAAATGAGCTGGAGAAGGAAATGGCAAACCACTCTAGTATCTCTGTCAAGAAAACTCCATATGAGGTCACAAAGAGTCAGACAGAACTGAACAACAACAGTCACCCCCAAAAAATGTTTTAAAGTTCATGGATGCCAGGTTAATACCTCCTGACCTACAGGATATTGAGATTCTCTTCTTGTTTTCAACCTATGATCTTACAATCTTCTACCAGGATTGGGGAACCTGTGGCCTTGAGATCACATGTGGCCCTCTCGGTCCTCAAGCACAGCCCTGTGACTGAATCCAAACTCCACAGAACAAATTCCCTTAATACAAGGATTTGTTCTGTACAACTTGGACTCAGTCAAAGGCCACACCTGAGGACCTAGATAGCCACATGTGGCTTTGAGGTTGCAGGTTCCCTAACCCTGTAATCCAGACAGTCTAGACACAGAAAAGGATGAATATATAGCAGCAAGGAAATAACTTTTCACAGACCTATGCCAAATGCCCAGAGTAAAAACTCTCAGCAGTATCACTTCTCTTTTCATGTTGCAAAGGAAAAGGACGAATTCAGGAAGATGGAGCCATGCCCAGCCAGCTTAGGTGGGTTAGGCTATCCAGCAATGTCAGGATGTTGTCCAGTCTAATGAGATACCAGCAGAAGACCCCCGAGAATCCAAATGCACCTCAAAAAAATCAGTTTGTCTGTAGGGAGGACAGACTCTGAAGTCTCTGAGGCAGGCCTTAAAACCCAGAATTATTAGAGGACACAAAACATCTTTCCAGCAGTTCTCTCACACCAGGAAACCTATACTCTATGTTCAGGACACCTCCCATGATAGGTTAGGCAAAGTGGGCCTTCTTTGATACCCCCCACCCACCTCAGCGGCAAGATGACTCTTCTACAAACCTCTAAGTGGAAAGAGACTCCAATCCCCTTTGTGCCATACTCCTGGCAGTTGTGGTTAGAAATAAATGAGTCAATTCCCACCTTCCCCCCCCCCCCAATTCGAGGACAACTTCCCCACAAAGAGCTCGCTCAGACATAAAGCAGGTCAAAAACAAAGAGGAAAACCGAATTCCCTCGTATGGCAAGAAGAAAAAAAAAAATCAAGGACTCTAATCTGCCT
Source organism: Pseudocheirus occidentalis (assembly GCA_028646575.1). NCBI lineage: Eukaryota > Metazoa > Chordata > Mammalia > Diprotodontia > Pseudocheiridae > Pseudocheirus > Pseudocheirus occidentalis. The sequence goes on from CM053594.1 coordinate 315,454,939, forward strand.
GAAAGTGTGAAGAGCCACTTTTCCCCTTTTTTGTTTTCGCCAAGTAAAATCCAGCCTCAGGCAGAAAGCCAAAAGAAGCAGACCCTAGAGAGAATAGGCTCCCTTGTTGGCCTAATAAGAAGAAGCCATAATCTCCCAACCCAGACAAAAGTTCAGCCAACCAGTGAACAACCTTTACTGAAGCACCTTCTCTCCCCATGCAGACAAAGACAAATGCCTTTCATCCTTTCATTCCCTGAGGAAAAGAGGACAAGGAAAATTTAGAACCAGATTTTGAAGAAGGAAAAACAAAAACCCGTCGTCACCTTAGATGCACAAAGACTCTGGACTTACTTTCTCTTTCCTGCATAACAAAGGAACTGGTTCCCCCAGCAGACTCCTGAAGAAGATCCCAACCTGGTACATGCTGGCAAAGCCTCCCCAAGTGGGAAGTGAGACTCAGGGCCCTGAAATAGAAAACAGGAAGTTGAAAGGACTGATTTTCCTAACTACTCAAATGCAAATCGCCAGGCTCATTATGGCTAAGCGTAGCCATGCTGTGTAAACCCATGGCAGTCATTGTGGGGCTGTCTGGTCTAAATCTGGAAAGAAATTAAATAAAGTCTTTTCCTTGATGAAAGGAAAAAAGCAAAATTGTGTTAAATTTGAAGATTCCATAAAAATGTCCCCGCCAATCAAATCAACAAGCATTTATTAAGCACCTACTATGAACCAGACAATTTAAATAGCCAAAATGCTATTTTTTAAATGTCCCATTTGTCAGGTCCATATAATCACTTCTGTTGATCTGTATCAGAGTCAAACCTTCAAGACTGTCTCCAAAAGTTAAGTGGAGCTTAGCTCTTCTCCACTTCTTTGCTAATCACAGTACAAATAAAGTCTTAAAGTCCTGCTCTCAGAATCTTCCTCAGTCCCATTATGTCTAGTCATTCACCAGATCAAGACAATTCCTCCATAACAGTCCTGCTCAGGTTTGGCCTTGGCACCCACCACCTTGGTCTAAATCTTCATCACCACACGCCTACATGATCCTGATAGCTCATCTTCTTGCCCGCACTCTTTCCCTATTCTTGTCCAGCATATGAGGTACCACCAATCTGGTCTTAATCTTTCTAAAGGATTTTTTAAAATATCACATCATTTGCTCGCTCAAGAACTTTTGCTAATTTCTGATTCCTTGTCGATCTGATCTAAACTCCTCAATCTGGCATTGAAAAGATTCCATCCCCATGGGGACATCATGGCAGATTCATGGTGGGGAATAGCAGTGGTCTCCTCATGGGGCAGCTGATCTCAACTGGCATTCTGACAGTTTTATGAACTTGCTATACTTGTATATATGAATATATATATATATATATATATATATATATCTTGCTATAATGAATATTGAATTTGGATAAAATGCTGTTACTTTGTAAAGACTTGCCCACCAAGTTATCAGGTATTTCCCAACAAGGGAAAAAAATGTTACCGGTGTTTAAAAATTAAACTGCAATATACTGTAAAAAAAAAAATATATTCCATCAATTGGCTCCATCATCACCTCTATGCAACCCCATCACTAGCTGCTTCCCAAAGTACCTTCTCCACCAAGATCATTTCTTCATTCATCAGTAAGTGCCAGACATGAGTGTTTTCCCCTGTCCTTTCTTGCTGATAATCTCAGTTGTATACCTCATTCCAGGCTGAGGTCAAGATTTAACTTTAATGCTAACCTTTGTTGTACATTTGTAAAACATGTGGCAAGTCTTGAGGCATTATATAAATGTATAAATATATAAATATACATTTGTTGCTGTTATTGTTGTTACACTGTCTTTTCACTGCTTCGAGTCTGAAATACAAAATTCTCTTCCCGGCACATAGAACCCTATACGATCTGGCTTTCCACCTACCTTTCCATTATATATAGCTTTTTGGAGGGCAATTGGGGTTGACTTGCCCAAGGTCACATGGCTACGTTTTGTGTTAAGTGTCTGAGGCTGGATTTGAACTCAGGTCCTCTTGACTCCAGTGCTGGTGCTCTATTTACTGTGCCACCTAGCTGCCCCTATAATTTCTTTTACTCCCATAACATAGATTCTCCATCCACCTAACTGGCCTCCAAGTGGTCTCCTATATATTCCATCGCCTGCATCCCAACATCAGAGACCTAAGACTCCACCCCCTTTTCTATTCCCCACATATAATTGGTTACCAAGTCCTGCTCATCCCGCCTCTGCAGTGTCTCTACATATGGTTCAGGTTCTCACCACATCTCATAGAAATAGTTTTGCTGCCTCCAGCCTCTCCCACCTGCATAGTGCTGCTAGATTAATATTCTTAATACACAGCTCTTCTCACAGCACTCTATCCCTCAGAAGTCTTCAGTGGCTCCTCATTGTCCTCAGTGAAATTCTAACTCATCAGCCTGGCCGACAAAGTTCTAGTATCCGCCTCCATTCTGCTACTTTTCAGAAATCTATCTGACCTTAGGTGACTCACATCAACTCTCTGAATTTTCGATCAATCAATCAATCAACAGCCATTTTTAAATGCTGATATAGAAAGGCTGTGTGACCCTGGACAAAAAGGGAGTGCACTTAGGAGTTTTCTGTACTAGTAAAATCAGAGATCCAGTGAAAAAGAATCATTCATAGCTGTATAGTACATCCAGATTTACAAAATGATTTCTTTACAACAATTCTATAAAACAGGCAGTGAGGCAGGCAGGTAGGGAAGGTAAGGGCCAATTACAACACCAAGAAGTTTGAAAGGTGAGAACTTGGACAAATGGTACTACCAGAGATGAAAAAAAGGGACAAGGAGAAGGTCCTATTTGGGAGAGATGGGGGTTAAAAAGCATGATCTTGGAAATGTTGGGTTTGAAGTGCTGCCAGAATATTGATGAAGAGACTCAGAGTCTTGTGCTCTTGCCACCTCCACTCTGCCCATCATCTCTACCAATGAAGATCAAATACCAATGGACTTTGGCACCAGGTTTCATTCAGACGGTAAGGCAGTGGGAGATTTGGATAAGGAAATTCAGCAGAGAAGAAAGAGCTCCAGATACAAATTTCAGTCATTCATATAGATAGTTGAAGCCATAGGAGTAATTGTGCTGGTTAAGGAAAAGAATCTAGAAAGAGGATAGCTTCAGTCATTCAATAACCATTTATTAAACTCCTGCAGTGTGCTAGATACTATACTAAGTACAGGGGATGCAAAAAAAAAAAAGCAAAAGACTGCACCTGCCCTCAAGGAGCTTATATTCTACTAGGATCAAGAACAGATGACCAAGGACAGAATTTTAAGAACACACAAGTTAAATTGAAGATGAGAAGACAAAGAAAGTAGAGAAGTACTTACAAGGTGGCAAGAGAAAAGGAGAGTATGGTATTTGCAAACCAAGGAAACAGAGTATTAAAGGTGATGAACAGTGTCAGGCAAGTTAAGCAGGATGAAGACTGAAAAGATCACTGGATTCAACATTTAATAGGTCACTGGCAAACTTTGAGAGAGCAATTTCAAAGAAAGTGCCAAGAATAGATGACAGTTTGCAAGAAGTTAAGGAAAGAGTGCAATGAAGCAAAGGCATTAGGTGTCAGCTACTTTTCAATAAGTCTGATTATAACAGAGAAGAAAATAACAAGCAGAGCCAAAACTAAGATGATGTGACCTTAGCTCAGGGTGCCAGATCTCAGAGGGCAGTGACAGTACTCATAACCCTTCAGCACGTAGAAGGAACAGCTGTGCTTCAGTACTAAGGTAGCAAGAGAATTAGTTAACAAAAAAAAATGAAGCTAAATTAAACTGAAAAATGATCACGCTTGGCCCTAAAGAAGAAATGGTTTGTTGAGATAAGGAACTTTGCTTATGAAACACTACATACCATGTTGTCATTAATGTTCAGTTTTGCTGCTTTTTTCCCTCTTTTTCCATTATGAGGGATGGCTCTTGTAGAGAAGGACGAAAACATACATTGGGGAATATAAGTGATATAAAAACAGGATATCAATAAGAACTTTTTAAAAAGAATAATTGCAGAGAAACATGGAGAGATATAAACTGATGCAAAGTGAAGAAGAACTAGGGAAATAATATAATTCACTGCAACTTCAGTGTTGTAATTGGAAAACTAGCAACAGCAAGAGCAATCAAAACTGAATGTTATGAAAGTAAAATGAGCAAGGTTGGTCCCAGAGAAGTCATGTGAGAAAGTACCTCCTCCCCCTAGGCTTGGCAGAAATCAGCGATGAGGTTTTGAAGAGCCCCCTTCACTCCACAAATCTGGTGGGAAGCAAAGGGGAACCTCTCTATACAAGCAATTTTATTGTACAATGTATTACAAAATCATGGGCCGATATGAGGTATATCAATTCATCAATAAAGATTTTGAATACTGGGTGGAGGAAAGATAGTTATTTGTTTCTTGTCCAGTCAATGCACTGTGAAGATTGTTCTTAATGTTCAGGCGGGGTGAGCTAGGCATCAAGCTCCTCAAGGTGGATACATGTTAGTCTCAGCAAGGTAGGAGGCAGCATGACTGGAGTCTGATTCTTCTCAAGTTTGCCTCAACTTGTGGATGGTGCTTTCAGCTGCAATGTCAAAACACAAGATTAGCATCAGGATGTGGGCAGGTCTCCAAGGGTTCAGGCTGAGTGTGGGAGTTGCCTCACCCATTCACCCCTCTTCCCTCCACTCTTGGAGAGAGGTGAATCAGGTACAGTTGAAAAACTTCTCCCCATGTTAGGGCACAGGAAACGTGATAAAAGTCAGTCTGCAGAGGCAGCTGATGAGGCCATCCCAAGGTTCAAGCCCAAAGCCCAAAAGCTGCCGGGGTATCTGCAGTTGTCTTCTCTCAACTACCCAATAGGCACTACTTCAGAGCAAAGATCAAGAGTAGGGACAACTCTGAAATTAAGCTATTGCTTGGGTGGTGGGGTCAGTTTCGAATCAGGACTACTCCTAAGGGTCATCCTAATGTCCAAGCTCTTGAAAGTCAGGTGCAGGTATCTGTCAGTCGGATGGCTTTCTAAAGGATCATGGAAGAGGGGAATGGGGATTGGAAGGAAGTTGTTGGAGCACCCATTTCATTTTCTTGGGCTAGCTACTATGAAGAACTGAGGTCAATGGATAAGTATGATTCAGTCCTGCTGGGGGATCCAGTGTTTAGTTCTCCTCAGGAGGGGTGCTGCTCTAAGGTTGCCTAGGTCTGTCTTAGAATGGCGCAAGGTGGCGAGAATGACTTCTGAGAGTAGCTGCTAAGAGTTATAGCCTAAGTCAGTTTGCTCACCATCTCAGGGAGGGGGGAAACGAAGGAGGGAGAGAATTTGGAACTCAAAAAAATGTTTAAACAAATGTTGAAAATTGGTTTTACTTGTAATTGGGGGAAAATAAAATATTATTTTAAAAAATTTTAAAGATTAGTTGCTAAGAGGTCTTGAATCTCCCTCAATAGATGGAAGAGCCCCCTAGTTGATGCATCACCATGAAAGCTGGGTATCAGCAGGTGGTCTTTGAGGGACTCAGGCAGGTGCTGGGGTCTGTAACAGTGGGTGGTGCTCAAAAAGGCTACATGTCTCCTGCACACCTTTTCCCATCCCATCTCACCCCCAATCTTAGGGGGAAGTGGGCTGGGAGAAGGTAGAGAGCCCCTCTCTCCAAACTCCTAGTTGTTTCCCAGGGCCCAGCAAAGACAGTGGAACCTGGAGTAAGGACCCTCAATGCAACTACTTTAGCCATCTCTGAAGGACCAAGCCAAAAGCCCCAGGGAGACCAGGGTATCTCTAGTCCTCCTTTCTCAGATAACAGATGAGCATGGCAGCACCAGATTCCAAGCTAAGGTCAAGGGAACAGCTGATTCTATAATCAGGGTTTGGTTATCTTATTTTAGGTTAGGCTGCTTTAAGAGTACCTACAGGTCAAGGTCACTGAGACTCTGAGAAGCTGCTTTGTTCTCCTTGTGAGTCTCCTTACCCAGGCCTAAGAGCAGTACTGATTTCATGCCAGATTTTTTCACTGTTTTTGGTTAATTTTGCTGAATTATTTTTTACTCCTTTTAAAAGTTCTTTGATTTAATGGATGTCTCAAAGTAGGGAGAGCAGAGAGTAGGATAGATTGAGAAAGAGGTGATGAAAAAACAGAAGGTTTTTTTAATTTTTTTTATTCTGCAGTTGACAAACAGCAAAAGAAAACAAGCGTTTCCATTTGAACAGTAGTACAGAAAGAAAAAAGGTGATTTGTGTATGAATTTACAAATTTCATTTCATACAGCTTGCTTTACTTTCAAAGTTGTTTTGCTTATCTGTTTTGTTCTGGATTTGCCTCTATAAATTATCCATTAAGTGCTTCAATGACCTTTTCTTTAATTCGTTCAATTACATTATTGCTAGCCCAACCCCCCCCATAAGAAGAAACTACAACAAAACCCTTGTAACAAACAAGCACAGTCAGTGAAATACAACCCACATATTGACCATCTAAAATTTATGTTCGCTACCACACCTGAGTCTGTCACTTTTCTTTCAGGAACTGGGCAGCTTGCTTTTCCTGTCTTCTTTAGATTGTAATTGGTCTTTGATTAGAGTTGTTAATTCCTTAACAGTTGTTTTCCTTACAATATTGTTGTGATTATATGAAATATTCTGTTCATTGTGCTCACTTCACTCTTCATCATTTGATACAAGTCATTCCAGGTTCTCCTACAACTATCCCTCTCATCATTTCTCATGACACATTCCCCGTATGATGGGGTCCAGTTCTTTGCTTCACCAAAAATAAATGACATGAATATTTTTGTACATATGTTTATACTATTCATTTGATCACTTTGGGAAGAAAGGGAAGGAAGGAAGGAAGGAAAGAAGGAAGGAAGGAAGGAGGGGAAGAGGGAGAGAAAGAAGAAAGGAAGGAAGGAAATAAGGAAGGAAGGAAGGAAATAAGAAAGGAAGGAAGGAAGGAAGGAAAGAAGGAAGGAAGGAA
>CM053594.1:315462404-315481374 GCA_028646575.1 Pseudocheirus occidentalis
GGAAGGAAGGTAGGATGGAAGGAAGGAAGGAAGGAAGGAAGGAAGGAAGGAAGGAAGGAAGGAAGGAAGGAAGGAGGGAAGGAAGAAGGGAAGGAAGGAGGGAGGGAAGGAGGGAGGGAAGGAGGGAAGGAAGAAGGGAAGGAAGGAGGGAGGGAAGGAGGGAGGGAAGGAAGGAGGGAAGGAAGGAAGGAAGAAAGGAAGGAAGGGAAGAAGGGAAGAAAGGGAAGAAGGGAAGAAGGGAAGAAAGGGAAGAAGGGAAGGAAGGGAAGAAGGATCACTACACAGCTTAGTGATGGGGTAAGGGAAGGGAAAGGAATGGTGGGCATATATTTTCAAAGTGCTTTAAAAGAACATGGGACAGTAACCTAGAGTTTATCTCCCTCCCCTTTCCCCACCATGGAACCTATGACTCAAGGTCTGAGGTCTTTTCTCACCCACACCATACTGAATTTGTCTTTAAAAGATGATTTGATGGCACCTTCCTTGCCACTTGCCTCAGCTCACAGAAAAACCATTACAGCTCTGAAACCCAGGGGCTACGATATTCCATCTCCATTTTCAAAAAGGAATGGGACATGGGAGACTTTCATCCCTAATATCTCAAGAATTTACACTATTAAAACAACTCAGTCTTATTTTACATCTGTCCCTATACAGCATGTTAAAAAAAACAACCCAGCAACTATTCTGCAATCAAAACCATCCCAATATTTTATCACCTAAATCGACATTCAGCTATTCTAAGAGCTGCATCAAAAGAACTGAAGAGAGGTGGTCTGTGCTCTCAAGGCACTTGCATGATGGTATGCAATTCTCGGCTTAATCAATAAATATCCATTTTGTTTCTCTGTGAAAATTAAGCAATGGAACTTGACAGGCCATCATTTGTGAGGCATTCATCTGAGACAGGGCCAAAGGCCACTAAGAACAGCTTGACATGAATTAATGCACCACAAAACCTCAATCCTGGGATTAAGATCTTATCATTGCTGGATATGATTCTAAGATCTTTATTAGAGTCATTAACATGAGTTTACAAGGGAAGAAATTCACAGTTTGCATGTCACTACCCAGAATTGCTCTTAGGCCATTAGAGTGCTCAGAAGTGTGGCCAGAAGAGAGGAGGAGGAGGGTCACAGTAGAACATTTAAAGGGGTAGCTGATTCTTGGAAATTCACTCCTCATGTTCTGAAATGGAGCTGGCTGAAATCCATTTCATTTATAGGACTTTGCAAAAGGCTATTTTCCTCTAAAAGGCAATGCAGATATGGAGCTATTTGGAAGAATTGGGGCTGCTACATATTATTCATGTCTTCCTTTTCAGAGTCCTGTTTTCCTGGCCATTTCCTGTAGATCATAAAGTGAATGTCCACACTGAGTGAGGCATCGAACAGGGACACAAACTTGCCTAAGCAGTTCACTCAGGTCCTGTGCACTGTCCAAAAAGAAAAAAACATTCCTTATAAATGGCGATGTTCTCTATATGTACCTATTTTCATATAACACTGAATCACAGAGTCATAGGCCCTGAGATAGAAGACACCTGACCAAGCATCCAATAATCCAAATGTCTCATTTTATAGATGAAGAAACTGAAGCCAAGGGAGTTTAAAGGATTTGTCCACAGTCAAACAGGAAGTCTAAGGTAGATGACACAGTGGTAGGCCTGGAGTCAGGAAGGTCTGAGTTCAAATCTGACCTCAGACACTTCCTAGCTATGTGACCTTGGGCAAGTCACCTCACCGTTTTTGCCTCAGTTTCCTCATCTGTAAAATGAGCTGGAGACGGAAATGGCAAACTCCTCCATTGTCTTTGCCAATAAAACCCCCAAAAGGGTCATGAAGACATGACTGAAACAACTAAACAGTAACAGAAAGGAACAAGAGCCTGGATTTGAAACTCATGCCATCAGACAGTCAACAAGCATTTACTAAATGATTAAAATGTTACAGGCACTCACTCAAAAGATTAACAAGAAAAGCCTAAACAAACCAACAAACAAAAAATACCACCATTCTTTCCCTTAAGGAATTCATATCCTAATGGGGAAGACAACATACAAACAACTATGCACATGTAAGACATATATACATTCCAGATTTCCCACCATGCTTTGCTCCACTTTATAGGTGTCCTCATTGAAGACCACAATCACTCAAAAGAGATGTCCATCAATGTACACTGGAAACCTACACTAAGTGGGTAGACAGTGTCAAGCCAGGATATAAGCAGATGTGGGTAACCAGAAGTGAGGTGATTGGAAAATTTATCATTCAATCATGATTGGAAGCAGTCAGATGTTCTGAACTTGGAGAAGGAATTGCTTATAAGGGAGAACACAATGGCTGCCTACAAGTAGCTGAGAGATTAAATAGTAGATCGCAGGGTTCTAGAGCTAGAGCTGGAACAGACCTCTGTTCAGTTCCAACTGCTTTATTTTACTAGAAGAGAAAAGTGAGTGATTCCAGATTTCTTCCAGGACACTCTCCAGTCATCTGGGGCTTGATACAATAACCAAAATGTCACCTGTGAACGGGAGTGTGTTATTATTCAAGGGGAGTTCTTCTTCAGCTTGGATTCTGCACTGGATCTTCTCCATCATAGTGTTTGCCCTTCCTGTCTTCTATTTCAACTGACCTTTCTGATCAGTAAGTCATAGAATAAGGCTATTCCTGTCGTTATATCTTTATCAAGGAATTTTGTTATAACAAGGAATATTGAAGGACTTTGATATGTGGATGATAAACATCTTGCTGTAAAAGAGCTTTTTGTAAAAGGCATTTTCTTGTACCAAATAAAACACTTTTTTGTAATGAACAAAAAATAAGCATCTTGGAATCCCATAGTCTCTCCATTTTTCAGTTAACTGAAATGGCAAAGATATGGCCCATTGTTGAAATGTGTGAAAATTCCTCGTGAAAGATTGCTTGAGCCTTATAAATACCATCACAAAGGACACCCCCATTTTGTGTATAGATTACTATCATAAAACCTGTTATTATTATATTAAATTTAAGCTATATCTTTTTGAAAAAAACAAGACTTGGTATCGGAATTTCACAGTTTCATTAAGTAATCTTTTTTTTTGTTTTGTTCTCCTTTTTGCAATGTACTTGAATCCAATTCACTCACAAGTCAAGGCAGCACCCTGTGATGTCAGTCATCTTCTTTAAAAATATTCTGAGAGGGGGATTCCATTCCCTCCAACTGAGTTGATGTAGTCACAGAATGGATATAGTCACACATGCTAAAGTTTAATATAAAATTTAAAGATTAACTTTGCTAATACATTAACAATAATAATTAACCATGATCCTTTTATGAACTGAGAATAATTCTCAGATTCAGTCCAGAAGAGCCCAATAGGCTTGGCTAGGTAAACAAATTAGCCCTGCCTCTGGTGGCTTCATATGGTTATTTGTCCTTTTTTTCAAAGATCAAAGAAATCAAAATGATGAGTGATGTCTTGTCTTGCCTGTCAATTGGATTTAAGTGAGGCAGAGTTGCGCAGTCATCAGACTCACTCTCTCCTTGAGTCATGGAAATCCAGAGCCAGGAAGAAAGTCAAGGCAAAAGCCAGGAATACAGTAAATGACCTTGGCATCTTTGATATCTGACCAAGGTCTAAGTGCTCCACAGCACCTGCTTCAGCCACCTTCGTGGCCATTGGAACAAATTGTTCTCATCCACCCATTCTACTAGGGGAAGTCTTCGCATGCTTGGGGTAGACACTCCCCCTAACTCACTAATGGATTTGAGGCCTCTTGGTTACCCTTAACCTAGTTTAGCCTATCTGCAGTGCCACTAAAGGTGCCACTGTTATTTGCGGCCACAGGTAAAAGTTGGGTGACAAGTGGACACCTAAAGTAGCCCTGAAAAGGGCTCAGCAAGCCCATTTACCAGATGCTTAACATCCCGTGCACTCAGGGGCTTCATGCAGAGAAACCAAGAAGAATCTTAGTTTTTCAAGAGTGGGAGATTTTTTAAAGCCTCTAGCTGGCAATGGAGCAGCTATTCCTATGGAGCATAGCATGAGGGAGTTTTTCTACATCATCAACCATGTCACTTTGAAAGGAAGTTACTCTGACCAGCAGGAGACACAACATCCAGCAAAGAACAGACAATATTTTACACAGATGCACAGAGAGAGATTGTCACTGAGCTCTAGGGAGCAGCTTTAAGGCACTATCTCAGGTAATTGAGAGCAAACCTTGGGCAACACAGCAGAGCAGCCAGCCAGGAAACATGCTTCACCCAAGGGGACCTGCATGAGGATTGTGATAAAGGGGATAGGACTTCCAGGCCCTTCATTACTAGGAGTTACAAGTCTCCGTTGCCTTGCCAGCATTGTACTCTAAGGTTGAACTCCCTTAAGTTAAAAAATGCCTTTGAATTTTTGTAGTATGCTGAAAATTCTTTTCCTTACCTTTCTTGGATCTATAAAACATTAAATTTACTTTTTCTTACTATTTTAAATAATGAGTAATCTAGGCTTAACATTAAGATGACTAGATCTGGCATTTACTCAGCACATAGACACCTAGAGATAACCAAGTCTATTAACTGATTGCTAATGGAAGCACACTAGTAGAGGTTAAGGAGCTATAGTAGTGCTAAGGGTGAAGAGAGAGAGAGTTACTCCTAGGGAAACTACCCACAAATACTAGGGCAAGTCAGGCAGAGATGGGAGAGGAAGAGGTAAAGGGGATGATACATTTATATACTGAAATGTTCATGTGCATTAATGATTAAATAATAAATAATAATAAATTCATAATAACAATAAATTCATAATAAAAAGAAAACTCAAAGAACCTACTGCTTTTGAAAAAATTAATTTCTGTGTCAGGAATAAAGATGGAATCTCAAAGGTCTGCACAACTTCTTAAGTACAACATTTCTATTTCCTCCTCTTTAGTTTTGGAATTATTTCACTGTCAATCTGTAGCATTTCTACTGGTGAACTAACTCAACGGGCTGCCCTTCTGACTGCACATCACAATCTAGATCAGATTTTATTGTGTCATGGCCTCCTTTGGCAGTCTGCTGAAATCATTGGTGCCCCTCTTAGAACCGTGTTTTTAAATGCATAGAACAAAACACCTAGCATTGCAAAGGAAATGAATTATATCAAAATATAATTATCAAAATATATTTTTTGAACAAACAAGCTCACAGAGCCCCAGTAATAAAAACACCAGGATTGGGCAGCTAGGTGGCACAGTGAATAGAGCACTAACTCTGGAGTCAGGAGGATCTGAGTTCAAATCTATCCTCAGACATGTAACACTTACTAGGTATGTGACATTGGGCAAGTCATTTAACCCCAATTGCCCCGCCTTCCTCCCTCCAAAAAAAAGACAAAACCCCAGGATAAGCTTTCTTCCGTCACTGCGTTTTTCCTGTGAGGAAGGAGTAGTGAGCATAATCTCTTTTGAGTAATATAACCACAGTTTAGAAAAATGAGTGTTGTGTATAAAGCAGAGTAACATTGAATGTATGAGACTCCTCATATATGTAGCTTTTGCCTCCTGATCTTAGGATCCTGATCCACCAAAATGTGCTCAAAGACACAAATCTATTTTTTTGCTAGTGGAAATTCTCTTATTTATATCAAGGTTTAAACATTTTACAAAAGAAATTGAACATGAAGGCTTCCTCTCTCCTGTGTAGCCTGAAGATCTATAATTATAAGAAATTTCTGTTGAGACATAAAATGATAAGACTGTCATTGTGTGCCCTCAAAAGGCAATCAGCTGACTCTCGTGTACATTTATTCAGACCAACATAGAGTTTTGATCCTGGAGAGTTATTTCCCTAGGTTTTATTCTTGTTCAGTTGTTTCAGTCATGTCTAGCTCTTTGTGATCCCATTGGCAAAGATACTGGAGTGATTTGCCATTTCCTTCTCCAGTGCATTTTATAGATGAGGAACTGGAGCAAACAGGGCTAAGTGACTTGCCCAGTGTCACACAGCTAATAAGTGTCCAAGGCCAGATTTGAACTCAAGTCTTCTGTACTCAGGGCCCAGCACTCTATCCACCACCCCACCTGCCTGTTCCAAATTGAAAATAAACTAAAAATCTCTCCTCATAGGGCTTAGATTTGTAATTCAGGAAACAACATAGCATTTTCTATGGACATTCCATTTCTGAAAACACCCCTCCTCTGCCCCTCACCATTCAACATCATCTAAGTTTGTAGACCTAGTCCAGGATTGGACACACATCAGGCTCTCTGTAAATATTTGAGAGTAAAATCATGGTTTCTGGGGCTTGATACCAGGTTTATTTTGGCCAACCTTTGCCCAAAGGAGAGAAGAAAAGAAAAAAAAACTAGAGTGAAATTGTTTTCTGCTTAGCCACATTTTCTTGGTATTTATCAAAGACCTTTCATAGGAATAGGAAGGCTTCTGTGAACCCAAAGAAAAAACCTTGTTTCAATTGACTCTGAAACTGAAACAAAATGTATCTTTTTTGTACATTACCTACTAGTCAGTTACAGAACAGTGGCTTTCAGCTTTCACCTCCCTACAAAGAATGACAGTGACAGGGAAGGACAGGAGATAAAGAAATAACAGGTCAAAAGCTGTATTAAAGGGATAAATCCAATGTCTAGGCTTTGAAATGAGGCTTTTAATTTGCTTTTAAGGACCTCTCCAGTGTATTCTCCAAATATAGGCCAGTAAGGAAGCCAATGCTATCTCTTCATCAAATCACACTGTGCTAGTTCCTAACCTTTTATAGGGAAAAATCCTGTTTTAAAATTACATTAAGGAAAAAAAATAAAATAAAATGGATATCAAGAACATCTAGGAAGGAAAAGAAGTCATGAAACAACCATTTGAAGGCAGCCCAAGAGGAGGATGTTGAGTGGGGGGAGACAACAGATGATTTTACTTGATGACTGAGGTGACAGGAGAGGACAAGGCAAATTGGAGAGAAAAATTTGCTTTAATCTTACCCATCTGGAACTTTTTTTCTGCCCTTGCCCTAAACATTCTTCATTTCTCTTAAGAATTTAAGTAATACATGATGGGACTTGAAAGGCAGAAGGGAGTAAGAAAGGGAGAAAGGTTAGAACTCCATTTCTTTAAATGAGTGTTAAAATTTGTCTTTGCATGCAATTGGAAAAAATAAAATACTGTTTTAAAAGAACAACAAAAAATTTTAAGATTGAAAAAAGAATGTAAGTAAGTGAGCATATAAGAAACTTTGGGAAGGAGCAGGATATAAGAGAAACTGTTAAGATTTTGAGTGAGAGGACCTCTTTTCAAGTCCTGAGGTTATCACTTACCGCTTTGGGGTAATAATAATAATTAGCATTTCTTTAAAGTTTGAAAAGCACTCTATGTTATCTCCTTTGCTCTTTACTTTTTCAGAGGGGGGAGGTAAGGTAATAGGGCTAAGTGACTTGCCCAAAGTCACACAGCTAGTACATGTCAAGTGTCTGAGGTCGAATTTAAACTCAGGTCCTCCTGGCTCTAGGGCCAGTACTCTATTCACTTCACCACCTAACTGCCCATGTATCATTTGTTCTTTATGACAACCCAGTAAGGAAAGTGTTATTATCTCCATTTTTCAGATGAGAAAACTGAGGCTGAGTGAGGTTAAATGCCTTGCCAAAAGTCACACAGCTACTAAATCTCTGAAGTAGGCTACAAACTCAGGTCATTTCATCTGTCTAAGCCTAATTTCCTCTATTGTAAACTAAGGGTGGTAGCCCTAGGAGACCTCTAAGATCCATTCTAGCTCTAATTCTATGACTTCCCTCCTAAGCATTTTCATCATGAAATTCTTTGGCTCTTACTCTCCTCACAGAACCTGCCATTGGACATCACCCTATGAAGTCAATGGTCCTCCTTGAAACTACAGACTAGCAACATGAAGTTCTTTGGTCTGTACTCTCCTTACAGAGACTGGTTCAGCCCTCCATTTCTCAGTTCTCCATTTCCCAGCCATCCATTTCTTAGTTCTTCATTTCTCACCTCTCCATTTCTCAGCTCTCCATTTCTCAGGTTTCCATTTCTCATCTCTCCATTTCTCAGCTCTCCTTTCTTTTCTCAGCACTTCATTTCTCAGCTCTCCATTTCTCAGTTCTCCATTTCCCAGCCCTTGATTTCTCAGCCTTCCATTTATCAGTTCTCCATTTTTCAGTTCTCCATTTCTTGACTCTTCAGAAGCAAAAAGAGAAACAGTTCTTTTCCTCAAGGAGCTTATTTTCTACTGATCTCACACAATACTTCACATTCTTTTCATTTCTTGAACACAGGTGATGCTCTCCTATTCTTTTACTTTTGCTCTCACTACACTTTATGCCTGAAATTCCCTATCCACCATCTCTGTCGGTTGATACCATATCCTTTCTTCAAGATCCAGATCAAATACTGCCTTCTCCATGAAGTCTTCCCTGATTCCTCCCAAACTGGAAATGGCATCATATTTACCTGACCTGGTTGTACTTTTTCAGGCTCATTTACATTTGCTTTAGTTTGTATTGGGTTTATTTGTGTACAGATCTGATCATGCATTCTAGACTGTAAGTAACTTGAGGGTAGGGGCTAACTCATATTTTTTTTCTGTCTCTTCATTAACACTTAGCACAGTGTGGCACACTTTTGCTGTTTTTCAGCCATTTTTCAGTCACCCAATTTGGGGTTTTCTTGAAAGAGGTACTGGAGCGGTTTGTCATTCCTTCTCCAGCTTGTTTTATAGATGAGAAACCTGAAGCAAACAGGGTTAAGTGACTTGCCCAAGACCACACAGCTAGTAAATGTCTGAGGCTCCATTTATTTTGAATGGATAAACAGATAGAAGAATGAATGAGAGAAGGAATGGAAACTTTTCATAAGATTTTCCAAGTTGAGTTCTTAAGAACTGTTTCTTAGGCCCAGGCAATAGAACTTTTCCTGACAACTTTGCTCTCCAGGTGTGCAGGTAATTGCAACTCTCAGCTGCAGGAGGCTGTTCTAATGCGAATAAGGAAGGAAAGGTGACTGCTTAAACCTAGTTAGACTACTTGGATAATTAAAGCTTCACTAAATATAGTATGTTATAAATGAATGTTCACCACACAGAAACAGAGTGTGGTAATTCTAAAAATACAGTCTCCCTCACTGTGACAAACCCCTCAGTGGGAGCAAGGATTACAGCGAGACAGAGATCTTGTCCCTCCCCACTCCTCCTCACTCCACATAGACTAATCCCCTGCTCCACACAAGGTTCAGTAAATTGCAGGAGGAAATCAATATCTGTTACCTGGCACATCATTTAGCTCTCAAGGTAGAAAATTAAGAGGAGGCCAGATGACAAATTTGAGCTATTTCACTCTGACTGTTTCTTTCTAGTTAGTGATGGGTCAATTTGGCAAAGCCAAACCAATTCATCAGCAGATACATCAAGTGTCTAGTATACAAAATGACCCAGTTGCGTGGGAGAGGGATGCAAATTATTTTATAACATCTTTTCTGGGTTTTATAAATAACAGTGGATTTGAAGCCAGGAGACCTGTGTTCAAACCTCAGTTTTGTCACCCTTATGCATGTTGCAATGAACAAGTCATCTTTTCTTTGGTCCTCACTTTCTTGATTTGTAGAATGAAGCATTCAGGAGGCAATCATAGTCATCAAATAAGCTTCTACTCCAAGCCTGCCACTCAATCAATCATAATGCATTTAGTAAGTGATTACCATGTACTGATTATTGTATTAGGATGTAGGGATAAAAAAAACAGAAATTAAACTGTTCCTACCCTCAAGAAGTTTCTGTTGAGTCCTTAATATAGTTATATATAGTTTCAAACAAACAAAAAACATAGAAAGCTTGGGAAAAGATAATCTTTTTTCAAGACAAGAGAAAAATTGGTTGTGTTTGGAGCGAGGGAGGGCTGGGGAGGGGGGTGTTTTAGGTGTTTTTTTTTAACTACAAAAATATCTCTGAGGAGTCTTCTAGCACCAAATCTTACTCTTTTTTCCTTCTCTTTTTTTTTTATTTTGGTCCAGACCTGTAATTTCATTGGTGCATGGAATTCCTGGTATGGAAATTTATTCTACCAAAACAGATTTGCAACCCATCAGTACTTTATAGTCTTAGAGAGTTACCTAGGGCATAAAGAGAATGCCTAGGATCAGAATACATTAAAGGCAAGACTGGAACCCAGTGCCTTCTGACTTCAGGACTATCATCCTCTTCACTATGCCATACTCCTTCTCATCTTACATATATATTGTTTTTAACCAATAAGCAATTGTTAGAAATAATGAGCACTCATTAGTACTCATTAATAATTAGCACTCATTTCAAGTCCTTGAAAGGAAGGACTGACTTTCCAAGGAATTGATTTCCCAGAACAATTCATAGCTACTTTGGTTCTCCATCACATGAAAAGCAGTTACACCATGACTTACAGAATGTTACTACAATCAGTCCTCAACTTTTGTGAGGGTAACGTTCCTAGAAAATGATGTGAAAGTAAAAAAATGTGACTGTTGATACACTGAACCTATGGGAAATAGGTATTGAGTTCTTGCAACCACCAAAAACTACTGAAAACACACTTTTCTGCATACATTTTTATAACAAAATATTAATTCTGATAATAGGCACTTTTACTAATAAAGTAACTATCAAATAACCCATAAAATGCAGTACACAAAATAAAATTGATAACATACGAATCATTTTTTCTCTTTAGTTAATTCCCCAGAATTTTGTGACCTTCTATGCTGACATCTCAATCAAAAAAACAAACATTGATTTCAGACACTACTCACTTTTCATAACACACGAAATTTATAGTACCGTAAATACTGTACAATAAATAAAATTCTTAAAACTAAGATATTTTTAACATGAATCTTATCTTCCACTGTGTCAGATAGCAATATGAAGATATTGTACCATATACTATCCTGCTATAAGCCTCCATACCTTGACCAACCTCTGAAAACCCAGGAAGAGGTTGCTGTAACTTTAGACACTGCTGTCAGAAGATGCAAGTCTCTGAGTTCTCAACATCACCTCCAATACTCTGACACTCTGTCTGTACCACAAATAGCCACAAAAGTGAAAATGAGATTACTAATGAAATCACTTGAAAGTTTGAAGTTACAAAAGTTACACATCTGAATTCTTTCTTGGCATTCCACAGATGTGTCAGTCAAGTGACTTTATAGGGCTTTGCCACATTGGGGTCTTTGGAGCACTGCTATATCTGGGGAAAACAGATGAAAACTTCCCTTGCCATTACCTCTTCTTTTATTGACCCAGCAGCAATGTATGGAAGTTTTATAGAAGTGGAATCTTATTTTATATAAGAGGAAAACTGACTAAAAATTAGAGCTGTCTGAAGTGGAATGTTCTGCCTCCAGCAGTAATAAGTTCCCCTTACTTCAAGACTGGGTGACCTCTTCTCATGGATTCTTGTCAATGTGAGAATTGAATGAGCTGGCCTCTGAGCTCCCTTCCAACTCAAACAGTCTTTAATAGGAAGCTTCAGTTTGCTGATCTATTATCTATCACACCAATCTCTTGGTGTAAAATAACATACATCTTTCCTATGCCTAAAAACTATCAATTCCTTCATAGCAGCTTTTAGAACTTTAACTAGAGACGTTTTACATGTGAGTTTGTATGTGTGTATGCACACACACGTACTTTCACATGTATATAGACAAAGTAATATTTTAAGAGTCGGGATATTGACTTTTTTTTTCCTAGCCCAGGGGTTCTCACTTCTTTTTCATTTTTGTGACATGAATCCCTTTGGCACTCTAGTATAGCATAGGAACCCCTTATCAGAATATTTTAAATGCATAAAAATAAAGTAGGATTATAAATGAAACTATTTTTAAATACAGTTATCATTTTTAAAAAGGTCACAAAACCCAGGATATGAACCCTGCTCTTGACCATTTCTGTCTTTAGTCTTCTACATGGGAATACTCTTTCTCTCTCAGTGTTCTTGTTTAGAAAAAAAAAAAACAAAAGACAAATAGACCAAAATCTGTAATGTAAATTATTCAGAGAAGATATTTTTCTTCTTCTTTTTTTTGCTCACACCATTTCTAATTGTTGACCTGCAGGAGAAAAAGCATTTATTGCATGAAGAAAGGTGAAATACCAGTAGATACAGTAATGGTTCTTAGCTGAATAGCGATCTCTACCTTCTTGATTTTAGTAAGACCCTAAGAGAATCATAAGAGAGCTCCTATCACCTTCCTGCTGTTTCCCTTAAACTAAAACCACTTCAGCACCCAATAAAACATGAAGGGAAAGAAGATAGTTCACCTCCAATACTACTTCACTCCCACGGAAAGAGCTACTCTTACAAAAATACTCTAAATTCCTTTTTGTCTTTTCCCTGAGCCTCCCAAACTTTCAGTGAACATGTAAAAGTAGATGGACCAAAAAAAAAACCCAAAAGTGTATTATTTCATCTGCCCAGAAGGAATTCCATTTAATAGAAAAAAATTATTGGATTTGTGTTTTTGTTGTTTTATTTTTACTCCTAGTTGTCACTTATTAGCTACGTGACCTTGAGATTCACCTCTATGGGACTCAGGTTCTCATCTATTTGTAGTTCCTCTCTCAATTCACCTGGTCCTCCACCCATTTCTCAAAGCATTTTGAGTTTGACTGCCAGTGTAACAACAGTTTTAACATGGTGGGCTAAAGATCTTCTGGTAACAGCCCTTAAAGCAGCAGTCTTCTTCTTAATGAGTCCTACTCTATAAATGTTGAGCTACCTATAATGAAAAGCAGTATGTGGTACCTGGTAGTGACAGGACATTGGTTAAAAAAAAGGCATTGACCATTAAGAATTCCACTTTGCATTGGACCCCAAATCTATGCCCTGTGAGAGGGCACAGCTCCAGAGTTCCTTCATCTTCACCTACACCCGAGTCAAACATGAGTTGTAAATGATGTATGTAATGTTGCTTCTTTGCCCACCGACATCAAGAACAATGCTGCAGGCTGAGTAATGAGCATGAAGCATTTTCCAGAACTCCTGGGTCCAGAGATGCCAATGTATTATCTGGAAACTTCATGGAACTGCTAGAGTATATGAGGATCAATCAAGTGATAGACATTCTATAATGTATTGTTTTATTATTATGGACCATTTTGTTACTTCTAATGATTCTATGCCAAGAGTGAAGTACAAGAACTTTACAAGAGTGAAGTAATTTGTGTCCAACCATGCATACTGATCACTGTTGGGATTCTATTTCATTATGCCTAAGTCATGTGACTAGGTTTTTTATAGAGACAGAATAGATTCAGAAGAAGTGGTAGCTTGAGAGGTGATTCTGATTAATAAAGTCCCACATTAATTCGGTGGATGGATAGGGACAGTCAGATAAGCAGTTGCCATCCTCATAAAAAGAGATGACTAGCCCATGTGTAGCACAGATATCTGAACTAGGATCTGTCTCACTGCATCTCTAAGGGAGACAGCAATTTTTGCCTCTGGGAGGAGCAAAAGGACTATGTCCATACCATGGACAGGACCCATACACACGATGCACAAACTCTCCAAAATGCTCCTATCTCCAAGGGAGGTAGTAGACTAAAATTAGATCTAGTTTATGGAATCATTTTCATTGTTCCTAATCCTTCATGAGCCCATTTGGGATTTTCTTAGCAAAGATCCTGGAGTGGTCTTAGCTGAATAGTGATCTCCACCTTCTTGATTGTAGTAAGACCCTAGGAGAATCATAAGAGAGCTCCTATCCTGCTGTTTCCCTTAAACTAAAACCACTGTTGCTTCAGCACCCAATAAAACAGGAGGTAAAGAAGATAGTTCACCTCCAATACCCCTTCCCTCCCACAGAAAGAGCTACTCTTAGGAAAATACTCTAAATCCCTTTTTGTCTTTTCCTTGAGCCTCTTAAACTTTCAGTGAACATGTAAAAGTAGATGAACCAAAAAAATTCCAAAAAAAATGATTCTCCACATCATTTTACAGATGATGAAACTGAGTCAAACAATGTTAAGTGATTTGACCAGGGTCACACTGCTAGTGAGTGTCTAAGACCAAATTTGAACTCAAGAAGATGAGTCTTTCTGACTCCAGGCCTTAAGTGGCTTGCCTAAGATCACAAAGTTCATAGGGCTTTAGGCACAAATTGAATGAGGTTTTAGAGCATATTTGTGTAATATTGGACAAAAAAATTGTACCACTCTTGAGTATCTCATCTGTAATATGAAGACAAGGTTGGATGACAAAGTCTTGTAGATTCTTTCTAATTGTAAACCTATGGTCCTATGATATTAATTATATAGTTTCTCCATCTGGGCCTCACAATAGATAGATATGTAAATAGAGTGAATGAGTGAGTATTTACTATGTGTCAAGTACTTTGCTGAGTTCTGGGGGTAAAAATACAAGCAAGAAAGGTAGTTCCTGCCCTCAAGAAACTTCCATTCTAAGAGAATACAAATATTTTGCAGATAATAAAAATAGCCTATGTTTATATCAATTTTAAGATTTACAAAAATACAACAAAATCAATTTTCTTCACATGAACTCTGAGGTAAAGGGTAGTTTTGATCATGATTTTACAAATGAAGAAACCAAAGTGCAGCATCGGTCCTATCTTTCTCAAGGGAAGAAGCCATATCCTATCTTTTTTCCCCCTGACTTTTTATAGCAACTACTAAAAAAGTAGTGAAAGCCAGTAAGTGGTAGAGTTGGGACATAAACCCAGGTCTACTGATCCTTACCCAGCCCAGTGCCTTTCCATTTGACTTGGGCATTCTGTAACATACAGTATATCAGAGCAATTCTTAAGTTCTCCAATCTAGCACATGGCTGGAGGTCACATTTGGTATCTCTCGGGGAACTTACAAAGAAATCCAGCTTCTGATGCTTTGAAGGAAAAAAAAATGAGCCTGTTCTTTGTTCCTAATTTAATTCAAATGATGAAAGTTCAAGAGCAAGATGTTGGAAAGGAAGTGACTGTAATTATCATTCACACCACTGATAATGAAACCCATAATTATCATTGATGGAACTTAATTGGCCAATGAAATTTCAGAGATTCACTGTTAGGGCAGTCTAGCTCCTCTGACTGACTAATCACAACACCTGCTCTGACAGGGGTACCTTTTATTTTTTTCCTCAAAGAATTCCAGATACATGTGACTTTTATTTCATGTGATCTGAAAGTTTTTACTGCATCACTAATTGGCACAATATGAAGGAGCTGAAAACAGTAACCAATTCTGTCTGTAATTATAAAAACAATTACAATGACCATTCTCTGTCAGGTTGAGGAAAGACTTTAAAGAATTCCTGTTGATGAAAAAACTAGAATAATAATAAATCACATTCCTATGGTACTCTAAAGTTTTACAAGGACCTTCTCTTAAAACATTCCTTCAAGGTAAGTTCCATTTTCCCTGTTTTACAGATGAGGAATTTGACTTGCACACCCTTTCTACCACAACTCCCAAATAACTCCCAAATAGCATTCCAGCACATGTCACTAATAGAACTGGCTAGCATCAAAAGCAGATCTTTATAAAATTATAGATTTGGAAGGAACTTCAGAAGTTCTCTATATCAACTCATACCTGAAGAGGACCATCATCATTGACATCTCTTGATATTACATATTATAAATGGCCAAGTTTTGGTTTTACTTGTTGTTACATATCGTTCAGCACCCCCTAAAGGCAGTGCAGGAAGCAGAGAGAAAAGCATAAGAAAGCTGATCGAATCCCAGTTTAACCCCATTGAATGTCTGTTAATGAGTTCCTGGTAAGGAGGTTGGAATCTAGTAGAAGGATTGCAAGTAGGCAAAGGTTTTAAACAGTAAACAAGAGGAGTCTTACAAGGGGTTCCCACTGATGGCAAACTGGCAAAGTGAGAGATGTTTACCTAGACCAGACCATGAAGTCTAAGAGGCTCAAAGTCTTCCTAAGGGAGGAAGCCCAATTTCCACTCTAGAACCATAGGACAAAGAAACCAATTTCAAAACAAGAGCTGCTGTGCTAGCATCTATAGGAATCACTTTAGACTGAGCAGGCCTGAGAAAATGGACCTCAGAGAAAGATAAGTCACTTCCTCTTGTTGTTCGTTATTGTGCCTGACCTTTATTTTCCCTATGGTGCTTTGTAGTAAGTAAGCCCTTTGAAGTTATCTAAAAGAGCACCAAGACCAGATGGACTTACAAGTGAATTTTATCAAACATTTAAAGACCAACCAATTCCAATATTAAATAAATTATTTGTTATAATAGGCAAAGAAGGGATCCTGCCAAACTCCTTTTATGAAACAAATATATTGTTACCTAAAACAGGAAAAATAAAAACCAAGAAAGAAAGTTATAGGTCAATTTAATTAATGAATATGGCAGTAAAGGTCCCAAAGTACTAGCTGAAAGATTATAGTAACATATTATAAAGATTATACATTATGACCAAGTAGGATTCATACCAGGAATCTAGGTATGATTTAACATAAGAACTATTAACATAATTTATTATATCAATAATAAAATCAACAAAAATCATATGGTAATATCAATAGATGCAGAAAAACATTTGATAGAGTACAACATTAATTTCTATTAAAAACATTTGAAAGTATAGGCATAAATGGATTTTCCTTAAATTGATAAGAAACATTTACCTAAAACCATTAGCAAGTATTATAGAAGCCTTCCCAGTAAGATTAGACATGAAACAAGGATGCCCACAGTCACCAATGTTTTTCAATATTGTACAGTCCTAGCAATAGCAATAAGAGAAGAAAAAGAAATAGAAGGAACCATAATAAGGAATGAGGCTATAAAACTATCTCTTTTTGAAGATGATATGATGCTATACTTGGAAAATGCTAAAGATTCAACTAAAATTTTAACTGAAATAATTAATATTTCAGCAAAGTAGCAGGATATAAAGCAACACCACATAAATCATTGGCATTCCTATATATTCCCTACAGTATCTTTTGAGAAGAGATAGCTAGAGATAGATACCCCATTTAAAATAACTCTATACAGCATAAATACGTGGGAATACATCTACCAAAACAAACCCAGGATCTATATGAACAAAACCATAAAAAAACTTTGTACACAATTAAAATCACATTTAAATAAGAGGAGAAATATTCATTGTTCATGAGTAAGCAGGGTTAATATAATAAAAATGATAATTTAACCAAAATTATTCTATATATTCAATGCCATCCCAACTAAATTTCCCAGAAATTATTTTACAGAGCTAGAAAAAATAATAACAAAATTCATTTGGAATAATAAAAGGTCAAGAATATTGAAGTAACTGATAGGAAAAAAATATAAAAGAAGGAATTTTAGCAGTACTAGATCTTAAATTATGACAGTAATTATCAAAACTCTCTGGTACTGGTTAAGAAAAGAAAGGTGTATCAGTGGGAAAGAGTAGACATACAATCTATGGCAGTAAATGAATAGAGTAACTCAGTGTTTGACAAGTGTAAAGACTTAAATTTTGAGGATAAGAATTCATTATTTTAAAAAAAATTGTTGGAAAAGCTGGAAAGCAGTCTGGCAGAAATTGGGCATAGACCAATATTTTACACCACTTACCAAGATAAGGTCAACATGAATATATACAGGAAAATTTTAAGAACATGAAACATATTACTTATGAAACCTATGATTAGGTGAACAATTTATGACCAAACAAGAGAATAGAGAGTGCTGTGAGATGTAAAATGGATAATTTTGATTACATTAAATTAAAAAGGGGTTGTACAAGTAAAACCAATGTAGCCAGCATCAGAAGGAAGGCAGAAAACTGGGGGAGAGGGGCAGATATTTATAGACATTTCCTCAGATAAACATTTCATGTATCAAATATACAAAGAACTTTGTCAGATCTATAAGAATGCAAGCCATTCCCCAATTAATAAATTGTCAAAGATTATTAACAGTCAGTTTTCCAATGAAGAAATCACCGCAATTTATAATCATATGAAAAATGCTCTAAATCATTATTGATTAGAAAAATGAAAATTAAAACAACCTTGAAATATAATTTTATAACTACCAAATTACGTAAAATGATAGAAGGGGAAAGTGACAAATGTTAGAGCAAATCTGGAAAAATTGGGACCTTACTTCATTGTTGGTGGATCTGTGAGTTGATCTAACTGTTTTGAAGAGAGATTTGGATTTATGGCCAAGGAATTATTAAAGTGCCTATGACAGCGTTCAGGGAGTCAGAGAGTCCAGGAACGCCAATAACCAGAGTCCCTGGAAAGCAGTCTGGAATGAATTCATGGACTCAAGCATTCTCTCTAAGTCAAAGTAGCATAGATTCATTGTTACTCTGTACAGTGGGCAAGATTTCTTAGGGAACCTGCAATCTTAGAGAGGTACAGTTAAAGTTTATATAGGATATTCTATAGTAAAACCTGTGACAAATATGCTAACTAGGTTAATCAGGGCAAGATTAGGGAGGAGTTAAGGAGTGGTCAATTCTTAAAGGAACATGAACTTTTAATATCTATTGTGCAGGCATATTGCCCAGAATTCATTGGGAAATAGCAAAAGGTGGAGAGGGGAAGCTGCATGGAGGTGTGGTTTTAGACTTGAAAAATCACTAAGTCAGCTAGCAGTCAGGGCTGACCAAGCTGCCACCCATCAATGTCATGTTTGACAAGACATTAGGAGTATACATACATCCCAAGCCTGAGGCATACATAATGAGGGATTCAGGATGTATATAATGAGCTAGGGAGTTACTTATATATAATCTAGTGAAGGCTTCATAGGTGCAGCTTGTTATTTTTTTTTAATTTTATTTTTTATTTTTTTTAAAGTTAACTTGTTTGTTCGCTTTTAGGTTACAAAATTCTGTTCCATAGTCACTTCAGTTATAGATTTTTCTCCCCTTCCTCCCCATCCCCCACCCGACCCCCGCATGGTGGCATACAATCATGTATAGGATCTGCAAACTCCTTCACATTGTACA
>CM053594.1:315481874-315526062 GCA_028646575.1 Pseudocheirus occidentalis
ACATCTCCTTCCATCCTGAGACTTGCGTAGTTGTCTTTTAACTGTGTGATGCTCAGAAGTGTCCAGTTTTTCAAAATCGATCGTTACACATATGATGTATCTGTGACTGTGTACAAGTTTTTCCTGGTTCTGCTCTTCTCTCTCAGCATCAATTCATATAAGCCTCTCCAGGTGAGTATGAAGTCCATCTCCTTCCCAAGTGCAGCTTGTTATTGTACCAAGGGGAGATAAACATTTGGCTGGGTCTTGACCATAAATGGCTGCTAGGCAGAGTACTGGCACAGGGAGAAGTGGGCAGAGATAATGCTCTGAGGCGAGGGAGAGATGTGATTTTTACAAACTGGGGTTCAAGCACAGGGACCCAAGCACCCCATCACCTATATCCTTTGACCCAGCAATACCACTATTAGGTATGCTTCCCAAGATTATTAGGGAAAATGGAAAAGAACTGACACATTCTAAAATATTTATAGCAGTTCTCTTTGTAGTGGCAAAGAATTATAAGTTGCAGAGATGCCCATTAATTGGGGAATGGCTAAACAAATTGTATCATATATTCATGATGGAATATTATCCTGCTATTAGAAATGATGAACTCAATAATTTTAGAAAAGCATGGAGATAGCTCTACATGAAATGTGCTGAACAAAGAGAACATTGTATATAGTAACAGCAATATTGTTTTAAGAACAACTTTGAGCAACCGAGTCACTCTAACCTGACCTCAGAGATCTTATGAAGGAAAATGCTGTTTGAATCCAGAAAGGAATATTTCTGTGGTGTAGGAAATGATGAGCTCGTTGATTTAGAAAAACATGGAAAGACTTGGACTTATAAAGGAAGATGCTATCCACCGCCAAAAAAATAGACGATAGGAGGAAACAAGCCTAGTATAGTGTGTGTATGAGTGTTGTGTGTGTGTGAGTGTGTGTATGTATGTGCATGTTTATAGATATCTATGCATAGGCATATACATCCATGCTTAATTGAAGGAGGTGGAAAAAATAAAGTAAAAAGTACACAGCAGAGAACAAAAGAAAACCAACAAGGAAGCAAAGAAGAGCTGGGCAGCTTTGAAAACAATGTATAGTATTTATGATACAGCTTTTCTTAAAATGGAAATTTTTACTTTATATTAAATACTTTCTTATGGCCTGCTGTGTACATTACATTTTTTTCTTTTCTCATTTTGTATTTAATTTATAAAAAAATTTTTAAAAGTTACCTAAAAGTGGGATGAGGCATAGAGAGGCGGACACTGAATCAGGAAAACGTGGGTTGAAGTTCCATCTAACAAATATCGGCTGCGTCACTCAGCAGATCACTTAACCTCTCAGTGTACCCAAGCAGCTCTCTAATATAGAAAATGTCATAAAGGCCTGATCTGCATTGTTAGAAAGAGTTTCTCCATGGGAGCTCACCATGTGGAAGAAATCTCAGGTACAGTAAACAAACAAATGAAAAAAGGGAGGGTGCTATGTCAAAGAAGGAGATGAAGAGAAATGGCCTGTAACCCTTTCCCACGGAGCAAATTGGCACTTTAAGAACTCAATAAAGAAAGGGGATATCGATGCAGTTAGAATCTAGCAAAGGGGTACCTACCACCACCACGTCCTGGAGTTTGCTGATAGAAGAAATGAATGGCATCATGGGTAGGGACTCCAGGTGCAGTGGGTAGACAGCCCATTTAATGACACTTATTTAACATTTTCCCTTTACTTTACCCTGATAAACAGATTGCCACTGAGAAACGA
This sequence comes from Pseudocheirus occidentalis, assembly GCA_028646575.1. Lineage (NCBI taxonomy): Eukaryota > Metazoa > Chordata > Mammalia > Diprotodontia > Pseudocheiridae > Pseudocheirus > Pseudocheirus occidentalis. Next base: position 315,483,629 of record CM053594.1, read on the forward strand.
AATGCTTTGCAGAAGGTCACAGAGCAAATCCACGCCGAGCCAGGCATGGAGTCCAGACCACCTGACTCCCGACTAGTGTTCTAGGCCCTGAATTGGCCGAGGCTAAGAGCGATTGTTCCAAACTGCAAAGGTCGTTGACTTTTGGCCTGTGATAAGGTCAGGTTTTTTTTTTTTAAGTAGGGCTTGTATTCATTTAGTAGGTAGGGGAGGTAAGCTGCCTTAGCGGAGCAAGGACATCCTTAGTTGTAGCTTTGCTATTCAGTCATTTTCAGCCGTGTCTGACTCTTGTGACCTCATTTGGGGGTTTCTTGGCACAGATACTGGAGTGGTTTGCCATTTCCTTCTCCAACTCATTTTACAAATGAGGAAACTGAGGCAACCAGGGTTAAGTGACTTGCCCTAGGAAGTGTCTGTGGCCAGATTCAAAATCAGAAAGATGAATCTTCCTGACTCCAGGCCCAGCTCTTGATCCATTTCACTACCTACCTGCCCAGGCTTTACCAAAAAACAAACCTTTATCAGAAAACAAACCAACCCAGGATAATTTTTCATTTAAAAGCATCTGACAAACAATATTAGAGGACAGTACTAAAATGGCAGCTTCTTAGTTGTTTCTGTTTGTTTTTTCCCCCCTTTGGGGTTCCTTTTTGACTTTTTAAAAAGATTGAGTGTCATCAGGTATGGAACAGTGCTGCCATAGGGGCAGGGGCCCTGGGTTTGAGTCTTACCTCCAACAGCAGTTGCTCAACATCAGGCAAATCACTCCCCCATCTGACTCTGTTTCTTTGTCTGTAAAATGGGAATAAGAATATTTATTCTCCCTGCCTCACTGAGTCATTGGGAGAAAAGTACCTCATAAATCTTAAAGCACTGAACAAATATGAATTATTATCATCATTATTGATAACATTTTCCCCAGAAAAGTTCTTTTTCCCCACTAAGGATTTGAGGGTATAAAAGTATTCCTAGATGTTTCTTTTCCTATTTTCTTTGTACTTAATGAAAAAGAAAGAGTGTATTTGAACTCTTGCCACAGGCAAGTTCTCTTTTCTACCAAAAACATTTACTTAGGCTCTTTTCCCATCAGAATCAGTATATATTTATAATTCAAACATAAGGACAGGCACTGCTCTGCTCACACCCTCCAACCCTCTTAACTGGGAGGCATAAAAGAAGTTGAGATGAAACTACAGGGGAAAAAAAAGGCAACATTCCTAATAAAAGTTAGGCCTCAGAAAAAAGGTGAGTTTATGTTATGCAAACACTGCTTTCTTTTTGTTTTCCATTTTTAGGAAAATTTGAGAGTATAGTGTCTTGCTAGAGTCTATACATGTTAGTTAAAATGGGCTTTTACTGTTTATATTGAATGTATTAAGGAACAGGAATTGAGAGGGGGGAATCTTTATAAAACAACATAACCATGATCAAATTTCTAACAAGATTCTGAAGGAAGCGAGGAAGATATGCAGGTGTTGCTGAACTTTTACATTTTGATGTGTATTCATTTGCATACGGTATTCCAGCAAGCAGCATCCCAAGAGGGGGACAGCATTTCCATGTTTTAGGCAACTGTTAGTCAATCAGCAGGACCAGAGTCAGATCACAGCCCTCCAGCTCTGGGGCTGCTGCCTCCTTTGCTAGTCATTGTAGCTGGGTCTGGTGCCATTTTCCTAGAGCATAATCATTCTTTTTTTTTATCCAATTTTCCTCATTTCTGTTACTGACTGGTAAAATTCTAAATGCTAAAATTCTGAATTTGGACAGCTTTTAAAAAATTGAATACTGAATTTAGTTACCGATGGCAGGTAAAGGATTTCTTTTCTCATTACTCATCGACTTTTCTCCTTGCTTGAGTATCTTTCAGAGTTTTGCAGCTCTGGAAAAACACAGGCAAACCACCATTCATTTTTCCTTAATAGAGATTTTTTTTTAGTGTGCATTGAGTGATTTCCCCATAAGAACTTTCCATCAAGACTTTTAATATGAAAGTCAAGCCTAATTCTAATTGCTACTTACCTCAGCTAATCTTGTACTGGATCATGGCAGAGACATTTTTATCAAGGCTTTGAAAATTGTCTTAAGCAATTTCTATTTACCTGAATGAAATGTAGTCTTCTAATTACCTGGAGGAAAAAAATGCAATTTCAACCCTTAAATTTTCACTACATTTTTTTTCTGCTGACAGTGAATAAAGATCTCAGATAGTCTTAACATGAACAACATCATCTATCTCTTTATTTTAAAAAAAGCAATAGCTAGTAGGTTATAGCACAAAAGTGTTTTACAAATATGATCTCATTTTGATCCGCACAACAATCCTTGGAAATAGGTGCTATTATTATCCTCATGTTACAGATGAGGGAAGTGAAGCAGGCAGAGGGTAAGTGATTTACCCAGAGTCAAATAGCCAATAGTATGTGAGGCAAGACTGGAATCCCTGGTCTTCCTGATTCCAAGTCCAGTGTTCTTTCCACTGGACCACCTCACTCTCATGTCCCCAGTACCCCAAAACAATGTGCCTATCCTTGCAGGACTAGGGATTGTACTTCTATGGTTCTCTTTCTAGTAGTGATGAGGCCACACTGATCTCTCCATACTCTCTTACCATACTCTTTATAACCAACCGGTAGTACAACCCTGCAACATAACTGGCTAGGGCTCTCATGGTAAACATTTCTGAAGAGTCGGGACAGCCCGAGTTCAAGTACCAGCATCTGTAATACATTCTGACTGAATGACCCTGGGCAAATGACTCCACTTCCCAACACCCTTAGTTGTTGTTCGGTCATCCTCAGTCATATATGACTCTTTCTGACCCCAGGTGGGGTCTTCTTGACAGAGATACTGAAGAGGCAAAGAGAAAGGAGCTAGACCTTAGAGCATGTGCATGTTTGACCTTCCTTCTTCTGGTTACCCAGAACAAATACAATATTTTTTGTCTCTTTCTAATCCAACAAGTAGAGGCTTGGAGACTCCACTTCCAGCTGTGAATGAGTAAGAAGCTTATGCTAGGGGGGTGAAGAGTCTTTTACTGACCAATCATTTTATAGATGTAGAAAATGAGATGTAACATAAGAAAGGGGACTTGATCAAAGACACAGAGCTAGGAAAGTGGCAGAGTTTCCATTACCAAGTCCATTGCTCATTTTATAATATGCTGCTTCCAGAAGCCTGAGCTAAACACCTTGAAAAATCTTGTTTTTCAGGTTAACTAGATTCATCAAATGACATAATATATATCTGGCAAGGTATTACTCACTATACAAATATTTGCTTGTATTGCTATTACCGTGTATGATGGGAATCCTATGACTCATTAGGAAAATTTACCTTCATGAGGTCAAATCTAGCCTCAGACATTTACTAGCTGTGTGACCCTGGGCAAGTCATTTCACCCCTCAGTTCCTCATCTGTAAAATGAGCTGGAGAAGGAAATGGAAACCACTGCCGTGTCTTTGCCAACAAAACCTCAAACTGGGGTCACTAAGAGTCAGAAGTGAATAAAACAACTGAACAACAGCGATGGAAGCCAGTAGGCAGAAATAGAGAGAGAAAGCATTCCAGGTGTGGAGTCAGCCAGAGAAAATGCTGGGAACCAATGAGACAGAATGTCTTTTTCATGACAGTCAGGAGGCCAGGGTCATGGTGAGGAAAACGGGAAAAGTAGGAGAAGGCTAGGTTATAAAGGGTTTTGAATGCCAAGCAGAGGATCTTTATTTGATCCTGAAGGTGATAGGGAGCTACTGGAATGTGAGTAAGGGGTGACACTGCCCAACCTACTTTAGTGCCTACATTAGGAATTATGGTTTAGACAGATCCTTTTCATTCTGTCAACCAGCATTTATTAAATATTCGCTATTTGCCAAATGTTGTGCTAGTACTGGAAATACAAACACAGGCAGATATAAGCACAAAGAAAACCCTTCCCCTTAAGGAAGACAACCAGAAGAAGACAAAGGCAGGGAGCGGGCATGGCAGAGGAGAAAACCAGGAGGAACAAAGCTACCTGGAGAGGAATGTGCCCTCCTTCAACAGAAGTCCTTTGGGAGGAGCTCCCTTCCAAGCTGCGACTTCCAGGGCTGGAGGGAGTTTCAGGTTAGAGAACTGGGGCATGGTGGAGGAAGTCCATAGCACAACCTGGAGAGGAACGAGATATCTGGGTGCTGTCACCAGAGGATGCGCCAGCATGAGACGGCCCAGCTCAGGAGGGAGGCCAAGCCAGAGCTGAAGGAATTTGCAAAGTGTTATTTGCATTAGAAATTTTCTTCCCTTTGACATTGAGCTAAACACCTTGGTCCAGGAGAGGTGATACTAGGTAGGCAGTTGCTGCAGCCCCAGATAATTTTTTCAGGGGGGCTCCCATAGTTGGAAGTGCCCCATTTGACATCTGGCAGCTGGCAGGGCCCATTCCATGGCAGGCTCCCAGACAGGACTAGGAAGGCAGAAAGGAAACTGAGAAGAAGCAGGGCAGAGAGAAAGTGAGGACAGTGTAAATGTTCATGATCTTTATTTACCTCCTACCCATACAATTTAACTAGTGATGAACTCCTTAAGGGACCTCTTTTGTACCTTTAATTTAGCCCCTTCTTTGACATGGCAAGAACAACGCATATTCTCCTAGAGGTGAAAATGTTCTAAAAGGAAAGTGTTTGCTTCCAGCTCTGAAATGATAGGATGCTCTTAAACCCACTGAAGGGTCTCTGCTGGCAACTCCAGCTTTTAAAGGAGAAAACCAATAATCCTACACTGCAGAAGTGGGAGAGGGCTACTGCCATAATCAGAGCATTTATAAAGTTATTTGCATATTTGATTTGAGCTTCACCATCCTTTGAGGTGGGGGCCATTGCTATCTTAATTTTACAGGAGAGGAAACTGAGGCTGACTGATTTGTCCAGCGCCATATAACTAGTAAGGGTATGAGACAGGATTCAAAGTCAGTTTTTCCTGAGTACAAGCCCAGGGTTCTATCTAGCTGGCCACCTGGTTGCCCAAGTGTTGTTTTGATTCCTTTTAAAAATAGACGGATAGCAATTCAAGCTAAGGGAAGAATGTCAGTAAAAACAGCAATGAATCCATCAGGGAGCACTGATGAAGCATCTACTGTACTTAAGTATGAGACATTGCTCTAGTAATTGGAGATATAAAGGGAAATGTCCTACCCTGCAAGACCTTTCATTCTATGGGAGAGACCACATGGAGAACATGTTTATGCAAAATGGATATTAGGTGAAGTATGGGGGAGGCAGTGTGGGTCATCAGGCAGGGCCGTATGCCCTGTTGGGGCAAGCAGCCAACGCAAGGTCAGTTGACAATTTGGGATGTTTGTTAATAAAATAAATGCAAGTATTTTCAAACTGGGTGACTTCAAAAGACCAGCCTGCCATATTCTCTTTCATTTTTATTTCCATTTGCAGCATTTTCTGGCCAATCCCAGTCTGGTATCTCCAAGTTGTACCATCTTTTTGGTCTCTTTTGCCTTTTGGATTTCTTGTAATTTCGTATAGTCTGCTACAAAGCACCACTTGCTGTATATTTCCTCTTGAAATGTAAAGGTTTCCTTCAGTGGAAGTGTGTGTGTGTGTGTGTGTGTGTGTATCTATCTTCTCCTGCCACCAAGATTCTCCCCATTTTCTTTTGCATAGGGCATTTAGAAATTCCTAAATGAGCTGCCAACATATTCATAGATTCCAGAGTGTTGTTACCTCCCATGTCCCTGAATGGTAAGCTTATAGTTAAGGGGCAGGCTCTGGAAACACCCCTATCCCATATTTTCAAGCTGCTGTTGTTGAAAGAATTAAAACTGAATTTCAGATTACTGTGCATTTTGAATGTCATGGTGAAACCAACACTATGTTGATTAGATTAATATCTATTGACAATCCACAAAGTGCATTCTAGGAGTCTGGAGAGCAAGGAAAATAAAACTCTGTACCAGGAGCTCAGTGGTATTTCAACAAGTCAGCAAACACTAATTTTAATAAATGTGCAAAGCATCATGCTAGACATTTCATGCAAATATGAAAAATAAAGCTGACACTATTCTAAAAGAGTTCAAGTCTATTGGGGAGAAAGGACTGGGGATAGGACATGTACCCAGATAAGCTTAATGCAATCTAGACCACAAGGAGACAAAGGACAGATCCAAACAAGAGGAGGAAGAAAACGTTAGTAGTCAGTCAGAGAAAGTTTCCTGACAATGGAGAACCTGAGCTATTTTGAAGGCAGAGGAGAATTTTAACATCAGAGATGAAGTTGGAGCACATTTCAGACAAGAAGAGGACAGCCTTCCCACTACATGGAGGCAGGAGATTAGAGGCTGAGATTAAGGAACAGCTGAGAGTCTGCTGTGGCTGGAACAAAAGAATGTATCAAGGAGAGTAATGTGAAAAGAGACTGGAAAGTCAGATGACAAGCATTTATTCAGCACTTAACTATGTACCAGGCCTTGTGGGGATACAAAGAGATGCAAGAACTTGCCAGTGATTTCTACCCTCAAGGAATTCACCTTCTAGTCAGAGACAACATGCAAAAAATTCTATATATAAGATATATAAAGGAGTCTCAGAGGAAAGTCACTAGTAGCTGGGAGAACAATGTACTATTGCATGTACTATTCCACCCTCTGGTGAAATGTGAAAGAAAGCAGGGAAGCTAAGAGACAAAGGTGAAGATCTGAATGGATGTCTCCAATGGAGTGACCCAGGAATCTGTGTACTACTTGACATTTTTGGTCAATTACTTGGATAAAAGCAGTGATGGAAAGTTTATCAGATTTGAAGATGATGCAAATCTGGAAGGGATAACTGACATACAAAATAACATCAGAATCTAAAAAGATCTGGGTGGGCTAGAACAATGGACTGTCTGATAAAATGAAATTATATAGAGATAAATATAAAGTCTTATACTTGGGTTCAAAAAAATCAATTTCCCAAATATATAATGGTAAAAATATAACTAGTAACAGTCCACTTGGAAAAAGTTGTGGGCTTTAACTTGGAATGAGCTAACAGTTTTATATGGTAGTGAAAAATCTAATTCCATCATAGGCTGCATTAACAGAGAGAGAATATTCTATAGGGAGGTAATGCTAATAGGTATTACCACGCTGGAAAGCAGGTAATACAAAAGCTGCAGATTGAGTGGGGACTGACCAGGAACAATGGGTTACTGACACAGCATCACTTTCAATAGTTTGAGCAATTTTGTTTTTGGTGTGTTGTAGAGGGAACTCTACTTTTTCTACAGGTTGGTCTAAGTGGTCTCTGAGGTCTCCCCCCCATCTCTGAGGTTCTATGATTCTGAATCTAGCAATCAAGAGGTTACTGGTGACTTTTTGTAGAGAGTGGATGAGGAGTGGAGTGGTAGGGATGAAAGTTAGATTGCAAGGGGAAGGAAAGAGGAAGAGTGGTGAGACAATGGAGGCAAAACACATTAAAATTATTTTGGGGTAGCTAGGAGGTGCAGTGAATAGAGCACCAGCCCTGGAGTTAGGAGGACCTGAGTTCAAATCCAGCCTCAGACACTTAACACTTACTAGCTGTGTGACCTTGGTTGGGCAAGTCACTTAACCCCAATTGTCCTGTCTTCCACCCTCTGAAAAATTTTTTAATTTTTTTCTTTTTTTTGCTCAATAATATCAGAGAATTTCTTTTAAAAAAATAAGTTTCACCTTCTTCTCATCTTTATAATATTATGTCTACCTCACTTTGTTTTTCTTGTTCACTGTAAAAATAGAATTCAGTCAATCAGCAAAAGATTTATACCGTTTACCTTCAAACCAGCACATTGATACAAACTTAGGTAATTTGAATGTCCTACAGAAATCTTACTGACCTCCTTCCATTCCACAAGGATGAGAAACAGGTATTTTTCAGATGAACAAGATATGGCGCAGTCTGGAGAAACTATATACTTTCCTGGTATTTACAGTATTGCCTGTCTACCATTACACTCAGTTTAACACCTCTTAAATTCTAGGTTAAGGTGATAACACCCAGATCTGATTGTTCTCTCAATATAAGAGTAGGGACCATACTTTAGGCTCCTTTTGTATCCCCATTTATAATTTTCTGATTTCAGAGCCTTAACTTGAAATTTTTACAACTCAAGCAAGAGGTAGGAAAGGTGCACCTAGTTGGGAGACTTCAGAAGGGGGAAGAGGGGCTCATTCACCACACATCATCTGGTTGCTTATAATCCAACAAGAATGAATTAATGCTTCTTCTGTTCATGGCACTACTAGGAATATAAAGACAAAATGAGAAAGAATCTCCCAAAAGTTTATAGTCCACTGGAGGGATGAAACATAAAAAGAGATAAGTATATGTGTGGAAATCTGAGGAAGGAGAGAGCGCTAACAAGTTGGGTCATCGCAAAATACTTCCATTAGCAAGTGGCACCACAGCTAAGCCTTGATGGAAGCTGCAATTCTTTCCCAAGAAGAAGTGAAGAGAAAGTACATTCTAGGAATAGGTAAGAGCCTGAACAAAGATGCAGATATAGAGGAAGAAATGTTGAATCCAGAGGAACAGCAAGCAGACCAGTTTGGCAGGAACATAAGATTGGGTCAAGAGAGCATAGTGTGAGATAAACCTGGAAACAATAAAAGACTTGCATGAAATAATGAAGAGTGAAATGAGTAGAATCAAGAGAACATTAATAGAAATATTGCTCAGAGAACTGTGAATAACTAAGTTATTCTGTGTATTATAAATACTCACATCAACTACAAAGGACCTATGAAGGAAGATATTATCCACCTCCAGAGAAAGAACCAATTAAAAAAAGTATGCAGAGTATGGTTTTGTACACACACACACACACACACACACACACACACACACACACACACACACACACACATACACATAAAGTATATACATACAAATACACATATATGCATATATATGAGTATATATGTCAAATGGTGGCCTTCTCTAGTGTGAGGTGAGGAGAGGGATACAGTTTGGATCTTAATGTAACAAAAAATGATTTTTTTTAAAAGAAAGATACCTGGAAATACAGACTTGAGTCATATTGAGAAGACTTTAAATGTCAAGCTAAGGAATTTTTTTTATTTTGTCTTAGAGGCCACCCCACCAGAAAAAATTGAGCAATTATCACAAATATATACATATTTATTTATAAATTATATACTATTGACGTGGCTCTAGGTTTAGCTTACTTTGATATCTGCTTTTGATTACTGTCATAGTTGAACAAGATGCCACACAAAAAATAAATTACTCCAAATGGAAGAAGTACACCATTGGTAGCACTTACTAAATCATAATACTCAATTTTCAATCATTTCAAACACCTTTGCAAAGATTTTTGTTGAAATTCATTTAGTGAATTTCCATCTTTCCTTAAGTCTATCAGCTATTCTTATAAACTATAGATGTTGCAATTTTATATTTTTAATAAATGGCTACAAGACTGATAGAAAATTTTCTCTTGGAAGATTTTTAAATAAGTTAGAAAATTATGCTTCTATGTTTTTTAATGTATGCTATTACAAGAGCTTTTATAGATGACATATCATTTTTGGCAACAAAATCACATAATAACAGAAAAATTTCCAAACTTCTGTTTTCAAAATGTTCTTTCTAGAGAATAAGTTTTGTTTCAAAAAGCCATTACTTTCTCACTCATTGTGAAAACATTACCTTTATCTGTTATCCAAGATATTTAGACAACTATCTGAAATTTACAACATTGAGTACTATTCTCCAACAAATCATTAAAAGATACGAAGAGAACCGCCACCAACTATTAACAACCATATGAAACATTTCTCCAAATCACTAATAACAAAAAAGCAAGTCCAAGATTTTCCCTCAAACCCAGGAAATTAGCAAAGCTGACAAAAAGATGGCAGTATCCAAGTGTAGGAGTTACAGAAAGATAGCAGTCATTGTTGGAACTGTGTATTGGTCCAGCCATTCTGGAAAGAAAAATGGAATTGTGCTAAGACTAAAGTAAATGTCCATACCCTTTGAACCATTGATTCTACCATTAGCCAAACTGCTAGCAGATCAAAGACAGAAAAAAAAACCAAAATATTTATAGCAGCACTTCTTGAGACAGCAAAAAATTGAAAACAAAGTAGAAGCTCATCAGTTGAGGAATGGCTCCATAAATGCAATGGAATATTACTATAAGCATAAAAGATTATGAATATGAAGAATCTAGGGTGACATGCAAAGAATTATATGAACTGATGAAAAGCTAAAATACTAGGAATTAGGAAAATAATATACATAATGACAGCAAATGTGTAAATGGAAGAAAAAACCCAACAACCAAATAAAAATTGAATGCAGTATGATTATAAAGACCAAACTCAGTCTTCAAGAAAATATATGGGGGCGGCTAGGTGGCTCAGTGAATAGAGCACTGGCCCTGGAGTCAGGAGGACCTGAGTTCAAATCCAGCCTCAGACACTTAACACAAAAACTAGCCGTGTGACCTTGGGCAAGTCACTTAACCCCCAACTGCCCTCCAAAAAGCAAATATATATATATATGAAGAGGTACCTCCTACTTCTCAAAGATAGGCAACCATGGATGTGAAACATTGCATCAACTGTCAGGCTTGACTAATGGGTTGTTTAGTTTTGCTAAGGTTCCCGGCCCCCTGCTTTTTATTCTTTCTTATAAGGGAGAGATCTAGGAGGTGGTGGGAAGGGATGTATTGGGAAATGTAGGCAATGTAAAGCAAGTGATATTGATAAACATTTTTTAAACAGAAAGGACAATAAACATACTTAGCAATATTGTATCTCCACAAATTTTATAATTCTGACATATAAGAATTTTCAGTTTCTTCTTTAATATTTATATGAGTTAATATATGTAAAGTGCCTCACAAATTTAACACATTAGTTGGTTATTACTATTGATAAAGATGAAGTTTTTTTTAATGAAGCATTATGACCAAAATATGTGATACGTGTTTGTAATAACAAAGTCATATACACGGCTTTAATAGATAGAGCTTACAAATACAAATTAATGTTTTCTTCCAAAATCGTTTAGAGGATGTAGCACCAATGCAGCATTTACAGTGCCCATGACCACTAAAAACATACCTGCATGGAGTATGATCTATATTGACGGACAAAAAATTATAACTCACTCTTGTAACTACTAGAGATTTTGCAGATATATGGGATCTGACCTTCAATTTTTATATAATTAGCTATCTACTACACCTAAATATATACATACAAGCATGTGTAAAATCTGATGAGCAATTTGGATATTGTGCATTTAAGAGATGAGATCAGATCCCATACATCTGCAAAATCTCTAGTGAGGATCAACTCATCAACAGCTTTTTGTAATAAAATAGGAGATAGTTTGGTAGGGGAGGATAATAATAATAATAATAACTCATACCTACATAGTACCTACTATGTGCCAGGCACTGGGCTAAACACTTTTAAAATATCTCATTTTATCCTCACAAGTCTGGAAGGTAGATGCTATTACTATCCCCATTTTACAGTTAAGAAACTGAGTGAGACAAACAGAGGTTAAGTGACTTGCCCAGGGTCACACAGCTGGTCAGTGTCTGAGGCTGAATTTGAACTCAGATCTTCCTGACTCTAGGCCCAACAGCTTTCTTCATTGTGTCATCTACAATGTTCACTGACCCCTCTCTAGTTTTATCAGAAATTGAGTCCCTTAAGATGGCACATGAAAACAAGTACCATTTCATAATCCAAAGAGATTCCTGTAAGTTCTTTGCCAACTTTGTCCTATAAGTTATTTGATCTTATCAGGGACTCTCATGATGATGTGGATAGAAACAAACAGTTTGATAGAAAGCTGGACTTGGGACCAGGGAACCTTGGGTTCTAGTTCTGCCTCACATACGGGCCATGTGACTCTGCACAGATGACTTCACCTATCTGTGCTCTAGGAAATTCTTTTAAGACTAAGTTGCAGAGAAGGTACAACCTGAACCAGTAAAGGGAGTTTCCTCATCTGGGAAGTCCCTACAGCAATGAAATCACAGGTTCAAGCCCTAACCCTCTCCCAGAAGAAGGGAGACTGATTTGGATGAATAAAAAGCAGTGCAAATACTGGAAGCATTGTTAAGTGAGATAAGTGCTTTGGGGGAGAGAGAAAGGGAGCACCTCTGCAGTGCACTGTCTAGAACCCTGGACCTGGAGTCAGGAAGAGCTGAGCTCAAATTCGGCCTCAGATACTTGCTGGCTGTGTGACTGAGGCAATAGACAGTTGTCTTGACCTTCATCTTGCGGCCAGACTCCGATGACTCTGGGGGAAAGAGCCAGGCTGATAACTGAACAGCTTGACCCCACTCAGATTCAGCCCTCTAGAGTGTGCCTCAGTTTCATCATCTGAAAAGTAAGGACACCCTAGGGAAGGAAATGGCAAACTGCTTCAGTATCTCTGCCCAGAAAATCCCATGGGTGCAGTCTACGGACTCATGAAGAGTCAGACACTACTGAGTGACTAAATGAGAAGCGCTTTACACCTGTTATGTCATTTGAGCCTCACAACAACCCTGGGAGGTAAATACTACTATCCTGTTTTACAGATGAGGAAACTGAGGCTGAGAAAGGTTAGCTGACTCACCGAGCCTCTGAGGCAGGATTTGAGCTCAGGTCTTCTTGAACTTGACTCAGTAGATGAAGAACTGAGCCTGGAGTCAGAAAGACTCATCTTCCTGAATTCAGATCTCACCTCAGACCTTTACTAGCTAGCTGTATGACCTTGGGCAAGTCAACCCCATTTGCCTTGGTTTTCTCATCTGTAAAATGAGCTGGAGAAAGAAATGGCAAACTACTTCAGCATTTTTGCCAAGAAAACCCAAAAAGGGGATCACAAAGAGTAGACTTGACTGCAAATGACTGAACAAAAGCTTCTTGACCCCAAGTCGGGCATTCTAGACACTGTGCCTCCTAGTTTCCTGGAAGGAACCTTGCTGGAGGGCACCTCAGAAGCTATGTGCTCCAATCCCAGCCTGAACCAGAATGCCCTCTATAACATCTCCAACAAGCAGATACCCAGGCTTCCCTTCAAGACCTCCAGTGAGGTGGAATCCATGACCTCCTAAGGCAGGCCAGTCGACTTTCGGATAGCTCTAATTATCAAGAAGTTTGTCAGTCTATCAAGTCTAAATCTTTCTTTGTTACTTCTACCCATCATTCCTTAGTTCAGTTTTATGGATCCAAGGGATGAAGCACTCAGATCCCAGTCCTAGGGCTGTATCTCTCCCCAGCCCAAAGACCCTCTATCTCTGGCAATAGTTCATGAGTAAGCCATAGTGAGGCAAACTATCTCTCCCTGTTACAAGAACAATATATAATATAATTTAATATAATATATTAATATATAATATAATTAACATAATGTAATATAGTATAATATAAATGAAATAAAATGGACCAGTATTGGCCCAGAGGCCTGAATTATGAGGTATAAGTGTTATCAGATCATCCTGGTGGTTTTAAACTAAAGACCCACAACTTCTAATGACTCTCCTGAACAGTAATTGCTCCATATTGCAAAAATGAGGCTTTATTTATACGGTAGGTCAGATTATAACATACATATAAACTAGTTGATAAAAGCCACAGCAGGTTTACAGCATTGAAACCTAGGAATACAAGAGTATGATTTAGCAGAAGATCCACTACTAGAACCATTTGCGAACAGCTAAAAGAGTAATTATTTTATACAAGTGAGGTGCAAGAGGAAGAATCCACAGAGGAATTAAATGGAGGAGGAGGACTGGTAGTTCTGGCAATCTACTTTCATCAGGAATGGATTTAAGAGGGAACAATGCACATCTATCTAGAAGAGTATAAAAATCTTCTAAATTCAGAAGAAATAAAACAGTAAGGGCATAGGAGTGGGGAGAGGTTAAGGAAGGGATCTTTAGAGTGGATAGTGATGGAACAGATTAAAGGGGGAACTATAGAAGGGTGCATAGATTAATGGGAATGGGAGAATAGGGGAGGGATGCTTGAAGGGGGCGTAGGCTAAGTAATAGGAAGGCAAAGTAGTGGGTAGAAATAAAGCAGAGCTTTTAGGAGGAATAGGAAATAAGAGATAGGCACAAATATAATAACAAAGATCAGGAGTAGAATTTGTTAGGGAAAGTATATGTCTGTATATGTACATATCTATGTACGTATATAGTGTATATATGTATATTGTGTGTATGTATCTCTACTGAACTGTAGCCTTTGGTGGGGGGAGGAAGAGGGCAAAAAAAGTAAAAAGTGCACAGCAGAGAACAAAACAAAACTGAAAAGGAAGCGAAGATAGACAGCTCTCAACACAAAGTGTAGTAGTCATACAGGCTTTCTTGAAATGAAAATTTATTGCGATGTATTTTGAATCCTCTTGTGTTCTGCTGTGCATACGACATGCTTCTTTTCTTACTTTGTATTTAAGTTTCAATATTTAAGTTTGTGATATGTTTCTTTTTCTTTTTTTCTATTCTGTATTTGAGTTCTGGTGTTTGGGTTTAAAATTTTTTAAAAGGGGGAAAAAGACCCACTACTTCAATTCAATTCAGTAAACACATATTACACACCTGCTCTGTCCTAGGCCCTGAAAATTCAAAGAGGAAATAAGAAATAAAATGCCTGCCTCCAAGGAATTTCCATTCCATTTTGGGGGGTAAGGGTGATATAAAAGTGTGCAAATAAGAATAATATAAGGCAGCCTGTGACCAATGCATAGGAGAGTTGCAGGCCAAAATGATAAAATAAATTTGAGGTGGGGGAATGGGAGGGTTGGAAGGAGAGACCACTGTTGGCTGGAGGAATTTCATGGGGGAGGTAACACCTGAGGAGGGAGTCGAAGGAAATAAGCTATTTCAACAGGCAGAGAGGGGAGAGATCATCACATTTATGAGGAGCATTAACAAAGGCATGAAGAAGGGAGAGAACAGGGAAAGAATGGGCATGCCGCCCACTTTGGCTGATGCAGAGTGTAGGGAGGAGGGAAGAGCTCAGAAATCTAAGGGTGCCCACGTAGCCAAATCAAATAGAAATGGGGACCACTCATTGGCACATAAGGATCTGTGCAGCTCACATGTTGACTTAGTTTTTAAAACATAATGTTATCTATGTTCTACTGTATTTTTAATCATTTTGTTAAACATTTCCCAATGACATTTCAATCCGGTTCAATTCAAAATATGGAGTATTGCTGGCAATATGTAATGTCTGGTGTCCTAGAATGAGTCTTGGACATAGATTCAGGTGTGACCTGGGTTCAAATCTCAGTTTTGTCATTTTCTATCTGTGTGATTTTGGACAGGTCACTTTAATTCTGTCTCAGCTCCCTTATTTTCAAAGTGGGGATGTATTTTAAATATCTACCTGATAGGTTTGTTATAGGGAACTTTTAAATCCCCAGGAACCTCTTCATTCTGCAACACTAGGTCAGCTGTGAAATCCCTTCAGCATCATCCTTTGCTCCTAATCCCCCTACCCTCCCTCTGATTGCAGAAGGTGAAGAGATACTCCAAGAACCTCCTTTTAGGTAGGGCTCACAGGCCAGCTGGGGCATTGTTGTTCACTCAGCTGGAATCCATCCATCCCCTACCCCTCCAACCCTTTTCAGTTTCCTTTTGTGTGTTGTCTCCTCGATTCCGTTGTTAACTCCCTGTGGGCAGAGACTGTCTTTTTCTGTTTGTATATCCTGAGATTGTGCTAAGTAGGGGCTTAAAAATATTTACTGACTAACAACAAGTAAGTTATTCATCCTTCATTTTTGTAAAAAATGTATGACATTACAGTGATGTCTTGGCTGGTGCATGAATTAGATTTAAGTGAGGCAGGAATGCACAAAGTCATCAGCCTCACTGTCTCTTCCAGATTCTTCAAAGTCCAATGGCAGGACAAAAGTCAGGACAGCTGGTGATACCTTGGGATACAGTGAGTGACCTTGGTATCTTCAATGTCTGACTAAGCTCTAAGCACTCCACAGTGCCTGCTTCATTTGCTTTCATGTCCATTAGAATAAATTGTTCGGTTACCCTCAACTTTGGCCTGTCAGGCAGGCAGGTTTTACTAGAGTATGGGCACTGTCCATTCCTAGAGCCACAAGTAAGAGTTAAGTACAGGTAAGTTATTATTCTAAGACTAGAAAGGAAAGTTGGAGCCAATTATGGTGGGTCTTGAATGCACATATAGGGAACTTATATTTTATTTGATTAGCAAAGGGAAACCACTGTAGATTTAAAAGTAAAGGAATGATGAAGCAAGGTATCAGGGATACACTGGAAGCTTGAAGCAAAGTTAGGAGGCAATGACAAGATAATGTAATTAGCTAGGCAAGAGATAATGAGGATCTTCCAAGCAACTCCAAAGGACCCAGGATGGAAACTGTTACCCACCAGACTGAAACATAGTTTTTAAATTTTCTTTATTCTTCTTGTTTTTATGGGTGTTTTGCAACATGGCTAATATGGAAATATGTACTGCATGACTACACATGTATAACTCATAGATTGTTTGCCTTCTCAAGGGGTGGAAGTGGGATGGGACAGAGAGAATTTGCAACTCAAAATTTTTAAAATCAATATTAAAAGTTGTTTAAAATGTAATTGGGGAATATTTGATGAAATAAACATCCATTAAAAAGAGAGATAATGAGGATCTGAGCAAGGGTGGCAGCAGTGAGAATAGAAAGGAAAAGATGAAAGAAAGAATGAGTCTTAGGGTTTTAGGTTCAAAGAGATTAGGTAATTGACTTGATCAAGGTCTCCCAGCTAGATAGTGGCTCAAGGAGAACTAAATCTCTTGATGCCTAGATTTCCGGTCTAATACTCTGTACCTTCCAATAAAACCAACAACTAGAGTGGTTTCATGTTACATGTTTTGACTAATTCTTATATGTTGACATTGATTCCAAAGGCAGTCATTCTAAATGTATGTCGCATCACGAAGATGTTCCTGCTATCCTATAATTATTACAAGGTGCTCCGTTAAAGGAGCCCCACCACAGGAGCACAGGAGCACATTAAAAAGATGCATTAAAAAGATAAAAGAAACATTCCATTGGCTAAGCACTTTGGTCTCTTAAGCAAACTTTTATCTCCACTGCTTCGTTTTATCCTAAGAATAATATTATATGGTTACTATACCAAGTGTTTTTCTTGTTTTTATAAATAGTAAAACCAAAGCACAAAGTGGTTCTCACTAATGGTGATGCTTGAAGGCAAGCAGCACCTTTATTGTCACCTTCATTTGGTAGATGGGGAAACAGAGGCATGGAGGGATTAAAGGATTTCTGCCACGTCTCAGAGCTAGTTAGTGGCAGAATTCTGGACCCTATGATCAAGTTTTTACTTTCACTTGAATGTTGCTGGTTTGGAAACTCAAAAGGCAGCCCTACATGTTGGATAGAGGGCAGGCCTCAGCACCACAAAGATCGGGTACAAATCCCTTTTCTGACACACACAATAGCTGGGTGACTCAGGGCTAGTCAATTAACCTCTCAACTCTTTAAGACTCCAAAGGGTAGAGAAGATGCTAACCTACTTTTGTAGATAGAGATTTCCTCATCCATATCAATGTTCCTTAGATCAATGAAGTCAGAGTTCCACTCCCTATCCATAGAAATCTAGCCGTCTGACAGTGACTGATACAAGCAGCTACTTTATTAGCTATTTGCTAAGTTATACCCCTTATTGGTTAGCTCCTTTTGAGAAAGCAAGTGTTTTGTAAGCAATGGATACGTTCAGAATTTGGGAAAACAGATATAAAATAATATAAATATAAAATGAAAAGAATAGGAAGTACTAGTTAGTATTTATATAGACCTTTAAGATTTGCAAAGTGTTCGTACGCATAAAAATATTTATAGCTGCTCTTTTTGTGGTGGCGAAGAATTGGAAATGAAGGGGATGCCCATCAACTGGGGAATGGCTAAACAAGTTGTGGTATATGCATGTAATAGAATTCTATTGTGCTATAAGAAATGAGGAGCAGACAGACCTCAGATTTACCTGGAGAGACTTTTATACAAACTGATGCTGAGCAAGAAGAGCAGAACCGGGAGAACATTGTACACAATTACAGACACATTGTACCCATGATGACTAACTTTGATAGACTGGGCTCCTCGCAGCAAAGCGAGGGTATAAGACAACTCCAAAAGACTCATGATGAAAAAGGCATTTTTGTTCACTCCAGTGGCTATAATTCTTCTTTACAACTTGACTAATGTTTAATGTGAAGGTATTTGTAGAACCTATATTGGGTTGCATGCTGCCATGGAGGGGAGGAAGGAGAGGGAGGGGGAGAAAATTTGGAACTCAAGGGATTGTGGAACTGAATGTTGTAAACTAAAAATAAATAAATAACAATTTTTTAAAAGACTTGCAAAGCGTTTTACAAATATAAAATCCCTTGATCTTCCCAATAACCCTGGAAGGTAGGTATTATTATTATCCCCACTTTACAGATGAGGAAACTAAGGCAGACAAAAGTTAAATGACTTACCCAGGATCACATAGTAAGTATCTGGTGGCTAGAAGTGAAATTTGAATCACCTCCAGAGATCAGACAGCATAGCCACTACCCAAAGGCATGGAAAGCCAATATCGACAATAAGCAGTCATCCACACTCTCCTGGAAAGCTCAATACTCCAAGCATTACATTATATTTTGTTGTTATTGTTCATTCATTTCAGTCACATCTGACTGTAACAGCAATCATTTAGCAGATACTTAGCACTTAGTAACTTAGGGCTAAGTGCAGAAGGTGTGAGCTCTTCTCTTATCCTGATGTGGCAGGAGGGGATTGGCTGAGACAGGAAGCCAGTGTGTGTATAAGAAGAGTTCCTGAGACAGAGACACAGAATCGGGAATGTTTCTCCTGGTGGCTGCTGTTGGAGGAAGCTGGATTGCCCCAGCATCTGGGAGCTGGGCTGCTGGACTGAAGAAGTGAGTTGGAGTTGGAGTGAGAGAGAGAAAGAGACAGACAGACAGAGAGACAGAGAGACAGAGAGAGACAGAGACAGAGACAGAGAGTTTCTCTCCCAGCATCTGGAAGCTGACTGAGAACTGAATTGGAGTTTTTCTTGAGACTGGAATCTGGTGAAGGCCAAAGTGGCTGTTGCTGCCGCCTGGAAGGACACTGTTTCTACTGCTTCCTGGAAGGCTGAGTTTTCTACTGGGTGCTAGGGCCAGATGAACTGCTGGAGGGCTGAAGAAGCATGACCAGGATAAGACTTGGTTTGTTTGTGGCCTAGCTGATCTTTGAGTTCCAGGCAATAGAAGTGGTGAAGGGTCTGAGATGTACCAGACTCTGTGAACTTCAGTGTGTACCAAGGACTACCTGGAGGACTGGACAAGGACCTGGGAGCTGTCTGCCCCTGAGTCCAGGTGACTGGTGGATTCAGGAAGGAGCTGGGACCATGGAAAGGGATCCATGGAATCAGAGAAACCACTCCAAGTCAAGATGAAGAAAAAGCCTCCCCTTGGATGAAACAGAGGTTAGCTGGACACTGAGGGGTGGAGGGTTTGTGTGGTGACTGTATTTAGTGACTGATTGAATTGATCTATGATTGCCCCATGAGTGGAAGATTATTGTATTGTGAATTGATTGAATGATTGAGTATTTATTACTGTATTGTGAATTGATTCAATGCTTTGTTCTAAATACTATGGCCACTGTAGTGAAAACTGTGTGGCCATTCTAATGTTAAGCTGTTATGAACACTATATTGTAATTTGTTGTGAATGTTTGCCTTGATTTGTAATGGAATAAATGGAGTGTTCACTATACTGTGTAATCAGAATCTTAATAGCTGTTTACAGTAGCATTCTTTTGGGAATCTTCTTGTGTATGGTGTTGCACTGACTCTTCATGACTCCAGTTGAGGAGTTCTTGGCAAAGATACTGGGATGGTTTGCCATGTCCTTCTCCAGCTCATTTTACAGATGAGGACAGAGACAAACACTGATTTGCCCCAAGTCACACAGCTGTTAAGTGTCTGAGGCAGATTTGAACTCAAGAAGCTGAGTCTTCCTCATTCCAGGCCCAGTGCTCTATCCATTGCACAACCTATTCTTCCCTATACATTTTGGACAGCTCTAACTATTGGAAGTTTGTCCTTCCATTTGGGCTGAAACTTACATTCTTTAAATCCCCACCCAATGGTCTTGGAACTACCTTCTAAAACCACGCAAGACAAGTCTAACTCACATAAGCCTTCAGATATAGGATGGCAGCTACCACATTCTCCCTAAAACCTCTTCTTCAGTCTAAACATCCTCCAGTCCTTTAACCTATCTTCAGAAATAAATTACAACATTACCTGGGCGTAGCTATCAAATTTTAAATTTTACCTTCAGTCAGGGTTCATCCCCAAGGAAATACGCTTATTACTTTTCAGCACAGAATACAGAGCTTACAAGTTGAAAACTGCCAAATATTTTATCATTTTCTCATAGGTATCAGAATGTTACTTAAAGTGTGGAATCTGTAAAACAACCTTACAAATGAGAATAAGCCAACAAAGCACACATTGTGCTAGATCAGAAAAAAAATAATTTTAATTCCATTTTAAATGTATTTTATTTTGGAGGGGGGAAGGCAGGGCAATTGGGGTTGTGACCTTCCCAAGATCACACAGCTAGTATGTCAAGTATCTGAGGTCACATTTGAACTCAGGTCCTCCTGACTCCAGGGCTGGTATTCTATTCACTGTGCCACCTAGCTGCCCCCGTGTTTTATTTTAATACATCTCTTGGAGGGAGGTTAGATGACTCAGCATCTAACCAGGCTGGGACATTTTGATAGAATCATAGTTCTAGAGCTTGAAGAGAGTCTACTTCTTTCACCTCTTTCTCTTGATTAAAAAACAAACAGAGAAGTGAATTTGCCCAGGATGACACAGGATATAATTATCATCAGGGTTAGGATTTTGAATCCTCACTCTAAATCCTGCACTCTCCATTACATTTTACTGCCCAGTTATTTATTTTTAAGCCTGTATCTTTTTTGTGAGCCCAGCAAAGAGCTTTCAGTAACCTTTTAGATTCCCCAATTTGGCCTGCAAAATTTCCACTCTCTCAACCTACACTTACCATTTTCAATCCTTCCTTCTTCTAAATTTCCCATTTTGCTCTATTGTTCCCTAAGAGACTCTGCCCCAGGCCCCACAATCTGAATTCTCCCACAAACACAAACCTTCCCTCAACCTCCGGTGAAGTTCAGATGTAAAGGGCACAGACATAAAAAGTGGAATATATTCCATTTCTTCAAGTGTGCCTCACCAAGGGTTGGGCACATAGGTGTGTGCTTTTTTAGTGCTTTCCATTTCACCTCCATATCCCTCCTCTTCCCCAGGGGACTTGTTTTTAAAAGTCTGATAGGCTAGAGATGTTGCCATGGGGATGGAAAACTGCAATGTGGGACTCAGACCAGGAATTCAGAAAACATTCTATATGGAGAATATTAACTGAAGGAATGTTCTAGCAAATTTCTACAACCAAATGTTCCCAACTTGTGTTTGCCAGCATCTCTGGCAAAGATACCAGTTCACATAATGCTTGCTCTCATCTGGGGTTCGCCAAGTTGAATAGCACCAGGCATAAAGATCAGTGCTTTGCTTCACAGAGAAGGTGATACCTTATCCTAAACCATCACCCCCATTGCATCAAGGAAGCATGCAGCCACAAGAGGAGTTCTGGCAGATCTCAATGTGCGAGCAAGGTGATGGAATTCAGCTACTCAATCATTCTGAGTTTTCACACATTTGCATGTGCTTGCATCTGCTTTTGCAGAAGGCATATCTCAGGGTTGAATAAATGTGGCTCAAATACAGCATATAAATGGGTCACAATTTAGCATTTAGATCAGCCAGGTGCCCATTTCTAGTTGCAGTATTTAGAACAGGGTCTCCAGACATTTTAATACAAAGCACCAGAGCTTACAAGTAAATGGTGACTGGCTTTTCATAAGAATGAATCTTGGGCTGTATATACATATAAATGAATCAGAAGTGAAGAGATTAAGAGTTTTAGATATCTGTTAATTCACCCCAAATTTGGAAATATAGCTGAAATTATTTGATTTTTCAAGAAAAGTGAAAGTATTCAATTACTTTATTATGTAAGAAAGTATAACTGGTCTATATGCTCCATGCATAGCAATAGAATCTTCTGAAGTTTCACTTTCTAATTAAATATTAAGTTCAAGCTCTTTCTTGAACATAAAAATCATTTTCCATCACGATATAATCAAGATTTTTAATTGAATAGTGCTCTAATCAAACGAAAATAATGCTTTTTGTGGCTGAATGTGGTTATACCATAGAGTAGGGAGTTTCACAGATTCACTTAATGCTCTTATTCAGCTAAAGATGGACATTAAAAGACCCTCTCAGACCAGGCCTTGGAGGATGACTAAGAAAACTGTTTATTTCAGTGAAAGATCTTGAGAATCAATTATGATCTCTCTTTGAAATGTCACCAGCTGTGCCCATTTCAAAATAAGGATAATTTGTGGACTTGGCCAAGTTTACCTCTTTCTCCACACTTGTCTTCAGGGGAATTCTTGTCACAAACTGAGAAAGCTCACAAATCCAGAGCTTCCTTGGGAGGATAAAGAAAAGACTGGAGAAGATCTAAGACACCAAAATTGAAGCAAAGCCACAGCTGGCAGGTTTCTTTCCTGACAGTGATAGGGAGCCTTCATGAGTAGGGAACAAAAGACAGCTCTGTGTGTCTCCTTGAACAAATACAACTTTGTTTTGAAAGAGCAGAAGTTAAAGGTTATTTCATTTTCATGAGAAATGAGCAAATATTTAATTGAGGTTTGAACAATTTAAGTATCTTTCTTCTGATCTGTGCTGGCAAGAATAACATGGGAATAAAAAGGCCTTTTGCTGTTTCCAGAAAGAACTCATGACCACTGAGGGGATCTGGCAACACATACTTACTTCTTTGATGCATTAGTCAAAATGGCAGAGCTGTTTTCTTGTGCCACAGTGAAACAATAGCATATGTCTGGGATCTCACTAATATTATTAAAACCCAATTTAGAAGACTTTAGAGACACTTATAAAATTTTTCATGAGGTGATTTCAGGTTCCAAAGATTTGTCACTAAGAAGGAGTAAAGAAAAATAAAAGGAGATATGTTTTGAAGGCTATGATATTAACTGAAAAAGTAGGCCATATACACTATTAGAATCTCATTAGTTTGGGAAAAACAGTGGCTTTTGACCTGTGGGGAGAGGGGGAAGCCATTTTTATCCTACTCTACAGGTTAAAAGTAATGAACTGGTAATAATTCATCTTTTTTTTTCAAGTGATGATTGTTTGGTCAGTTTCAGAAGCAGTTAAATTTGAGAACTCACATGAGAGACCAATGAGAATTACTGAAGTAGAAGTAAAAGAGGTACAAAGTGAGAAATAAGACAATTTCAGCAGCAAAAGTTATTCCAATTCTAAAGCTAGGGCTACTCCCCAGGAAAGGGGAAGAGACGCTTCTCCTAAAGCAGAGGTTCTCCAGAAGTAGAGGTTCTCCTAAAAGGGGGTGAGAGGTGTGATCCTGGGCAAGCCACTTAACCCTGTTTGCCTCAACATCCTCATCTGTAACATGGAGAGTAATAACAGTACCTAACTCCTGGGGTTGTATGAAGATCAGATGGGTGTTGTAAAGTACTTCTCACAGTGCTTAGCATATGGTAAGTTATGTAAATATTAGCTATTACTCTGGAATCCAACTCCTACTTCTTCCTTATATAAATGAACAAGTAAATGCAGTGATATGGACAATGGTGATCCACAAGCTGGGCACTGACAGGCTTCTGGCAACAAGCTTTAACAGAAGTGCATGTGCATATAAATGAAGGCATGACAACTCCACAGGAAAAAACACATTTTATTTACTTATTCACTTAGACATATATACATATACATATACATATACATATACATATACATATACATATACATATACATATACATATACATATACCTTTTTTTTTCCATACCCTGCCAACTTCCAAAAAGATTTGCATTGGCTTGGAAAAACGCATTTGTGAAAGGACTCAGTCTCACTACCCTTCTCCCATTTGTGTTTTTCACAGAAAAACAGTAAAGATTTTGACGAGGAATTACAGGACCGAGAGCACCTGGCACAGTTTATCTTGTCCAGACTTCCATCTTTGGCCAGATCCAAATTTATCCACTCCAGGCAGACTCACAAATACTGAATGACACGTCATGGAAGGAGCTAGTTTATGGAAATCCATCTCAATGCCTAATACATCAAGATCAAAGGAATTAAGGGCCAGCACAGGGCCTAAAAAAGCCTTTGTACAGTTAAGAAAAGTCACAGAATTTACATAATAGAAATCATACCTAGGTGTAGAGGCAGTAACAGCACAGTAACAATACCCAGCATTTTGTTCTCATTCAAGTACATACAACCATTTTTTCAGGTTTGTTTACAAGTATCTCAAGAAGTAATAATTTTCACACATACACACACACACAAAACATACACATACACAATTCATACTTATACACAATTCACTGAAGAAAATAACATTTAGAAGAAGTGACTCAAGAGAACTAAGAAAACTCATTCTTAAAATTTCCAATTTCATCCTGCTACACAACACTTGGCCTATAATTGTAAATCCAATTGTACATAAAAAAATAGAAATCAAGGCTTGTAAAAATACTGATAATAGCTCAATGTTATTTTTAAAATAAGATAACCTTTTTTATACATCTCAGTAGTCAAAATGCATGTCCTTCCCTCTCTTCCAAATCCATGCACTCAAAAAAGAGATTACTAATGATTTTAGAACGAGTTACATCCTAAAACTTCTAGTTCTTTGAAAAGGCTGAAAAGGCTTTTTTAGTGCCCACATCAGCAGCTGTGGTTTCGGTTTTGATTTTTCTGGAAACACGAGTGCTTCACTCTCTGGTGTGGGAAATCGTTCCTGGTAGACTTCAGGATAGGATTTCTGAAACTTGAAAAACAAAAAATCAGATAGTAAGATCCAAAGAAAATTAGGTCAGTAGAATTTACATTGAGTACTTCACTATTGTCATTCATACTTTCCAAGTACTATTTTAAAAAGTGATTTATTGTTTTGTCAAAAGAACAGGATAGAAATATGGAAAAGAGTGAAAACAGCTCACACCCAATCCCATTTCTGTCATAAATCTATTTTTTAAAACATCTTTTGGATTCCCCTTCCACAGGCACATATTCAATTTTAATTCTGTCCAGGTGTATTTTTAAAATAAAATTTCATTCTTATTCATTTTCCTAATTCTGGAGCTGCTGGAGTTTCCAAAAAATAGACCCAACTGTCAGAAAACCCCATCCTTTGGCTTTCCAGTCTCCAAAGACCTTTTTTATTACACTTGAGTTTTCAAGCCAGACCATTTGGTTTGGGGATGATTTGCTTCACCGCTATGAGGTTATATGGTACTGGAAAAAAAAAGTGGTCCCAGATGAGTTTCTGTATTTCCCTGTTCCAAAGCCCCTTTCCACAGCTCCCAAACACACCAACCCGAGCCCAGAACAGAAGTGCCCTCTGCTACACAGTTCTTAAGAAACACCCAAACCTTTTCAATGCTTTTTTCTCCTTGCTCCTTCACACTATATAACTGTAGAATGAAGTTTGAAGAACTGAATACTACTGAAGTAATCTATAAAACTATCCATTTGGGGAGAGATAGGTGGTACAGTGAATAGAGCACCAGCCCTGGAGTCAGGAGGACCTGAGTTCAGATCTAACCTCAGACACTGTAAGTCAATTAGCCCCAACTGCCTTGCCTTCCTCTCTCCCAAAAAACAAACAAACAATAACAACAACAAAAACCCTATGCATTTTTCAAGACTTCTTTTTTTTTCTGGTTTTTGGAGGGTGAAGGTAGGGCAGTTGGGGTTAAGTGACTTGCCCAAGGTCACACGGCTAGTTTTTTGTGTTAAGTGTCTGAGGCCGGATTTGAACTCAGGTACTCCTGACTCCAGGACCGGTGCTCTATTCACTGCGCCACCTAGCCGCCCTTCCTTTCAGGACTTCTTAATTTCTCTAATCACTATTTTAAGTTTGGTTATGCTTTCTTAAAAAACAAAACCAGCCATGAAACCTAACAACACCTACTGTACCCTTAAACAATAGTTTGAGCTGGCATAAGGAAACTGTTCAAAATAAACTTGTTCTAAGTTGAAAAGCTCTATTGCCATTACAGCAATCCACTGCACATGGCTATAGTGCTTTCAAGTTTACAGAGTAATTTCTTTGCCACAGTCCCCTGATCTAGATGGTAAATGCATGATAATCCTCAATTACAGAGGAAGATGTTTCAGCATAGAGAACTACTGACTTGCTGGAAGGTATAGGGTTGTTGTTGTTACTGAGTCTTTTCAGTCATGTCTGTGACCCTATTTGGGGTCTTCTTGGCAAAGATACCAGAGTGGTTTGCCTTTTCCTTCTCTGGCTCATTTTTACAGATGAGGAAACTGATGCAAACAGGCTTAAGTGACTCACCCAGCGTCACCCAGCTAGTAAATGGCTGAGGCTGGATTTGAACTCATGAAGATGACTATTCCTGCTTCCAGGCCTGGTGCTCTATTGACTGAGCCAGCCACCTGCCCCTACTAAAGGAACAGTAAACATCAGAGCCAGGACGCAAACCAGTTTCTTCTAATGCCATGTCCAGAGCTCAGTCTACTTCCCCCAATTGTGGCAAGGATAGTGAACAGAAAAGCAATTAAGCACCTGCCACTAGCTAGCTGTGTGGCCTCAGGTAAATGGCTTTTCTCTCTAGACCGCAGTTTCATTCTACACAAAATGAGAATTCAAAGCAGTTGATCTCCCCAAGGTCTTTCTAACACTGCATGACTCTATTAGAGTATGAGAGGTGACATAAGAGCAGAATAAGACATTGGCTTTTTCCACCTGAACAAACACAAGATGACTTCTAAGTTTCAACAAAGATTGAATTTGAGAGGATTCATTTAAAAAATTTTTGAAAGGATTCATTTATATGCTGTTTGGCCTCAGGGTACATCAGAATGCTCTTCACTCCAATGAATTACAACTCTTCTCAGCAGCAATAGCAGCCACAGAAATGGCAGCGGTGGGGCACCTGGCAGTGCCAGTGACAACGACAGGAGTGAAGTGGAGCTTCAGTTAACAGCAGCAGTAGGGAAGAGACGGGAGAAGGGTGAAGAAGCTTGGGGGGCAGGGAACCAGGAAATAGGACAGAGTCTCAGTGGATGACAAGCTGTGGGCAAGGGACATCTGAGATGTCACCAAGGAGCTGTGTGAGGGGGAGCTGTAGGCAGCAGGGAGGCATAACTGGGCACATGAGAACTCAGAAGTTTTCTTGTCCTTGGAAAACAAACACAGGCATGCACAAAGTATGGGCCCTACAGGCCAGCATGTTCTAGGGTAAATGTTGTGTCATTTGCCCCTCCACAGAGAGAGGTAAGTTTTTGTGTCATGGACCCAATTTGTAGTCTGATGAAACCTAGGACTCCTTTTTCAGGATAATATTTATGGATATATAACATAAGATACACAGGGTTACAAAGTAAACCAATTAGTGAAATACTATTATTAAAATATTTTTAAAAACACATTCATACTGGCAAAGAATTGGAAATTGGGGGGATGTCCATCAATTGAGGAATTACTGAACAAGTTGCTGTATGGAATTGTTATGGAATACTATTGTTCTATAAGAAATAATGAAGATTATTTCAGAAAAACCTGGGAAGACTCATACAAACAGATGTAGAGTGAAGTGAGCAGAACCCAAGTACACTGTGCACAGTAACAGCAATACTGTAACCATGATCAACTGTCAAAGACTTAGCTAATCTGATCCATGATGGAAAATGCTATTCATCTATAGAGAGAACTGATGAACTCTGAGTGCAGATTGAAGCATATTTTTTTACTTTCTTGATTTTTCTTGTTTTGTGTGTGTTTTTTGCAACATGGATAATATGGAAATATGTTTTGCATGACTTCACATGTATCATGGATATCATATTGCTTGCCTTCTCAAGGTAGGGGAGAGGTGGATGTGAGGGAATGAATTTGGAGCCCAGAATTTTAAAAAATGAATGTTTAAAAAATTTCCATGTAATTGGTAAAGATATAACAAAATAAATAAAAATACCTTAAAGAACAAAGAAACAAGTTCACAGACCCCAGGTTGAGAATCCCTGCTTAAGGGAAGGGGAGAGTCAATGGAGGTGCATGCCCCAGGTATACCAGCATACCTCCGACTCTGAACCCACTTAAGTGCTTTAGCATTTTGGAGATTTTGTTTCCTTCCTTAAGGGATTGTGCACATAGGGTATGAAGCCTAAGACTATCCTATTGCAAGATTTTTTTTTGGTTTAATTTTGTTTGCTTTTCTTGCATTTTTTACTTTGCCCTTTCTTAAATATTTTGTTATTTGGAGAAGGGAAAAAATGATTCATCTGTTTCCATTTGATGTCCCCTTTAGAACACTGATCAAATGTTCTTCTCTCTCATCTCTTACCACTTGCCTGAACAAAATGCACAACCTAAGAAAAATAAAGCTATGAATGAGAAGTGTATTAGAAAACTAATCTACATTAGACATTCCTGGGAACTGATTCCAACTATGCAAACCAACATGATAGGTGAAGCATGTGGGCTAAATAAATACATCTAACAAAAGCAGTATGACTAAAAATATCAGATTCAAAGGAGACAGGATATAAAGTAAAATCATGAAAAGAAAATAAAGAAAATCAATTTTAAAAATAATGATTAGAAAAGTCCTTTGTTCCCCCTTTTTTCTTTACCTGTTTCAGTTTTTTCTTTTTTTCCTTGACCGACAGTTTGGAATCCATGATGATTTCTTCCAACAATCTTGCCAGGGGTTCTTGGGAGCCGCACACTCTTTGGTATTCAAATTCTTCTGGACTAATCTGACGACAAAATGGTGGAGCAGACAGAGTTGCATCAGTATCTGCTCCTGGGTATTTTATCTAAAGGGAGAAAACAAAGTTATGGAAAAAATAATAATACTCTTTCACAAAGCTTAGAAAAATTTGTTCTGCCTATCTCTAATTTAGCATAATTTAATATATAATGTACATTACGTTATATCTCACATACATTATATAATAATAGAAAATATAATATAATAATATAATCCTGAAATACTTTCTCGTTGTTTTGTCTACTGGCTGCATCTGACTCTAGCAAAGACACTGAAGTGGTTTGCCATTTCCTTCTCCAGTTCATTTAAAAATAACAAAACTGAGTTAAACAGAGTTTGCCTGGTTTGCCAAGTGACTTGCCTAGGGTCACACAGCAAGTAAGTGCCTAAGGCTGGATTTGAATTCAGGTTCTCCTGACTCCAGGGCCAGCACTCTATCCATACTGTGCCACATGGCTGCCCTTTTGAAATCCCAGGGAGTAAGTGTTTCTATCATTTCAAAATAATCTTTCTTTAGGCTATAATGCTTCAAACTGGAGTTTGATTCAGAAGAACTTAATTCAGAAGAATTTGTTTCATATCATTCTTGTTTAAATTCTAAGAAACAATATTCAGTTTCAGCAAATGGTCACTTCCCACTATGGTGAAAATGAATTTTGTATCTTATTTATTTTGCAAGTATTTCTCGTTCTCTCTCTTCCACCTGACTCCCCAATGGGGAAAAAAAAATACAGTTTCCTGTTCTGGTTATGCCCAAAAATGCATGTCTCAGTCCGTGTCTTGGGTCCATCACCAATCTGAAATTGTGATCTGGCATTTCACTGATCAGACTCAAGTCTTTCCAAGTCCTAACTCCCTCATTTTACATCTGATGAGCTGAGACCTAGAGAAGTTGTGATTTGAACCCAGATCTCCTGACTCCCCATTCAGCACTCATCCCACTGCATGCCTCCTTATTCATCCCCTCTTCCAGCTCATTCAAGGAACTGTCTTCAAGATGACCCTATTAAAACCGAAAACATGACGGTCAATAAAGAGCATGCTCTAAAAGCTCAACAGCCCACAAGGAGAGATTAGTGTATTAGATGTCTGAGCTGAAATCTAGTAGGCAGATAGGTCCCTAGACAATGGGGCCCAAAAGTTAACTGAATTTTAACTTGGGGGTCAGAGAAGGGAGATAAATAAATGATAATGAGTAATGAGGCAACTGCAATGGGAGACTCTGGACAGAATTTCTCAATCCATTTTAAGCCTTACTGGAAGAAACCCCTTGGCTAATTTACCAGGATCCTGTACCAGAATAAAGAAGGGGACTTTGTGGGCATTTTGTTGTATTTGTTTGTTTTAACACAGCTAGTCCTAAATGCCTAGGGAGCAAGCCTTGGTGGCCTAACAGATTGGAGGTAGAGTTCTAGACCTTGTTCTGACATTATTTAGGCATGAAATCTTGAGAAGTCACTTAAACTCTCTTTTCTCACTAAATGAGAACATCATTGTATAACAGAAAATGTATTGAAAAATTTGTTACTTCCTGATTTTTTTAAGTGCACACTGCAGTGAAATCTTCACAAGATGAAAGTTATCTGCGGCTAACTTAATCAATAGGGACAACTTTCAATTTCTTTTTTTTCTTTTTGGAGGAAGAAGGCAGGGCAATTCGGGTTAAGTGACTTGCCCAAGGTCACACAGCTAGTGAGTGTGTCAAGTGTCTGAGGTCAGGATTTGGACAACTTTCTAATTTCCAGCTTACTAACTAATATGACCATGGGGATGAGTTATTAGAGTAAAGTAGTACAAATATTATTTAATGGTCTCACATTATTCTCTTCCAAGTACCCTATATTCCAATTAAACACATCTACTTGCTGTTTAAAAGGCATAGCGAGAAGTCATAAGACCAGCAGTTTCATGTGCAAGCATCTTTTTTTTATTATACTGTTACAGAAATGCTTGTTTTATTCCATAAATTAAAAAAAAATCCACCACAAAGGAAGCCTTTCCTGATCTTACCTAAATGCTATCTACCCCTATCTTCCCCTGATGATTTATATTTACTCTGTATATCTTACGTGTGTGTGTGTGTGTGTGTGTATGTTTTCCTCCAATAGCATCATATAAGCTCCTTGAGGGCAGAACTGGTTTTCATTTTGTTTTTCTATCTGTAGCATCCGGCCTGGGACCTAGAGCATGGCCAGTCCTCAGATTGCTAGTTGAATTATTTGTACATACAGAGGATGAGCTGATGTAATATTTTTTGTCAATGCAGGAATGATATGATGGCTCCTGGCCTTAGTTATAATGAAGAGTGTTTAACAGCACCATGGAATGTGTTAGTTAAGCATTAATTCTATTAAGTAGTATCAACTCATTGGAGGAAATACTTATACATAAATCCCATATAGAATTATACATAATTTATATATAAAACTGATACATAAATCCTGTATAGAATTCACCATGCAAAAGGACCAGTGAGTTTTAATACGGAGAGGAACAGGGAACAGTAAATTGGGAGGCCAGAACGGCTGAGGAAGCAGTGGGACGCTTTACCAACTACTTCATCTCCCCAAGTTTCAGTTTCCTCATTTGTAAAAAGGGGTTGGGGTGGGGAGATTATACTTTTTTGTTGTTTCTGAAACTGTTTTTACAGAATCCCATGGTGCTGTGAAGAAAGGAAGTTGTCATGGCAAACAGAAACACCCACAGCTAACCCTACCTGCCCACTCAGCTGCTTGTGCTGGGCAGTAACTGAGGACCATGGGAAATCAATCAAAATCTGGCACTAAATGAAAAAGGGCTTTTTATTGACCTGGAATCAATCCCTGAACATATACATAAGCTAACTACGTTAGTGAAGAGAATGCAAATAAAATAATCAAGTGTTCATTTATATACATATACACATCCTACTTTTTATTTTGGGGCACCACAACCGGTTAGGGAAAATTCAGTGAAACTAACAAGACTAGCAACAAGGAAGCCAAAATAACAAACTAAAATACAGGGAAAAAGGCAAGGAAGAAGACAGATATCTTTAATTTGGCCTCATTTCCAGTGATAGAAAGTACAGATTATGTTATCAAAAATTTTTTAAAGTTCTTCTGTAATTCTAGTAAAATTACAGGAGCATTTATAAACAAAGCTCGGTGAATTTAAAAACAAAACAAAGCTCTTAACATTTTCTTTAAGCGGAAAGGTGATTAACTGAAACAATCCCCCCAAATGCTGGCTTATTACAGTAATGATGAAAATGAAAATTGCTGTGAAGCATCTCACATATATTAGGGCCCATTATAAAACACTTATTGAGAGCAATCATATCATTCTCACTGAGTAAGCTATTTGTATAATATAGCTGGAAAAAAATTATCAGTAAGATTGTTTTTGTTTTTAAATTTGCCTTTCGTTATTTAGTTACTGCAAAGGTCGTGTCTAAGTTTGGTTCAATGTAAAAAATTCTATCAGCATAAAAAAAAAATAGACTCAGTACCTTAAGGAGTTGTGCTTAAACACAAAGATCCCAACTACCAGTGGTACACAACCAAGGAACTTCAAGTAGGAAAGAGGCATTACTGTAATGCGGGAACTTTGCACTGCCACCCAGATTGATTAATTAGAAGGGGAAGAAGCTCACCTCTTTATTCATCACTTGAACATAACTAATTTCTGCCACCTCTCACCTAAGTGGAAGAAAATGAGATTTTTCTCTTTCTTACTGTTCTCCTTGCTCCAGACAGGCATACCTTGTTTTATTGTACTTTGCTTTATCGCTCTTCACAGATATTGCATTTTTTTTTACAAATTAGAGGTCTATGGCAACCCTATATTAAATGAATCTATTGGCATCATTTTTCCAACAGCATGTGCTCACACTGTGTCTCTGTGTTACATGTTGATAATTCTCAAGAATATTTCAAACTTTTTCATCATTAGTATATCTGTTACAGTGATCTGTGATCAGCAGTCTTCGATGTTACTATTGTAAATGTTTCCATGCCCATACAAGATGATAAATATTGTGTGTGTTCTGACTGTTCCACCAACCAGTCATTTCCATTTGTCTCCCTCTCCTCGAGCCTCTGTATTCCCTGAGAAACAACAATATTGAAATTTGGACAGTTAATAACCCTACAAAGACCTCTAAGTGAAAGGAAGAGTTCCATATACCTCACTTCAAATCAAAAGCTAGAAATGATTAAGCTTAATGAGGAAGGCATGTCAAAAGCAGAGATAGGCTGAAAACTAGTTGATCACCTTAATCAGTCAACAGACATCAACATCAAGGCATGACCATCCACCAGTGAAAAGATCATGAGTCACTGAAGTCTCAGATGATGGTTAGCATTTTTTTTAGCAATAAAATACCTTTTAAATAAGATACATACATTGTATTTTTAGACATAATTCTATTGCACTTAATAGACTATAGTATAGTGTAAATATGCCTTTTATTTCCACTGGGAAACCAAAAACGTCATGTGACTCCCTTTACCGTGGAGGTGTAATACCAAACTCACAATATCTCCAAGGTATGCCTGTATTCATTTCATCACTCCATCATTTGTCATCCATCCATCCATCTATCCATCCATCCATCCATCTATCCATCCATCCATCCATCCATCCATCCATCCATCCATCCATCCATTCACTCATGCATGCATCAAAGATAGATCATAAAGGATCTATCTCAATGTATTATGCTAGGTACCTAGGGAACTAAAAGATGGTGCATAAGACACATGAACACTTCTACATTATGCATTGTTTGATTTTGGATTTCAATCCATAGTCGTCCTAAAACTCTACAAATCCTCTTCAACAAAATTCACATTGATGTTCATAACTCACTGTCCTCACTCTTCCTAAAGCTATTCTGTATCTTCACCAGTCTCCAGCCCCTCTAGCCCTGCTTGTTCTTTTGCTAATTAAACATCTGTTCTTCTGCCCTTTCATCACTACTACTTTGGCTTCATTTCTTCTCTTTGCAATCTTAATCCTCTGGTTGGCCGGGTCAACTATACACTGCCTTCTACCCTTGACTCCTGGGCTTCACTGACCTACTGTTCTTTATGCTCTGATAATCCTCAACCTTGGGTCATCCTAAATATGGCCCTTTTCTCCTCCTACCCATGAGCTGCTGAACAGCCACTGAAGAACCACACTCAGATCCACTACAAATGTACGCTATCTAAGCTCAACTGGATGCTCCCAGCTGCAAAGCAAAATTTTAACTCTTCTTCAATTACCTTTACCAATGACCAAATCCTTTCTTTTCAAATTTCCAAAGTCTTTCCCATACTTTTGGTAGATATCCTTGCCTCCTACTTTATTGAGAAA
This sequence comes from Pseudocheirus occidentalis, assembly GCA_028646575.1. Classification (NCBI taxonomy): domain Eukaryota; kingdom Metazoa; phylum Chordata; class Mammalia; order Diprotodontia; family Pseudocheiridae; genus Pseudocheirus; species Pseudocheirus occidentalis. The sequence continues at coordinate 315,517,940 of CM053594.1, forward strand.
ATAGAGGACAACCATCAGTCATAAGATCCCTCTTCTCCTCAAAAACCCACTACAACCTTCCCCCTCCTCTCCTCCTTTATTGCACTGTCTGAGTAATAGTTGGCCCCTCTCCTTTCCAGAACCAATTTTTATACCACCATCTTCAGTTCCGTCCCTTTCCTCTCTCCTCCAGAAGTTTCTCATCAATCATCTATCTTCACTTTCCTTTATCTAATGGACCTTTCCCTGATTATTACAAAAGAACCTCAGATCTGCCCCATCTTTTAAAAACCTTGACTGAATATTGCTGTCCCATTAAGCTACAAGCTTATTTCCCACTCCTAATTTGCATTGCCAAATTCATCCAGAGTCATCCACACTATTGTTTCCATTTCCCTACCACTCAGTCATTTCTTGCAATTTGGCTCCCAAGCCCATCAACTCAACGTGAGCTGCTCTTCCAGAGTTACCAATAATTTCTTACTTGTTATATGCAATGGCCTGTTCTCAGTCCTCTTCCTTACTGACCACTTTGTCATTGTTAATACTGCTTTCTCCTCTGAGGCATCTCCAGTACCTTGGCTTCCGCGACACGTCTCTCTCCTAGTTCTCTTTCTATCTGTCTGACGTTTTCTTTGCCCTAAAACAAACACATCTTTCAAACTTTCAAATGCTGCCCTCTTTCCCCAAGGAGAATAAAAGATCCTTCCAAAGGACTGGACTTCACTGGATGTTTATGTTTATTCCCAGCACCTGGCACATTCTAGGTATAGATTAAGTATTTATTGATTAATGGTTCTTTCTCAGTCCACTTCACTAGATAATTATCCTCTTGTTCCCTCTTACGTTAAGTGTTAAGTGTTCTGCAGGGCTTTATCCCTCTTCAATTAGCTCTGTGTTCTTTCTCAGTGATTCCATTGGGTCCCAGCAGCTGAAACCTCACTTTATAAGGATGACTCACAAATCTATAGTCTAAAGGATGTATATGGTGGGAGTTAGGGAACACCATGGATAGAGTACTTGGCCTGGAGCCGGGAAGCTCTGAGCTCGTCTGAACTCAGATGCTTACAAACTGTGTCATCTTGAGCAAGTCATTTTACCTCTGCCTCAGTTTTCCCAGCTGCAAAATGATGATAATAATAGCACCTATTTCCTAGGGCTGTTGTGAAGATCGATGAGATAATATTTGCAAAGCATTTAGCACAGAGTAGGTGCTTTATAAAAATGCTAGCTATTAGTATTAGACTGCTGGAATTGGAGTCAGTAAGACCTGTTCAAATTCTCACTCTCACATTTACTAACTATGGGACCTTTGGCAAGTGAATCAATCTTCCACCTCAGCTTCCTCATCTGCGAAATGAAGGGAATAAAAGCATCTATCCCCAAGGGCCATACTGTGGCTCAAACAAAATAATATAGAGCATTTGATAAACCTTCAAGCGCTACGTCAATGCTAGCTGTTATCATTGTTCATTAGCTTTACCTGGACCCTTCGCAGATGGGCTACTCGCTCCTCTATTGCATTCTGCAAGGAAGAGGGAGCCTGCAAGATCTCCTGGTGATTGTCCATCAGAAATGTCACCAGCCTGGCAGCCAACAGCTCATCCAAGTCGACTTCATCCTTGGAGCACAGGATGCAACGGGAAAACGTCTGAACCATCTGGAAGGGGAAGAAAAGAAGGTGGTAAAAGGGAGAAGACAAAGTGTCAGTTCAATGCTGAACCACTGGCACTTAACGCAGATGAAACAATCAAGAGGCTTTGTGTCTACCTTACCAAATTCCCAATAACTCATGACACACATTTTAACAGAAGCTGATGGTTTCATATACAGTGTTCTTTTTTGTTCTTATCTACTGAAATGTTTTTGTGTCTGTTGATGACTGTCAAGTTCATAATTAAAATGAAAACTGTAAAAGAATGAATAAAAAGGCACATCTCTAAACACTATACACTTCTGGCCAGACATATTTCAAATCCAGAGGGGCCGTTCCTCATGTTCCAGCTTGCCTGAGATGAGCATTTCATTTGCCTCAAGAAGGAAAAAAAGACATTTCATAAAAAACAGAGCTTATAAAAGGCAGTTCTTAAAAGCCCCCTCTCACAAACTGTTTCAGGCTGCTTGTTAACAAATCTGAGCAATCACAACCATCATCATGACCTGTATTTATGTAATGGTTTTCCTTGAGTAGTTCAGGCTGCTTTAGAGACATTAGTGAAATAACAGGGCATCCTTATGCTATCAGGAGAAAACTGCTTAGCCCGGCCTGAGTGCCCCAACAGTCACATTTCTGGGCACTCATTTTATTTCCTCTAAGAGCATTGCAATATATTCTGGATTCTCACTCAGCAAATCCCTGCTTAACATAACTGTGGGACATTTATGAAAAGCACATTGGGTGATGAAATGCTCTTTCAGCAGGGCCAGGAGATAGAATTACTGTAATCCCGAGTACCGACCTGTGCAATGGTTCTTGTAAAAAAAAAAATCTACTCTTCCTGAGCTGCTCTTTTCCTAAGATAATTTTATATCTACTGGGGCACTTGGGAAGGTACAGGTGGTCGATTGAAGCTCTGTGTGTGTGTGTGTTTCTGTGTGTGTGGGGGAGGGAAGGTTACCAGTACTTAATGGAAAAAAAAACAATTATGACTCAAAAGAGTGAAGGGAAATACAGGAAGAAGATAAGTAATTCTCAGAATGATGTGGAACTTGGTTCTTTTCTCCAGCTCTCAGGAGAGCTCAGAAAAATAGAAAGGATAATGAAATTGAAGTGGGGTGGGAGGGGATAGGAAAAAAAAACCTCATTAGCAGTCATGCAGACAGGTAGAAAAACAAGTGAGAAGAGGTTCCTAGACGTTGCTATAATGGCACAAGCCCAACAGTTTTTCACAAGAGAGATGAGAGAGAGGAAGGGAAGACATTTGTCATGGAGGGGACCAGGAGGAATACTACCATGGGAACTGATGGGAAGAACAATAGACATGAAATCAGAAGAGTTGGGTTTGAATCTCAGCTCTTTCACATACTTGTGTGACCCTGGGTCCATCACTTAAGGCTCACATCACTAGACCTACTATCCACACGTATAAAAAAGGTCTTCTTGTTCAGTCATGTCAGTCATGCCCATCTCTTCATGATCGCATTTGGGTTTTCTTGGAAAATATACTGGAGTGGTTCACCATTTCCTTCTCCAGCACAGAAGAGGAACTGAGACAGAGTTTTAAATGACTTGCCCAGGGTCACACAGCTGCTACGCGTCTGAGGCCAGATTTGAACTCAGGAAGATGAATCTTCCTGACTTGAGGCCTGGCACTCTATCCACTTGAACCACTTAGCTATACAATGTAAAATGAGGGGACTCTATCAATTATGAAATGGATGAACAAATAAAAAAATGAGATGAAGGGGCTAACCTCAGAGATCTCTAAAGTCTAAAATGATTTAATCTAATATCTTCATAACCTGCCCTAGAACAGAAAAAGGAAGGCTGGTTTACATGCAGTAGCTAAGATCAGATTCAGCACGTAGTGTGTCCAAGCAGCCTCTTTTCAAAGATAAGAAAGGTGGTTCCCTTTCCTGTTTCTTTCCTCTTTCCTGTGTTCAGTATTGCTAGGGTTTTTGTGGTTCTCAGGCTGCTGAAAGAAGAAAATTATTTCTGAAGGAGAAGCAGGACAAGACAGAATATTTGTAGGGGAATTGAATGGCTCCAGAAATCTCATTTGTATGCTTGTGACAGACATAAAGTTGTCTAGTGTGAAGCCATAATTCTGTATGATACAACTTCCTATCTGACACATTGCAAATCATGTCTTATCTTAAGAGATGTTTGTGTGTAGGAGAAAGACAGCAGGGAGAGATAGCAGGGTCTGCTTCTGTATCTTTGATGTAGGTAAAGGAAAATTAAAACTGATAAAATGACTTTTTTTGTTGGAGGGATGGGGATGGGGGTGGTAGTGTGTTGGGTAGGCCAATCCAATCCTATATTCTCTATCTTTCCCCTTCAATCCAGCCTCCATGCCACATCTCTCAAATCCATTATACCTGGTAAGAAATAGGATACTATCAGTTCCCCATGCAACCCCTTTCTGTTGATCCAGGGAAAGGAGAAAATTTTTCTTACAGAACCTCACCTACCCTTTCCAAGAGAACCCTTCAGGGCCTTTATGTAGTAAAGTAAGAAGTGGTTCTACTGAATGGGAAGCAGCTACCAACACCTAATACCGATGAGCTACATGTACTCCTAGATCCCACTTGCCCTTAATTGAGTCCCTTACAGAAGGAAAACAGCACTAAGTAGATTCACTTCTGCTTGACAATAAAGTATATGGAGGAGGAAGAAAGGGAGATGGGGAGTGTGCAAAGTACTCTAAGCAAGCCTGCTTTGTCTATATAGCTTTATTTCCTTGCTTAACTTAATAGATCCAGGTCATTTGCACATAATTAAAAATATTCAGATTGTTAGGCCTGAGAGACCAACAACATACCAGCGTGCGGGTGCCAAGGCCATCACAGAGCGGTGGGATTTCCTTGTTCAAACAGATCTTCGCCATCATCCTAATCAACAGCTGTAACTTTCTCCGATTTTCAGGAGGCAGGAGGAGACAGCAAATCTGAAATGCTTCTATAGCAATTTTCTCTTTCTGTAACAAACCTGGTTTTAAAGAATAATAATTCTTAAACACCTAAGACCCATTTGGCTCTGCTACTTTTACATGTGTATAAGATACAGTATATTTTTAAAATGACATGAAACCTCACTTTCTTCAGCCTTCATGTCCTGTTATTTAGCTGGATTTCCTACAGCCATCTGAAGCTCAGCCTGGCAGACATCCTGCCACCCACTCTGCTCCCATACCCAGAATATTGGTAGTGACACCTGATACATCCTCACCCTTTACATTCTGTATCCAATAACACCTTTTTTTGGACTGAGATCCATGAGTTTATTTATGTAGGGAATTGGCTATATGGAAACTCCTTCCACTAAAGCAAATGGGCAACTCTTTGGAAATATGTAGTCTTCAAGAGTCTCCTGGTGGTACCCTAACAGTCAATAAACATGCATTAATCACCTACAGTGTGCCAAACATGATGCTAAACCCTGAGAATACAAAGAAAAGCAGAAGATAATCCCTCCTCTCAAGAAGTTTAGTCTACTGGGACAAACAATATGAGAATAACTATGTACAAACAAGATATAATACAAAATAAATTGGAGATAATCAACAGAGGGAAGTCATTAGCATTAGGGGAAACCTGGAAAGGATTATTGAAGAAGGTGGGATTTTAGCTGGGACTTGAAGCAAGCCTGGGAAGCCTGGAGGCAGAGATAAGGAAACTGCATCCCAGGCAAGGGGAGCAATCAGAGAAGATGCTCAGGGTCTAGAGATGGAGGCTAGTTTTACTAGATCACAAACTATGTAGTAGGGTGTAAAGTATAAGACTGGAAGGAGGGTCGAAGAAGAGGTTAATGGGAAGTTGAATGTCAAACACTGAACATTATATCTGATACTGGAAGTGATAGGAAATAACTGGAGTTTTTTTTTAATTTTGGAAAAACATGGATAGACTTGCACAAAATAACGAAGAGCAAAATGGGCAGAACCAAGGGAACTTTGCATACAGTAATAGCAATATTGTTTTAAGAACAACTTAGAATGAATAAGTCATCTTGACGATTATAAAAACCCAAAGTAACTACGAAGGACATATAAAGGAAGAGGCTAACTACAATCCAGAGAAAGAACTGATAAATAGAAGTTATGTCTACAAAGGTCTTACATATGTGTGTCTGCTGGTAGCCACCTCTAGGGCTGGGAGAGGAGAGGGGAAAAAGGAAAAGGGAAGAAATGTATGTGGTAATTTTATTATATATTTAAAAGGAATAGCAAGTTATACATAATAGATTTACAGTTTCATGTGCAATCATCTTGTTTTATTATATTACGTTATAGAAAGGCTTGTGTTATTCCATAAATTAAAAATAAATCAAACAAATGGGAAAAAAAAACTTAAGTGATTTGTCCACAGTAGCATGGACTCAGGTCTTCCTGACTGTAAAGGTGACCCCTCTATCCACTATTACTCTACTCCCTACCTACCAACTTCTTTAATTTCCTCATAAATAACATCTCTGAAATACAGATTCATTTCTATTTATAAAGTTATTTTTTTCTAACACTGTGTATACTAATTTAATTATATGATATCCCAGTGTCTCCTTAAATCAGGTATAAAGTCTTCCATTAGACTACAGCTCTGTGAGAGAAGGATTTTTTTTCTGCCTTTCTTTATATCCCTAAGTCAGTGGTTCTCAACTTTCCTAATGCCACGACCCTTTAGCACTCATATGTGGGTGTATCTGCATGTGGGAGGACTCCCCTGGAGACCACTAGAGGAGCAGTGTCTCAGTTCTTAAGATCATGGGAAATATGTGTTTTCTGATGGTCTTAGGTGACGCCTGTGGAAGGGTCATTTGAGAACTGCTGCCCTAAGTGCACAGTGCCTGGCATATGGTAGGTGCTTTAAGAAAAGCTAGCTAATTGATTTTACTGGACTTTTAACACCTTATTCTCGACTAGCACATTTGTCTCCAAATACACCCAGCCTCTGTTTTAAGAAAATATCTATGCTGGGGGGGATGGAGCCAAGATGGAGGAGTAACAGCAGGAACTTGTAAGAGGTCCAACTCCAACCACCTCCAATACCTGTAAAAAAAATTACTCTAAGCAAATTTTAGAGCTACAGAGTCCACAAAGTGACAGAAAGAAACAAATCTCCCATTGAAGGCAGCCTGGCAGGCAGGGTCTATCGCTGGAAGCCAAGCATAGTCCTGCATATGCTGCATAGGCCTAGACTGGGGGCAGTCCCAATCAGTGGCAAAGACTGGCCAAAGCAGACTTCAGAAGAGTGAATCACCAGCAGCTATGGTGGTTTCCAGACTTCCCAACCCATAAATAGCAAAGAGAAAGTAAAAGATCAGTAGGGAACTCTGATGCTACTGGGTGAAAGAAGAGTGTAATCTGGTCCCTGAGCCTGGAGCAAGAAGTGGTGGGGCATGGCAGCTGCAGCTGCAGCTGCTGCTATGTGGCTGCCTCTGGAGCTCCTGGCCTGCAGATCATAGGAGGAATAAGAGACCATTCAGAAGGTAATGTCTCTTGCTCTGACCTACTTGGATCTGGGTTGCAGTCTTTGGTAATGGCCCTGGGGTGTGTGGTCAGTGTGACAGAGCTTGTGGTAGCTGTATAGAGGTACCCTCCTCATAGCTCTGACAACAGGTCCAACAACTGCTAAAACCCCAGTGATTTGGGACACAGCTCTCTCTACTCTGAAAGCAGAGTTCTATTGTGGCAAAGAGCTTATAAGTCAAGTCACTGGCTGGCAAGATGAGCAAACGGAGGAAGTGCAATCAGACCACAGAATTTTGGGGGGAGGACAAAAAGGATCAAAGCATGGAATGGGAGGAAGACAACAAAGTCAAAACTCCTGCATCAAAAGTTTTCAAGATACATATGAACTGAGTGCAGGCCATGGAGGAGCTCAAGAAGGATTTTGAAAGTCAAGTAAGAAAAGTGGAGAAAAAATTGGGAAGAGAAATGAGAATGATGCAGGAAAATTATGAAAAGAGAGCCAAGAACCTGACTGAAGAAAATAACACCTTAAAAAAATAGACTAATTCAAATAACAAAAGAGGCCCAAAAAGACAATAAGGAAGAGAATGTCCTAAAAAGGGAAAATTTGTCAGAAGGAAAAGAAATTTCAAAAACTCATTGAAGAGAATAATTTCTTCAAAATTAGATTGGAGCAAAATGGCGGCGTAGAAGCTGCAAAGTTTCACAGCTTCCACACAGTCACCTTAAATACCCAGAAAATACGACTCTAAACAATTTTAGGGCTCTAAAACTCAAAAAAATACAAAAGTCACATCTATGGCTGAAGGCAGCTCTGTAGGTGGGACTCATTGAGACAGGCTGGAAGCCTAGGCCAGCCCAGCCTGAAACCGCAGCCTGGCCTCAGGGTAGCGGCAAAAGCCGCAGCTGAAGTCTACAGCAGAGTGGATTGGTGGCATCTGGGGCAATCTCCACATTTATCAAGCCAGGTGAAACAAGGCTAAGAGAAAGGTCAGTGGAATTCAAGCTAAATTG
>CM053594.1:315526562-315559294 GCA_028646575.1 Pseudocheirus occidentalis
GGGGCTTTACAGTAGGATTGCTGTTTTGGGGTTGGGGGTAGGGGAAAAACGGGGAGAAAATTTGTAACTCAAAATCTCGTGGAAGGGAATGATGTAAACAAGAAAATGAAAATAATTAATTTTAAAAAATTATATTGGAGCAAATGGAAGCTAATGACTTTATGAGAAATCAAGATACTATAAAACAGATCCAAACAAATGAAAAAATGGAAGGCAATGTGAAATATCTCACTGGAAAAACCACTGACCTGGAAAATAGATCCAAGAGAAATAATTTAAAAATTGCTGGACTACCTGAAACCCAAGATCAAAAAAAGAGATTAGACACCGTCTTTCAAGAAATTATCAAGCAAAATTGCCCTGATATTTTAGAACCAGAGGGCAAAATAGAAATGGAAAGAATTTTCCAATTGCCTCTTGAAAACGATCTCAAAAAGAAAACTCCCAGAAATATTATAGTCAAATTCCAGAGTTCCCAGGTCAAGGATAAAATATTACAAGCAGTCAAGAAGAAATAATTCGAGTATTGTGAAAACACAGTCAGGAAAACAGAAGATCTAGCAGCTTCTACATTAAGGGATCGAAGGGCTTGGAATGTGACATTCCAGAGGTCAAAGGAGCTAAGATTAAAACCAAGAATCACCAACCCAGCAAAACTGAGTATAATGCTTCAGGGAAAAATATGGTCATTTGATGAGGTGGAGGACTTCCAAGTATTCTTGATGAAAAAAACAGAGCTGAACAGAAAATTTAACTTTCAAATACAAGAAGAAAGAGAAGCATAAGAAGATAAACAGGAAAAAGAAATCCTAAGAAACTTCTTAAAATTGAACTTTTTACACTCCTACATGGAAATTGATCATTGTTACTCATGAGATTTTTCTCAGTATGAGGATAGTTGAAGGGAATATATACGTATACACACACACATACATATATATATATATATATATATAAAATGTATAGGAGGGTATATGTGTGTATAAATATATGTGAGAGTGTGTGTATATGTGTGTACATGAATACATAGACAGAGGGCACAGGATCAATTGAATATGAAGGGATGATATCTAAAAAATAGAATTAAGAGTTGAGAGAAGACTATATTGGGAGAAGGTGGAAAGGAAAGATAGAATAGGGTAAATTATCTCATATAAAAGAGGCAAGAGAGGTGCAGGTAGGTGGTGCAGTGAACATAGTGCCAGTCCTGGAGTCAGGAGGACCTGAATTCATATCTTACCTCAGACATTTAACACAAAAAACTAGCCGTGTGACCTTGGGCAAGTCACTTAACTCCAACTGCCCTACCTTCTCCCCTCCAAAAAGAAAAAACAGAGGCAAGAGAAAACTGTTACAAGGGAGGGGAAGAGCAGGCAGGTGAAAGGGAATGGTTCATTACTTACTCTCACTAAATTTACCTTAATGAGGGAATGACATACACTCAATTGGGTATCTTACCCTACAGGAAAGTAGGGGTGGGGAAGGGGGATAAGAGGGGAAATGACTGAAGGGAGGGCAGATTTGGGAAGAGGGTAGTTAGAAGCAAACACTTTTGAAAAGGGACAGCGCCAAAGTAAAAAATAGAAGAAGTGGGGGGTGGGATAGGGTGGAGAGAAACACAGTTAATCTTTCACAATATAACTACTATGGAAACATTTTGCATAACTACACATGTACAACCTATATTCAATTGCTTATTCTTTCAATGGGGATGGGTGAGGAGGGAAGAAGAGACAGAATCTGGAAATCAAAGTTTTAAAAACAAAGTTCAAAAAAATTTTTTCCATGCAACTGGGAAATAAGATACATAGGCACTGGGGTATAGAAATCTATCTTGCCGTACTAGAAATTTAGGGAAGATGGGGGAAGATATGAGAGAGAATAGATTGGGGAAAGGGGTATTCAGTAGGCTCAATATCTTGGGGTGGAGATAGGAGAAAGACAGGTAGAAAATGTGTAACTCAAAATGATGTGGGAATGAATGTTGAAAACTAAAAATAATTAAATAAATTGAAAAAAAGGAAAATAGCCATGCTGAATAACTTCATTCCCCACTAGTCTTGGCACTGACAGCAAAGGAAAGCTCTGAGGAATTCTGTTAACCTCACAGCACCAGCCTTCACTTCCATCCCAACACTTAACTTCCCCTTCCTTGTGCCCCTTACTATCTGCAGTGACTGTACAGACCTCTCTGCTCTCCCCCTGACAAAGGTCCTGCTGTATGTTGCCACTACCTGAGCAAAGACCCTGCTCTGGCCCCAGACTTTGAGATGGGGAAGGCTCATTCCCATCAGGTTGCTGTTCAGTCTTCATTTGTTGCATCCTTCTATTCCCTTCCCTTGCCCCTCTCAATCTTTCCATCAGATACAGGAGGCAGAGCAGAAGTCACCACTTCAGTCAATGCAAAAATTAACTTTATATAAAAGCACAAAATGGGAAAGGTACAGTTAGACAGATTGTCTGAAAAAAGACCCAGCGATTTTAGTGAACTGCAGGCTTTTTATGAGTCATTAGTGTGATGTGAGAGACAAACCACTAAATTAAGGATATATTAAGAGTTCCCAGGAATAGAGAGGAGAGAGCCCCACTTGGCTGTGCACTGGGAGGACCACATTTACAGTACTGCATTCAGCTCTGGATGACATACATAAAACTGATAAGCTGAAGAGTCCAGAAGAGGGTAACCAGGGTCAGCTGATGGAATTGAGGATGCTAAGTCTGGGGAAGAGAAGAGTCAGGAGAGACAAGATAGTTGTGTTTGGGTATTTTAGGAGCTGTCATTTGGAAAAAGGTTTAGACTTGTTTTGTTTTAGTCTTAGAGGGTAAAACCATTACAAATAAGTGGAAGTTCAAGAAGCAAACTTGGGCCGGATATCAGAAAACACTTCCCCAACCGGAAGAGGATGCTTTGCTAGGTAGGGAGTGGTCTCTTATTGGAGGGATTCAATGTAAAGGCTGATGGCTCCTTGTTGGAGAAGTAGTAGGCATTAATGCTAGGTTAGAGGCTGGTCTATATGGTGCTACTTTCCAACTCTCAAATTCTATGTTTCTGGGTCTGATTAGAGGCAGGGGCTGGGAAAGTGGGAGAGAAGGAAGAAATCAAACTTCTTAGCTGGGGCAATTTTGAGGAGTCTGGAATGATGCCATGAGTCTCAGGAAGGAACGACAAAAGAAGTCTGTGCTCATCTGAGGTTGTGTAACATAAATTTGCAGTGAATCTAATCAAAAGAGTTGCATAATTTTCTCCATCTTTGTTTAGCAACAAGTGGATAAGGTAGAGGTGGTAAATGGTGGGAGTGATCCAAGGCTGAGACTTGTCTGGATGTAATCAGTGATATTCTAAAGGGACTAGGGATTGAAGAGAAGAAGATAGTGTAGAATTCAATTGGTTCGGGGCGGCTAGGTGGCGCAGTGAATAGAGCACCAGCCCTGGAGTCAGGAGGACCTGAGTTCAAATCCGGCCTCAGACACTTAACACACACAAAAAACTAGCCGTGTGACCTTGGGCAAGTCACTTAACCCCAACTGCCCTCCAAAAAGCAAAAAAAAAAAAAAAAAAAAAGAATTCAATTGGTTCACAAGGGGTCAAGATGGGGAAAAGAGAGTGACTAGTATAAAGGAGACAGTCTGGGAGAGAATTACTGAAGCCAGGGGAGTGGATAAGGCAAGTTTCACTGAACTCGTTTGTCAGGAATGGAGGGGGCGGGGAAGGAAGGATTTTTTTTGAGATAAGCCTACTAGTTTAAACATTTGTATTAATGTGAAAAATGTGAAAAATTTGGTGGAAGAGGTTCCAAATATTTAAAATCTTTTCAACTGTACTTGCACTTAATAAGCTCCCTTGATTGAACTAGATTTAGCTTGCTGTTGGTATTTTTCACACTAAATGACTAGGTAACAATTATGTATTTTCAATTAAAAGAATAAAAACTGTCTATGATATATGGCTATGGCAGTTGTGATGATCATAAAAGTGCAGAAAATAAGAGAGAACCAGGAGAGCTGTCCAGTTGCTCAAGTTCATCCTTATAGGTCCCAATGGAGTCCCACAATCTGGCCCTTGGCTTTAAAGGTTTAGCAACAGAGTATTATTGGTTCTCCCAAGATCCATCAGATTATTCATTCATGCTAGCAAAACTCAGAAGGGATTAATTTAGATAGCAGAGCATCAATGTATAACTGGGAAATAGGACTACCAAGTGGTATAGAATCCTTGTGTAAGATGGTCAGTATTTTCTCTTCCCAGTAGGAAAGCCAGGGTGAGAAATGCTAACAGTACCAGGCTACTGGGCAAACAATCAAAGCAAATGGAATTGGGAGGGTCACTGCCATCAGGCTCTGAGTAACTCGGCCTTCTCCACCACATATATCCATATATCCTGCCTTATTCTTATTCCAGCAAAGGATCATAGAATTTAGAGATGAGATTGCCTTTTAGAGGTCAACTGGTCCAACCCCCTCATTTTACACATGAGGAAACTGAGGTTTAACAAGCTTAATATTTTGTCTAAGGTTGTACATACATAGTAAGTAGCAGAGATTGGAACCCTGGTCTCCTAACTGTCAAGTATAATACTCAAAGTCCAGCTTTCTTTCAGCTCCACCACTGTGTTTTCCAAAAATCTAGTACCTATTGGCCACTAGACATCTCTGGATGCCATAAAGGCATTTCAAACTCAAAAAAGTACTGAATGGATCTAATTCCAGCCCTCCCACTAAAACCTATCCTTCTTCCAAACTTGCCCATCTCTGATGAAGGCATCCCCCTTGCTTTGAGGACTATAAAACTTGAACCATTCACCTCCTAGGCAGGGAATGTGTTGCCTCCTCAGATCTGCCTCTTAGACTTATTTTTGCTTGTCAAAGCTTGGCCCAGACACCATTTCCTCAGACAGGCATTCCTTGATCCCTCCTAGTTAATAGTGTTATTTCACATAGACTCCCATCTATCTGTCTGACTGTCTATCTGTTTATCTATCTGTCTGCCTATTTACCTGTCAATCTATCCATCTCTCTCTCTCTCTCTCTCTCTCTCTCTCTCTCTCTCTCTCTGTATCTATCTATCTATCTGTGTATGGATTTACATGGAATTGAACTACAGGGATCTAACAATTAGCATTGAATATTCCTGTAATCTAGTCAAGGATAAACTATTAAATTTTTCATTATTGACTCTTTTCTAGATCACAAAAACCACCACCGCCCTTCTCTTAAGACATTACTTCATGATGGATGGATTACAAATAATTAGATCACAACTTATCTTAACATCACTTACATTTTAATCTCCATAACCAAAGGCTTGGGAGACAGCCTGGTCCCATCAGCAATACATTGACAAATTATCTCCTAGGCTGGCAATACTTATGTAGCTGGTATACTTTTTCCCTTCTATGTTGGTTTTTATTTAGCTTCAAATTTTTCCCAGTTGGTTCCCCATATTCTAGGGGTTCCCCAATTTGCAGCTAGAGCAATAAGTTGCTGTTTGTTCTTTGTTTCCAAAGAAGACAAGTGACATCACAGGTAATGTCTTGACTTGTGAGTGAACTGGATTTAAGTGAGGCAGAGCTGCACAAAGTCGTCAGCCTCAGTCTCTTCCAAAGTCATTAAAGTCCAGTGACAGGACAAAAGTCAAGATGACTCGTGCTGGCCCATGGTACCTCTGATGTCTGACCAATGTCTAAGCGCTCCACAGCACCTACTTCAGCTGCCTTCGTGGCCGTTGGAATACATGGTTCTCATCCACTCATTCTATCAGGGGGAGTCTTCACACGCTTGGAGCAGACATCCCCCTAACTCACTGACAGGTTTGAGGCCTGTCAACAGATAGCAAAAAATATGGCATAGTAGAAAGAGTCAGGAGAGATCTGGGTTCAAATACTACTTCTGATTCATGTGTGTCACCAGTGGCAAGTTGGATCACCTCTCTGATCCTCGCGAAATGGGGGAAACAATATTTAATACATTCCATCCCACAGAGGGATTGTTGAGATAAAAGATGATGCCTTTAAGGCACTTAGCAATGGTAGGAGCATTCTATAAATGTAAGGTACTTTTTATGATGATCAACCATAATGACCACTGTATTTTATCTGTCATGGTCTATTTGCAAGACAAATGAGAAGCTGAAAATAAAATCTTGAAAATTGCAAAGTCCAACCACTAAAATCATATTGTAAAAGAAACCTGAACAGCAATAAAAGTTGTATGGAATGATGAGCCAGGAGCATTTTCTGAAATGAGACTAGCCTCTGGTTCCGAAACTATGACATAAAAATGGGTATGAAGTCTGGGAATGAGCAAAGGAAACAGAAAACTACTCAAAAATAAGTAGGAGAAAGCTTACAGAGGCTTTAAAACTATGATTTCAGTATCAGTATTTTCTCTGAAGAAGAAAATTGGATGCCACAGACCAAGAAGAGAAGGTAGGTCAGGAGGAGACAGCTCATTCTGTCTGCTCTGTGGTCTGTCTATCCCATCATTACAGACCCATGTCTTGTACCTTGTCTTCCCCAACGCGGGGAAAAAATTTGTTGCTCTGTATTACATCTCCTCAGTGGTAAAAGGAGAGAAGATTATGGAGATCACCTTTACAGAAAGCCATGGTTTGCAGCAACTGCAAGGAATTAATTACACATATATCACGGAGAGAAGTGGGGTGAATGGAGTGGTTCTACAGCCGACAACAGCTTCTGAATGGCTCAGAGTCTGTCAAAAGCCATGCAGAAGAAGCTCTATCACTTAAGCAGAGGAAAGTCAAAAGGGTTTTATTGGAGAACTTGGTGCTTTTTCTTTAAGGATGAGAAAAGAATAAAGAGATACTCCAACAGCAGGCTTGGCTAGGACGTGACAGCTCTCCCAAATGGTGAACAGGATAATCCTAGAATTAAAGTGATTTACATGAGAACATATTAGAGGGAGCAAAACATCATTTTACACTCCAAAGCTCAGGGTAAGGATGAAAACAGCCAAGAGAACAGTATTTCCACAACTACAATGAAATTTAGGTATTTTATAATATATAAGAAAGGAACAGTCATTTTCTTACTTAGGGGGAGCAGGGGGTAGATGTGGTAGGTGGGGAGTCCTAAATGAAGGGAAGACAAGGAATGAACACTGGTGATTTCTCTAGTTTTCTTTTAAAATAACAATAATGAAGAGCAGATTTCATAGCTGGAGCCTCTCAAAGGAACCTGGGAGATCTAACAATATATAAAGCATGTGGAGCTGATGAAAGCAGGTGAATAAATCCTTCTGTTATGAAGGCATTTTTTTAAGGGTAAATCCTGCGTGGTATCAGCATTTCTAGGATGACTAACCCATAATTATTCCCCTACATAATGCTTTTATCTTCTTTATGTTCTTTAAGGTACTTTTCACACATGTTGAATCCTCAAAGATCACCCTGATATAGGTAGAAATTTTTTTTTAATTGCATAATTATCAAAGGCATTGGGAAACCTTTCTCTGGACAAAATTGGAAACTAAGTGCTTTTCCTCCTGTTGGGGAATGGCTAAGCAAATCATGGCACATAAATGAAATGGAATATTATTGTGCCAAAAGAAATGATGAAATAGACAGCTGCAGAGGAAAATGGGAAGACCTCTATAAACTAATGCAAAATGATCCGGACAAAACTAGGAGAATAATTAATTCAACATTATAGAAAAAAAAAACTTGGAAAGATTTCAAAACTCTGCTCAGCATAATGACAAGTCAGGAATTCAAAAGCATGAACATAAAACATACCACTCATCTCCTGGTAGGAAGATAATAATCTTAAAATGTTGAAAAAGACACATATTTTTGAACATTACTAATTCAGGAATTTATTTTACCAGGATCTGCACATTTGTATTGAATGATTTGTTTTTTTTCTTTTGCTTTAAATGTGATTAATTGGGGAGAGAGGAACAAGAGGGAAGAACAGATTAATTAAAAAAAAATTTATTACAAAAAACTTCTTCCCTTCTCCTTCTTTTTTTCTCTTCTTTTTTAGTGGTTGTTTAAGGGGCACCAAGCTAAAAACTTGGTGAGGGGGGAAAAAACATATATGCAACAAATTTCCATATACTTTTATAGACCTAAAAATCTCTCCGATTTAAAAACATGAAAAATATAAAATCACATTATGTATAGAGGCTTACATAAAAATATAGTTAGTACATTTTGGCATATTCAATTGTTAAATAATAAATTATTTAGACAAATTACAAACATACTAATTAAATTTATTTTTAATTGCTTAATTTTTGTTATTAAATAAAGAACTACAAGCTGAACTCAAGGTTCATGGATTTAGAAGCAGAAGAAACCTTAGAGGTCACAGAATCCAATCATCTCATTTTACACCTGAGGAAACCAAGGCTCAATGAGGTTCAGAAACTTGTCCAAGGTAAAATATTGAGTATTTCCTAGGAGAGATTCAAAACAAAGTCTTCCTTACTCCTGGCCCTATACTCCATCCACTACAGTGCGCAGCCTCAAACTCTGTCATTTTTGTGAGTACCAAAAAACTTAAAATCAAAGAAAATATAAACAAATGAACATTTGAAATAAATAAATGAACATTTTGGTGAATTGGGTATTTTCCAAAATAATAAAATAGAACTCCCCCCCAAAGCATTAATTTTCAGAAGGGAAAAAAAACTCAATCATTTAACATAACTTTTGCAACATGAAACTTCATGCAATAAGTCAGTTTCAGTTTCTGAGCTTTTCATGAACAAATCCTGATGAAGCTTTATTTTTATGTTCACAAACTTCTGAAAACTAACAGGTTAGTGGATTAACCCAAATTGATTTACTCTCCACATATTATCCACTTCTTGATTTACTCTATTTTCAAACATAGATGGAGTTCTTCGACCTACTGCAGACAACAGAAGAAAGTAAAGCAAGAAGCAGAGGACTGGGGACTTGCCAGCGGGTCTAAGCTACAGGAGGGTGGGGCATGCTGGTCAATTCTTATCCAGTACCATCTAAAAGTAACTTTTCAACAGTGAGTTTGAAACGTGGTCCTTGTTTCATCACCCATCATCAGCGTCTGGATCTTGGCCACGTGGAATGCGCAGCAGTGGGAACTGGCTGACAACAGAACTCCCGTTTCTTAATGAAGTCTTCCTCCAGTCTCTTCTGCAGTTGTCAGCAGATTCTCAATAACAGGGGATTTTACCTGCTTCATTTGGTAAAGGATGCCTGACAAAAGCAGACTGAATCAATAAATGGAGAAGAAACTGACTTTTAAATCTTCTCAGTTTAGCTTCTGAACCACAGGTAGGGAAGGGAGGAGAAAGGAGTAAGCAATACTATCCCATTTAGTCTTTGCAACAACCTTGTGAAAGTAGGTGCTGTTTTTAATCTCCATTTTACAGATAAAGAGAGATTAAGTGACTGGCCCAGGGTCACACAGCTAGAAAGGGTCTGAGAGACCAGATTTGAACTTGGGTCTTCCTGATTGCAGACCAAATGCTCTTTCCACTGTGCCTCTCATTTTTACATAAAGTAGTAGAGTTCTCTATCCTGCATGCATATGACTGTTCTAGCCCTTGAAGGACTCCAGCCTTCTCTCAAAGAACATTACTACCCCAGACCGCCATGTGATTTTCTAGCCATGGAACGTTGGAAAAAAATTGCTTTTCTAAGTCCCAGATTCCTCTATTGTAAAATGATCACAAAATAAAATATTTATTTAAATTACATACTTCTTAGAAGTATTGGATAGATAAAATGAAATAACATCCAAGGAAAAGCCTGAAGTTTCCTTATCTATCAAATGAGATTAGACAAGAGGACCCAAGACTTTTTCAGTTCTAACTCCTATAATCCTATCTTCTTTCAACCAGTGAAACAGAACAATTTAGTCCTATTCAAAGGAAATGGTTAAAATAAATAAATAAATAAATAAACTACATCATCCAGGAGGGTAATCTTCCAGGGGAAAGAATTCTGCATTTAGTTGAATTAAGAAAGGAAGCATTATAATTTAGTGCACCAATAAATTCAGTGATTACCTAAAACAAGAATGAAAAACAAAAGAAATGAAAGTGAATAACTTTCTTGTTAAAGCTTATGCCTCAGGTTGGACATACTGACCATAGATGTGGTCGGCTTCAACGGGACAGTGGTTTTGTTCTACCTGTACCAATCCTTTAGATTATTATCACAATTTAAATGTCAAATTCTTATGAACTAAATAATGCCTTTTTTTAACAAGTAAATTTGGGAGTTAATTGTCATTTGGGTGCTAATTATTATCCTACTAATACTGGCAATGATTAAAAGAATTGAAGGTTTATGTGCAACTCTGGATGAAATGAGGCTGGAAATGAATTCCATACATATTGTTTAGCTGTGACAGAGCAAGGATCGTGTCAAAGAAGGGACAGTGTGGTTGCTTGCTGGAGAGAGGCCAATAAAAAAGAGGACTGAACTTATTTTGTTTCTGTTTTCTCCTCCAGGGAAAATGATCTCTGGTCTGAGCAGAGCTGGAACAAAAATGATTAGCAGTGAATAGAAACCAAAGAGAAGCAACAAGGTCAGGCAACATCTAATTACCCTCTTTGAATAGAAGTTACTATTGAATTATACCCTGGAGTCTGAACGAAGTGGTAGATGTGAGCAATGAGCCAAAAAGGGTGATCTTAGAAAGACCTTGGAAAACCATTTAAGGCAAATGTTGTCCTGGTTTTCCAAAATCATGAAGAAGAACTACAAATCACCACTGAGAACTATAGAACAGTGAGTCTGAATTTGATTAATGGTCAAGTTTTAGACTACCTGATTAAAGGAAGAGAAGCAGGGTGACATCTAATTTTTTTTTTCTTTTTGTAATAGTAACTAGACTGGTAGATGAGGAAACTGCTATAGGGATGGGTATACTCAGCTTTTAGCAAAGCATTTGATAAAAGTCTCTCATACCGTGCTCTCAGATAAGATGAAGAAATATGATTTACAACTATGAAAGACTTGGCGACTCTGATCAATACAAAGGCAATTCCAAAGGATCTATGATGAAAAAAATGCTATCTACCTCTAGAGAGATGAACTCTGAGAGTGCAAACCAAAGCAGCATAATTTTCTCATTTCCTTTATTTTCCTTGCTTTTTAAAAAATGTGGCTAATATAGAAAAATGCTTTGCATGATTTCATACATATAATTGATATCACATTGTTTGCCTTCTTGGTGGGTGGGGAAGGGGTGGGAGGGAAGGAGATAATCTGGAACTCAAAATTTAAAAAGAAAAGAATATTAAAAATAAATAAATGATACATTTCCCTCCAAAAAGCAAAAAAAAAAAAATGAGAGGAAAAGAAACTCCAAGTTTCAGACTGGCAGCCACCAATATATAAAATCTAGTAGTCCCCCTATCCTTCAACATATTTCCTGTTCTTCTTTATATGCCCTTCTATAATAATGTCTTCATTTTCTCAAATTATATCTAATAATGGACAATGGCTTATCATTTCAGGGTGGGTCTAAAGAATAAAAGGGGCTGCCACCTGACCTACTCCACTTCACATAAATCACTTGAACCTGGTTCTCATGAAGATCATGGGCATCATGAGATCACAGATTTATAGCTGAAAGGAGCCTTAGAGGCCAGGGAATCCAATCTCATTTCACAGACAAGAAAACAGAGGCCCATAGTGGCTTGATGAAGATTCCACAGATAATAAGCAACACAGCCAAAATCTGAACCCAAGGTCTCTGACCAAATGCAACATAATAGAACAGAATGGAATAAGCATTTATTAAGCACCTGCTATGGTCCAGCTAAGTACTTTATAAGTATTTCATTGGATTAAATTACTTATTTGGCTTTAATGTTTATTTCAAGAACCACAGATGAAGCTTTGAAGCCTACATATGGCAATAGGGTCATAGGCTGCTGACTTCTGTGCTACAGAACAGTATCCCCTCCTAAAGGGATCTCTCCTACTGTGTTCCACTATTACTACATATCTCTTTTGGAGCACCTATCCCGTTCTGCCTTGTGATAAGTATCTCTATTTGTCTAGTCTCCTACTAAACTCAAAGTTCCCTGAGGACAGGAGTCATGTCTTAATTCATCTTTACCTCACCCGCCCCTCCCTTCCCAGGGCACTTAGGAAAGTAGCAGTCAATATAGTAGTAGCATACTCCTTTACCAGGAAAACTGAGGGGATCAGAACAGCAAGTGGTTAATTATGGGAATGAGTGAACCACCCTAGGTTCATCTTATGATTCAATTCTGGAGCTAGCTTAATATCTATTCAGTTATGGATCTAGTCCAGTTTCTGTCCTGTGAGAAAACTTTACTCAATTGTGGGAACTGGGGAAGAGCCTTATTGCATTGTTTGAAGCCTAGCCCTGCGTGGCTGGGAAACTTGGACCTCCTCCACCTTTTGCTTAGAGACCCTTAACTAATGACTTCACTTATGCTGACCAGAAACCCAGTCAAGCCCAAAGACTGATGCAAGGAGTTTGTTTCCAATCATTTATCTCAAGCAACTCACAAGTCTTACATGAAAACTGGCTCCATACTGATCAATTAGTTATTGTTTTCTTGTTTGTTATGATTGCTTACAAACACTCGGGGAAGTAGGACATCTCTTGGTCTGATTTTAGGGAATTGCACCTGTTGGCTCTCAGTCCCTACTCTTTCATCCAGCTGGAAATGAGATTACCTAATGTTGCACTGTTTCCTTTTAGTTAATTATCCTTACTTGATGAATTATTTTTAATTATGAACGTTTGTCTCCTCCTGTATTTGAGGTCCGGGCCTATGCAGATGGGTCTGGTCCCAGTTGGTTGGACAATTGGCATGCACTGTTGAATAAATCAATATGCCTGGAAGATCAAACCTTTGTTTCCTTAGTCATCTCATCTTTCATCCACCATACTACCCATCCCCCCCAAACTAAAATATAATAAGCACTGAAAATGCTTATTTTATTCATGGATTGTTTTAAATCAAATGTGAGAAAACAACAGAACCGTTTATAATGTATATCTAACTGAGATGTTCATATTCCATCGTGCTATCTTCACAGATGAGTGGGGCAGTTCAAGTTCTCACAACTTGGATACCCAACTTTCACTAAAAGAAACAGTTTCTGGAAATGAAAGACTATAAAAATTTAAAGGCACTAGGGGGTTGTTCTCAGATTTATTTGGTGAAGTTAAGTGGTTTTGTTTCAAAAGAGTACAATGTTTAAAAGAACTCAAAGAAATCATATTTCATACCTCAAAAACCTCAACAGTCATTAAATATTTCCAAGATTATCATCTTTGGCATTAAGTCCAACTATGCTATAAACATAAAGGAAAATGTCCTTCACTCAAATAAAAACTCAGTTTGAACCAAAAAAAATCATGAAAATCTTCAACAAAGTGGATGGATTAACTCTTCTTTTTTAAAAAATTATTTTTCATTTATTTTTTAAAATAATTTTTAAAAAATTTTAGTTTTAAATTCTCTGCCTTCCTCCAGTTCTTCCCTCATTCACTGTAATGTTAATAGGATATAAGATCTTCTTGGCCCATTAGTAGCCCTCACCATAGAGCCCATTAAGGGAAACTTGCTTAGGGGAGGTTTGCTTGTGGGAAGGCTTTCACACCTTTTGCTAATTTCTAATTAAGCACTAAGTCAGGAGGGTTGTGATGCCTTCTGGCTCTGAGAAATGTATGTATACTCTGAATTGTTATTTTCCTTTGGGGACTTGTTTATGAGAAGGATCTTGTGATTCCCAGGTTGAGATTCTGAATGACTATGTTCAGATCTCCCTGACTGCTCAGAAGTAAAGGCTCTCTCAATCCAAGGATGTATGTAAAGGGTACAGTTGATTCAGGCAGTCAAAGTCCTGTCTGTTGGTCTTTATTTCTCCGCTTATATTTTCTCTGTAGTTCAGGGTGCTGACTTTTCCCCTGAACTAGTGAATGTAATTTAAAAAGATGGTTGACCCCTTAAACAGCGATCATTCCTGGTAAAGCAGATCTAAGAACCTGTGCTAGCAGTCATCCTGGGTATGCCAGTGTGGTTGTCATTACACTCATTGAGAAGGCAAACAATATATCAATTATATATATGAAGTCATGTAAAACATATTTCCATATTAGTCATCTTGCACAGAGACAGAGAAAGACAGAGAGACAGATACAAAGAGACACAGAGAATACAGACAAATGAATTGGGTATGCAACAATACAACAACAAAAACTAGAAAAAGAACAAATTGAAAATTCCTAATTAAACATCAAAATGGAAATTTAAAAAAATCAAAGGAAAGATTAATAAAAAATTAAAAGTAACAAAAATTAAACTAATAAATAATGCTAAGAACTGGTTTTATGAGAAAACCAACTGGTTAATTTGATTTTAAAAAAAGAAAGAAAACCAGACTATCAGTATCAAAAATGAAAAGGCTGAACACACCACCAATGAAGATGAAATGAAAGCAATTATTGGGAGCTATTTTGCCCAATTATATGCCAATAAAACTGACAATCTAAGTGAAATGAATGAGTATTTACAAAAAAAAAAAAAGATAAATTACCCAGATTAATAGAAGGGGAAATAGAATACTTAAATAACTCTTAGAAAACGAAATTTAACAGGCCACAAATGAGCTGTCTAAGGAAAAATCCCCAGGACCAGATGGATTTACAAGTGAATTCTACTAAAGGTTTAAAGCATAATTAATTCCAATACTGTATAAACTGTCTAAGAAAAAAAAGTAATTAAAGGAGTCCTACCAAATTCCTTTTACGACACAAATACAGTTTTGATATCTAAACCAGGGAGAGTAAAAATAGAAAGTAAATTATAGGACAATTTCCCTAATGAATACTGATGAAAAAAATTTAAATAAAATACTGTCAAGAAGATTACAGCAATATATCACAAAGGACTGTTTATGATCTTTATGACTATAACCAAGTAGGATTTATAACAGGAATACAGGACTGGTTCAATATTAGAAAAACTATCAGCATAATTGACAATATCAGTAACAAAACCAATAAAAATCATCTGATTATCTCAATAGATGCAGAAAAAGCTTTTGAGAAAATACAACTCATTCATATAAAAGCACTAGAAAACATAAGAATAAATAGAGCTTTTTCTTAAAATGACAAGTAGTATCTATCTAAAACCAAGAGGAAGCATTATCTGCAATGGAGATAGACTAGAATCCTTCCCAATAAGATCAGGAGTGAAACAAGGATGTCCATTATCAACACTTGCATTTAACATTATACAAAAAGTGCTAGCTATGGTGATAAGAAAATAAAGGGAAGGAATAAGAATAGCCAACAACTGGTTCTTTTTAAAGACTTTAAGTAGATATTCAAGAGTAAACTGTGACTCTAAATTTGCTCAATGCAAAAAGATTAAGGATTGAATTGATACTATTGAGATTTCAAATGTTATGTTTAAGTCTCCAGTTTTAATTTTCTCTGTAAAGACTCCAAACCATATGGTTACATAAACTATAACCTCCTCTGCTAAATCATAATATTCCATTATCCTTTCTATGAAGCTTCATTAAGGGGCATCTTCCTGCCTTTTAAAATTAACATCAAGTGAATCACTAATAATAAGAGAAAGGCAAATCAAAACAATCCCAGGGTTTCACTTCATATCCTACAGATGGGCAAAAATGATGAACAAAATGACAACAGCCAATAGTGGAGGGGCTATGGAAAGATGGGAACTCTAATTCTAATTCTTGGTTGGCAAAATTGAGAAATTATATAACCATTCTGGAAAGCAATTTGGGACCATGAAAATAAAGTGACTAAAATGATCATAACCTTGGAATCAGAAACTCCTTATAGTCTAAATAAACCATCAATAAGAAAAAAAAGTCCCCATATATCCCAAAATACTCATGGCAGCCCTTTTTGTGATAGCTAAGAAGTGGAAACAAAATAAATGCCTATCAGTTAGGGAACAGCTAAATAACTTGTGGTATATGCATATAATGGAATATTACTGTGCTGTAAGAAATGAGTTGTGTCATGCACACAGAGAAGCATGGAAAAATCAGTATGAACTGATGCACTGTGAAGCAAGTAGAGCCAAGAAAAAAACATACACAAAGACTGTAACAATTAAAGAACAATGAAAAGAACAAATGCAAGCCAAAAAAAAAAAATCAAAGTATATGCTACAAAATTATAAAGATGAAATGTGATTCAGATAAAGAATATGAGAAGACATCCCTTATCTATCCTCTGTGGAGGTAGTGGGTCCATAGGGGTTACCCATTGCACATGTTTTCAGACTTCTTCAATGCCTCTAGTTGTGCTTCCCCCCCCCTCCCCCCCACATCTCCAGAAATACTATTTGTCATATGGGTTAGTTTTCTGGTAGGGGAAGGAGGAGGGATTCATGGGATATTAGAGTGATGCAAGAAACAGGATATCAATACAACCTTATTTAAAAAATAAATGTAACAAACTCCCATTATAATGATTTGTTCTGTTCCCCCATATACATGCACCTTGCTTCTCCCCCACCTTCTGAAAGCAAAACTAATATCAGTAGGTAGAAGATGCTTGGGGTGTTGGGGGGGAAATTGGGGAAGGAAGGAGGGATGGTATTATGATAGCAAAGGAATTAGAACTAGGATAGAGTTTGTTTCAACATAAGAAAAAGCTTCCTACCAATTATAATGGTGTAATAATAAAATGAATTAATTGCCTCATAAAATAGTAAATCCCCCATCACTGGAGGTATTTAAGAGCAAGCTATATGACTAGCTATTAGACACAGTATACATAGGACTAATGACCTGGGTAGGAGTTGGATTCAGTGGTGCCCAAGGGTCCCTTCTTACCCTAAGGTTCTGTTTTTAAAAACTCAGCACAATGCAGGAAGAGAGTAAAGTTCAGGTAGCGAACAGTTGTTTCTGGATTCTTTCCTTCAGTGTTGCCTTGTTTTGAACACACAAATCTACTTCCCGGTGCATGCCTTACACTTATTATTTGTTATTGCTTAATACTATAAGTTCTGACAATATTCTGGGCTCCAAATTACCATGTTAAAATATCAGCTTTCTCATTCACAGAACAATAATTTGTATTCATAAAGCTGACAATTTTCCTGTTTCTTAGGCACCATAGCAATAGCCATTAATAGTACAGCTCTAGGCAGAGAGATTATGTGTCTTGTTAAAACATCAAGAACATTCAAGACCAAGAATATGCTAATTCTCTCCTTTTTATATTACATCATGTGATTTAGACTTTTAATCAAACTCTCTAGTGTCAAAAAAAGAATGATTACTTAACAGAACACCCAAATGGGTGGCTGAGAATCTTCTTTCCTAAAGAAAGTAACACATTTTGGAGAACCTACAACCAAAATGGGAACTTTAGTCACCCTACTATGTAACCTCTTGGATAGGGATTATTTGTCAGAAAGATAAATACGTAAGACTGAAATACTGCCATCAATGTAAACATCTATTTCTTTCATAAAACAAAAGTTTGGTCTCCTGGATAAAAATAAAGCTTCCACACTTGGATGTTAATAAAGTCATATCCTGTGTAGCAGATTTAATAAAGGACCGTAAATGCCAAACTCACTTGCTACTTCAGCAGTGATGTTAGACTTTTTCATAAGAAGATGACACTCCAGTATATTATTCTTCTTCACAAAAGTTAAACCAATAGTCCTTTTGCCTAGAGTCTCATACTTGTCTTAAATGTCTTCTTGCCTTAGAGTATTCTCCTAGAAGAGCTCAAACTGAATCAAACACTCCTCTTTGGACGATAGATTTTAATTCTCTGGAATGCTGCCAGCCGTAGCAGATAAAAGCCTTAAGATAATGCAAGAAGAAATGGTTCCATACCTACAACGCAGTATTTTTTTATTCATTATATTGCAACTTACCCAGTACACTGACAAAGGCATCAAAAAGCTGAAATGTGAGCAGAGGTTCTTTCAAGTGACCGTAGTAATCTGCTATAGTTTTAAAGACATCTTTTTCAAACCCTGAATACATAGGCTGCTTCAAGTCTGAACAACTAGGCCCTGTTTAAATGAAAAAGACAGAAAGAAAGAAAAAAAAGAATTTCATTAGCACAATGAAGCTTGGTAAATAATTTGGGGAAAGATAAAACATGTTTCATAAAGAAAACTAATATTATGAACATAAATGTTTACAACAAAGAAACATAGAACCTTAATGTGGTCTGACTACATATTTCAGAGAATCGGGATACGAACACTGGAAAAGAGCTCAAAGACTGGTTAGTCCACCTTCCTTGTTTTACAGATGAGGAAGCCAAAGAACAGAAAGGGGAAGAGAGCTACCGAAGGCTACACAGTCAATTAGTGGCAGTGTTATGGATAACTTAACATACATTATAAAAAAGCAAGAAGAATTAGACTATAACTTAATCTATTTTTAAATCAATACCCCTATTTTCTTTGTGCCTTTCTACAAAAATCTTTTTAAAACATAAAAACTATCAGTAGCTTTCAGATATTCTCAATTTTTTCTTGGCCATGATACAGTTTTGCTGACATACTGAAAAAAACCATTAATTCCTAGGGAAACTGAGAATTATTTCACTTGATGCAGTTTTTAAAAGAAATATTCCGTTTTGATTTAAACCACATGAAAAAGACAACTATTCCTATGTTTTCTATACCATGAAATCACAAGAAATTATTTGGTGCAATAAGATTATCTATTCCCTTGTATCTGGATAAAGGATTCAATTCTGTTTTTAAAAACATCAAGAAATGGAGATTTTACAATTTGCTTCAATAACTTGTTCTACCTTCACAATGTCCTTCCTCCTCCTAGCATGGCTTTTCAAAGATTAGGCCAGAGAGTACATAGTCTGTAGAACTCTGGCAGATTCCTACCATTAAGGAAAATTCTTTGAATACAGCACTGGCAACAAACTTGAGTTTGTTTTCCGAGGACCAACCTAAGTAATCACAGATAGACACATCACTAGCAGGCTGACCATTTAGTGATGAAAAAAAATTTCTGTTCATAGCAACCAAAAAAAAACAAAGAAAAATGAAAAATGGTGTCAGTCAAATATAGCCCCTTTTTACTTCCGTAGTGATGATGGCAGAGTAGCAGGAACAGCAGGAAAGGGGGCAGAAAGTGTGAAGAATCACAATGTCTACATTGTCAACAAGCTTCAGTTTGCCTGTTGGTAACACATGCTGGGCCTGGAATCAGGGAGATGCATCTCTGTGAGTTCAAACCCAGCCTCAGGCATACTTACTAACTGTGTTACTCGGTCAAGTCATTTAACCCTGTTTACCTCAGTTTCTTCAACTGTAAAATGAGCTGGAGAAGGAAATGGCAAACCCCTCTTGTATCTTTGCCAAGAAAACCCAAAATGGGGTCACAAAGAGTCAGTCATGATTGAAAACTAACTATACAACAACAACAACTAAATGAAAAGTCTTTGTACAAGGACCAAAGAGTAGCCACTGTTCAGGGAGCTCAATCATATTAGTCTTGACATTCTTGATAAAATAAAATGAATCAGAATGAAAGAAAGTTGCAGGGAAATAGAAGGATGGCCCACAAGCACTCCATGAACAGGCAAAGAAATAAGCTGGAAGGAGTGAGTTTTATAGAGCTAAATGCTAAAAGAAATATTACTCCATGGGACATTTTTTCATCCTATATTATAGCAAAAATATGACTATTTAGACCAAATTTCGAAAAGACCACCATAAAAATTAATGCTGCTTACTCACCAACATCAGTTGCTGAGGACAAAATGGCAGAGAAAGTTTATCAAGAATTTGACTTGGCAAAACTCTTCAAATCAAATCGGTCAGGTCCTGACTAGTGTAAATCATTAATCCCATGAAGTATCACACATTTTCAAATTCATACTATCTGAAATTATAATTGTATAAATATGATCATTGGTTCCAGCCCCAGAGAAACATAAAGTTCAGGTCTGAATAATGTAACCCTTTAATGGGATCCATTGTTCTCACTAATCAGGACCTCTACGCTGATACTTGGTGATTTCATTGAAAAGATAGAAAATGTATGTGTAGGGAGAAATAAATGAGAAAGTATAGCCTAGAAGAAAGAAATGAGAGAAGCCAAACATTAAAAATTATGCAGAAGTCTAATATCTCTTTATCATGAACACTTTCTTAAAAAAAAAAGAAAGAAAGAAAGAACTGCTAGGTCATGGAAAACAATAAACAGCAGCATAAAAATTTTTTTAAAGTAACTATATTTTAGCAAACAAGAAAAGACATCATAATGATGTGGAAGTTATTCCTAAGTTAATTATCTGGATATACTTAGACCGCCAATTTGTGAGAATAAAGATCAGGATTTGTATTTTTTTTAAAAGGAAAAGTAATGAGGGGGGCAAGAAAAGACAGCATACAACTAGAAAATTTGACTGTGAATTACTTAAATATTATCAAAAATTTAAAATGAGAAATGGATACCAGAAATGATATCAACAACAACTACTATAATGTAATTGAGAGGTTAAACCAATGCAAGTTAATTGTTCCAACATGCAGATCAAAAGAGCACAACTCTAAAACCTTATAAAAAAACGTGAAAGTTTGATTAAGTAGAAAGAAAAGCAGTGAAGGGTAAAAATGATTTTTAAGAAAGCTTGGCAAGGGGCGGCTAGGTGGCACAGTGAATAGAGCACCAGCCCTGGAGTCAGGAGTACCTGAGTTCAAATCTGGCCTCAGACGCTTAACACAAAAAACTAGCCGTGTGACTTTGGGCAAGTCACTTAACCCCAACTGCCCTCCAAAAAGCAAAAAAAAAAAAAAAAAGAAAGCTTGGCAAAATAACCATTTAAGCAAAATCATCCTAACGACATCTAAGGACAAAAATGGGAGGAAAAGACTATGAACAAAAGAAGAATGGAAAAGATTTGTAAAAAAAATTCAGACTTTTTTCTCCATTAAAGATAGTTATCAAGGAATCACCACACGTGGACCCTAACACCACAGTCTCTGAGGTATTATCAAAGAGAGAGAAGCACTAAAGAAAATGAAGGGAAGAACCAGTAAATTGTAATAAATCTATAGAGATTTGTACTGGAAGCAGTACAATTGTGAGGGCCAACACTGATGTCAGGAGAAAACAAGAAGGGCCTCAACACACTGGGTAGACCCTCCATGACAAACTTTTGGGGAGAGAAGGACAAGAGTGACACAGGTTGGGCTGACAGGCATGATAGGTTGTGATCAACACCAGAGGAAATGCCTAAATTGGAGAGATCATAGATCTATTTGAATAACTTCTAGCAGCAGCATGAAATTCTCCTAGTAATTAAGACAGCCATTCTTCCCCTGACCTTAGTTTCATCTGTTAAAAAAAAAAAAGAGAGAGAGAGAAGGCTAAACTATACAAAGCTTTAAGGTCCCTTCCAGCTCTGAGAGAATAATGATTCTATGAAGCAAAAAAAAATTGCTTATATGCAGAAAATCTAGGGGAAAAAAATGGAAAGGAGGGAACAACCAAAGAGCATGAGGTAATGGGCTTAAAAATGCAAGATAAACTACCTATCTAATCAGTTACTCTCTTTAAGGCTTTTGTGGGGACCTGGGTTAGTAGGTAAAATGACTTTGAAAGAGGTCAAAAGACATTTTTCTGGCCAAATGGAATCCTGGTAAGCTTACTGATTCTGTGAACTGGATTCAAAAGCACTGCTTAAGGCCTTTTCCTATTGTACTGACTTTAGTAAATATGCACAATAGAAAACTTAACAAATATTTACTTAGTAAATGTTGCAAATGCACCTGAGGGTGCAGGCCAAATATATATATGGCAATATAGGCCTCCAGAAGCTTACATGACCTAATATAATTATACTTAATACATTTAATGGTCATTGTTTAATCATTCACCAGCTTTTTCTTTTCCATGGAGAGAAAATTCTAGTGTTTTTAAGGCTTTTTAAGAGGTCTCATTTCTGAGCCTTTAGTTATTATCTTAATGGTTTTCTAGGTTTATCTAGTTTGATGGAGAATTATATTGATAACTATTTTTTAATTGTTTCCTTTTTAATCCTATTTATTTTACTCATATAACAACATTATTTTGAGAAAGGATCTATAGGTTTCACCAAACTGCCAAAGGAATCCATGATACAATAATGTATCTATACTATAACCCCTAACTATAGGATTACATAGGGAGAGGAAAACGAAGGGAATAAACATTTATCTAGCACTTGGAGCCTGGCACTGGGCTGAATGCTTTTTACAAGTATTATCTCATTTGATAATATTCAAATTTCTCAGCTTAGAATTGAAGGTCTTTCATCCTTATATTATATCTAATATATAAATATTATAGTTCCTCCTTTACCATCCAAGATCGGGTACCACTACTTTCTACTCAAACCACTCAGATGATTCCATCCAAGCCAGTCTCTTTCTTGTCCCTTGAATATGCCATGGTCATTCTTCAATATAACAAACATTTATTGAGTATCTACCACCTTCTAGGTACTAAGTATGAGGCATGAGGGACATAAAAATGAAAAAAAACCCTACATTCTGAAATCTTACAGCAAACCTTTCTTCACTTGGGTCACTCGCCTCTGCCTGGAATTCACACGCCACTGTTCTTTCTACTCAATTCCAACCAAAGCCAACCTTCCCTCACTACTTAAATTAATAGAAAACTCTCCGTTTGGGCACTACATTCTAATGCCATCTTGTATTATTCTCTTATATCTCAGTCCTGTCTCACCAATGAAACTGTAAGCTCTATGAGGGCAGAGACTGTGTCTTTTTAACTCTGTAACTCCTAGAATCCCCAGCATGGCCCACATCAGGAATTCAATAAATATTTATTTAACTGGCACTCATTAAAACCCAGAGAACATAGTGAAGAGGCAACATAACACAAGCAAATGGTTTTTTGTGGGAAGGAGGTAGAAGAGAAGAAAAACCAGAATATGAGAAGGGTTGGAAGGTGGGTGAGTTGATAAAGAAAAGAAATGATCGCAAGGGTCCTGAGTAGCCAAAGTATAACAGAGCCACGGAATGGAACAGCACGGAATCTGTTCCATGGAATTTCAGAACCCATTCCAACTTCTTCATTTTACAAATGGGGAAATAGAAGCTCAGTGGTCAAGTGTTGTGTCTGCAGCAGAGCTGAGCTCTGAACACATCTCCTAACTCTCGGTCCAAGGTGCCAATGATTGACAAGAGGAGATGAGAAGACATCGGGAAGAGAAATACCTCATGGTTCTACCTTGGCCCTCTGTGCCACAGGGAAAAAAAAGATGGCAAATAGTGTCAAAAAGAAGAAAACTTGGCCTCCTTGACTGCAGAGGTCTTCATACTGTTTTCAAATATCACTTTGGAAGCAACTTGGATGCAATAATGTATATGTTAATTAAAAATAATTCTCACAGATTAGAGCCCAGAAAAGTATAACCTTCTTCCTTTCCTTTTCTTATTAACATTGCTTTCTGTCTTAGAGTTATCTCTTACTCTTTTCTTTTCTCTCAATTCTCATATCCAATAACTCAATTCAGTCTTTTCCCAAAACCTCTCTTAAATCCATCTCTTGCTTTCCACCCATATTGCTACTACTCTAGGATAGACGCAAATTACCACCACCTTGGACTATTCCAATGCCCACTGACAAGCCATCCTTCATATGCCTTGAAAAGGAATGGCCTTTCCCCTCTCAGCCCATACATTGAACTGTGATCAAACTTTGGTCATACATTATTCAATCGCACATATTATTTTTAATTTAATTATAGCATTTTTGGTGAATTATACAAGCTATATGAGGTATCATTAGTTTATCTGTTACCCAGAAACTAGCATAATAGCGTTCTGCCTAGAGTGAATGAGAATTTAATAAATCTAGAAATTTTCATTTTAAAGTTAAAAAGGCTGCATTTATTTTAAAATGTTCAAGAACTCAGACCTTTGAGTCACAATGATTTCCTTGCTAATTAAGTCAATTAGACAAGACATTACTTCAAAACCACAGTACACATGACTGTCTATGTGGCTCTTCCCTCCAACAGTGGGGGACAAGGGGAGAGCAGGGGAAGGACCATGTAGAATGGATAAAAAAACTGGACTTTTTTTAATCTAGGAAGTCCTGGTTTTAAATTCTGCTTCTACCATAGACTGGCTGGGTGAGCCTGGGCAACTCTCTTGTGATGAACCTCTCCAGATCTGGTAAGGCCATTCCTCGGAGAACAGATATACATTTCATTAATGAGTTTGGAGTTTGGCCTTTCCAGATTAGTAGAACCTAGTGGAGTTTATGCTCTACTGGCACTGAGAACTTAGGGCTCCTTCCATGCTATGATACATTGGTGGAGTAAAGACTGAGGAGAAAAAGCAAGATATTACATAATAGAATGAAGTCTAACAAAAAAAAAAGTAACAACAATAACAAGGAAACGTAAGATAATCTGGGCAGCTAGGTAGCACCTTGGATAGAGCCCCAGGGCTGAAGTTAGGAAGATTCATCTTCCTGAGTTCAAATCTTGCTTCAGATACTTCTTAGCTGTGTGACGCTGGGGCAAGTCGCTTAACCCCGTTTGTCTTAGTTTCTTTATCTGTAAAATGATCTGGAGAAGGAAATAGCAAACCACACCAGCATTTCTGCCAACAAAACCTTAAAATGTGGTCACAAAATCATGTGGTCACATGACTGAAAATCAATGAACAATTTTTAAAAATCAGTCCATAAAATGTATTTATTAAAATATTTTAATTTTAATTCTTTTTAATTAAAGATATTTATTTTAAAATAAATTAAATAAAACAAAACATTCATTAAATGCCTGTATGTGTCCAACATGTCGCTAAGGGCTAGGGATACAGAGAAAGGTAAAAGATAGTCTGCGCTCTCAAGAAGCTCACTGACTAATGATGGAGATAAATCAGAGCTGGTCTAGGTCTAGGTGTTGCTAAAATGGAGAACACAAACGTGATAATATTTCACTTGTGAGATGCTTTTTAAAATAACTCCCCAGGCCCAAACAAGTCATTGTGTATGACTCGGTTAGACTAAATTGCAGTTTTATCTATATGTTTTGTCTCCGCCACCAGACTTGGCTCAGGATTCCATGCACACTAAGTGTTCAAAATGTCCAAACTGGCTAATGGGACATATGGTAATGTGGTGGGGGATGGTGAATGGGAGAGAAGAGGAGAAGAAGGACAATGACTCTCAGTATTGTCGATCGGTAACATTTATTATGCCCAAAGCATCAAGTGCCCTCAAAACGAAGCTCACTAGATAGAGTCATGTCTTTCCATTTAGGTCAAAGGCTTTGGCTAAACTGGAAGAGTCAGTGGTAAAAGTATACTTACAATTTGCTAAGCATTTCATAGCTGACAGTACCCAATGAGGAAGCTCTTCTGCAGGAAAATGAATAAAAGTGTTACTTTAGTTAATCCCAAATAATTAAAGACATTATATACATGGCAAGAACCCAATGCTTATATACTTTATGCATACAAACTATGAATTTTATATGTTGCATTAATTCAATGTGAGTACATAAGAAATGTTAAAATAGTCAATTAATCCATTTTAAGAGAGGAAAGTACATTTGCACAAATTGATGGATTATTATTTTGGAAAGCAAATTATCCCAAATTTCTTTAGCCATTCAACCTTCCAAGCTTTTTGGCAAAGTACACACCATACAGTAAGTTCTAGCAGTTTCAGCAGTTCATGAAATGAAGAGAAACAAAGGGGCTGACAGAATTTAGCATCAAGTAGGTCCCATGAAATGGATTACTTCAAATCATCTAATTAATGCTAAAATCCACAAATTCAGCATACAAGTGTTACTCACCTGTCTATCTCTATTTTCAAAGTGGGGGGCAGGGGGGGAGGGCGAGAAGAACCATGTAGAATGAATAAAAAACTGGACTTTTTTAAATCTAGGAAGTCCTGGATTTAAATTCTGCTTCTTCCATAGACTGGCTGAGTGAGCCTGGGCAAGTCACTTAACTTTTCAATACTCTAAGTCGGGGTGGGGAATCTGTGGCCTCGAGATGACATTCAGCCCTCTCGGTCCTCAAGTGTGGCCCTTTGACTGAATCCAAACTTCACAGAACAAATGCCCTTAATACAAGGATTTGTTCTGTAAAACTTGGACTCAGTTAAAAGGCCACACCCAAGGACCTAGAAGGCCACATGTGGTCTTGAGGCTGCAGGTCCCCCACCTTGACCGAGGCCATCAGTTTTCAAAGGGGATCTTTGAGGTAAAAAATATTTTCATAATAATATTAAGATGTTTGCATTTTTAATGTGGTAAATATAAATGGATATAATTGATGTAAACAAGATTGTGCAAAGGTGGAAGTGTGTGTGGGAGGGTCCTCAATAATTTTTAAGAGTGCAAAGGGGTCCTGAGACCAAAAAGTTTGAGAATCATGACTCTAGGCCTCTCTTTATTGGCCTAAGTTGACTTTGTAGAAGGAACTTCCTCACTTTAGAGTTCCCTATGCCTCTGAAATCACAGAGTTACTGTTCTGGTTAGTATTCCTTTATTTAGCCAAAGCAACCTCTGTCTGTACCTGGAGCCATGATGTTAATGCTAGCTAGAAGGCACAGGGGATCAAGCACAGGACCTGCAGTGAGGAAGACTTGAGTTCAAGCACAGCATCAGACACTTATTGACTGTGTGCCCCTTGGAAGTAACTTAATCCCAGTTTGCATCTGCTTACTCATCTATAAAATGGAGATAATAATCCTAGGGAGCATCTACCTCCCAGGACTGTTGTCAGGATCAAATGCACTTATTGCAAAGTGCTTAACAAAGTGTTTGGAACACAGTAAGTGCAATATAAATGCCAGCTATGATTGCTATAACTGTCATGATTATTGTTATTGTTATAATTACAGAAGCCTTAAAGTTACTAATATAAAGCACGGCTATCAAAGCTCAGATCAGTCTTGGTGCACAGTGACAGGACTCTCTTTCCTCTCTCCCCTCTCGGAATCCTCACAAGAGCCAAACAGGCCCTCACGACTCCCGTATCTAAACCTTTCCCGTTTTAGGGATTTGGGCTTCTTTCTGCCTGAGCAATAAAGATAGCAAAATAAAGCTTCGTAAAATTTGTGGACACACACAGTAGGTTCTATTTCAGTGATTCTTACAGGGTGGTTTGTGGCTTAGCTATTGGGTGGCTAATATTTGTAGAGCATCCTCAGTGCCTTTCTGAAACACTTATTTTCTGAAAGGAAGGATGAGTGGTTCTCTCACTTAGAAACAATACTTTTTTTTAACAACTTAGATTAAAATACTGGTCCTTCTTTGTTTTTCATTTTGCAATGGGAAGCATGGAATGTGAGGGAGGCTAGAGATAGAATAAAAGAAAAGTGGGGGTGGGGGAAAAGGGTCCTCATTGAGACATTTCTTTGAAAAATGGAAAGAAAAGGACAGAAGGAAGAGCAGAAATGCCAGATAAGTAAGATTGCTTTGAAACTAAGCTGATCAAAACTTTAAAAAGAAAAGTAAATTGTATACCATAAAGACCTGCAATTTTGTATACAATCTATCCTACTAGGCAAAAGCAGATGATCATTCTTTTGGTGACTGGAAAATTCAGAATAAAAATAAATAAAATTCATAAATTAAAAAATAATAGTCTCCCCCTTCCTTTTTTTCTTCTTTATTTTCCCAATTTGGGGAGGTGGGACAATGGGAGCATAAAAGAAAAAAGGAAGAAGAGGAAGAGAGGAAGGAAGGAAGGAAGGAAGGAGGAAAGGAAGGAAGGAAGAAGGGGAGGGAAGGAAGGCGCGACATTCAGACATCTTTTTAAAAACTCAACAAAAGGAGAGCCAGAAAAAAAGCACAGACAAGGACTATATCTTTGAAAGCAACAGGATGAACTTATTAGATACTTAAAGAGAAACATAAATTGCACATAAAGGGGACAGCTAGATGGCACAGTGAATAGAGTACTGGTCCTGGAGTCAGGAGGACTGGAGTTCAAATACAACCTCAGACACTTGACACTTACTAGTCCTGTGACTTTGGGCAAGTCACTTAATCCCAATTGCCCTGCCTTCACCCCTCCAAAAAAAAAAAAAGAAAGAAAGAAACATAAATTACACATAAAAAGATCTACACTTGTGTATCCAGTCCTCTTTTTATGATCTACTATGTATGTATTAATGCTCAAATTTTTATTTAGTGTTTAGCAGGTCCAGAATAAAAATAAATGTAAAAAAACAGCTCAAGTCCTTTGGGGGAAAACACGGAATAGAGTTATAAGGAATGTTTCAAACTCCACACCTGATATGAAGCACTAAAATACCTAAATTCATATTCCTATTAGTTGGACCATTTTGTTATGGAGATACTAATCAATTTTTTTTTATATTCTTCTTTCTCCAGTAGTCTTCTGCTACAGAAAGAAGATGCTGGAAATCAGAAGGCTCCAGAGAGATATCCTGCATTCCTAACAGAAAATAAAACCTACACGGCCTCCGACTGTCCCATTACTACCATGGAACTGCCCGCAATCCAGCCCTATCAGCTGTCCAGGAGTGCCTATTCTGAATTTAACAGTGTTCAACAAAACCCCAGCAAATGCTATCTCATCCCACCCAATGCTGACAGAGAGGGTTTGGACTAAAAAAGAAGAATGAGGAAAGGGGCCACACCAGCTCTAACTCATCCCCAAGGATGAGTTCATCTATGGTCCAGCAAAGAGAAGGTGAAAGAATTCTAGATGCCCACTGGGGCTCTAATCTACTTTAGGGAAGGGCCAGGTCACCCACCATGGCCTTATAAGGAATCTGACCACTTGAAAATTGACTCCCTGAGGGGTCTCAAACTTATCCACTTCAAGGACCCAGGTGAGGACAGCCTTTATACAATGAGCCTAGACTAGATTTGGCCTATTTTCAAAAACAAAAGCTTTGATGTGGGAAGAAGTTTGTTGGGCCCTTTGTTATTTTGCTCTAGAGCATTTTCTGGATTTAAAGAACTAGTAGAAAGATTTGGAAGAACAAAGGGAAAAGGAAAGGCGGGGGAGAGAGAGAGGGAGGGAAAAAGGGAGAGAGAGAGAGACAGGGAGGGAGGGAGAGAGAGACAGAAGAAAGGGGGGAGAGAGAGAGAGAAAGAGAGAGAGAGAGAGAAGGAGAGAAAGAGAGAAAGAGAGGGAGGGAAGGAGAGGGAAAAAGAGAAGAAAGGGGGGAGAGAGAGAGAGAGAGAGAGAGAGGGAGGCAGGGAGACAGAGAGAGAGGGAGGGAGGCAGGGAGACAGAGAGAGAGGGAGGGAAGGAGGGAGAGAGGGAAGGAAGGAGAGAGAGAGAAAGAGGGAGGGAAGGAGAGAGAGAGAAAGAGGGAGGGAGAGAGAGGAAGAGGGAGAGACAGATATTGCAGTTAGTATGAATCTTTAATTAGGAAAATAAAAAGTAAATTAGAGAAGGCTCTTTCTTTACGTAGAATAATAATATCTAACATATGTATGTAAATATACATGGTTGGTATTATGCCATAACATGATGTATACCAGATGTTATTATATATGGTATTATTAAATTATTTAGGGTTTTATGCAATACAAGGCATTTTAGCTACATTATCTTGTTTAAATTTCCCAATAACCTTTTGAGATACTTGCCATTATTATCCCCGTTTTAGAGATGAGGAACTTGAGACTGATGGTTAGGTGGCACAGTAGATAGAGTGCCAGGTCTTTAGTCAGGAAGACCTGATTTCAAATCTGCTTTAGATACTTCCTTGCTGTGTGACCCTGGGTGAGTCACTTAACCCTATTTGCCTCAGTTTCCTCATCTATAAAATGAGCTAGAAAAGAAAACGGTAAACCACTCTAGTACCTTCGCCGTGAAAACCCAAATGGGGTCATAAAAGAGTCAGATGTGAGTAAAATGGCTCAATAAGCGTCTAAGGCAGGATTCGAATACAGGTCTTTCTGACCATGATCTTAACGCTCCAGCCTTGGCGCCATGTAGTAAGACAAAGATGTTGAGTGACAGACTGCAAGCTATCAAAGTTGACATAGTATCATGCTACCAAAAAAGTCATTTTAGAACAAAGCATTGTTATGTGCTTACTTGATTTATCTGCCAGGATGACAACTCCCTGCTTACTAACACTGTATACATTGTGGATGATAAACTTGGAGTTGACCAGTTTGGTGTCTAAAACTTCTTCCAGGGAGTCCAGTTCAAGGATTTTCTGTAAGCTGATAAAAAACAAAACAATTTATAATAGCTTAATTCTTTTTAAAAACATGAAAAATATCTTAAAATCTGGCACGATGAGAATATATGATACATTCCTCATATATTTATTACTTCTGTGATTTCATGGGGAAAGGAGGGTAGGGACAGACAGGGTAGAGACTGACTTGTAAGATATTCTTTAATTATTAACACTCATGCTTCACTCTTATGGTAATATAAATCCCTGAACACCAAAGACGTCACTTTACAAGTAAAGATATGAAAACTACAGATGATCCAATTTAGTTAGCAATTAGAAACTGCCATCAGTATTTTTTTGTGGGAGAAGAAAATGCTGCACTACTCATAATATTAACTTTCATTACCTACAGTATTTCATATAAGAAGGCGACCAGATTTTCCATTCCCTGCCTCATTAAGCTAAACACTTAACTGTTATTGGCAAGTGTACAGAATTCTCTGGGCTTAGAAAAAGCTCCCTGATCTTAACTATCCTGCAAAAAAAAAAAATTGGTATATGAATGGAAAATGGAAAATTCCCAAGCTTCAGTGAAATCTTTTCTCTATGCATCAAAGCAGCAAAATAGAGCAAACAAAAGCTGAAACTAAAGCTTAATAGTAAACAAGCCTAATTAGTATAAACAATATGGACTTAATTTTCCAACTGCAGAAAATAAACCACGGGCAAATCTGTGTAGCAATTAGAGCAGAGGGATGTTCCTGAGCATTTTAATCAATAGCCACATTCAGAGAAAACCAAATAGACTTACTGTGATAATGTCATAGACTTCCAGATCTCCTCCACATTGGCCTCTGTCAGCTGTCTCCGGTAGACAAGGCGGCAAGCAGGCACTTCTCCAATGGCAATACTGTGACGCTTGTACCACGATTCAGAATTCTACTCACCCCCACACCATCACCCCCCAAGGAAGAAAAGTTAATATAAAATATTTCAATATAAGAATGGAATTCTTTCCCTGCAAATTATGTTCAGAAGATTAGGTTGAAGCCTAAACTTGATTTTAAATGAACAACTTTAAGTAAGTGCTAACTAACCTAACAATTCAGATGTAAGGGGGAGGAGGGTTATAGTAACATATAGGCTGTCTAGGTATTTGGGTCATAACAGTGCGCAGGGATTCAACAGCTCCCATGAACTCCATCTTAACACTTAATATTGAGAATGCTGACTGTATGTGGCCTTCTTTTCTCTGACTTAGACAATGGTTTAGAATCATTTGGAATAAAGAAAGAAAAGCTGTCCAAATTAATGAAATTGTAGTACATTTAAAACTATATATTTATCATTTTTTCAGGAATTATGCATGTGATAAGCTAAGATAGAAACAGGTGCCTGCTTTTAATTAAATGGGAGGTGGTCCCAGGCTTGACTGCCTTCCTAGAGAAGCCAATGCAATGAGTTCTTTTCTGAAAGACAGAGGGAGCAAACCTCCACAAAGATAGACTGTCCAAATTACCACAAAATCTAAAGTAGAAGAGTCAAAATTAAAATTACTTAAATACTTGTGATTGGCAAATAGAAAAAAGGAATTTCATTGCTATGATAGCTGTCTTAAGAAACGGGCTGTTTGGGGTGGAGCCAAGATGGCGGCCAGTGTAGAAGCAGCAAGGTCCCCCAGCTCCCACACAACCAACCAAAATAACCATAAAATATGACTCTGAACAAAGTCTAGGACTCTCAAACTCACAAAAATACAGAAAACACATCTCTCGCTGAAGGCAGCTTGGCAAGAGGGGCTCATCGCAGCAGGCCGGGAGCCGAGGCCAGCCCAGCCTGAGAGGGAAATGCGACCAGGCCCCAAGGCAGTGGCCCAGTGAAGCTGAAGCCAGTCTACAAGAGAGAAGATCTACAACACCTGAAACTGAAACCACGGCCAGGCCTCAGAGCAATCAGGAGGAGCAAGCCTCCCAAGCCACAATGTGAGTCTACCCCGGGGAGCAAATGTACAGCACCTGGAGGGATTTTCACATCTAGCAAGCCAGAATTACAGAAGGTCAGTGAAAGTAGACCTTTGAAACTTAATTTGGGGGAGGAAAAGCAGTTTGGCCAACCTGCCCCTAGGGCAAAGAAGCAGTGGGGGAAGGGCAGGAACTGCTGTAACCAGCAGCTGCTGCCACTGGGCTGCTTCAGAGCCCCTAGCCTGCAGACTCCGCAGGGGGGGCTGAGTCAATTGATCAGGGCCAAGTGCTCTTGCATTAGGCGGCTTGGATCCAGATCATGGTCTTGGGTGGTGGTCCTGGGGTGCGCTCTCAGCAAGCCAAAGCTGGGGGGGAGGGAGCTGCAACACCCCCCTAATAGCTCTGGCAGTGGGGAAAACTCCAGCTATTTGGAACAGAGCTTTCCCCCCAGAAGCAGAGTTTCACAAAGCTTAAAAAAAAAAACAAACCAACCAATTAATTGACTGGCCAACATGAGGAAAAGGAAGCAAAATAAGAACAGCAATAAAACTCTAGAATCCTTTCTTTGTGGGCAAAAAGGATCAAAGCATGGAATGGGAGGAAGACAACACAGTCAGAACTCC
>CM053594.1:315567451-315578313 GCA_028646575.1 Pseudocheirus occidentalis
ATGAATGAATGAATGAGCATGTATTGATAAGCACTTACTATGGGCCTGATACTGTGCCAGGTGCTGGGGGTACAAGTATAAGCAAGACAATACCATCCTCAAAGAGCTCACATTTTAATTGGGGTGGGGAGGAGAAGCATCATACACAGGGGAGTGAAGACCAAGTCAAAGCCTTAGACAGGGAAGTTAACAGGGACGGTTACAGGAGTCACAGGAGAATTGACTGGGACAGGCCTTTCAGGAATGGTGGGGATGATTTGCAGGGAAAACACAATTCTCAACGACATGATATCCAGCACAGCAATAGGGAATCAACAGAGAGCAGGAGGGGCTGTGCAGCGTGAGGAGCCTGAGTGGCCTTGCTCCAGAGCATGGGACATTCGACAAGTGTTTCCTTCCTGTGTACCCCAGCCAGGCCACAGGTGTGTGCTTCTGCTGGTATGGTAACCTGTAGGAAAGTGCACCTCTGGATGGGGGGAGGGAAAGGTGCTTCTGTAATCTTTTTGTATCACTTTTTTTATTCACTGAGTTGTCTGATTAAATGCTTTGAACCAGTGTTCATTTCTAGCTGCCTAAATAAAAGGTGGCTTCTGATGGCGGCTTGTAAGTTATTTATTTGAATGGGCGTGGACCCTCAGAGCATTTCAAACTTGGAACTTTTTGAGGGACCAAAGAAAGGAGTGTGGTGGGCCTGGGTGCTGCACATACATACATACAGATATCTAATTGGGATAAGCCTGTAGATGTTTAACAATCAGCTTTCTCCCCTCCTTCCCCGAAAAACTAATGCTTTCAAACTTAATTTGCTCTATTAAAACTTTTGTCCATCACTTTTTTTTAAGCCTAGACATAAACAAAACAATAAATTATGTCTTGATTTGTACCATTTTTCAATTTCCAAGGTTTGAATACTCATGTTGGAAATTTAATGATCAGCTCATGGGAACTCTAATGCACCCCTGTATCTAATAATACATAATAATATACCATATTCTATTAATCAGGGCCAAATGAGCAGAATAGAGGGTGCCTGCTATAGAATTTTGAAAAAAATGAAAGATAACTGTGAACTAAAGTAGTCAGGAAAGATTTCAGGAAAAGGTAAAACTTAAGTTGGATCGAGGTAGGATTAAGAGTTTGAAGATATTCCAGGCAAGATTTTAAAAAGCACTGTAAAGGAAAGGAAGCAGGAAGAGTAAAAGGATCAGTGTGGCTGAAGAAGAGACCAACAATGAAAAATAAGGTTGGAGGAGGTCAGATTGTGAGTTACAACTTTAAACAGAGTTGAAGCCACTGAATGTTCTGCTCAAAGAAGAAATAACTTTAAAAAGATTAATCTTGTTGGGCACCTAGGTGGTACAGTGAATAGAGCACTCACTGGTCCTGAAGTCAAGAGTTCAAATCTAACCTCAGACACTTACACTAGCCTTGTGGCCTTGGACAAGTCACTTAACCCCAATTGCAGGGCCTTCTCTCCTCAAAAAAAAAAAAAAAAAAAGATTAATCTTTTGGAAATCTACTGAAGGGATTGGAAGGAAGACAGACTTAAATGTAGGGAAACCAGTAGAAGATTACAATATTCCAGGTGTATCTCACTCAATTAGATGTTAACTGATTGAATTAGAGAATGGAAATACACGACATCCAAACCTCCACAGGCTTCCAGTTCTCATTCAAGGCCCCAGGCTGTTTACTCATTCTTCCCTCCTAGTCCCATTTGTGCACACTTCCGCAGGTATAAAATGTACAAGGAAGAGTATTTCCTTGGTAGATTAAGGGAGGCTTCTCCTCTGCCTCCTTAGCACCCCACCCCTTCTGCTCTGTTAAATCTGGTTTCAGGGGCTTTCACAAAATGCTGTGGGTTTTTTGGTTCTTGTTTTTAACAGGGATAGAAAGACTTCTGCACACAGGTGCATCCACACAGCAGAACCAGCATTCTACTTGTGTCTTCCACATTCAAAATTTTAACACCACTTATAGTATGGCCTTTTGTGTTTCCAAAGTGCCTACCGGTGGACTTAGCAGTCTTCTCCATAATGAGAAGATATCCTATGTCCCAGGAATAAAAAGATACAGTCATGAAGGCAAGGTGTTCTAACCACTCCTGAGAAACAGCTGATAATGCAATGTGTCAATTCTGTGAGTGATTCACTAGAGAAGAGCTCCCTCTAGTGGACTGCTTTTAGTCTTACATCTTACATTATAAACTGCCCTGAATCTAATTAGAATCATAGAATTTTAGAACTGGAAGTGGCTTCATAGAACTAATTTAACCCCCTCATTTTGAAGACAAGAGGATAAGGCCAAGAGAGGTCAAGTGATATATCTAAAGTCACAGAGCTAACTCTAGGTTCTGGGCATTTTATTATTACTGATCATTATGGGTAGCATCTGCATAGCACAAAGGTTTGCAAAGTGCTCAGAATGTTACCTCATCTGATCCTCACAACAATGACTTAGCCAGGATGGCACAATTAGTAAGTGGCTGAGGCAAAACCTGAACTTAAAAGTCTTCACAGGGGTGGCTAGGTGGCACAGTGAATAGAGCACTGGCCTAAAGTCAGGAGGACCTGAGTTCAAATACAGCCTCAGACACAACACAAAAAACTAGTCATGTGACCTTGGGCAAGTGTCACTTAACCACATTTGCCCCCTCCCCCCAAAAACCCCCCAAATCAAAAAAGTCTTCACAACTCCAGTTCTAGCAGGCCACCTAGCTTCCCAACACCCATCTATGAAGTCTTCCAATCCAATCTTAAAGTCATTTGTAAAGCACCTATCAAGTATAAGACACCATGCTAAGCACTGGAAAATACCAAAGACAACCCACTCAAAAACAATCACGGTGTTCTAGGAGCTTTGCAAGTCAACTGGTGGGATGGAGGTGGGTGGGCAAGATGCACATAGATGAGTATAAATGTAGTAATTTGAGGAGAGAAGGAATACTAACTAGTAGTAGAAATAGGAAAAGCTTCCTCCCAT
This sequence comes from Pseudocheirus occidentalis, assembly GCA_028646575.1. Taxonomy (NCBI): domain Eukaryota; kingdom Metazoa; phylum Chordata; class Mammalia; order Diprotodontia; family Pseudocheiridae; genus Pseudocheirus; species Pseudocheirus occidentalis. The sequence continues at coordinate 315,570,434 of CM053594.1, forward strand.
AGCATGTATCACAACTGCTGAATCTTGAAGAAAGTTAAGGATTTCAATGGGCTGAGCTGAACAGACAACGCATTATAGGCATGAGGACACAAAGTCTGAGTCACATCATTGAGTCACTTCGTCAGGAGATAGAACGCCATATTCACGGAATAACTAAGAAGCCTGTTTGGCCAGAGCAGATAAAAAGAGAATAATGCATTCCACAAACTTTTAAACATTAACTTTGTGCAATGCACCGAATCAAATTATATACATCTTTGGCAAGGCAGTGCAGAGACAGACCCAAAAATTGACTCAGCATTCTTAGGGGCCACCACAATACCATCAATCAATGAGAATTCATTCACCCATTTTATTCAATAACCATTTATTAAGCATCATGGTGGGCAATGTACTAGACACTGCAGGAAGAAACAAAGATAGCATTCACCAGCTTCCAAGTTATTTCTGCAGGGAAAATAAGCTTTAAATCTTCACAAATAATTGTGCCCAGATAATGGAAACTGACCTGCAGTCTTTTCATGGTGTATAAACATTAACAGAGGTAATGTGATGACATGAATAGAGTTCATCTCAAAGTCAGAAAGACTTGGTCCAAGTCCTACTTCTGACACACAAAGGCTGTATGACCCTGGGCAAGTCACATCTCTTTTCAGTGTTCTAGGAAATGCACTAAAACTTTAGGATGCAAAAACAGTCACGACTTGTACTGGCAAAGGGAGTTTCAGATACTCAGAATGCCCTTTGGTTTTCAGTTAGAGTAGCTATTAATAGCTCCTGGACCATTCCTAGCCCCCCACTCCTGCCATATTCTGTCTCTATCTCTGTGTCTCTCCCTCTCCCTCTCCCTCTCTCTCTCTCTCTTTCCCTCCCTCCTCTCCCTCTCTCTCTCTCTCTCTCATGCATGAAATAATGAAGAGCAAAACTAGCAGAACCAAGAGAATGTTGTATATACTAACAGCAACATTGTTTGAAGAGTAAATGTAAATGATTAGGCTATTCTGAGTTGTGTGAATATTCAAATCAGCTAGAAAGGACCTATGTGGGAAGATCCTATCTATCTACCCACAGAAAAAGAACTGATATATGGAAATATATATTGTATAGTTTCATATATATATATATATATATATATATATATATATATATATAAAAGTATACACACACACACATATGTACACACCTATGCATGTATGTCTGTACATAACATATATAAAATCTGAGTCAAATGTTGGCTTTCTCTAGTACGGTGTTGGGAGAGAAAGAGGGAAACCACGTAGAATTCAAATTTAACAACAACAACAACAGAACTTTCTATTCTATCCAGTCCTCTTCCTTTAAAATCACAGACATTTAGATCTTGAGGAAATCTTCGAAATCACATCCAATCCCTTCACTTCATAGAGAATAGTTCTTAGTCCCTACTCTTATTATACTAATAATATACTCTTAATATACTACTTGTGTGCTGCTGGGCAACTCTCTAAGACTATAAATTAAAACCTCTGATAAACAAATGATAGCCTAGAAATAAACATACGCAACTAACAGACATACATAGGACCAAAAGTCATTACCAATAGCTAAGTAGCCGAGGGATACAGTTTTCAAAAGGATTGCAAACTATTAGCATACGTGTGAGATAATTTTGAATTTCCACTAAAAGAACCACAAATAAAAACAATTCTGAGGTTTTAATTCACCCCCAATAGGGGCGGCTAGGTAGCACAGTGAGCAGTTCAAATTTGACCTCAGACACTTGACACACTAACTAGCCGTGTGACTTTGGGCAAGTCACTTAACCCTAATTGCCCTCCAAAAAGCAAAATAATAATAATAATTTACCCCCAATAAAGTGGCAAAGTAGTCAGTGTTGGAGGGATTATGGAAAGACAACCAGTAGTGCATTAGGTATACTAATCCATTTTTGGTGGAGTTGTGATTGATGTTATTCTGGAAAGCAATTTGGAATTATGAGAAGAAAGTGACTCAAGCGACCGTGTCATTTGACCCAGAGATTCCTCTGCTAGGTGTATTTCCCAAAGAAACTGATGATAAAAAAGAGCCAAAAAATATTCATAGTAGCACTTGTAGAAGTAAAGACCTGGAAACAAAGTCTGTACCCATCAACTGCAGAGTGGCTAAACAAGCTATGATACTTAAATATAATGAAATAGTAGTGTGCTGTGAAAACAAAACAGGAATTTCAGCTAAGATGGCTGCCTGAACAAAAGACTGACAAGTTCTCCCATATCTACTCCAGCAGAAACCCCCCCAAAATGACAAAGAAACCAGTGAGATACTACAATAAGTGGCTTCTTCCACTGCAGAACTACAAAATATACCAGTCTGAGACCCAAGGGCAACAGGAAATGAGGCAGAGACCAAAAGGAGCACCAGGAGAGTCCAATACCCCTATAAACCCCCTGCACGACCACAACCACAGATAGGTCAGCATGTGTAGTTTATAGGGTTCTGTGTCCAAAGGCAGCAAGAAAAGAGGTGACTCCTGGGAAAACCACGGAAAGGGATTCTTGGAAGCCCCAAAGGGCTACAAAGATGAGCAAGCCATGGTGACATTCAACTGAGCTACCCCAGAGCCATGAACACCAAAGTCTCCTTGACTTGGTCCTTCGATGCCATTGAAGAACTTGAAGATGCACAGCTCTGAACCTCCAAAGATCCAGATGTGGATGGGATTAGATCAGATTAGATTAGATTAGATTAGATCAGATTAGATCAGATTAGATTAGATCCAGATCTAACTCAAAAAGATGAAGGGTTGCAAAGGCACCAATGTGAATGACTAAGAGAAGAGAGCAAGTAGGGTCAATCCTTCCCCCAAAGTGCAGCAAGAGAGAAAGCTTGGCTCTGGCACAAAGTCCAGAAACTAATGATGGAGAAATGAGTAAATTAAAGAAAACTCTGATCAGCATAAGAAAGGTTACAAATCTAGAGATCCCTAAAAAAAGAGAGTCACTCCATAATAGCTTCAAGCACAGACTCAAAGGGAAAAAGTGGATTTTCCAATAAGGATTTTCCATGGAAACTAGAAGGAATTAAGTAAATTATAAAAAGAAATGAAATGAAAGCTATGGAGGAGAGAATTAGAAGAAGAAATGTCTTAGAGGTAAAGGTGGTAAACTTTTCCCAAGTAACAAACTACCAGAAAACTAGAACAAACCAAAGAGAAATCAATGACTTTATGAGATGGGAAGAAACATTACAACAAAATCAAGATTGAAAAGTTAGGAAGGAAAAAAGTAAGATACCTGACATAAAAACATTCAGTCTGGAAAATAGATGAACCTCTTATTTGAACCAGACTAAAGAGGGGAGAACACGTAAAATGCATGCAAATGATGTAGTGTAAAAATGCTTCAAACTCAAAAGAAAAAAAAGAGATAGGGAGGAAAGTAGTTCAGGGGGATAATGCCAGGGAGGGCATAGCCACAAGCAAAAAGAAAAAAAAAAATAATCCCTGACTATGAAGGGGAGATTAAAAAGGAAAAAGAAATGAAAAGAGCTAGAATCTAAAAAGAATAGTAAAGCATCTAAATACTTAAAAGTTACACAGATTGGGAGAAATGGTAAATCTTTAACAGTGGAGATTAGAGAAAGCTAACAAAAACATAAACAAGAGAGAAGTTAAAGATCTGAAGAGAACATTGGAGAAACACCTGGGGAATGACTGAACAAATTGTGGCATATGAGTATGGCAACGGAATATTATTATACTATAAGAAGTGACAAATGAACAATTTTAGAGAATCCTGGGTAGAAAGGAAGGAAGAAAACAAGCACTTTTTAAGACCCTATGTGCCAGGCACTGTGCTAAGAGTTTTATAAATATAAGCCCAAGGCTCTATCCATTGAACCACCTAGCAGCCTCTCAGCAAAATGAAAAAATAAATATACTGAATGAAATGAAAACCTTAACAACTAATATAAGAATAGTAACATAGTAAAGAAAAACTACTTTGATTGACTTAAGAACTTTGAGCAACAAAATGACCAACCATGCTTCCAGAGGATGAAGCATGTTACTCACCTCCCTATAGAGAGGTATTAGACCTAAGGTACTGAAAGAGACACATTGTTGACAAGGCTACTTTGAGGATTCATTTTACTTGATTATTGTCATTTGTTACTGTTTTTCCCCCTTTCATTTTTGCGGAGAGAAAGTGATGCTTAAAAAAAAAAGAAAACTGAAAACTGTTTTTTTCCCCTGTGCATAGATGTAGTGTACGGAAAAAAGAACATTTGAAACAATGATTCACATAAAGTTAAAATGGTTATTAGCAAAACCCATTCCAGTTCAGGTGAACTCAGAAAGAAAGCAGAGATAAATAAGGATGGTGAGAGAAAGAGAAAATAAAATTTTGTTAACTAAAAAAATCAAATTACAAAAACAATTTTAAAAATTATGATTTCAGACATGACTACAATTTAAAAAAACAGACACTTAAAAAGAAACAAGTAGGTGAACCACATTTAGTTTAAAGGCACTATAAATAATGAATTTATATCAGGATTCAGCAAACTATGACCTCTGCCTGTTTTTGTAAAGTATATTTTTTTAAAAATGTAAAAACCATCTTTTGTTCCAGGGGCTTTATAATAACAGGTTGTTGGCAGATTTATTCCTTGGGTCATAGTTTACCTACCCTCTGGTTATCAACACGTGTATGTGTGTGTGTGTGTGTGTGTGTGTGTGTGTGTGTGTGTGTGTGTGTGAGAGAGAGAGAGAGAGAGAGAGAGAGAGAGAGAGAGAGAGAGAGAGAGGGAGGGAGGGAGGGAGGGAGAGAGAAACAGAGAGAGAGAAAACAGAGTAAAGCATCTAAATACTTAAAATAAAAGTTACACAAACTGGGAGAAATAGTAAATCTATAATAGTGGAGATTAGAGAAAACTAACAAAAAAATATAAACAAGAAAGAAGTTAAAGATCTGAACAGAACATTGGAGAAATTAAAGATGATAAATCTCTAACAATTACTGAATGGAAAGAGAAAGGAGTTTGTATATTTCCCAGCCAAACATAATACCTCTTCAAAAACTAACCATGTATTGCAGCATTAAAATCTCACAAACATGCAGAAATACTAAATGCAACCCTTAGTGACAAGATTATAGTGAAGAAAGAATTTTTGAAGAGAGAATTCAAAATTATTTGGAGACTAACTTAATTCTAAATAATTAGTGGGACAGAAATCACACAAACAGTAAAACATTTTATTAAATAATATCAAAACAATGAGAGAAGATACTAAAATTTATGGGATACAGTTAAAGCAGTCAGTGGAAAATACATCTCTGTACACTTTAACAAAAGAGGGAAAGAATAAATCGATGAACTGGCCATGCAACTAAAAACAATGACAAGCAGAAAAACAGCACACCAGAAAATCTCCTAATTAACACCATAGCAGAAAATCTGAAAACAAAAAAAGATTTACAAAATAAAAATTAACTTAATCAATAGATAAAATGAGGATCTTCTTTTAAAAAAACTAATAAAGTAGACAAAATATTAGTTCTTATTTTTTCAAAAGGGAGAAGAAAACCAAATGGCTTATATTTTAAAAAATGAAAAGGACAATTCAAAACAAAGAAGAAATTAAAAGAAATAATTTTGCCCAATTACATTCCCATAAGACTGTTAACTTAGATGAAATAGAGGATTATTTATAAAAACACAAAATATCCAGATTAACAGAACAAGAAATAGATTATTTAAATCACTCAGTATCAGAAAAAGAAATCAAACAGCCTTTAAATAAACTGGGGGAAAGGGGAGAGGACACTTTGGGACCAGATGGATTTACAACCAAACAAGGAATAAAGGGGATCACAAAGGATAAAATGGTCTATTTTAATTATATAAAATTTAGAAATTTTCCACAAAGAAAACCAATGCAGTTAAAATTAGAAGGGAATCAGGTAACTGGAAGAATGTGTTTATAGTCTGGCATACACCTGTAATCCTTATTACTAGGGAAGCTAGTAGATTTCTTGAGCTATGGTAGTAAAAGCCGATACTACTCCCTGCTGAGTTCAGAAGAAAAACGGAAGCAGAAATGATAGTAATATAGGGAGGAAAAATGGAAAGCAGACATTAATTAGATTTTTATCTTATATCATTTTCCATATTCCTTATAGTCTCACCACAGGAAAATGTATTGCTCAGGGATGCCACAGACCAGGAGCTCCCAGGTGTGAAGGAAACCAGCAGCCCCCATGTAACATCCAGAGGGGGAGCACAAATGGGTCCATACCACCGGCAACAGAAGGAATGGCTGACTGGTGCCAGCAAATGACAGACTGATTTATTTAACCGCATTTCTTTATTCCAGGAGGGCTCTGCTAATGTTGTGGAGAGAGATATCAGAAAGTATTGGGGGTGGGGGGGTGTAAGTACTAATCAATGGCTTTTCCAAACAAGAGTTGGGTTTTGTTGCTGTTGTTTTTGATCAAGACGAATGACTTTCAGGATAGGAAAAAAGCTCAAGAGACAAAGGACCTAAACTAAAGAAGGTTAGAGGAAGAAATTATTTAGCTGCCCTGAACTAATTCAGATCATTGGGGTCTCAGGATGCAAGACTATGGATGTGACAGCTGACCCACAAGTGGAGATCCTTGAAGAATTCTAGAAAATAAAAGACTTGCTAGAGGCAATATGAGAGACAGAAAAGAGCAATAAATTGGGTCAGAAAAGCCAGATTCTGAGAGGTGAAACAAAGTAGAGAGCTCTGACTTGTAATCAGAAAACCTCAGTTCAAATCCTGCCTCCCACGTTTACTAGTTGTGTGACCATGGGCAAGTCATTTCACCTATGTCTGATTCAGTTTCCTCATCGATAAAATGAGGTTCAAAATAGGATCCACCTCCCAGGGTTGTCGGGAGAATCAAATGAGATCAAACAAGAGTAAAGCACTTTGTAAAACGTAAAATGTTGTTTGCTAGCTATTACTATGGTCATTGTTCTTATTATTATCATTAATTATCACCAACTTTTGGAAAGTCACTTCATTTTTTTCAAGTCTCCATTTTCTCATCTCTAAAATGAGGGGGTGGAATCTCAAAGATCTCTCCCCAGTCTAAATGCAATAGTCCTATAACTTGTTATTTAGTTGTTTTCAGCCATGTCTGACACTTCATGACCCCTTTCGGATTGTCTTGGCGAAGATACTGGAGTGGGGGCAGAGCCAAGATGGCGGCACAGAAACAGCAACAAAGTTCCGCAGATCCCACACAGCCACCCTGAAGACCCATAAAATATGACTCTAAACAAATTCTAGGACTCTCAAACTCACAAAAATACAGAGAACATATCTCTTGCTGAGGCAGCTCTGCAGCAGGGGCCCAGCCCAGCCTGAAACCAAAACCGTGGCCAGGCCCCAGGGCAGTCAGGATGAGCCGAGCCTCCCAAGCCGCAGCATGAGTCTACTTCAGAGAAGATCTACAGCACTGGAACAATCTTCACATCTAGCAAGCCAGGATTAGAGAAGGTCAGTGAAAGTGAAACTTTCAAGCTAAATTTGGGGGAGAAAAAGCAGTTCAGCCAATCTGCCCCAGGGCAAAGAAACAGTGGGGAAAGGGCAAGAACTGCTGTAACCAGCAGTTGCCCCCACTGGGCTGCTTCAGAGCCCCTGGCCTGCAGACTCACAGGGAGGCTGAATCAATTGATCAGGGCCAAGGGCTCTTGTGTTGAGCAGCCTGGATCTGGATTGAGGTCTTGGGTGGTGGTCCTGGGGTGTGCTTTCAGCAAGCCAAAGCTGGTGGGGGCTGCAACACCCCCCTAATACTTCCGGCAGCTGGAAAAACCCCAGCGATTTGGAACAGAGCTTTCCCCCCTGGAAGGAGAGTTTCACAGAGCTA
>CM053594.1:315578813-315591167 GCA_028646575.1 Pseudocheirus occidentalis
AGAACAAGGGGGGGGAGGGATAGGAAGGAGAGACATATGATCACTGTCACAATATGTCCACTATGAATATGTCCTGTGTAATTACACATCCACAGCCTGTATTGAATTGCTTGTTCTTCCAGTGGGGGTGGGTGACAAGGGAGGAATCAAAAGAATCTAGAATTTAAAGCTCTGCAATTCATGCAACTAGGAATTAAGATATACAGGGGCTGGGGTAGGGAGACCCTCCCTGCCCTACCAGAAAGTTAGAGAGCAGATCAGCAGAGGGGCTTTACAGTGGGATTGCTGTTTTTAGGTTGGGTTAGGCGAAAGACAGGGAGAAAATATGTAATTCAAAAATCTCATGAAAATGAATGATGTAAACAAGAAAACAAATTTAAAAATTATTTTAAAAAAAGATACTGGAGTGCTTTGTCATTTGCTTCTCCAGCCCATTTTACAAATGAGGAAACTGAGGCAAACAGGGCTAAGACACTTTCCTATGGTCACATATACCTAGAGATGGATAAAGTTCCAATTTCAATAACTTTAAGACAGGAAGGGAAAGAAAACAGATTCCGGAACAGCTAGGTGGTGCAGTCAATAGAGCACTGGCCCAGGAGTCAGCAGGACCTGAGTTCAAATTCGGCCTTAGACACTTAATACTTGCTAGCCATGTGACCTTGAGTAAGTCACTTAACCCCATTGCCCAGCCTTATGCCCCCCGGAAGGAAGGAAGGAAGGAAGGAAGGAAGGAAGGAAGGAAGGAAGAAGAAAGAGAATTCTTTAAGTTATAGACTGATGAGCTTGACATCTCTTACATGTGAAATTCTAGAATGGATTTATAAACAAATATATTACTCATAAGGACCTGGAAAGGGAAGTGATGATCACCATTATCATTAACCACCAAGATTTCACAATGAATAAGTGATGTTAGACTAACCTTCTGTGTGATAGGCTTGCAAAATAATAATAATATAATAAAGTATACTATAACATATTGTAATATATAATAACATGGGAAACGTAGAGACATGTGAATTAGGCCCCCAAAATATTTATTCATGTTTTTATGCCAACCTTGGGGGAAAGTCTCCAAGGGCTCGCTTTATAGATTCGTCATGGGCGGTATTATTCAACATTTTAATTAATAAGTTGCATAGTAGTATTTATATGATGCATTAAGAAGTGCATGCATCATCTCCTCTGAGTGTCACAATGATCTTCTAAGATAGGTATTACAGGTATTACTGCCTCTATTTTATAAAATAAGAAAATAAGACTGAGAGGTTAAATGACTTGCCTTTGGTCACATGGCCAGAAAATACCAGAGGTAAAATAGGAATTCAGTTCTTCCAGACAGGAAAATAAAGACATGCTTTTGAAACGTGTAAATGACACAAAGCTGAGCACAATAATGAATATGCTGAATGGCAGGTCTAGGACAAGAAACATCTTGACAGGGTGGAGCAGGAATCAACAAATTAAGGCCCAGGAGCAAAATGAAAATTGCTGCCCAGTACAGCCCCGACTCAAATGCTTTTCACATTTTCAAATGCAATGAATCTTTATTTAAAAACTTAGGGGCAGCTAGGTGATGCAGTGGAGCACTGGCCTTGGAGAGGACCTGAGTTCAAATCTAACCTCAGACACTTAACACAAAAACTAGCCGTGTGACCCTGGGCAAGTCACTTAAGCCCAATTGCCCTCAAAAAAGCAACAACAACAACAAAAAGTAAAAAACATTCACAGCTGGCTGTCAAAAAAAAGAAATCAGGTACTGGCCAGAGGTAGTTTGCAGACCCCTGAGGTATAGGAATAAAAACTAAATATAATAAAGCAAAAGGAATAAAGCAAGTGGCTCAGTGGATGGAGTGCTGGACCTGGAGGCAGAAGACCTGAGTTCAAATCCCGCCTCAGGCACTTACTAGCTATGTGACACCTTAGGCAAGTCACTTAACCTCTGTTTGCCTTAATTCACAGGAGAAGGAAACAGCAAATCACTCCAGTATCTTTGCCAAGAAAACTCTATGGGCAGTATGCCCCACAGGGTCACAAAAAATTGAACACAGCAAAACAGAAATTAAAATCTCTTAATTGAAATTAAATACACACACACACACACACACACACAAACATATAAGTACAAGGTAGAAGGAAAGAGTTAGATATCAAATCATATGAAGAAAGATCTTGTCATTTTAGTGAATGAGCTCACATTTTCAGTGCTCTTAGGTTTTTATAAAACACAGAGGTTATGTTTTACAGATTTTTTTTTAAACATTGATAGGGGCTAGCTATTAGAAGTATCTACTTGCAGAGTACTTCTTCAGCTTTTTTATAAAATCATAATCTGTGTGATAAGGTAGATGAGGCTGCATTAATAGAAATGCAGTATCTAGAAGGTTAGATGACATAGTGATGGTATGCACTCACCTAAGGTCAGCCCACACCCAAACCCTTATGCTAAGATCTGGATATTCTATTTTAGGAAGAATAGTGACAATTTAAAACAGCACAACAGAGAAAGACTAGGATGGTGAACGTCCCTCTAAACCATGTACATGATGATCTGTCCTTAGGAAAAGAACTTAGGAACAACTGGATGGTAAAAGCAATGGGATAGTGCCTCAGAAGAGAGGATGCATAAGGCTCATTCACTGTCATCTGACTTTGGACTTTTAAATTCAACTCAAATAATCTACGACAGAATCTAGGTCTCAACTATACCTTTTCAAGTACTTATACAGATTTGAAGCTATCTTTTTTTAAACAGTATTAACCTCATCCACCTCTATGACTTGACTCTCCCTTTGGCTGAATATATAAGACAGGCTTCTCTACATTTTCACCACAGAATGTCAGCTGTCTCTCATGTGTCTCCTTTCTAAAGCATATGGACCCCATTTTAATAACAAGTACAGAATATTGGCACTTGCTGAAGAATTCAACCATCAGTTGAGTGTGATCCAGCATCCCTCAGAAGCTTGACTGTGATATTTGAAATCTGAGAGAGATCGCCAAACAGCCAAGTTAACATTCTTCTACGAACCATTCTTAAATCTGGGATCTGGGATCTGGGAACTTTTTTAAGTGTTTTGATAACTACTTCAGAAGAATTGGGTTCCTTTGTAATCTCATGTATTAAATTTTATTTAATTTTAAACATTATTCTAAGAAGGGATCAAAGGGATTCATAATACCAAAAAAACATTAAGAACCTCAGCCCTGCTTTCTCTAGACTAAGTTAGATGATTAAAAAGATATCTTCTTCTGTCTGGACATTTGAGCTCTGGAATGAAGAAACCTGAGCCAATTCTGACTGGCAATTATTGCTCCATAACAACAAGTACTCTTAGGGTCAGGGTGAGGAACCTGTAGACCTTGAAGTCCTCAAGTGAAGCCCTTCAACTGAATCTGAGCTTCATAGAATAAATCCCCTTAATAAAAGGATTTGTTCTGTAAAACCTGAACTCAGTCAAAGGGTCGCACCCAAGGACCTAGACGGCCACTTGTGGATTCGAGGCCACAGGTTCCTCACCTGTGACTTTAAAGAGATTTAGAAAATGAAGCACTTGAGAAATTCAGTGGCATAAATTGTGGCTGCACACGGCCAGTATTTGTCAGAGTATGGACCTGCGCCTTGGTCTTCCTGACCCAGAAGTCAGCTGTCTCTATCCACTAGGCTACTTTGCCTCTAGAAAATTGTGGTGGTGATGTTGTTATTGCTGTTCAGTCATTTTCAGTTGTGCTCGACTCTTTGTGACCCCATTTGAGATTTTCTTGGCAAAGGTTCTAGAGTGGTTTGCCATTTCCTTCTCCAGCTCATTTTATGGATGAGAAAACTGAGGCAGACAGGATTAAGTGACTTGCAGCTAGGCAGCGTCTGAGGCTGGAGCTGAACCCAGGAACTTGAGTCTAGAAAGTTTCAGATACAGACTTTTGGCATCTCAGCTTCTCCACAATAATACCTTTCCTGATTTAAGGTTTAATCTCATGCTGGCAAGTTTTATAGAGGTTAGATATTAGAAGTATTTACTTGTAGAACATCTCTTTAGTTTCTGTAAAATCACAGTTGAAGGCACTATTTTCTCAAAAATCCACAAAATAAACTCCAACTGTATTTCACTGCTAGGAAAAACTTTCCATGACTCGTCTGCTTTCTTTCATCAGGTGACCTGAGCTATGTAAGCAACCCTGTAAACAACCCTGTAAAGGGTATTTCCCTTTTTGCCACACACGCTAGAAACTGAACTAGATTCAGCGGCCCCCCTACAACACCCAGCGCACACACCTGGTCAGTCTCTTCTGTTCCCCCAATACACCTCGGTTTTACGTTTAATCGATCTGTCCTCAGTACACATCCTATGTGCTAAGAATATATACTATGTGCATATTATCTCAAATCCTTTCTGGGGGGGCGGCTAGGTGGCACAGTGAATAGAGCACCGACCCTGGAGTCAGGAGGACCTGAGTTCAAATCCGGCCTCAGACACTTAACACAAAAAACTAGCTGTGTGACCTTGGGCAAGTCACTTAACCCCACCTGCCCTCCAAAAAGCAAAAATAAAAAAAAAATCCTTTCTGGGAAAGGGCAGAATGCGACAAAAGGAAGGGGAAAGAATGCAACATACATGGCCAGTATCTTTCACGTGGAGAGACTGTGGTTTAACGGACGGAGAGCTGACTAGGAATTAGGAAAAGTCTGGGTTAAGTCCTTCCTCTGACCCACACCGCTTTGTGACCCTGAGCTGATCGCTCCTCAGGGATTCTGGCCAGCGGCGTTAAACTGGAATAGAAACAAGAGCCACTAAATATACAAAACATTCATAATTCCATGACCATGTTCTGCTGTATTTTCATTTATTTGTTAAATATTTTCCAATTTTATTTTACTCTAATTCAGGCAATTCAACACACAGGACATGTTTGATACCTCTTCTTCAGGCTGCTCTCTAAGTTGGGGGGGAGGGGGGCGGAAATCTTTACTTTTTTTTTTTATGTCCTCTACCGCCTTTGGCAATCTGGTGATACTTATGGATGGACCTCTTCCATCCATAAAATAAAATACATAGAAATAAAATTAAAATATTTTAAAATATTATAGGCTATCATTCTGATGGAATACTACTGTGCTATCAGAAATTATGAATCTGATGGTATTAGAAAAACACAGATAGAGGCGGCTAGGTGGCACAGTGAATAGAGCACCGGCCCTGGAGTCAGGAGGACATGAGTTCAAATCCAGTCTCTGACAATTAACACCTACTAGCCATGTGACCTTGGGCAAGCCACTTAAAAAAAGAAAGAAAAGCACAGATAGACTTGCACAAAATAATGAAGAGCAAAATATGCAGAACCAAGAGTATGTTGTATACAGTAATGGCAATATTGATTTGTTTGGGGACGCATGATACATGACTCAAAAACATCTTGGCATATTTCATGAATGATGAAAACAAGGGTCATTCCGTGAGTCTGTGTATCTTGGCATTTTTCATATAAGCCTCTTCTAAGATCAAGCTGTCAAAAACAAGAATCCCTTCTGAAAACAAAATTTAAAGTAAAGGCAACATAGTCAATGGCAAATTTGTTTATTCATCCTGTATCATTGTTCACAGATAAAAGTCAATACTGTTTTAAGAGCAACTTTAAGCAATTGAGGCATTTTGACTATTGGATTATAAAGGAACTATGAAGGAAGACACTAGCTAATCTTCATCCAGAGAAAGAACTGATAAATATTAGTACATATAGCATGATTTTACATATTTGCGTCTAATGGTAGTTTCTAGGGTGGGGGTAGGAGAGGAAGAGGGAAGAAAAAAGAAAAAGAGAAAGTTATGTGATAATTTTATTACATATTTAAAAGGAATAGCAAGTTGTACATAATAGTTTTGCAGTTCCATATGCAATCATCTTTTTTCTATTCTACTATGTTGTGAATATGCTTAGTTTTAGTTTTTTTGTTTTGTTTGTTTTGTTTTTTGGAGGGCAATTGGGGTTAAGTGACTTACCCAAACTCACACAGCTAGTTTTTGTGTCAAGTGTCTGACGCTGAATTTGAACTCAGGCCCTCCTGACTCCAGAGCCAGTGCTCTATTCACTGTGCCACCTAGCCACCCCAGATATGCTTGTTTTATTGAAGTTCAGAATAAAATAAAATATTTTTAAAACATTTGCATAGAATAAAATACATAGGAATAAAAAGGAAACTAATTAGTAAACCAATGTTGAAATAGAGATATCAAAGAAATAGAAGAAAAACAAGTTCACAAATTAAGACCTCCTGCCCCCTTCCCACCACTGAAAAGTGGATGCTAATCTGCACTGGTGGAATTAACTTCCTCATTCAGGAGTCCCTTACACTAGTGAAACCACAGGTCTAGATTATACACTATCTCCTCCCCTCACACCCACAGACGTTTAGGTCTGAAGGAAACTAAAGTAAAAAAATTATTAAACTCACACAAGCAAGAGTAAAGGACAACTAGCGGAACAGTGATCCCTGGGCCAGAGGTCAGGAAGACCTGAGTTCAAATCCAACCTCAGACAATTTGTTAGCCGCATGACCCTGGGCAAGTCACTTTACTTCTGTTTGCCTCAGTTTCCTCATCTGTAAAATGGGGATAATAACAGTACCCAGGGTTGTTCTGAGAATCAAAGAGATGATAACTGTAAAGCCCTTAGCATCAAGTGCCTGCCTTGGCCAGTGCCTGACTCTGTTGTTGCTGTTATAATATGACATCATGTTCTAATTCAATTCTCTTTTATTTCTTTTTAGTTTACTTAGCCTTCTCTGGCCTCGGGGCCTATGGAGGAATTTTGAATTTGTCTACTATACAAACAGGCTAAAAACTAACAGTTTGGGCGGTTGGAGGAGGAGCTATTAGGAAAACATTAAGAAATGAAGGAACAAAGAAAGAGTCTAAGTAAAACAAGAATCATCCTAAACCAGATTCTAGAGAGAGGTTTTTTCCTTTTCAAAATAATTTTCAGAAAGAAAAAAAATCCACCCAGTGTGGTATTTGAATAAATGAACAAGAGCTGGTTCCTAGCTCAAGCTTTTCCACCAAGTAGATATTTGAATATGAAGAGGAGCACAAAAGAGAAGCTAGAGACAGCCAGAGAGCCCATTGTTTAAACTGAATTAAACAAAGGGCCTCCGACAGAGGAAAGACCAGGAGAGAAAAGCAGACCCTAGGGTTAGAAAGCAAAGACAATGGATAATGACTTATACATACTAAAACACACACACACACACACACACACACATTTTCTGTCTCTCTCTCTCTCTCTCTCTCTCTCTCTCTCTCTCTCTCTCTCTCTCTCTCTCCCTCCCTCCCTCCCTCCCTCTCTCAAAAATGAAAAAGAAATAAAATGTCACTGACTGCCCAGAATGGCGATCCTGGCTCCAAAGAACGTGCCTGTAATACTTCAAATCGCACCCGCCCACAGATATACCATTATCTTTTGTTTGCAAAGAGGAGAGTGCTGATGGTGGAGCTGTATTGGTGGGAGAAAGGGTGCCTTTAACAGTTCAAGGCATGACCTTCACTCTTTCCACACTGGGTCCATGCATATCCATGCACTCATTTGTCATTCACTGCAGGAGCTGCCCTCCCCCTCTCTGTTCTCTGACACTTCACATGCACTGCTTGCTGATTTTGATTAAAACGAAGCTGCCCGTCCCCGATTGCCACACACCAGTTTGATTGGATTGCTTGGAAGCAAAAGCTACAGTCTGTGTACATGATATATCATTGTGTCATTGATTTAGCCCTAATCACTGTCAATCCACTGTGCAGGAGGAAGCTACCTGTCACCCCTAAACACTCACACTGATGAAATCATGGGGCCCGCTTCTATAGCCAAGACAGTTTTCTCCTATCTCCCCAAATGAGTTCATTTAATCACAGGATCATTGACTGAGAGTTGGAAGGGACCTAGGGGTCATCATGTCCAACCTTCTTACTTTACAGATGAAGTTACTGATCCATTTGAGATTTAGTGATTTTCTAAGAGTAGCACAGTTAAGGTCAAAGACAGGATTTAAACTTAGGTCTTTCGGCGTCCAGGTCCAGGAAACTGTATCCATTGCATCCCACTGCCCCTCATTCCTCCTCAGTTCTTCCCTTCCGCAGCTTTCTCCCCTGAAATGTTTTTCCTCTAGTCAGACTGACCTCAGTCTAGTTCAAATAAGCCCTGCCTCCAGCTATCGAAGTGCTCCCCTAATCAATCAAACTTGCAGACGTCTCCTCCCCCTTCAAACGCCTAGAACAAACATTCTCTACACCTACTTATTTGACTCAATCACAGTTGCTTTGCACTGTGACTTAAGTGGTTCATTTTGTTCCTCCCCTGCAAGATTCTCTCTCTTGGAGGACAGAAATTAAGATTTATCCTTCTTTTTCGATTCCCCTCCTTGGGTGGGTACATTTAGACATTGAATAAATACTTAAAACGAGAGGACACAGCCGGTTGAAGCTTCCAGCAATCTTGGTTTGTATATGAAGAAACAGAGACCCACAAAATCAAGCGACCTTCCTAACTATGGGCAAAAGTGAACCGAGAAAGTCTCTTATTCATTCAACAGCACACCTACGGGTATGGTGAGCTCCAAGAACTGACTGCTAAGACACAGGATGGCCACTAGAGGGAGACCAGAACCTATTAATACCATAAAGGGGGTTTCTAAAACAAAGTCAGCATTGAATTTAGAGCAGAGGGAGAGGGTGCCTGTTCCAAGGTCAGGCTTGCTTCCCACATTGCAGTAGCCCTTCTCCCTTCCCTTCACCCTTCCCCATCAGTGATTACATACAAAAATGCAACTTAAATGTAGTTTTCTTTTCCTTGGAGAGAACATAAAATGCTGAATTCGTCTTCTTTTTAAATTAAGAGCCAGGGTTAAAAAACAATCTTTATTCAGTAAGTACAACAGATATTAAAGCCATGCTTCAGTTCCACATTATTGCTATTACTTAAAAGGAGGCAGGGAAAGATGCTTCCTCACCTTGAAAATTCACAGAAATGTAATTTTCATCCTCTAAGTTTCTTTGATAGCCCACCCCTACCTCAGGTGCCTTGTTAATTAATCCGCTCCATCCTCCCAGGTGCCTTGGTTTAGCTTCTGGTTCTTTTAGCCACCCAACATTTTCCCCAAGAGGTTCTCTGTGAGAAGGAATGTCATCTATAAGGACAGTGATGGGTATCAGGGTGGGAAAAGACAGGTAGGAGCCAGGTTTGGAAGGACTTTCAGGCTAAGCTGCGGTGCTGCCTCTGATATTGGAGGCAACAGGGAAGCTATTGAGTAAAGGGAATGGAATTGTAAGCCTTGTGCTTTAGAAATCTCTGTCAGGCATAAGGGGATGGATCAGAGAGGGAGACTAGAGGCAGAGAGGCCAGTTAGGAGGGCATCCTGGGAATGCAGGCAGAAAATGATGGGGGCTTGACCTAACAGGGTGCCTGAGTCAAGAGATGAGGACGGTGGTGAGTTATTTTGTAGGGAGAAGTGACACGATTTTGAAAGTGGACACAGGATTCTGCAGTGATGGCAAAGCAGGTCAGAAAATTCCAAGCTCTCCAGATTTCCGCCCATAAACAAGATAAAATAGCTCCTCAGGAAGAACACAGAGTGGTAAAAATAAGCAAGAGTTGAGGCAGAATAGAGATCCCCCTGGAACAACCACAGATCTAAGAATAAATCCCAGGACTAAGGCTGGTCCCAGCAGCAAGCCCTGGAGCTAGCTGGGTGGGGAGGTAGCCCCCGGGGCAGGTAAAAAGTCAGGTATCTGAGCCAGGGAAGATTGAGGGAACCTCTGCTGAAAAGGAACACCAAGCCCAGCCACACTGCCAAGGTGAGGCTCTGGGCTATAAAGAACCGGCTCTCCCCAGGTGAGTGCAGAAGCAGCGGGGTGGGGACGCCATTGGCTGGGGACACCACTGGCTGGGGCCTCATAGAGGAGTTCTTGGTTTCAGCTCCAGGCCAGAGGGGAAAACTGAAGGAAGAGCTGGGGCCAGAGGCACCATCCCCCAGACACCAGGACTAGAGGAGATTATAAAAAATAAGCTGCTACCAAAACAAAAGGAAGAGAAGCAAAGGAGAAAGAATCCAACCACAAAGTTACTATGGGAATAGAGACAACTGCAGTTTGTCTTCAGAGCATACTGGAGCAAAAAAAAGCCTCCCCTACACCAAAAAGTAACATCCAATGGTCAACTCTCCAAAAAGAATTCTTAAAAGAACTTTAAAGATTTTAAAAATAAATTTACAAGGGGAAGCGAGGTGGCACAACAAATAGAGCACCTGCCATGGAGTCAGAAGAACATGAGTT
This sequence comes from Pseudocheirus occidentalis, assembly GCA_028646575.1. Classification (NCBI taxonomy): domain Eukaryota; kingdom Metazoa; phylum Chordata; class Mammalia; order Diprotodontia; family Pseudocheiridae; genus Pseudocheirus; species Pseudocheirus occidentalis. Next base: position 315,589,130 of record CM053594.1, read on the forward strand.
CAAATTTGGCCTCACACACTTAACACACAAACTAGCCACGTGACCTTGGGCCAAGTCACTTAACCCCAATTTCCCTCCAAAAAGCAAAAAATAAATTTTAAAAATAAAAAAAAATTTTAAAGATTAAGGAAAAAAATTTTTTAAAGATAAGAACAATCCAAGAAAGACAAGAAGACTACAGAAAGAAAGTCATCCAACTAACAATGCAGATTTAGAATCTTAAGGAAGAAAAAGACTTCTTGAAAATTAGAATTGGGCAAGTGGAAGCCAGCAAAGTATAAGAGAACAAAAAAAATAGTAAAATATAAAGATGAAAAGAAAGAGAATGTGAAATAGCTCAGAGAAAAACAAACCGATCTGGAGAACAGATCAACAAAAGAAAACAGAATAATCACACTACCTGAAAGTTACAATCCAAAAAATAATCTTGATATGATGCTACAAGAAATGATTAAAGAAAACTGTCCTTGAAGTATTGCTGTTCTCAACCTGTGGGTCGCAACCCCTTTGGGGGTCAAACAGGGTCACCTAAGACCATCGGAAAACACATATTTCCAATGGTCTTAGGAACCAAGACACACCACTCCTCTGTCTGTCTCCAGGCAGGTCCACCCACATGCAAATATGCCCACATACAAGTATTAAAGGGTCTTGGCATTAGGAAGGTTGAAAACAAATGATTAGAACAAGGGGGAAAGTAGAAATAGAAAAACAAAAGTCCACCAATCAACACCTGAAAGAGATCCTATGAAGAAAACCAACAGGAGTATCTTAGTCAAATTCTGAAATCCTCAGCTTAAATGAAAATATTGTGAGCAACAGGAAAAAAACAACAATTGTTAAATATGGCAGTGCCACAGTTAGAATCACACAAGAACTAGCAGTAGTGACACTAAAAGATTCAGTTCTTAGAACACTATATATATCAAAGAACAAAAGAAGTGAGGTTCTGGCCAAAAATATCATACCCAGCAAAATTAAGCATAACACTGAATGAAAAAAAAGGTCATTTAATGAATTGCCAGACTTTCAGGATTTTGTTGAAAAAAGAAAAAAAGAAACCTGACCTTAATAAATTTGACATAAGATCCAAGAGAAATATAAGGCACATATCAAAAACTAATTACAAGGGTCTCAAAAAGGACAGAATGTTTACTTTTTATAAAATGAAATGTAAACGTGTATGTCTAAGATTATTATTAGTGATTGGGTAGTTCAAAAGAAATGTTGAGTATGATATGATTCTAAAAAGTAAAAGCATTTAGAAAAAGGTAAAAAGAGAAATGATTTTCTATAAATGAGGTCTGAGAGGAAGAACGGACACAGGAATGAGATGGGGGAGGAGGGCTGGTAGTTCTGGAAACCTACTCTCATCAAGAACGGATTTAAGATGAAATATTATATATACATAGAATACACATACACACAATATATGCATGTATGCATGCATGTGTGTGTATATGTATTTGTATGTATGCATGCATGTGTATATGTGAGTATAACATATATACATATATCTAGAAGTATATAAAAGTCTTCTAAATTCAGAAATAAAAAATAAGGGGATAGGGTGGGGAGAAAGAATAAAGAAAGGATCCTTTTTTTTTTTTTTAAATGAATCTTTATTTCTAGGTTGACAGAAATTGTTCTGAGCCACACATTCAACTGTACCTATGTGGGCAGCAATCAGGAAGCTTGTGATCCCTGGAATGACCATCTTTCCCAGAGCTTTGGGACTTGTGTCTGGCCTCCTCTTAGACTGCCTTCAGGATGCTCTTCACAGAGATGCAAGCTTTAGCGTCTGTCCAGAGGCCTGCTTGAGCTTCTCCGGGTCTTCTTAAACCATGGCTCGTCCTTCCTTGAATCCCTCCTTGAAGTAAGGTCTCTGCTTTCTCAGACTGCCCTCAGGGGAGCACAGCTGGGCCATTTAAGTACTTGCCACTCTAGATGTGAACCCTTCTCCAGACCTACAGGGGCAGATTTCCCAAAGCCACCTCCTTCCTTTTCCTTTCTGGTCTTGTATCAGGATGCTAGGGAA
>CM053594.1:315591267-315641603 GCA_028646575.1 Pseudocheirus occidentalis
GGGGGGGCCTATAATTAGTCACATGGTCCACTCTGATAGTTCTTCCTCTTATCTTGATTCCATTAAAATTGTCAACCACCAAAATTGTGCTTCTCTGATCCTCATAGCAAAGGAAACAGAATCCTTTGGACTTTTCAGTCTTCTTATTGCATATGAGATTAATGTTAACAATTTCACCATATTGAGAAAATGCACAGATGATATCCCCTTCAGTTAGTTGGCATGGGAGCCCTCCCAGAAAGATCCAGTTGCTATCCTTGTACTGGGCATGCCAGGATACCTTCTTGGCCACCAGGAGCCCCACCTCCTGCTCCTTCAACTCATTGACAAGCTTAACCTTGGTCAGGGCATTCATCTTGAGGTACTGCCCAGTCGTCCTCTTTCTGCATTGCCTAGACCACAGAGCCTGCAGCACCTAAAGGAGGGATCTTTAGAGGGGAAGGTGAGGGGCTTTAAAGGTTAAAGGAGGCTATAGAAGGGTGTTTAGATGAACAGGAATGGGGAGCATAAGGAAGGAATCCTTGTGGGGGAGGGCGGATTGGTTAAGTCATAAGAGGGCAGGGGAGTAGGTAGAAGTAAAGTAGAAGAGTCAGGAGGGATAGGAAATAAGAATAGGAAATGTTTTATAAAACATAAAATAAAGATCAAGAGCAAAATCTATTAGGGAAAAAAGCAGGGGTAGTAATCATGATCTCAGATAAAGTTAAAGCTAAAACAGATTTAATCAGAAGAGAAAAATAGGGAAACTATACTTTATGTCAGCCATATTAATCAATATTAGTTTGGACTATTTAAAATAACTAAACCAGAGTTGGGGGAACCTGCAGCCTCGAGGCCACATGTGGTCCTTGGGTGCGGTCTTTTGACTGAGTCCAAGTTATACAGAACAAAGCCTTCTATTAAGGGGATTTGTTGTCTGTGAAGTTTGGATTCAGTCAAAGGGTTGCACTTGAGGACCACATGTGGCCTTGAGGCTATAGGTCCCCCACCCCTGAACTGGACAGTATAAGGTTGCAATATTGCTGTGGTGCAGGAAATGATGAGTCGGTGGACTTAGAAAAATATAGAAAGACTCAGATTTATGAAGGATGAGGTTATCCACCCTGAGAGAAACAGAGGACAAATAAAGTGTAGTACAGTCACACAGATGCATATGAATGTGTATGTTTATATATGAGAATGATCACAGATATCTAAATATATATGTATATACATATATATATATATATATAAAATATATACACATACACGTGTGTGTGTTTACAGCCTTTGGTGGCGGGGGAGAAGGAGGGGAAAAAAAACAAAGTAAAAAGTGCACAGCAGAGAACAAAAAAAACCAACAAGGAAGCAACGAAAAGATAGGTAGCTCTGAACACAGTGTGTAGTATTTGTTATACGGGCTTTCTTGAAATGGACATTTATTGTGGTACAATTTGAATTCTCTCTTACACTTTACTGTGCACATGACAATGCTTTGTTTTTCTTTTCTTATTTTGCATTTAAGTTTTAATATTTAAGTTTATGTTTCTTTTTCTTTTCTTATTGTGTAAGTTTAAAATGAACTAATTTTTTTTAAGTGGCTGGATATTTGAATGAGGATGAGTGAAACAGGCAAAGATAATGCCCGGACTGTGAATGTGGAAAGGATGGAGAGGATGATGGTCCCCCTCAACAGAAATAGGGACGTTCAAAAGTGGTGCTGTGGGTTTGGGGGGAAATAATTGGATATGTTTGGGACATGAAGAGTTTACAAGATATCTAGTCTGATCTATTCAATAGACAGCAGATGTGTGACTATGAGAGATCCAGACTGAATCTATAGATTCGGGAATCCTGTGTAGGGTGATGATCATTAAAGCCATAGGATCTGATGAAGTCACAAAATAAGAGAATGTGTGGAGGGCCCAGGACAGGCTATGTGATCTCATTTGGACTATAACCATATAAGTAGAAAGTACAAAACATGAAACTGAATGCTGTATAATTATAATTATCAAGCGTGGCCTTAGAGAAGAGGGGAGAAAATGCACCCCGTTTCCTTTGTGCACTGAGGGGAAGAAGCTCTGGTTGTGGAATAATGCATAAACAGTCAAAACTCAGTTGATTTGTCGGTTGGCTTTGCCAAAATGTCTTTTTCTTTCTCAATTTGCACAAAGAGTGGCTCGCTGAGTAGGGAAGCATGGAAGGATATACACTTGGAAATGAAAGAGTTGTAAAAATCAAAGACATAAATAAATTTCAAAGGGATTCCTTGCAACCAAGCCTTGGGTCTCATGCCAAAAAGGGAGCATTATGTTGAACTGATTAATGATGCATATGACCACAAAGTTTCAAAAGATGCAACTGAAATCTTCTACATTCCAAATAAGAGATTCTATATTCTCCAAAATGTACTAGCAACCAGAAACTCTGGAATGTTTGGGTTTGTTGTTTTTTTTAATCACAACAAATAAAGACTAACAACTTATGAGTAACCAGCAAGAGTAACAACAAAGTGGCTTTCATGGGTGGGAGGTGGAATTTTAATTGAATAGAAGACTTTCAAGTATTTCTGATGAAAATATCAGAGCTGAATAGGAAATCTGAAATACAAGAATCCAGAGAAGCCTAAAAAGGTAAATTTATTTTACAGCAAATGATGGGAGCCATGCAATGTTGTTAAGGGGGGTTGGGGAGAAAAGAGTGTCCCCTTAGAACAGTGGTTCTCAACCTTCCTAATGCCAAGACCCTTTAATACTCATATGTGGGCATATCTGCATGTGGGTGGACCTGCCTGGAGACAGAGAGAGGAGCATCTCGGCAGTGCCTCAGTTCCTATGACCACTGGAAATATGTGTTTTCCGATGGTCTTAGGCGACCCCATGACCCCTGTGAAAGGGTCATTTAAAGGGGTCACAACCCACAGGTTGAGAACCTCTGCCTTAGAACTTTAATCTATGTCTTCAAAGGGTACTGAAGTCCTGAGTACAAGTCTTGCCTCTAACATGGATTGTTAATGTGTTGTACTAGACAAGTCATTTAATCTCTCACTATCCTAATCAATTGATATAATCAGTTTATTAACCCAGGATCCACGAACCTTTTTAGATAGATAGATAAAAAGATAGACAGACAGACAGACAAAATGTTTTCCTTTTTAAAATCCCTTGCATTTTCTTTCATGCATTTAAAACTATTACTTTGAAAAAGCATCCATAGGCTTTACCCAACTTCCTAAAGACTTCAGGAAACAAAAAGGGTTATTAACCCATGCTCTAAGCCTATTAATTACTGACCAGGTGCTCACCGACACTGATAGAAGGAGACACATCACTCTATCCCTAGAAAGAGTAAGAATCCCCGCCACACAGATAAAATCATATGTCCAGAAAAAAGCTATATAATTTATAAAAAAATATCTGGGAATCCACATACCAAAATTCACACATAAATTAAGAATATGACTATACTACTTACAGAAAATTCAAATAATTGAAGAAATATTGATTATTCATGGATAGGCCTGATCACAGAATGAAGATGACTACCAAAGGATTCCAATCTATAAGGGGGAAAACCCAAAAAATTTATCTGCAAGATTAATAAGTCTAAAATTTCACTAATTTTTAAAGGCAGCAAGAAAAGTACCAGACCTCAAACTGTACCACAAAGCAGTAGCCCTCAAAATTATGTGGTACAAGTAAAAAAAATTCTTAAGGTTAATCAGTGGAACAGATTAAGTAAAGGGCTGAGAAGTAATCAATAGTACTGTTTGATAAATAAAAAGATATCTAATATTACTGTTGCTGTTGTTCACTCAAATCCAACTCTTCACGACCCCATTTGGGGATTTTCTTGGCAAAGATACTGGAGCGGTTTGCCATTTCCTTCTCCAGCTCATTTGACAAATGAAGAACTGAGGTAAACAAGGTTAAGTAACTTTCCCAAGGTCATGCAGCTAGTAACTGTCTGAGGCCAGATTTGAACTCAGGAAGACTCATTTTCCTAACTCCAGGCCCAGTGCCCTACCTACTGAATATCCTAGTTGCTCAAGTACTAGGGATATATTCTTACATTAACTATTAGATTAAAACCTACTGGGAAACTAGAAACCAAACCAACATATAGTAAGCAACATAATACAATAAAATCTGTAAAGATACACCATCTCTGTCTAAGGAGAAAACTGAGCTCAAACACTTCTTCCCTTCTTCCCTCACCCCCCACCTCTGGACGTGTGCCTCCTTTTGTGTGCGGTCTTTCCTCCCTGGGCTGCAAGCTCCTCAAAGACAGAGACTGTCTTCTTTGTACTCCACCTTAACCCCAATTAGTTGAATCCCCAGCACACAGTGGGCACTTAAAAAATATTTATTGACTAAAACATGACCTAGATATGAAAGATCACATCATAAACCAATCAGAGGAAGAAAGGAGGTAATGTTTCACAATTATAGACAGGAAGAAAGTTCTTGACCAAAGGAACAGAGAGCATCACAGCAGATTAAATGTACATTTTGACTGTAAAGAATTGAAAAATTTTGTATAAGCTAAAGCAAATATTATAATTAAAACAGAAAGTTAACTTGGGGGGGGAAATCTTTACAGCAAATTTCTATGATAAAGGTCTGATATCCAAAATAACCAGGAAATGGATACAAATTTATAACAAATGCCATTTCCTAATAGCCAAATAGTTGAAGGATGTGAACTCAAGGATGTGAAACGTAAGCTCTCAACAACCACATGAAAAGATGCTCCAAATCATTATTAATAAAAGAGAAATGAAAATTTATAATAACTGGGGTTCCATCTCACACTCACGAGTCTGGCAAAAAAGACAAAAAAGCAAACTGACTGTTGCTGGAGGGGAGGGTCCATGGGAGGCTAAGTATCCCGTTAATGCTATTGGTGGGGCTGTAAAAAGATCCAGCCCCTCAGAAAAACAATCTGGAGCACACCCCTAACGTCCTAAGTTTTCACCCAGTGTTTCTGTACCCCACAGATTGCAAAGAAATCAAAGGCAGAAGGAAAGGACCCACATATACAAAAATATTTATAGCAGCATATTTTGTTGGATTAAATGACTTCAGGTAAAGCAGGCACCCAGCACTCGAGGAATGGCAGAGCAAAATAAGATATTTTGTCATGCAATATTATTCGCTCATAAGAAAAGACAAAAGGGTGTTCCCTTTGGAAACACATATACTAAAATTGGAACGACACAGAGAATATTAGCATGGCCTCTGCACAAGGATGGCACACAAATTCATGAAGCATTCTGTATTTTTTTGTTATAGAAAAGATTTGTTATTCAATATTCACGGTATCTACCATCCAGTAAATGCTTATCAACTGATTATTTTAAAAAAAAGAAAAAGGATGGATTTAGAGAAACTTGAAAGACCTGAATTTACAAATACTGAATGAACTGGGTTTAATCAGAAGGACAATTTATACAACAGCTAGGATAATAGAAAGGAAAAAAATCTATAAATACCTAACAATGCTTATTAAGGCAATAACCAATCAAGATTCCAGAAGAATGCAGATGGATCATGCTTCCCACCTCTCAGCAGAGAGGTGAGGGACTACCTGGGGTGTTCACTCAAAGGACGACACTCGAGGACCTGGAGAGCCACAAGTGCCCCACCCCAGGACTAGACTTATTGAAAGAGATGGAGATTTTTGGACAAGACCAAGGTGAAATCAATACCAGTCGATGTGGCAAAAGCCATCACTGTCTTATTTTGAGAGATTCAGCAATTATCACCCTGATCAGTGAAGCCATCAACATCGAGAGCCAAATCCTCTACCCACAGAAAGATTACAACTGACTGAAGGCTCAGGTGATAGTTAGCATTTGAAGAAATAAAGTATTTTTAATTAAAGTATGCACATTGTTTTTTAGACATAATGCTATTGCCAACTTAACAGACCACAGTAGTGGGTAAACATAGCTTTTATATGCACTAGGAAACCAAAAAAATTTGTGTGCCTGATTTTACTGCAAGATTTGATTGACTGCAGAGGTCTGGAACCAAACCTGCAATATTTCTGAGGCATGTCTATACCATTTTAAAACATTATGTGAGGGGCGGCTAGGTGGTGCAGTGAATAGAGTACCTGCTCTGAAGTCAGGAGGACCTGAGTTCAAATCTAGCCTCAGACACTTGACATTTAACTAGCTGTGTGACCTTGGACAAGTCACCTAACCTAATCAATTGCCTTGCTTCCCCCCCCCCCAAAAAAAAAACCACGACCAACTTAGGCAAGCTAAGTTCAGAGAGATTCATCGTTAAATTAGTTTATAAGCATTTTGTCCACAGCAACTTTCTCAAAGATCATCTAATAAGTCATAAAAGGATTGCCATATGCATCAGTGGAGGGACCTCTGATACATAATGAAACTACAAACGAAGAAAGAATGGGGGAGGGAAGGAAATGAAATAAGTTTTTATATAATCCCTACGATGCGGCAGGCACCATGCTAAGTATTTTACAAATATTTTCTCATTTGTTACTCATGACAACCCGGGGAGATACGATGTTATTATCTCCATTGCATTTGAAGAACCTGAGACAAGAGAGTTGCCCAAGGTCACACAGTTTGTAAGGATCTGCACCCGGATTTGAACTCAGATCTTCCTCACCCCAGGCCCAGAGCTCTATCCACTGTGCTACATAGATGCCTCAAAGGGAAAAGAGAAGGAAGGGAAGAAAAAGAGAATAACTATTTTAGTGGATTACTAGGATGTTCACTTGCATTCAGCTAATGTCAGACTAATGTGACCATCAATCAGAGTTTGGAACATTCTTAAGGGATTCCTTCACAAATTACTCTACAATTCACCCACATATGACTTTTCTCCACTCAAATCACATCTTGAGACTCATTCCCTTCAGTAATCCTTGTCTGATTAAGTTACGCCTAGTCTCTGATTCCGAGGCATAGTCCTGGACCTGCCTTTTTATATTCCTATATTTTTTTCTTGCTCATAACTTTATTATATAAGCTTAATCCTCAAGGATAAGGACTAGTTATTTAACATGGACTTTTACAGAACTTGGAAAGAATTCCCTAAGAAAAGTTTACCATTCACTTAAAGTTGAACACTCATAAGAAGCAAATTGAACCAGAGATTAGCTTATGATAATTACAGCATCCCAAAAGTCTTAGTACTATTTTAAGATTTAATAACTTCAGAAGTATAAATGCTATAAACTTGGAAGTTTAATTATTTAAATTTATTTAGCATTTATTTGGTTTTATGGATTTTGAGTAATACATTGAATAATAATAACACATTTCAATAATACATCTGAATAATGCATTGCATGCACAAAGGTTTCTGGATGACATTTTATCAGACTATTGAATGGGTAGAGGTGGTCTCCTTGCTTGGCCCTCTAAGCATTCATAATCAATAATATTATTCAGGACAGTCAATGTGAGTAAAACTCTGTACTGGGAATAGAAGAAAAGCAAAAATGATGGACTGAAACAGATGATGCTGTTCTTCGAGTCTTTATAATTGAATAGAGATATAAGGGACAAACCCACAGGAACAAATGCAAGTGAAATCTAATATTGCACGACTGGATGAAGTCACTTTAAATCTCCATGAGACTTCTTCTTGGGGGGTGCACATCAAAATTGTCGGGTATGAATCAGAGTCTTATTCCTTGGTTGACTTATGAACAGCAGCTGATGAAAGATTTTACAAAGTTCACAAAGTTTGAAAATCAACCAGAGCGGGGCAGCTAGGTGGCGCAGTGAATAGAGCACCGGCCCTGGAGTCAGGAGTACTTGAGTTCAAATCCAGCCTCAGACACTTAACACAAAAACTATCCATGTGACCTTGGGCAAGTCACTTAACCCCAACTGCCCTCCAAAAAAAAGGCAAAAAAAAAAAAAAAAATCAACCAGAGCAATATATAGCACAAAATGGTGGTTATGCTGAATTTTAATAAGAAACATATCAATATTGCAATTGATTTTCATAATTAAGCTTCCAAATTTGGGGGTTTTATAAGTTTTTATCATTTCTGTTTCTGATGTTGTTGCTTTGTTGTTCAGTCATTTTCAGTCATAGCTAACTCTTTGTGACTCCACTTGAGGTTTTCTTGGCAAAGATACAGGAGTGGTTTGCATTTCCTCCTCCAGCTAATTTTACAGATGAGGAAATCAAGGCAAGCAGGGTGAAGTGACTTGCCCAGGGTCACACAGCTAGGAAGTGTCTGAGGCCAGATTTGAACTCAGGAAGATGAGTCTTCCTGATTTACAGCTGGCACTCTATCCTTTGTGCCACCCGACTAACCATTCTCCTACATGCTCTCCCAAGTCCGGGTGAAGTAACGGGTTTTTTTCTGCCCACAACAGCACATCTCCAATAGCAAGATGGTAGCATCTATACCATTCTGTGAGTAATATGAAGAAGTTGGCATGAAAGTGCCCATATTCTTCACTATCTCTATTTTCCCCGGCCAGTAGCACCTAACACTCACAGCTCTTCTCTAGACACAATCACCTCTCTTTTCTTCAGTCTTCTAAGGCTTAGTCTTCTTAGTCTTTTGTCCCTTTAAATCTATATACAGTGTGTTCCAAAAGTCTCAGTGCAGTTTCAAGCTACTAAACCATAAAAGCACGCTAAGACCCTTTGGCTGCCCTGTATGTCCTTCCACCTGCTTCCCAATCTCATTACTCTACAAATGGCCAAGAACGCCAGAGGAAAGTGAAGAGGATTGAGGAGGAAAAGACTCCATTTTCCCTGGCTTACTTAGCACCTGCTAATGTTCATATTATAAAAGTGACCACATAATTTGTCTAATTTGCATCAAGACAGGAGACTGTGAGAACAGGGTAAGAGCAGATTTGCATTGTCAGGACTAAATAGGAACAAATGAAATATTGGCAAAATTCCTGGATACAGGCCCTGTATTTTTCACAAAGGCCAAATTAACCACCAGCTGAGATCAGAGCTCTGCTTTGCTCAAAGGGGCTCACAGTACAACCCTCCTGAGCTAGTCTATCCACTTTTTCAGATTCTGTACAATAAGCAAAAAAAAAAAAAAAAAAGCTGGAGTGTTTGTTTTCTCTCTGTGCAGAAAAAAACAGTACATTTTGAGAATGCTACAGAGGGGAAGAATAAAAGGTCAAGAATCTCAAGGGAAATCATGAAAAAGGATAGGGATAAGGGGGGGAAGGGAGGGCAGCAGTACCCAATCTCAAACTGTACTACAAAGCAGCTATCATCAAAACCATTGGATTCTGGCTTAAAAAACAGAGAAGTTGATCAATGGAAGGGATTAGGTAAACAAGACCCAGGAATGACTGCACAGAGTAGCATTGTATTCAGTAAATCCAAGGATATGAACTACAATGCAAAGGAATTTTCCCTGTTCAATAAAACCCTCTGAGAAAACCGAAAAGCAACAGGAAAAATTAAATTTATACTAATGTATTAATAATATTTTACACTATATACCCCAGTACATGTGGTATATAGTGTATAGGATATAGGTTGCAAGATCTTAATATAAAAAGTCATATCTTTTTTTAGAAATGTGGAGATAAATAAATAACTATGAGAAGAATTATTAGCTCCACAAAGAACAAAGGTGATCATAAAAGATAAGGTAACCAGTTTCAGTTAGATAAAACTAAAGAGCTTTTGCACAAGAAAACAAATGCAATGAGAAGGGAAACAATTTGGGGGGAGGGGGCGGGAATCCTCATGGCAAAATTCTCTAACAAATGTCTAATATCCAAGATATTTAAAAAGTTGTTCTAAATATATAAGAATATCTAACCTATTTCCTAATAGGTAAGTAGTCAAAAGATAAGAATAGTTAGTTTTTAAAATCAGAAACACAGATTATTAACAACCACATGAAAAAAAATGTTCCAAATGACTAATAATTCCAGACATGAAAATTAAAACAACTCTGAAGACAAAGCAAAAGAACCCACAAGCAGAGTTATTCTTAAAAATGTTTAACAATCATAGATACTATATACATCTATATAATATATATGTACGTGTACACACACACAAAACACATTTAAGTTTTGTTTGTTATTAGCTTTTCCTTCACCACTTTCGTGAGTCTACACAATCAACAGAATAACAAATCAAGCTCTAATGTGCAGCATTTGCAGATTTCTGAGGTGTAAATGCTCACAATGACAATTTCACAACTAGGTCTCGCCAACCCACCGTACAAGCGGGTCCCAGCATTCCACTACATAGTATTTATAACAGAACTTTCTGTGATAGCAAAGACCTGGAAACAAAAGAGGTGCCAATGGACTGGGGAACAGCTAACCAGATCACAGTACATGAATGTGAGCCAGTGTGGCACTGGGAAGGAGCACTAGATCTGAAGTCAGACATCCCGAATTTGAAGCCCAACTTTTCCATCTGCTATTGTGTGACCCTAGTTAACTCACAACGTTCTTCGGGCCTTAGTTCTGTCATATTTAAATAAGGGGATAGTTTTGTCATATTTAAATAAAGGGACTGTACTACATGGATGACGTCTAAGATCCCTTCCATGAACTCTGAGATATGTATTTTTGGACATGGCCAATATGTTGATTTCTTTTATTGAACTACACTGTTACAAGGGAGAATTATGAAAAGCAAGGGGGAGAGAAATGATAGATAAGCAACAAACTGCTTTTAAAAAGTAAAGGGGACAAAGAGCAGTTTCAAATCTTACTTATTATATTAAGAAATAAAATAACATAATTACATTTTTTAAACTACCTAATAAAATTCTCTTTCTTGTTTTTCGTATATGTGATGTTTATGTTTATTGATTATTAAGTTTACATAAAAAAGAAAATGTAATTAAACATAATATACATGATACAGTATATAGAATGCTGGGCTTGGAGCCAGGAAGACTTGAGTTCAAAACCCGACTCAGACACTAACTGTAGGACCTTGGGCAAGTCACTGCCTCAATTTTCTCATCTATACAGTAGGTATCATAATAGTTCTTACCTCCTAGGGTTGTGGGGATCAAATGAGATAAGAATTATAAAGTGTTTAGCACAGTGCCTGACACATAGAAAGTCATATAAATGTTAACTACTATAAATTTATGTCTCTCTCCCCCCCCTATATATACATACACACAAATTATATACATGTGTATAAATTTATATATATAGCATATATATATAATATATGCATAAATATGTTATGTGTATATATATATTTCTTTAAAAAAAACTATACCTAACAGCAGTTCTTAATTTGCAATAAAATCCTCTTTCTTGCATGCCAAGTTTGTGTTTATTTATGATTAAGTTCACATAAAAGAATATGTAAATGTTTTTTAAAAAAGAATGGAAAACATCAATATAAGAGAGGAATCCAGGAGGAATACAGTAGAAGTGACATTGTAATACATGTAGTATTTACTCTACCCTCAAATAAAGCCATGCTGTCAAAGATGAAAAAAGAGTAGACAAAGAAGGATGGACATTCCTATTTCAGAAAACATAAGAGAACGTAAGCTTCTCAAGGCAATTTCATTTTTGTATCCCAAGTATTTAGTGTAGTTCTTGGCACATAATTGAATGAATGAATGAATGAATGAATGAATGCATGAATGAATGCATGAATAAATAAATAGATGGTGAGATAGAGAGATAGATGATAGACAGATAGATAGACAGATGGATGGATGGATGGATGGATGGATGGATAGGTAGATAAATAGAGAGAGATAAATGGATGGATAGATGGATAAATGGATGGATAGACAGATAGGTAGATAGATAGACAAACAGACAGACAGTCAGATAGATAGATGGATAGATAGATAGATAGATAGATAGATAGATAGATAGATAGATAGATAGATAGAGATAGATAGATAGACAGATAGATAGACAGATAAACAGACAGACAAACAGATAGACGGATGGATGGACAGATGGAGAGACAGACAGGTATATAGATAGACAGATGGATGGACGGACAGACAGACAGACAGACAGATAGATAGATGATAACAGTTTGTTTCCATCACCCAATGTTCTTGGCACTTAAGTAGATAAATGAATATGAATAAATAGATGGTTGGATAGATAGAGATAGACAGACAGACAGATAGATAGATAGATAGATAGATAGATAGATAGATAGATAGATAGATAGATAGATAGACAGACAGATAGACAGGTAGATAGACAGGTAGACAGACAGGCAGATAGACAGGTAGACAGACAGTCAGATAGACAGGTACATAAACAGACAGGTAGGTAGATAGACAGACAGACAGACAGACACAGATAGACAAGATAGACAGGTAGGTAGGTAGGTAGATAGGTAGATAGGTAGGTAGGTAGGTAGGTAGACAGATAGATAGGTAGATGGATGGATGAACAGTTTGTCCCCATCACTGTCCCTACAACCATTAGTGAGATGGGCAAGCACAGAATTGGGCTTGAAAAGAGACAAGGTACCTATAAAGATGTCGGTTGTCTTCAAAATCTTCCTGACCCCACCTTCCCTTGATGTCTTCAATAACGTGATTCTTCAGGAATTTTTTTAGCAGCTGTACTGTTTGTTTGCGAGTCACTTCTGGACCAAAGTTCTGGCTATGCCTGAGCAGATCATGTAACCAGTCCACAGCCTCTGAGGCAGTAAAGCAACGTTCGTAACTTTTGAAATGACTTCGATGTTTCCTTAACGGCATCTTTTCACGAAAAAGCTCAATTGTTTCATTCCACTGTAGAGAAACATGGAGAAAGAAAGACGTTAGCAATCTATGTTATTTTTTCCTAATGCTTGCTGTCTTCTTTGTATTCTAAATAAAGATAAGAATTTTGCACTTTAAAAGAATTACTTTATGAGATATTACTACCCATAAAACTAAAAAAGAAGGGACTAGTCTTGAGGGTCTGGGCAAAGACAGGCATGGTAGCATGGTGTATTTGGAGTCAAAGGTTGTGAGGCAAAATGCTGGTTCTTCTACTCATTACCACTGTAACTTGGTGACTTAATTTTCTCATCACTTAATTTTCTCATCTGTAAAATGAGAGAGCAGGACTAGATGACCTGTAGCTTCCCTTCCACCTTTAAATTTATGATCCTATGAACTGTTGGTAGACCTATGAAGTCATCCAATAATTCTGGAGAGTAGCATGGAATTATGTTAAGACAGGGACTCGAGGAGGTAGAGATGAAGGAGCAGTAAGCAAGACAACAAAAATCTTGGAAAAAGCACCAGATTGAAGCCTGATTGGAAAATCTAAGAAAATAAAAATCAGTACACCATTTTCCAGACCAGATCAGCAAAGACATCCATGGACACTGGGTCAGATGGGGTGTAGCCAGGAGAGCACCATAAGGAGCATTCAAGCACAGCAACTAAAAGAGGGCCAAGGCTTTCTTAGGGCAAGAAGAGATATCAGACCTACCCAAGGGAGCCCACCATTATGTTCAACAAAATAATACGTGCCAAAGAACTGGAAACTGAGGGGATGCCCATCAATTGGGGAATGAATGAACATGTTGTGGTATATGAATGTAATGGAATACTATTGTTCCATAAGAAAGGGGGAGCAGGTGGACTTTAGAAAAATCTGGAAAGATTTTCATGAACTGATGCTGAGAGAAGGAAGCAGAACCAGGAGAACATTGTACACAGTAACAGCAACATTATGCAACAATCGACTTTGTCAGACTTAGCTCTTCTGAGCAATGCAATGATGTAAGACAATTTCAAAAGTCTCGTGATGGCAAAATGCTCTCCACATCCAGAGAAAGAGCTGCGGAGTCTGAATGCAGACTGAAGCAGACTATTTGTCTCTCTTTTTTCTTGTGGTTTTTCCCTTTTGTTCTTATTCTTCTTTCATAATGTGACTAATGTGGAAATATATTTAATATGATCATATATGTATAACCTATATCAGACTGCATGCCATCTTGGGGAGGAGGATGGGAGAAAGGGTTGAAAATTTAGAACTCAAAATCTTATAAAAATGTTGAAAACTAAAACTTAATTAAATAATTAATTATATGTGTCAAATGGCACTCACGTTCAGGGTCACAGATTTAGGATGGACTAAGGAGAGGAACTGTTCCTAGCAATGTTATTCAAGGGTAAGGAGTGGTCACAAACCCTAAGCTTAGCAATAAGACAGGAGCAAGTTCAGAAGCTGGCATCAATTATACATACAGCTCTGACTCGGAGGTGTGGAGCAGGATGTCATTTCCAAACCCCAGACCAATTTGGAGCCTACGCCCATCAATTGTGGAATGACTAAAGAAGCTAAAGTATATAAAAGTGATAGAATTGTGCTGCAAGAAATGATGAAGGGAAAGGTTTCAGTGAAACCTGAGAAGACTTCCATGAATTGATACACAGTGAGGTGAGCAGAACCAGCAAAACAATGAATACAATAACAACATTGTAAAGAAAAACAACTATGAAAGACTTAGGAACTCTGATCAGGTTAATGACCAGCCATGATTCTAGAGGACTCATCATGAAACACGCTATCTAACTCCTGACAGAGAGGTGACAGAGTACTAAGACTTTTTTGGACATGGCTAATGTGAGAAATTTGTTTTGTTTAACTATACATGTTTGAAAAATGACTTCTGCTTTTATTTCCTCAGTTCAGGGCATGGGGAGGTGGGAAAGAAAGAGGATGAATTTTGGCTGATTGGAAAAAATTTCTAAATAATAATAAAATACACAGAATGAGATAAATTTTTAAACATAGTCAATGTGGGAATCTTTTTTATTAACTGCATATTTGGGTTTTTTTAGTTTTGTTTTATTTCTCAGTGGAGGTAGGCTGACAAAAGAAAAATACTCATTTTTTTTTAAAAGATCCAAAGTGATTCTAAGAATGCTTCCTTGATTCATTCCCTTACTAGAGGATAAAGTAGGAAGAACATATCAATTCTAAAGCACCTAGCCATGTTATCAATGTGAAATCATTTTTCATCTCTTGGATGTCATCTTCCTGGTCAGAAGGCTGAACACAGCATTAATTATAAACTATCATATGTATTACGTAGACACTCACTGCTGCTCAACTTTTCACCAGTATCAACATCTAAGCCAATCCATTACATCTGCTTTGGGGTCTTAAAAAGACAGATACAAGGCATTAAATGCTGAACACAACAGGCCTCTATTTGATGTGTTTTAACAGACAAAAGGGAATGCTCACAGCTTAAGTTGAGACATCTAGAGAGTAAGAGAAGGGGGCAAGGATACATCTGGATCATGTCACCAGAGGGACATGTATGCCACCAGATTCCCTAGAGAAGTAAGATATATCCACAGATCACTCAGCTCAATGTAAGAGTGCTTGCCTTGAGCAAGATGGTTGAAAGGTAATGGGCAGGGGATGGAACAAAAAGCCAGAAGGACGTGGGAACAAATTTTGCTTCAAACACTTACTAAGTGACCCATGATAACCTCTCAAAGCTTTCATTTCCTCATCTATAAAATGATGGGATTGGACCTGATGGCCTCTAAGGTCTAACTTTAAATCTATGTTCCTATGAGCTTCAGGTCATAGCAAAACAATGAGCCCCTGAAAGGGTGACCTCCAAAACCTTCTCCTAGGCAATATACCAGGCTCTCATCACTCTTCCCAGTTAGGGTATGACTTGTTGGAGAGCTATCCTATACAGCAAGAGTGTTTGCCAATGGAGGAGGTGAAAGGGTCAAGGGTGATATACAGGAAGGAAGAGAAAGCATGGCTACAGTAAACACAGCCTTTCAAAAGAAAATAATGTGTTGACATATACTTTTTATATTGCCAACATATTAAGCATTACACATTATAATCAGAAAAAAAGGCCCTACCAAATTCAAAATAAATTCAGCCTAACAGTTTCAAAGGCTGCCATGCTGGTCAAAGCGACTGGTTGTACAGAGTGAGGAATAACGAAGAGTCCAACTTTTCTTTGGAGACAACTCCAAGATTAGAAGCACATGGTGATAGAACAAAGGTGGTGCTAGTAAGAGAATTGGAGAACTTAGTGAGGAAGATCACAGAATCACAAAACTTCAGAAATGGAAGGGAATTCAGTAGCCATGTAGTCCTAACAGTACTTGACCATGACTCCCCTCTACAACAACCCAGAAAACAATCAGCCGGCCTTTGCTTGAAGACTTACAGTAAGGGTAGAAATCCATTAACTCCAGAGGGAGCCCATCCACTTTTGACAGAAAAACCCATTAACTACAGAGGGAACCCATTCCAATTTTGGATAGCACTGGTAGGAAGTTTCCCTTTATATGAGCCTAAATTTGCTTCCCTGCAAGTTGCTTCTTGTTCTGGCCATCGACTCTCAGTGGGCCCCCATTTCTTCTGCACAACAATCCTCCTACTCTTCCCTGACTAACTCTTATCACAGTTCCCATGGCCGCTGTCCCAAACCTTCTCTTTTCTGGTCTCCTGCACTGTTGCAACTCTCCCCCCAGCTGTCTTCAGTTTATACTACACTGGGAAAAATTAATGCCATCCAAATGGAGTTCCATAAGCAATTCAAACTCAACATATTCAAAAATTATATTTCCTCCCAAACCTTTTACCTTTTAGCCATGCTATCAATACAAAACTACTTTTCAAAAGGATAGCATGGCTACACACTTTAGAATCCTTATGTCCTTTCTATTTTAGCCTCCAGCAAGGGAATGAATCAAGGAATCATTCTAAGGATCACTTTGGCTCTTTTAAAAAAAAATTAATATGCATTTTTCTTTCCTCACCCACCTCCATTGAGAAATAAAACAAAATTTTAAAAAATTGATATGTACAGTTCATAAAAAGTTCCCACATCGTCCATGTGTAAAAATTTATCTCGTTCTGCATATTTATTATAATTCAGAAATTATTTTCCAACAAAAAAATTCATCGTCTCTTCCACCTCTCTACCCCCTGAACTGAGAAAGAAAAGCAAAACTCTTTGTAAAAACATGTATAGTTTAGGAAAAAAGTTTTCCAAACTGGCATATTCAAATAGGAAGACTCAGTCTGTACTCTGTCACTTCTCTATTAGGAGTCTGGTAGCATGTTTCCTAAAGAGTCCTCTATAATTGTGGTTGGTCATCCAGAATTTCTTTTTCTCCTCAGTTGCATATTTCACCCAAACATGATCTGCTACCATACTCTCCTCCTTTGCCTCAGTCTAGAACAGCAGTTCTCCACCTGTGGGTTATGTTCAGTTTGTAACAATGAAAATACATCCTGCATACCAGATAGATTCATAACGGTAGCAAAATTAGTTATGAAGTAGCAACGAAAATAATTTTATGGTTGGGGGTCACCACAACATGAGGAACTGTATTAAAGGGTCACGGCATTAGGAAGGTTGAGAACCACTGGTCTAGAAGGAAGACTTGCCCTACTCTTTGCCAATATCAACCTCATTAACTGTTAAGAGGAACAGTTGGAAAGATCAATCACCTTGGCATCTGAATGAAGGATGAGCTGAAATGGAGAGATACTTCAGGCTGAGATGAACCAGAAGACTGCTGTAGTAGTCAAAGTGAAGGCAATGAGAGTCTCAGTGAGGAAGGTGTCTGCACTGGGTGAGAGGGGTGGAATACAAACAAGAAATGCTGTTAAATGACAAGATTCAGCAGTGGGTTAGATATGTAGCATGAGTGAGTGCAAGGGTTTGAGGCAGACACCAAAATTATAAGCCTAAGTAACTGGGTGGATGGCAGTGCCCTCTGCATTAACAGCAAAGTTCAGAAGGGAAAAGGGATGGGAAGAATATGTTTTGAAAATGCCGAGTTTGAAATGTTTATGAAACATCCAGTTTGAGATATCTAAAAACAGAGAAGCATGACTATAAATCAGGAAAGACTAGGGCTAGATACATAGATCTGGTTAGCATCTGAATAGAGAGGATCATTGAACCTCTGGGAGCTGAAGAGATCACTAAGGGAGACAGCAAACTAAAAAGTGAAGGGGAGCTAAGATGGGGTCATAGGAACAGTCACAGTTAGTAGGCACAACATGGATGAAGGACTGGCCAAGCCACCAACCAGGGATTACAGAAGTGAAGTCAAGTAGGAGGAAAATCAGTGTGATGAAAAACTAGACAGGAAAGTGTATCCGGAAGGTGATGGTGTCAAATGCTGCAAGAAAGATCAAGATGTGTCAGGATTAAGGAAAAGTCATACTGTACGGCAATCAAGGCGCCTCTAGTAAATCTGGAGAGGGCATCTAACTTTCCTCGACAGCTGCCCAACTCATATTCCTGAAGCCCATCTGATCAAGAAGTGTCAGAGGCTCCTCATTTCCTTTAGGATAAAATATATTCTGCTTTGTTGGTTCCTTTAAGCACCTGTCTCTCTTCGTTTCTAGGCAGATGACTCAATGTCCCCCCTCACAAACTCTTCACTTCGGCCAGACTAGGCTATTTGCTGGTCCCCAATCATGACCTTTTATCTCCCTCACTATGTCTCTGCATAAACTGGACTATTCTCCCTCCTTATCTTCACTTCTTAGAATCCTTTCAAAGGTCAGCTCAAGGCTACCTCTTCAAGAGGCCTCTTCTAATTTCCTAAATCATTAGTGACCCCGGTCACTTTGTATATATTTTGTATATATCCTACACTGACTTATCTGTGAACATGTTGTAACCCTCAGTAGAAAGGAGGTATTTGGGAACAAGAGTGCTTTCAAACATCACTAACAGTGCCTCAATATGCCAATCACAACATAAATCAATTATTTATTAATTGTTTGCTATTCCACACTCAGGTTCCAGGTCTGATATTACTGTAACTTCCTATGTCACAGTAAGATAAATGGCGTAATGCTTTTTTATTTTAATTTTACATATCTGGAAAATCAATCTGTCAAGCATTTATGAAGTACCCACTATGTGCTTAGCACTGTCCTCGGTGCTGAGGATACAAATATGAAAACTTAAGTTACTCAAAAGGTCTAAAGATGGCACCATATGAGAGCCAGTAGACAGAATTGAAGAGACTCTTCTAGAGACAGAAAGACTTAATTAGGGGAAGTATAGGAACTATCCTCAAACATCCGAAGACCTATCATTTGGAAAAGGGATTAGATTTGTTCTTCTTAACCCTAAAAGAACAATGGGTAGAAATAACAGAGAAGCAGATTTAGGCTTGATGTAAAGAAAAACTCCTTAACAATTAGTTAGAAATGGAATGGTCTGTCATGGGAAACAATGGGGCCTGCCCTTCACCAGAGGTCCTTCAGCAAAGACTAGGCGTAGCTATAAGCTATATTGGGTATGTTAGAGAGAGAACACTTGTTCAGATGTAGGCAGTACTTGGTGGTGTCTAAGGTCTTTTACAACTGAGACTCTGGAACTTCCTGATCCCTACTGACCCCATTCATCCATCCTAAATGAAACTCTTGTCTCTCCACTCAAGTTTTCTTAAAATACTTTCTCTGCATCTCACTTTTGCCCCTATTATATACTTAAAATTACTAGGTAGGCACTTAATGCTTAAACGAATTACAACATATGAGGGGGGAATCTTCACAACAAAAGGGTAGGGGAAGCTTTCTGTCTCTTTGCAAACAATCAATCTTATTCTTTTTAAGACGTCAGCTCAAATTACTAATATAAGAGCTAAGAGTATCCAACATGGCCAGATCAACTTAATATCACGGACCAAGCAACAGAATATCTAATAAAATCTACTACTGAGACATACTTTTTGACCTCTTCTACAGAATATGATTTCAGGTTCCTTTCTTTCTAGACCAGGAAATATAATAGCATAATGGTTG
This sequence comes from Pseudocheirus occidentalis, assembly GCA_028646575.1. Classification (NCBI taxonomy): domain Eukaryota; kingdom Metazoa; phylum Chordata; class Mammalia; order Diprotodontia; family Pseudocheiridae; genus Pseudocheirus; species Pseudocheirus occidentalis. Next base: position 315,611,024 of record CM053594.1, read on the forward strand.
TTCAGTCTTTTTTTTTTTTTCAGTTATGTCTGACTATTACTGACCCCAGTCGGGGAGTTCTTGGCAAAAGATAATTTGCTGTTTCCCTCTCCAGTTCATTTTACAGATGAAGAAACTGAGGCAAACAGGGTAAAGTGACTTGTCCACAGTCACACAGCTAGTAAGTGTTTGGGGCCAGATTTTAACTCAGAAAGATGATCCTCTCTATCTCCAGGCCCAGAACTCTATCCACTAGATGCTCTACCTAGCTTCCCAGTGTAATGGCACTGGAGTCTAAAAAGTTTACCATTTGCATAAGATAATAGCAATAACCCAAAATAAAGGAGAAAAGACTAACTTTCAGAATGGAAATGTCACTGTTCACCATAAAATAACTTATTAACCATAAGTTTCTTTCAGATATGAAAGACATTGCATCATGATGTTATCCCCGACATCTCTTCATCATGCTACCTAACCACTAGCTGGCATTCTCATTCTCATTTTCTCATGAGCTTAAACTCCATCCATCCCCAGCTCTCCAGCCTTGACAAGTGAGTTTTCTCTTTATTTTGCCCAGTCAGGCTTCCACACCACTTCCTCAGCACCACGTCCCCAGCAGCTCTCCATGTGTATGTGTCCCCAGCCACCATTCCCCTAGCCAGCTCTCTTGTATGCATGGTTTTCCCCTTTTAAAATGTATGCTTTTTAAGGACAGGAATTGTCTTGCTTCCTTTTATTTAAATCTTAAGAACTTAGAGCAATGTCTGGCACATTGTTGTTCCACAACATGCCAATGCTGTCCCTGGGATTTTCTTGGCAAGAATACTAGAGTGGTTTGCCATTTCCTTGTCCAGCAGATTGAGGCAAACAGAGGTTAAGTGGCTTGCCCAAGATTGCACAGCTAATAAGTGTCTGAGGCAGGATTTGAACTCAGGTCATCCAGATTCCAGACCCAGCACTCTATCCACTGAGCCATCTAGATGCCTCATGTGGCACTTTGAAAGTATTTAATAAATGCTTTATCTCTCTAGTTTGTTTCCATGCTCCATATTAAAATAATAGCATTAAAATGATTCATACTCATCTGTGATTTTATTTGGAACATAAAATCAGTTTTAACCTATACAATGCTATTTTTAAATAAAACCATAAACATGGCCATTAGAAAAAGCATTGGCACACTTCTAAGCACCAGAGTAAGCAAGGGGAATCAGAGGAGAACAACCAACCCTACGGTAAGTTCTTAATAACCTTGCCCTCCTAACTAGGGGGTCTTCAAAGCCTACTTCCTAGGCTAATAGTAGATACTGCTGAATCTCTCTGTTATTTGCTTAAGAGAAGAGAAAATGGAAAACAAACTTCCAGTTAGGATCCCTGACCCACTGAACTATAAAATGAGGGTGTTGGACTCAATCTCTACTGTCCCTTCCAACTCAAAATCTATAATTCTACGAAATTTCCCAATGTGGTTTCAGATCTGCTTTAGGGAGAGGTCCCTTAGAGGTTCTCTGGTCCTCAGCCTGAAAGAAAAGGCTGAGCATATTTTCCTACAAATATGTCTAAATTTAATAGGAAGATTATCTACTTTGGGCCCAACTATGTAGCACCAGGCCTGGAGTTAGCAAGACTCAATCTTCCTGAGTTCAAATCTAGTCTCAGATACTTAATAGCTGTGTGACTCTGGGCAAGTCATGTAACCCTATTTACCTCAGTTTCCTCATCTGTAAAATGAGCTCAAAAAGGAAATGGTAAACCACTCCAGCCAGTATCCTTGCTCAGGAAATCCCAAATGTGGTCATGAAAAGGTGGACACAACTGAAAAAATGACTGATAACTGATCTACTTTCTGTCAGTCCCTTTTTCAGAAAAAAAAAAATCCCATGTGGGTTAAATTTTGCCATATGTGCATTCTCTACTAAGAGAGCTGACAAATATCCTGGAGAATCCTAAAGAACTGACTGTGGCAGCCCAAAAGGAGAAGTAGACACGTCCCATCAGACTTCCAATCACAATAAATCTAGAACACTTAATTCACTACTAGTGATAAGGAAGACAAACCCCGGTAGATCATTAAAATACAGGTAGTATCAAGCATCACCAAAGCCAACGGCCTCTTCTCAGTCCTCACCCTTCTCAGGGCTTTGGCAACACTGAGAACTGCTCATTCCCCTGAATGGCCACTCATCTGATGCCACTCCTCTCACACATTCCTTCCTCCTTGGATTTCTGTGACAGCGAGTCTCTCCTGGTTCTCTTCTCTCCTCCTTCTCAGCCTTCTTTGTCAGGTTATCATGCGGGTCCTCACCCTTCCTCCCTTAACTAGAGTATGCCCTCGAGTGGTCTTGTGCCCTCTCTTATCACTTTAGACTCTCTATGAGTCTATCATCTCCCATGGGTTGAGCTTGCATCTCAATGTGACATAATAAAATGCTTGTTGAATATTCAGTGCATGTTGTTCAGGAATGTTAGTGAAGCCAGGCTTGATGGGACACACCTGTAATCCTTTCTACTAGGGAAGCTGAGGATGGTGGATTGGTTGAGCTTGAGAGTTGAGTTGTATGCAGCTTAAGTGGGTGGGGTGTCTACACTATGTTTGTCACCAACATAGGGAGCCCCAAGGAAGGGGGACCTCCAGGCTGACTAACAAGGGGCAAGTTGGCCCAAATCAGAAACAAAATAGGTCAAAGATCCTATGCATTCACATCTAAGAGTAGCTGCTGAACTTCTAGCCTGGGAGAAATAGGAAAATACCGTCTCCAGAATGCATTCATTAAAAGTATTCAAATCAATAAACAAAATATTAAGCACCTACTCAGTATAGGAGAGTGGTATGAGCTAGGCACAGCGGATAGAGTGCTAAGCCTAGAGTTAGAAAGACCCATCTCTTCCCAAGTTCAAATGTGGCCTCAGACACTTCCTAGCTGTGTGACCCTGGGCAAGCCACTTCACCTTGTTTGTCCCAGTTTCCTCATCTGCAAAATGAGTTGGAAAAGAAAATAGCGAATCGTTCCTATATCTCTGACAAGAAAATGCCAAATGGGGTCGCAAAGAGTGGGACGCCACTGAAAGGAATGAACAACACAAAGAGAAGAAAGGCACTGGGCGCTGGGGAAAATGACATTGGATTTGGAATCAGAGAACCAAGGCTCAGATTCCCAGCTCCACCCACCACTACTAGGCCTGTCCTTGGGCAAGGGTCTTAACTGCTGTAAGCCATAAAACAAGGGCATCAGACTGGAGAAGTTCTAAATCCTCCTCCATCTGGAAAAGTTCTCTGCCAGGCACAAGGAGCTGGGGATATACCAGCTCCTAATAACAATTCACTCTATACCACTTTATAGTTGCAAAGCACTTTAGATACATGATCTCATGACTACCAGTGAGGCAAATGGTTTTATCTCCATTATACATCACGAAACTGAGGTTCCAGGAAGTTATGCCCTGCTCAATAAGAACAGCACTCACATTTATAGTTTGCTTTAAGGCAGGCGTACCAAATCCAAATAGAAACACATCCCTGGGGGCCACCTATCGACTTAGAAAACTACATATTAACATTGTCGGTGTTGGGGTGTAATTCTATTTATTTTGCTAAATATTTCCCAATGACATTTTTAATCTAGTTCCTGGAAGTTTTGTGGGCTTTGGGCACTGAGTTTGACAGCTCTGCTTGATGGTTTACACACCTTTCTCCCATCAACCTTACGAGGCAGGCACAAAAAATATTACTGGTTCCATTTTATAGAAGAAGAAATTGAGTCAAAGAGAGGTCCAATGACTAACCACACAGTCACGTGGCTAATAAATGGAAAAATGAGGAGTTAAACAAAGGTCCCTTAAATCCAAGTGGTCTGCTTTCTTCACTGTCCCATGATGCTTCCGCTTTCAAGCTTATATGGTTAGTAAGTAATTGACTCTGGATTTAAGTCTTCTTACTCCAATAGGGAACTCACTTTTTTTAAGCAAGCAAGAAAACATTAGCACTTACTATAGATCCAACATTTTGTTAAACACTGAGGTTACAAAGATAAAAACAGGGAACTCTGTACTAACTGTATCACTGTTGATATTAAATACCATGCCTTGATCAAAAAGAATGTATTTAGCAAATATTTAGGGTACTTACTAGGTATATGGAAGTGTTCTGGATGCTATGTGAGATGTAAAAACGAGGAAGGGATGGTCTCTGCCCTCAAGGAGTTTAAAAACTACTATTTGGTAGATGAATGGAAAGCCCACCTTACCTAACACAGGGCAGAAAATTAGTCTTTTCTTAAAGTTCAGATTGACGATTTCACTGGCGTGGAGAAAACTCCCTCTAACAAAGCAGATTAGGATCTTACACTGAAACTCATAGCCAAAGAGATTTGCCTAGGCCCACAGAATTGCCCTCAGAAGACACAGTCAGTGGGTGGCAAAGATGGAGATTTAAATCTACTCTCTTTCTGAGCAAGGTCTAATCTGTTTTCTCCACCATAGCTGCTTCACTTTGGGTACTATGCAAAGCTATTTGGACAAAAGAAGGAAGAACAGTCAAATCCAATTTGAGATTTGGGAACGGAGAGCAAAAGTGGAAGAAATCTGGGGAAGGGACCGGTAGTGGCAGCCTTGGAGAAAAGAGCATGTAAAAAAAAGCTTCAGACTGATTATTAACCAGTAGTTTTTTCACACCCAGGTTTTTCTCTCATCTATCTGGCAGATGCTTCACAGGTTCCTTTATCTCCCAGGTCACGCCCTCTATCTGTACGTGTCCCTCAGAGTTTGGCCCTCAGACCCCCTTCTGTTTCCCCCACCCCAGACTTCACTTGGTGATCTCATCAACTTCCATGGATTTTAATTATCATCTCTATGCTGATGATTCTCCAGTCTAACCTGCCCCAGTCTCTCCACTGGTCTCCAATCTCACTTTCCAGCTGTCTTTAAGACATCTCCAGTCCCACATCTGGCAGACTTCTTACACTCAATATGTCTTAAACAGAACGGATCATCTTTCCCCCTTTACGCTGCCCCCTCCAACTTTCCCTATTACTGTAGGAGGCAACACCATCCCCCCAGTCCCTCAGGTTCACAACCTAGGAGTCATCCTGGATTCCTCACTGTCTCCCTAACCCCCATATCCAAGCTGTTGCCTAGAACCATCAATTTCACCCTTTCAGCATGTCTGCAGAAGGCCCCCTTCTCTTCTCTGACATGGCCACCGTTCTGTTACAGGTCCCCAGCCCCTTATGCCTAATCTATTGTAATAACCTGCTGATGGGTCTGCCTGTTCCAAGCCTCTCCTCATTCCAGTCCACTCTCCATTCAGCCATCAAAGTAATTTTCCTAAAACATCAACCTACCCCTCCCATTCTACTGGCTTCCTAAATCCTCCAAAAGAAGATGCTGAAATACTGTTTATCATTCAACCTAGCCCCTTCCTACCTTTCTAGTCTTCTTATACCTTACTCCCCAACATCTGCTCTTCAATCTAGTGACAATGGCCTTGTGGCTGTTTTAAGAGCAAGACACTTGGGGCGGCTTGGTGGCTCAGTGAATAGAGCACCATCAGGACCTGAGTTCAAATACGACCTCAGACACTTAATGCTTACTAGCTGTGTAACCTTGGGCAAGTGGTTTAACCCCAATTGCCCTGCCTTCCCCCCTCCAAAACAAGCATTAAAAAAAAAAAAAAAGGATCCTCCATCTCTCAGCTCCAGGCATTTTCTGTAGAATGCTCTCTCTCCTCTCTTCTGACTACTGATCTCCCTTGGCTTCCTTTAAATCCCAATAAAATCCCACCTCCTACAGAAAACTTTTCCCAACCCCTCTTAATGCTAGTGTCTTCTCTCTGCTAATTACTTCCTATTTATCCTGTAAATAATTATATGTATGTGTGTGTGTGTGTGTGTGTGTGTGTGTATAAATAGTGCATACTGCAAATTTGTGTCCCCCATTAGAAGGTAAGCTCCCTGAGGACAGCGACTATCTTTGGCCCCTTTTTGTATCCCCAATGCTTAACCCTGTGCTTAGTATATAGTAGGTTCTTAATAAGTGTTGAATAATTGATTATGACAAAGAAAGACAAAAATGAAAAATAGATTGGAAAAGAAATAAAGGGCAGAGGAGATTGGGGGGGGGGGACATTAAAGAGAATATATTTGCAATAAATACAACTCAGGTGTCTCTAAAATAGGCTGTATCATTCACAAAGCTCAATTTTCCCTTACATGTTTAACACTAAACAACTTATAAAGAGAAACATAAAGAGTCCCTGAAGCAGCAAACATTTTTTAAGACATGTACAACTAATCTATTTAAAAACTGCTTCTACCTACTGCATTTTCAAAACATAAGCTGTAGCCACATAAGTCCCCCCCTTTAATATTTCACCGAGTTCTAATACCTACAACTAAACTGAAATTAATCATTATGAAGAGCCTAAGCCAACCAGAGAAATAACCGTATTTTTATGGGCACAAAAACCTAAACACGCTTGAATTATATGCCCCCCAAAACCATTTACAAGCTTTAAAAAGATTAGGCTACCCAAATTAATTTATTTCTTTCATAATATTTCAACAAAACAAACATTTATTAACTGCTTTCTATGGGCAAAACACTGTGGAAGATACTGTGAATGTTTCAGCTACACATAACTCAGGAGTTGTCTTTTAAAAATAAACAAGGTTTTGTCTTTTTTTTTCTATTTTTCACTGTGAAGGCCACTTCAGCCAAAGTGACATAAGTCAGGCAGTCAACAAGCATTTATTAAGCACCTACTAAACACCAGCCACTGTGGTAGGGACACAAAGAAAGGTGGAAAACATGGTCCGTGCCCCAGGCACTCCCATTATATTGTGGTAGAAAACATGAAAATAACCATGTGCATACAGGATGGACACAGAATAAAAAGAAGGTAAAAAGAACTAGCAGCTAAACAAATAGGGAAAGGCCTGAAGAAGGCTGAACTTAAGATCATGAGACTTGACGAAAGTCTAGCGAGTTAGAAGGCAGGGATGAGGAAGGGAAACGTCCCAACCAGGGGGTGTACAGAGCCAGAGCAAAGTGGAGAAACAGCATCACATGTGAGAAACAGAAAGCAAATGCTTGGGAAGCCGGATCAGAGCAAGGTGTGGATCAGTCTGGTGCGGCCACACTGGCTGAATCCTGGTACTACCCAGGAGGCTGAGGATGGTGGATCTCTTGAGCTCCAGATTCTGAGCTACCACTGAGTTAAGCCAGTGTCAAGGTAAGTCCCACACCGAAAAGGAGGTGGGGAAAGGGGGAATCGGCTGCCTAAAGGGAAACAGACCTGCCCGGGTCTGCTAAGGAGGTCGAAATTCTGGTAAATTGTTAGTGGGACAGGCCCAAGAGTAACCCCAGCAACTCTAGCTGAAACAAGAATAGAACACCCAACTCTCAAAAATTAAAATTTAATTTAATTTAATTTAAATTTTAAAATGCAATACAATAAAAATGAAATAAATAAAATAAATAGACCTGAAAACAAGGGTAATTCAGATCAAAGTAAGTTCTTTTACGTCTCACACCTTTTTTAATTCTCGGGGTTGTTGTTTAATCATTTTCAGTCCACGTCCAACTCTTCTTAACCCCATCTAAGGTTCTCCTGGCAGAGATATTGGACTGATTTGTCATCTCTCTTTCCTCCTCATAAGAACACTGAGGCAAAAAAGGATGAAGTGACTCATCCAGCGTCCCACAGCTGGTAAGTGTCTGAAGCCAGATTTGAACTCAAACAGATGAGTATTCCCGCCTCCAGCCCCAGTACTCCAACCACGGTGCCACCGTGCTACCATTTATTCCTACAATATAGCTCAGCGTCAGAACTTGACCATAGTGCCCCTGGCAGATTATCAACAGATAATTATTTAATGAATGAAAGAATTCAACAAATGAAGGGTCTTTTAAATGTTGTTTCAGTTCTGACAAGAGTTCTGAGCTAACTAAGTTAAGGGAGGTATCACAACCCAAATGTTCCAGATGCCACAGTCCAGGAGAACCCCAGTGTTTCCTTATGCCCAGTGACCTCAGAATTTCTAAGCTTCCATTCATCCAACGCCGACGATGAGAGGGTGGTGTGGACAGAAGGTACACACCCAGAATTCAGCTAACACCCCAAGCTCTAACATGGGATGACCAAAATATCTGAGAGCGAACAGCAACGCTGCAGAGGAAGGTAAGACCTCCTAACTACTGTCTACATGCCGACGCTATACCTTCCACAATTCTTCATAGAACCACCAAACTGGAGCCACAGTAAAAATGTCATTCAACTTACATAATTCTTGTCCCAGCTATACCACCATCAGCCATATAGCCCTGAAGAGATCAAAGGGGAAAGAATCCATATATGTACAAAAATGCACATCTGTACAAAAAAAAGTGCTGCTGTAACATTTTTCTTGTAGCAAAGAACTGGAGAACGGTCAAATAAAATACAGTATATGATTGCAATGGAATATCATGCTATAAGAAATGACAGAATGGATGGATTTAGGAAAACCTGGGAAGACTTATATTTACTGCTGAAGAGTAAAGGAAGCAGAAATAGAACAATTTATACAATGACTACAGCATCATAAAGAAAAATAGCCTTGGGGAGGCTAGGTGGTACAGTGAATAGAGCACTGGCCCTAGAGTCAGGAGGACCTGAGCTCAAATATGACCTCAGACACATGACACTTATTAGATGAGTGACCTTGGGCAAGTCAATTGGCCTGCCCTCTCCCTTCAAAAAAAAGGAAAAACAGCTTTGAGAAACTTAAGACCCTTTAACCCACCAATAGTACTACTGGGCGTATATCCCAAAGGCATCAAATAAAAAGAAAGAGGACTTAAAATATACAAAAATACTTACAGCAGTTTTTATGGTGGTAAAGAACTGGAAATTGAGGGGATGTCCATCAACCGGAGAATGGCAGGACAAGCTGTGGTATATGATTGTGATACATGCCGTAAGACATGACAAGCAGGATGCTCTCAGAAAAGCTTGGGAAGACTTAGATGAACTGATGCAAAGTAAAACGGGCAGAGCAGGGAGATCACTGTGCAGTCACAGCAATGTTGTAATGATGATCAACTGTGAATGACTTAGCTACTGTCAGCAATATAATGATCCAAGATGATTAATCCCAAAGGACTCAGGATGAAAAAATGCTATCCACTTCTAGAAAGAGAAGTGACGTAGTCTGAATGCAGAGAGAAGTACACTTTTTTTTTTTACTTTATTATTCTTGGGGTTTTGGTCTTCATCTTTTTTTGCAATATGTTAATACTTAAATGTTTTGCATAACTATATATATGTGTGTATATACATATGTGTATATGTATATGTGTGTATATGTGTGTGTGTATGTAATCCATATCAAATTGTTTGCTTTCTCAAGGAAGGGGATTGGGAGGAGGAAGGGAAGGATAGAATGTAGAATTCATTTGTTTTTAAATGCTAAAAATTTTAGTTTACATATAATTAAGGAAAAAATAGAATAAAAAATTGTTTAATTTTAAAGAAAAAGAAAACTTTAAGAACTGATTCATTCAATGGTCAACCACAAATGAAACAGGCAACAGGCTTCCCACTGCTTGAAAGAGAGGTTACAGACAAGATACAGCAGGAGTCATAGTTTTCCAGAGATGGTCAATATGTGGCTCTATTTCACATGACTATGCTAACTTAATGCAGGGGAAGTTTTGTTTTGTTTGGAGGAGAGGTATGTTTGAAGATAACTAAGAGAAGGAGGGCAAGTTATAAACAAAAAAAAGGAGAAGGTTTCAGTGAAGCATTGTGGAAAATACACAGAAGGGGATTTAGTGGGACAGCTTCTAGAACTAATGGGGTGAATTTAATACATACTTTCCAAAATAAAGCTGTATTAAGGAGACTTATTGTTTCATATATGATGTTCCCTTTCTGTTCTTTGTATATGGAAAATGTTCATGTTTGTTGGTGTTCGTCAAGTTTAGAATAACAAAAATAAAACAATTATTTTTTAAAAACTACTATTTTTATCCCATTATAGACCACTTCAAACATATGTTGAGATCTCTTTGAAAGGAAGAAACAAAACATGCAATGAGAAATAACATCAGTTATAAGCTTCTCTTAGGTTTTATACAAGCCACATATGGGACAAAAATACAAATAAAATTAAATTAAAAAATACAAATAAAATAAAATACAACTGACATTTTTTTATTTAAACACTCCTTTACCCCAGGCCTATTCCAAACCTCTCTACCAGACCTCCCCATCCCCCGTTCCTCTTCTAAAAGCTAGATACCCTGATTACCTTCCTTTCTACTTCGTGCCCACCTAAACCAAGTAGTGGGCTACTAGGTGGTACAGTGGATTGAGTGCCAGGCCTGGAGTCAAGAAGAACTGAGTTCAAATTAACTGTGTGACATTGGACAAGTCACTTAACCCTGTTTACCTCCATTTTCTCATCTGTAAAATGCGCTGGAGAAGGAAATGGCAAACCACTACAATATTTTTGCCAAGAAAAGCCCAAATTCAGTCACAGAGTGCCATCAGCTGAAAAAACGACAACAACAAGAAGCCTCTGCTTAGATCTCTGATAAGAAGGAGCCCCTCTGGGTCCCCTGAAGCAGCCCATCTCCATTTCTGGATGCTCTAATTGTTAGGAATTACTTTCTTATATCAGATCTAATGTTTACCCCTCAGCAACTTCCATCCAGTGCTCCGGTTCTGCCCTCTGGTGCCAAAAACAAATCTGATCTCTGTTCCATGAAATAGCCTTTCAAATGGTTGAAGGCACCTATCACGTCTCTCTAAGACTTCTAATTCCCAAATTTAACCATCCACATTTCCTTCAGGGGATCCTTATATGTCAAGAACTTGAACCGATTCTGATAGGGAAAAAAACACTATCCTGGTTTCTTTTTCTGCAGCTTATTACCTAGAAATAAACATTTCCCTAGTCCTGGCTAAGCAGCACCCACCCTGGAGTCAAGAAGACCTGAGTTCAAATCCAGCCTCAGACAAGTACTAGTTGAGTAACCTTAGGCAAGTCACTTCAGGCGTCTGCCTCAGTCTCCTCAGCTGTAAAATGGAGATAATATTCATCTCTCAGAATTGTTGTGAGGATCAGTAAGAAAATAATTGTAAAGCATTTAGCGCAGTGCTGGGTATATACTAAGCACTTATTAAATGCTTGCTCCCTTCCTTCCTTGGATGCCATTGATTTTAAAAACACATACACAAATACACAAAAAAAAAACCTCCAAAAAACACAAAAAAACAGAAACAAACAAACAAAAACACAGCAAAGAGTATAGGACCGTGTACAGGTCACTCTTCCAGAGTAAGGAGCCAGAGAGAGCTCAGCGGCCCAGGGTCACACAGCTAGGAAGGGTCTTCCTGAGTTCAGGACGAGCATTCATTCCATCCACCGGACCCCGGAGCTGTCCTAAATCTTAGTTGTCCTTCACATCGGCCTTGTCCTGCTGTTCAGTCTCGTCTGACTCCTCCAGATCCCATCCAGACTTTTCTTGGCAGAGGAACTGGAGTAATTTGTCATTTGTCCTTCTTGAACTCATTTTTACAGATAAGGAAACTGAGGAAAACACAGTTAAGTGACTTGCCCTGGGTCACACAGCCAGTACATATCTGAGGCCACATCTGAATTCAGGTCTTCCCGACTCCAGGTCCAGCATTCTATCCACTGAGGTAAAAAATCACTTAACCGCCTCAGTTTAAGGTTGTCTGCCTCAGTTTCCCCAAGGTTCTGCTGGGGATAAAGTTTGTGAGCTAAGGTTTGGAAAGTGCTTTGCAAACCTCAAAGAGCTATACAAATGCTATTATTACTTTCCAGTCCTTATCTATCCTATCCAATAAACATTTATTAAGCACCTATTATATTCCTGGCACTCAGCTAAACCCTTGGGAAACAATAAATAAAAATCCCTGCCCACAAAAATAGGCAGAGAATGAAGGGAGTCGGCTGGTTTACAAGAATCCTGAGGGTATCCAGCTCTCTGGAGTCCAAACCCAGCAGAAAAGCAGATGTAGATAGGGCGAGCTGAGAACCCAGCTCTCACCTCTTCCACAAGAACAGCTCAGGCGCGCTGTTTGACCCCAATTTTGTATTCAGGTAAAAACTAACAGGAATGAATCGGACTTGAGTGGCCCAGAGAAAAAGCAGGGAAGGTACCGATTAGGTCTCTCCAAGGTCAAGAGACACAAGGACCGTTTTTGATGGCCTAGACGCGGTATCACTTTGCCCCGGGAACAAAGGCAGGGGTGCACAGAGGTAAATCTAAACGATCACCGCAGGAAACCGAGCAAAGAGGGGTACCCGGCCTAAGACGTGAAGCAATGCGCGATTAGAACGGAAAACCGTTTTGCCACAGCCACAGGGATGTAGCAAGTTTCACTCAGGAAGGCGCACACCCAGTCCCAGTGAATGATAAACAGACTGAACATGGAACCAAACCGAATCGGGTTCTCTCCCTTAGCTGAGACTCTCTGACCATCAGGTCTGTTTAGCTTTAAAAAAAAAAAAAAGCTGCAAAACCAGATCACAAGATCTCAGGATTTAAACCTCGTTGGATCTGGAGATGCCTTTCCAAAAAAATCTCAGGTAGTCTTTATAATTTTTTTTTTAAGGTGGAATGGAGGAAATTAAGCGTCTGGAGCCCGTAGTCCTTTTCTTTTACCTGGACAGCTTAACTAACAGCTGGAGGATCATGCGGCCGTGCACCAAACTGGCTGGACTCCACATCTTACCATTCTTTACTCAAACATCAACAAAAAACAGGTACCAGAAGCAGCCCAGCCTCCATCCCAAACAAAGCAAGCGGAATGCAGATTGCAGAAATAAAGACTACGAACTGAATAAAGACTATCAACCACAAACAGGTCGTGTGCCCAAGAGAGCTCTTTCCCGGAGGAACTCAACCAAACGCAGCGCCCCCGAGCCGAGGCCCCGGGAGGCTCAAGCTCGCAGGAGGCGCTGGGAGTAGGGGCTGCTAGGTGGGCATCTGCACTGCAGGGACCGGGAGAAGTTGGCAGTGCCGGCCGCCGCCCTTCGAGAGCTTACCAGCTTCGTCGCGCGGTAGGGCCCAGGTCCAATTATTCGGTGCTCCATGCTCCGCCGCCCCCTCCTGCGGCGCCCCGCTGCGCCCCGGGCACGGGCGGGGGACGCTTCCCGGGGAGATTCCAAGCCCGGATGAGATGGGGCAATGAGAGCAGTTTGAATCCCGAGCCTGGAAAGACTCAGTGCTCTGATTGGGCGTTATGGGAGGGCACGTGACGAGAGCCTTACGTCACAAAGAGAACGCGGAACCCCGGGAATCGGAATCTAGTGATAGTAACCCCTCCCCCCCATGCATGTCCTAGTGCTGCTTATTTCTGAGGTTTCTAGTGCTTGCTCTCCTTTGCTCCTTCGCCCCGCACCTCGGGACAATGTCCGCCCCCTTCCCAGCCCTAATAAATTGAACTGCGGGCACATACATCTCTACTAAGGGGAAAGGGGACTCCTCTCCCCTCTTTCCGCCCCCTCCCACTCCGAACTGACAGACCGAGCTCGCTGTGCAGCTCCAGAATGGAGCTGATACTTAGAGGGGAGAGAAGAACAGAGAAAATGGGTGATCTGAAGAGAAAGCTCCTAGATCTGGGGCTGGAAGGGGCCCTAGAGGTCTCCAAGCTTGCATTAAGAGGCTGCTGGGTGCCAGGAACTGTTCTAAGTGTTCAAAGAAAAGAAAAGGCAGTCCCTGTTCTCAAGGGGTTCACAATCTAATGCGGTAGAACTTGCAAACACCTGTGTGCAGGCGCTATGCTCCAGACGAACTGGAGATAATAAGCAGAGGGAATGCACTAGCCTTAAGAGGAATCAGGAAAGGCTTCTTACAGAAGGTGAAGTTTCACCTGAGAAGGAAGCCTGAAGAAGGAGGGAGAGAATTTCCAGGCATTGGGAAAGGGGGGGGGGGGGGGAAGGTGGTTGGCAACCAATGAAAATGGATAGAATCTGGAAACCGGAACAACAAGCCCATTGTCACTGGGTAGGGTAGGGATTGGAGAGGAGACTAGAGGGGTGTAAATTATAAACAGGCCAAAAAAATTGGGGGGGATAAAGGGCCTCAGATGTCAAAAACCGGATTTAATATTTGATCCTGGAAATGATAGGGAGTCATTGGAGTTTATTGAGGAGGAGTAACGTGATCAGCCGTGATTTGTAGCAAGATCAGTTCTGTAGCTGAGTAGAGAGGATGCACTGGAATGGGGAGGGATTTGATGTAAAGAAACCTATCAGAATCCTGTTATGGTCATACTTATGATGGTGATAAGGGCCTGAGTGGTGGCCCTGTCAGAGGAGAGAAGGCATTTGTATTCAGAGTTGAGGAAACAGGACACAAGTACAAGGTAATAATAATATAGTTAATAATTATTTACACAGATAAGAAGTGGATAAGCTTAAGCATAGGGTGGTACATAGCCACTATGGATTTCTCCAGAAAACTGGAAAAAAAAATTTTGAAGTGAGTGATCTTAATCTAAGACATTCTCACACAATCACCCAATTATTGAATTGGAAGGTACCTCAAACGCTTAGTTCAACCTGTAACTGAGAAGGAATCCCCATGAACATACTCAACAAGTAGCTATCCTTCCCTTTCTTTTTTTTTTCACCCCTTCTTAAGTAAAACTTCTGCTGGAGGGTGGGAGGGGAAGCTACCTGGAGCTACCTCCAGAGGCAGCTTTTAGATGGCTCTGGACTATAAAAAGTTCTTCTTGACATCAAGCTCAAATTTGCTAAGTTGCAACCTTTTCTATCATCTAGGGTCAAACAGAACCAGCCTAATCCCTCATCCATGGCTAGCCCTTTGAATACATGAACAAGAATCTTCAAGAATCTTCTATTTATCAAGAATCTTCTCCATGATTGACATCGCCAGCTCCTTCAACCCATTCTTATTTGACACAGACTTAAAGCCCTTCACCATCTTGGATGGCCCCTGGATGTTCTCCAGTTTATCAAAGTCCTTCCTAAACTGTAGCACCAAAAACTGAAAATAATATCTGTTCTGATGAGGACAGAATACACAGGAATTTTTACCACCTTGTTCCTAGAAGGTCTGGGTTTTTTTAGTGCAACCCAAGATCTCAATTTTTGTTGCTAGCCAAATCTCACTAGTGACTCCTATAGAGCTTGAGATCCACTAACATACTTAGTTCCCTTTTCAGGTAAAATACTGCTTAACCATCCTAACCTCTCCCTCGACCCTGTGTTTGGGCAATGGATATTTAGAACTTTACATCCATTCATAGTGAATCTGATCTTACTAGATTCAGTGATATTCTAGCCATAAAAATTTTGAGGAATCCTGATTGTTATCCAGCACATTAGTTCTCCATCCCAATTTTGTGTGGTCAGCACATTTGATAACCAATCTGTCCAAAGATCCCTTGTTGGGGCTGCTTTTTCCCTTGCGTTTGTTCTGCTTTTTTCCCAGAATTTATTTTGCCAGAAACAGCTCATTACATTCTAACTTTGGGAGCTGTCATTTCCTCCTCAAAATTGTACAACTATGGGGTGGCTAGGTGGTGCAGTGATTAGAGCACCAGCCCTGGAGTCAGGAGGACCTGAGTTCAAATCCGGCCTCAGACACTTAACACAAAAACTAGCCGTGTGACCTTGGGCAAGTCACTTAACCCCAACTGCCCTCCAAAAGAAAAGGCAAAAAAAAAATTGTACAACTAACTGTTGATTCTCCTTAAAGAGATTAAATTAAAAGGGCTGAATTATTGTTCTCTCTCTGTGTTCCCCAAAATTCCTCCCTTTAAGTGTAGGCAGAATTTATAACTCTCTAATTTTCCCAGGTCTTGTCCTTAAAAAAATCTTTATTTAACCTTGCCATCCCTTCAAGTTATCATCCTATATGACTTTGTTCCTTGTCTCTATTTCTTTTGGGGATCTTTTTCAAGAGGTGATTGAAGAATTCTTTCCATTTCTATTTTGTCCCCTGGTTCTAAAATATCAAGGCAATTTTCCTTGAGAATTTCTTGAAGGATGCTTCCTAGGTTCTTTTTTTGATCATGACTTTCAAGTAGTACAATAATTTTTAAATTGTGTCTTCTGGATCTATTTTCCAGGTCAGTGATTTTTTCAAGGAGATATTTCACATTGCCTTCTATTTTTTCATTTGTTCAGATCTGTTTAATAGTATCTTGATTTCTCATAAAGTCATTTGCTTCCATTTGCTCCACTCTAATTCTGAAGGAATTATTCTCTTCAGAAAGCTTTTGAGATTCTTTTTCCATCTGGCAAATTCCACTTTTTAAGGCATTCTTCTCCTCATTGGCTTTTGGGGCCTCTTGCCCTTTGAGTTAGTCTATTTTTTAAGATGTTATTTTCTTCAATCAGGTTGTTGACTCTCTTTTCATGATTTTCTTGCATGATTCTCATTTCTCTTCCCGATTTTATCTCCACTTCTCTTATTTAGTTTTCAAAATCCTTCTTAAGTTCCTCTATGGCTTGTAACCAATTTACATTTTTCTTGGAAGCTTTTGGTGTGGGAGTTATGACTTTGTTCTCCTCCTCCGGTTCCATGCTTTGATCCTTTTTGTCCCCAAAAAAAGGAATCTGAAGTTGGATTGCTGAGGTTGGTTTGCTTCCTTTGCCTTCTCATGTTGCCAGTCAATTAACTTGATTATTGAGCCACAATAGATCTCTGCTTCCTGGGGGGAGAGCTTTGCCCCAAATCACTGAGGTTTTTGCAGCTGCCAGAGCTATTAGGAGACTGCTCTGTCTGCAGCCCCCATCGGCTTTGGCTCACTGGTCACACACCTCAGGACCACTACCCAAGACCATGATCCCAATCCAGGCAGGTTAAGGCAAGGGCACTTAGCCTCTGAATGATTGCCAAGCTCTGAAAGAGCCACGTGGAGGTGGCTACAGGGACACTTGCTGCTGCTATCTTGCCCTGGGGGCAGTCAGGTGGACCCGCTTCTCTCCCCCAAATTTAGCTGAGTTCCACTGACCTTTCACTTTATACTTGGTTCTTATGGGATGATAATTCTGGAAACTGCCTCAGCTGCTGGTGATCCATTTCCCCGAATGCTCCAGCTACAGCTTGTCCTTACTACCTTGGGGCTAAGCTGTGTTTTCAGGCCTGGCTGGTTTCAGCTTCTAATGCTCTATGATGAGCCCTTCCCGTATGCCTGATGGGATACCTTCTGCGGAAGATGTGTTTTTCTTTACTTTTATGGGTTCTGGAGCTCTAAAATTTGTTTAGAGACATATTTTATAGGTTTTTGAGGTGGTTATGGGGGGAGGGGGCAGAGCTGCAGAGTTCTCTTGCTTCTACACCACCATCTTGATTCTACCCCCTATCCCCTACCTCCATTTCTTGGCCTTTCATTTACTCCTTAGTTCCTTATGATCTGGCATTAGTCTCTACCAGTAGGTTCAAACTACTCTAAGGTTTCCAAATATCTCTTATTCACAAAGGCCAATGGCCTTTTCTTAAACATTGTCTTGTTTTTATTCTCTGAAGCATTTAGCTTGGTTTATCACCCCCTCCTCCTGAATAATTCCTCTTACCTTAAAAGATATAGCTCTCTCCTATTTTTCTCTTCTCTTTGCTAAATTTGTGGAAGTAGTTACTCCAAGAGTCTGTTCCAGGTGCACTTCTCTTCCTTCTATGGTATACTCTCTCGGTGGTCTCATCAGCCCCCTTAGATTTAACCACTTTCTTGTATATAGATGACTCCCAAGTCTCTATATCCAGCCCTAATCTGCTGAACTCCAGGTCAGCATTGCCAGCTGCCTGCTAGACATCTCCACCTGGACATTCCTCAGTCTATCCACCTCCATATGTGCAATATGGAGCTCATTAATTATCTAACCTCTTAACTAACCCTTACTCAATTTCTGTGGACGATACCACCATCCCCTCCCAGTCATCCAGGTTCTCAACCTCAGAAACATCTTTGACTCTTACTCCTTCTTCAACTCACATATTCTGATCAGTTGCCAATTCATCTCAATTCTGCCTCTACAAAAGCTCTCATTTTCCTTCATTTCCCTGCCCTCTTCTCTCCATTTCACTCACACAGACACACCACTATAGGTCATGTCCTATAGCTAAGTAGTATAGTACAAAAATGTTGGATTTGGACTTAGGAAGACTTGAGTTCAAATCCTGCCTCAGATACGTACACCTTTATGACCTTGGACAAGTCACAAGTTACCTCTCAGCTTTACTTACCTCATCTGTAAAATGGGAATAGTAATAGCACCTATCTCTTAGAGTCCTGTTAGGATCAAAAGAGTTAATATATGTAAAGCACTTTGCAAACTCTAAAATGCTATATAAATACTAGCTATTATTATGCATGGCACATAGTGGGCACTTAAAAATGTTTATTGAGTAAATAACTCTTAACAATAGCCTCCTAATTGATCTCTTTGCTCCTATCCTTTCCTTTCTCTAATCTATTCTCCACAGAGTTGTCAAAGTAATATTTCTGAGACACACATCAGTCCATGTCACTCCTCTCTCCACTCAAGAAGTCTCCCTGGTGTGTGTGTGTGTGTGTGTGTGTGTGTGTGTGAGAGAGAGAGAGACAGACAGACAGACAGACAGACAGACAGAGGGAGAGACAGAGACAGAGAGACAGATAGAGAGACAGACAGAGACAGACAAACAGACAGATAGAAAGAGAGAGGGAGAGAGACAGAGACAGAGAGAAAATACAGAGTTTTCAACCTAGCATCAGTCTGGTTCCCACCTACCTTTCCAAATTTGTTTCATGTTACTCCTCTTTTTTTGTATTATTTGTTCTGTCCAAAATGGTTCACTAGTTAATCCTCAAATTAATTTGGCATTTTATCTCTGTGCTTTTGTACAGGTTGGCCCCCATTACTGAAATGTACTCTTTTTGAAAAGGATAAACAAAAAAATATGGAGATAAATGCACAATTAGCAATCATAACTGTCAGTATGAATGGGATGAATTCACCCATAAAACAGAAGCAGAATGCATTAGAAACTGGAATTCAAAAATATGTTATTTACATGAAACACACTTGAAACAGAAAGACGTGCAGAGTTAAAATAAGGATCTAGAAAAGAATCTCCAGAATATTATGCCTCAGTTGAAGAAAAAAAATATAAAGGTGTAGCAACAATTATGATCTCAGACAAAGCAAATACAAAAATATACCTAATATATATAAAAGAGTTAGGGGAATAATATTTTTCTAAAAGGTACCATGGACCTCATAAACAAATGCAGAAAAGCAGAAATGTTAAGTGTACCTGTTTCAGATCAACCTATAATAAAACTAGTCCTGATCCTTCTTGTAAGGGTTATCCTTTCTGTCTCAAGGGAATTTCTGTTTCTCCAGTCTTTGAAGATGTTGTACCATCAGGTTAGGTGGTAGCAAACCAGTCTGGAAAAACTATAGAGATAGATCTTTCCTTGAGTGGACCGTAAGTCATTATCCTACAATAGGCCTAAAGTATCTTGGACTATAATGCAACCACTATACCTTATGGTGTTCTTATACCAGGAAACATTATTCCTCTGAAATATATATGATGATTTTCAATAGTGGGTCATCTAATAAAAAAGCACTAATCTGAAAGTCAAGGGACTTGTGTTCAAGCCCCACTTCTGTCTATGGGCTGTGTGACACTGGGAAAATCATGTAAGCTTTCTGTGCCTCAGTTTCCTCTTCTGTAAAAATGACATAATTAGAATAATTCATATTTAAGATCCTTTCTAACTCTAAAATCTGTGATAATAATCAGAGAGTTGGAGTGAGATAGATACCAAGCAATAATTAGAGACCGAGACCAACAGTCAATTCAGGAGGCATCAGTTTATTGCTGGCCAGTGGCAGCCCAGGAACAAGTCCTTGGATATGCCCTGAGCCTTGGTTTAAGCAGAATTTATATAGTAACAAATTCTTACAATATGACAGTTGAAAGCGGTTAAAATAAAACCACTGTGTATATTTGGCTGGGGGGGAAAGAGGACTCTTGAAAGCCCTCCTCCCCTTTTTACCAGGATGCAGGTGCAGGGTGGTATTGCATGCGAGACAGAGAGGAGACCAAAAGCAAACTGCCTTCCCTTTAGAAATCTCGATCTTATCTTATCAGAACACAGAGGCAGGTGAAGGAGACCACACAGGAGATTTCACTAATTTCAGGGTCCAGTTAGCACTCTGGCCTCAAGTCTCAAGGCTGTCCAGCTCAGGAGGAGGGGAATGAAGGGGAAAGAAATCCCATAGATTAAAAATAACTGTCATTCAAGGACTGATACTTTTCCTAGTGTCATATCTCACAATTGTAGGGGAAAATAAATCAGGTCAACTTTTAAAAGATAACACAGTCACCTTTTAATGGGTAGTCTCACTTCTTTCTATAATTGCAATCCTTACATTTCATGTACAAGTTAAACTATAATAACATTCAAATTTCTTCTAATTTCCAGCAAACTAGAGCATATATTTTCTTTTTTAAAAAAATTTGTAAAAAAAATTGCAAGTGAAACTGCAGATATATTATGTACAACTTTCTTTTCCTTTTGAATATATAAAGTTATCACATAACTTTGTTTTTCCCCTCGCCTTCCACTAGAGATAGATACCATTAGACACAACTATATATATATATACACATATATGTATATATTATACATACTTCTATTTATCAGATCTTTCTCTGAGAGCAAATAGCATCTTCCTTCATAGGTCCTTTGTAGTTAATTTGGGTATTTATAATAGTCAAAATGACCTGGTCACTGGAAGTTTTTCTTAAAACATATTACTGTTACCATGTCTAACATTCTCTTGCTTCTGTTTCATTCTTCATTATTTCATGCAAGAACTTCCATGATTTTCTCACACCATCAAGCTCATCATTTCTTATAGCACACTGGTATTCCATCACAATCATATTCCACAACTTCTTCAAGCATTCCCCAAATGATGGGTATCTCCACAATTTCCAGTTTTTTGCCACCACAAAGAGAGCTGCTATGAATATTTCAAAACATATTGGATCAGTTCGCAGTTCCACAAGCAGTGAATTAGTGCCCCAATTTTTCTACATCTTCTCCAACATTGTTACTTTCTCCTTTATTTTAGCCAATCTGATAGGTATAAAATGATATCTCAAGTTGTTTTAATTTGCGTTTCTCAAATCAATAATGATTTAGAACATTTTTATATATCTATAAATTGTTTTGATTTCTTCATCAGAAAACTGCCTGTTCATACACTTTGACAATTTATCAACTGGGGAATGATGAGACTTTTAAACGAAAAACCGTCTATAAAATTTTCCCCCATTTTCTGGTTTTCTTCTAATCTTGGCTACATTTATTTGTACAAAAACTTTTAAATTTAATATAATCAAAATTATCCATTTTCTACCTCACAATGGTCTCTTTCTCTTTTTATTCATTAATTGTGCACCCATCATAAGTTTGAAAGTGATCTGATCTATGTTCTCCCTTTATATCTAGGTCATGTATTCATTTTGACCTTACCTTGATCAAATCGTGTAAGATGGTAAATGGTGTAAGATACTGGTCTATGCCCAGTTTCGCCCAGACTGCTTTCCAGTTTTCCCATCCATTGTTATCATAGAGCATATGCTTTCCATTACTTTTGCTACAGGGTTCATTATCCTTGATTATCCTCTTTGATCCATCTGGTCTCCCTTTATGTTCCTCTCTCCAATACAATAATTAGATATCAAAAGTAAAGTAGACTAATAAAACTCTTGCCAGAAAGCTGCCATTCTACGAATGCTGTTTAAATAATTCTCATATTTGATCATGAGGTCCAGTATATCCAGGTCATGTCTGATTCCAGCACAAGGATCCACCCACCCACCCAGTTTTATACCTTTGCCCTTTATCCAGCTTGAGGCAGGAGGAGAGAGAGCAGTTGGTAAAGGTTAGAGAGAAAAGATGTCTCATGTCTACCTAGAAATTCACAGCTTGATTTGGTCTAACGGACAGACTTTACTTGGTTTCCAATTACCCTCAAATGCATAATTACAAGGGTTTTACAATATGACTTAATGGGACTTTGTACAGTATGAACTACCCAAGAGTAAGCAGGCAAGCCACATACTTTTTATATTTCTTTTAAATGCTTTTAAATCTATTTCCCCTGGAATTCCTCTCTTGTAGAGGACTATATTTTGATCTTTCCCTGCACTGCATTCTTATTAAGTCACTGGAGTGGCTGAAATAAGTTATTGTTACCCTAAGACTGGGTATATTTTTTCCTGCTATCATCTTTTTGCAAAAAAGTTGGCAAAAGTTTCAGTTGGCAATCTAGATGCAACCATTCAAATCACTCCTTGAAACCTATCCCTACATAATTAAGACCCTGAACCATTAAAAAAAAAACTACTCATCTAGTTGAGAAATATATTTTCTTACTTTCATTACAGAGTTGGGGACTATGGGTATGGATTACTGTATTGTCAGGTACAACTGATATGTTGGCTTCTCTTTTCCTCTTTTAAAAATATTTATACCCTTTGACCCAGCAATACCACTTCTAGGGTAATATCCCAAAGAGATCAGAGAAGTAGGAAGAAGACCCATATGTACAAAAATATTTATAGCGGCTCTTTTTGTGGCGGCAAAGAATTGGAAATCAAGGGATTGCTCATCAACTGGGGAATGAATGGCTGAACAAGTTGTGGTATATGAATGTAATGGAATACTATTGTGCTATAAGAAATAAGGAGCAGACAGACTTCATGTTTACCTGGAGAGACTTATATAAACTGATGCTGAGCGAGAAGAGAAGAACCAGGAGAACTCTGTACACAATCACAGACACAACATATGTGTGACGACTAACCCCAATAGACTGGGCTCCTCTTAGCAATGTAAGGTTATAAGACAACTCCAAAAGACTCATCATTGAAAGAGATATCCACATCCAGAGAAGGAGATGCAGAGTCTGAGTGCAAATTGAAACAAACTACTTGCTCTATTTCCTTTTCTTGTTTTGTTCTCTTTTGTTTTCATCTTTCCCAATGATCGTTCAATCAGCTATATTCCCTCTTTATGATCTGACTAATGATTAATGTGAAGATCTCTGTAGGTCCCATATTTGAGTGCATAGCGCCATGCCGGGGTGGGGAGCGAGAAAAGGAAGGAGAGAAAATTTGAAACTCAAGAGACTGTGGAACTGAATGTTGTAAACTAAAAGTAAACAAATCCATTTTTAAAAAGAATGAGAAAGACAGTTCATGTCTTTAGGTATATTATCTTTTCTCTGTTTCATCTTTTTGTTAGTTTCTTCATATATAAATGCATCACATGTATGTAAACATTGAAACAACTATAACACCTCAAAAAAAATATTCGGACAGGCCCATCCACTGTAGTAACAACTACTTGTTCTTGGATAAAAGATAACTACAGGCTTGTCTAGATGGTTACCTCAACTCTGCTGATTGGCTGTATACTCTGAGCAAGGCTGAAAAGTTGTGAAAACCCAATCTGTACCCTAGGAAATTGTCATTGCTACCAGTGAGATAAACAGTCTTCCTTTACATGCTAATAAATCTTTGGACTTTCAAAAAAAATTTTTTTATGATGGGGGCAGCTAGGTGGAACAATGAATAGAGCACTGGTCCTGGAGTCAGGAGGATCTGAGTTCAAATCTAGCCTCAGACACTTAATGCTTACTAGCTGTGTGACCTTGGGCAAGTCACTTAACCCCAATTGCCCTGCCTTCCCCCAAGCCAAAAAAAAAAATTATGACAAGAGAAAGCTTGATTGGGAGGGAAGAGGGAAAGATGTTCAGAAATAAATAAGATATAAAAAAGTCATCATTTTAAAAAATAAAATAAAATACACATCTACCTATGAAAGAATGGCAGATCCCTCAAACATTTATAAAGGCTTGGATTTTAGTATAACCCTGGTTTCTAGCTAAAGCCTGGGATATTTTGCCTAAATCTCCCCAAATTGGTAGAAACAATATTGATCCAATACGTCATGATACCTGAAGGGAGAAGGTGATATAAGAACTTGGAGAAACATTCTTGTTTTTCTTTTTTGGGAGAAGTCATGCTTGGTGAGACTGTCGGAGATCAGTTCCAGGCATAGAGGGAAAGAGATAGACTCTGAAAGCAACAGACATACAGGGGAAGCCAGCTCCTCATTAAATCCCTGATTTCTGGCTCGCCTTCCTATAGACTTCAGGGAATTTCCCCTTGAGTGAGAGCTAGGTCTCTATATCCCTCTGTCTTTCTGTCTGTCTCTGTCTCTGTCTCTCTCTCTCTCTTTTTACAACATGAACTCCACAGATGTGTATGTGTTTATACATGTATATGTGTGTATATGTATGAAATATATATATACACACATATATATATAGAAAGGTTTGATGAAGCCTACAGACTCCTTGAAATAATCTTTTAAAATATACATAAGATTACAAAGACAAACAATTATACTGAAATCATTATCCAAAAAATTTTTTTAAAGTGCATTGACCCTAGATTAAGAACTCCTGTTTTAATGTGTCATATAATATGTTATAATGTGTAATATATAATTTCTTCTATGTGATTCTAGAATTTCTTCTGTAATCCTAATATAATTCCTTTAATTATTTGCTCTTTGCTTAGATAAATGGATTTGCTTGCCCTTCACTACATGGGATGGTCTTTTGCATAATTAGCATTTGGTGGGAAGGAATGAAATTGGTAAATTTAAGCTACGAGCTACACTCCTTCTTTTGAGGAATGGCCATCAGGGAAGCTAGAAGCATTTATTTTTTTTCTGAGAATTGTGCCCCAACACCAGCTATATGTAGGAAGGAAGACAGAAATAGCTCCAATCCTGTAACCCTCTATTAAAGACTCAAACACAGAGTGTCGAGCCTTGGGACGTCTCTTCCTGTTCCCCTCAAGGCAGGAGTTTCAAGGCCTTTCCTTGGAGAGGGGTCAGAATGATTCCAGAGCTATATTTATCAATGCCTCCCCTGAGCCACATTTAGGTAACTATGTGGAAGCATATATCTGACATGGGCACTCACAGACCTTATATTAGTAATATAATAAGAGGGAACAGGTTCCCTTCCCCTATCCCTCTCTGTAGAGGCACAAGTAGGGGGGGGAAAGATAGTTAGCCTTTTCTTTTCCCATCATTCTATCTATTTTTCCCTAGGGTCACTCTGACTCCTGAGGCTACCTTAATTTGAGATGCTCCATCTGTTTCTCTGACCAGCCTCTTCTGCATATTAGTTTCTCGTACTAATGGAGCTACAACTTTTCCCTCTCCTATAAAAGAGAGTTTGCCAATCTTACTTCCTCTCATTTCAAGGTCCTAAATCAAAAAAAGGGAAGCTCTTTCTGGTTTCCCTGCCTTGGCACTAACATGATTTCCTCTCTCTATTCCTAATACTTCAACAGATCATTTCTAACACTGCTTCTAAAGTCAATGTGTATTACCTTGATTGGCCAGCAGAACAGTCCGTGGTTGGAATTTTGAGGTGCTTGCTGTTAAGGAGGAGATGTAGAAAACTAGTGATACTCATTGAAGCACCTGCAGCATCAAATGCAAACCAGGAGCCCTGCAGTCTGTTCTCATTGGCTCAGCAGAGGCAGCCTCAGTGGGTAGAGCCAACCCGGAGGCTCAGGCTCTTGCTTTCTGAGGTGCCTTGTGAACTCCTCTGCCAATGACTGGTAGATACACAGGCATTTCTTAAGCACCTACTGTGAACCAAGCAAGATATGTGGCAATAGAAAGGATACCCTGCTCCAGAACTGGAATGGCCCAGCTACTCCCCACCACACACACACACACACACACACACACACACACACACACACACACACACACACACATACGTGTGTGTGTGTAAAATTATTCTATATATGCTTCTATTTGCCAGTTCTTTCTCTGGATGCAGATAGTATCTTCTTTTATATGTTCTTTATAGTTAATTTGGGTATTTATAATATAGTTTAATATAATACTTTAAAATTTTTTAGACAACAAAATGTTACATTTGAAAACAAATTCTATTTATTTTGAATCCTGAGGATTAGTAAACTCTCTGGCTTCCATTTATGAACTTACATAAATTGATGTGATCTGTTGAACTATTGATCACTGGACAATCATGCAAGACTCTATGAAATGTACTAGGAGTATAAGACATAAAGAGTATAGGATGTCACAAACTGACTACTCATTTCCCCTCTGACTTTATTATATAAAAAAAGAAAAAGAAAGTGAGAAAGGAAATGGGAAAGGAAATGTAGACATTACGTAATTAAGGATGACAAGCACAAAAACACACTTTTGTAAAAATGAATTTTTATTTATATTTTCTCTTTCTAACATCACTGTAGTATGCCATGTTTGCCTCTGTCTCCCCTTTCCAGAGGGCCATCCCATATGACGAATAATACTTTTTCAGAGAAAATAAAAAAGTGGGGCATCTAGGTGGTGCAATGAATACACCAGTCCTGAAGTCAGGAGGACCTGAGTTCAAACCCAGCCTCTGATACTTGACACTTATCTAGCTGTGTGACCTTGGGCAAGTCACTTAACCCCAATTGCTTCCCCCCGCCAAAAAAATCATTTGGAGGTGGTGGAGGGAATAAAGTACTAGTCCCAGAGTCAGGAGGACCTGAGTTCAAATCCAACCTCAAACACTTAACACTTCCTAGCCATGTAATCTTGGACAAGTCATTTAACCCCAATTGCCCTGCCCTCCCCCCTCCAAAAAAAAAAGGCAGGGAGGGTGGAAGTCAGCACAACTGATCAATATATTGAAAAAGTCCAAAAATATGTGCCGTGTGTAACACCTGTGTACTCCCACCTCCATGAAGGGGTAGGTTGGGACAGAGAAGGGAGGTATCTCTTCATATTGCTTCCTTTGAGCCACACACGATCTCTAGATAATTTTGTTTACATGTACTTTTGATTTTTTTAGTGTGTCATTGTCCTTTCCTTTCATATAGTTGTAGCGACTCTGTGTAGTGTTTTCTTGGCTCTGCTGACTTCACTCAGGATTATTCCTTTTGGATCTTTCCACACTTCTGTGCTTATCTTATCTTTCATTTCTCACAGCTTAGTAATATCCCAATACATCCAAGAACCGCAATTTCTTCAGCCACTGTCCAACAGATGGGCATCTACTTTGTTACCAGTTTTTAAGGAGATGTACCCTCTAAGTTTTTTCCTTGTCACACTGATTCTTCCCAGTCTCCACTTCAGTACAAAAGGGAAAAGAAGGCATCACATAAGAGAGGCCACAGGAACATAGGATCATAAATGTGCAGTTCAGTGGGCACTCCCAAACAGACGAGTAGCATGCTTTTTTAGTAGTTACATTTAAGGTTGTTTAAAGGAATTGGTAATGTTTAGTGTTGGGGCAGCTAGGTAGTAAATAGAGCACTAGGATTAGAGTCAGGAAGACCTGAGTTTAAATCCTGCCTCAAACACTTACTAGCTGTGTGACTTTGAGCAAGTCATTTAACCCTGTTTGCTCAATTTCCAGGTTTGTAAAATGAGCTGGAGAAGGACATGGCAAACCACTCCGGTGGTATCTCTGCCAAGAAAATCCCAAATGGGGTCATGAAAAATCAGACATGATTGAAAATACTGAATAACAATAACAAATGTTTAGTGCAAAGAATGGAGGTAGTAGTAGTGGTAGTAATGGTGGTGGTGGTGGTGATGAAGGCTATGGTAACATTTGAGAGGCTTTCATACTGCAGTAGACCTGTTCAGCTTCATCTCAGAGACCAGAGCCAGGAGAATTGGGTGAAAATTGCAATGAGCCAAATTTAGGATTGACATAAGAAAACCCCTTCTCCCAGCCGTAACCTTCCAAAATGCCAATGGGCTGCTTTCCTGCCAATGGGTTCCCACTTGTTGGAGGACCTCAGCCGAAGGTCAGGTGACCAGTTTCAAGATGTATTACATTGGGGGGTGGTTCTTACTCAGGTGTGGGCTGGGGAACTAGATGACCAACAACTTCCCTTCCACTTCTGAAATTCTTTGATTATTGAAAACTGTAGCCTGGTTTATCCTTTGTGGTACTTGCTTTTATGCAATGCTTGACTTAGTGGGTCTCCTTTCAAAGAGTAATGATCCAGTTTGCAAAATATTTTAAGGTTGCAATCTCTGGAGGTGAAATCAGCCTTGTGACAGTGTGAGGGAGTAAGTGTGGTAAGGAGAGAGGACAAGCGCTTGTCAGGTAGTCTCACCAGGCTACGAGCCTTGGAGGCTTCTATGAATGGCTTCTTTACCACACCCTGGGAAGCTCACCACTGAGGAAACTTCATCATCTTGCAGAATCCCCCTGGTTCTCTAGCCTTGGTTCTCTATCCCACTACCACTCTCAGGTCTCTCTAATGGGAGGTGGTGGGAATGGTGAAGCCACGAAACCCAAAACCTCCATTTAAGGAGGAAGCCTGTCTCAGAACATCTCCTTATTCCTCACCTGGCTGCACTACTTGGAGACTTCTCTGATGCCCACTGTACCCCAGAATTGGACTCCTTCCCCGTACTCTCCCAAACTCCTCTCCTTACTTTGCAGCTCCTTTTTGTGTATTTTCTCTCACACCCCCTCCCCCGTTAGATTGTAAGCTCCTTGAGGGCCTGGATTGTCCTTCTTTCTTTCTTTTTTGCATCCCCAATGTTTATAGTACAATGCCTGGCACACAGCAGGCCCTTAATAAATGTTTACTCATTGACTGATTGACTGATTGACAAGAATTGGAGAACCTGGGTTCATATCCCCTTTTACCACTTACCACCCATATGACTGTGTAAGTCATTGTGCCTCCCTGGATTTCCATTTCCTCATCTGAAGGTGAGAGCTACATAGAGAGATGTCTAAAGAGAGAGACAGACAGACAGACAGAGAGACAGAGAGACAGAGACAGAGAGAGACAGAGAGAGAGAGAGAGAGAGAGAGAGACAGAGAGAGAGAGACAGAGGCAGAGAGAAAGACAGAGAGACAGAGGCAGAGAGAGACACAGAAACAGAGAGCCAGAGCCAGAGAGCCAGAGACAGACACAGACACAGAGAGAGACAGAGACAGACACAGACACAGAGAGAGACAGAGACAGAGAGAGACAGAGACAGAGACAGAGAGACAGAGAGAAACAGAGACAGACCCAGAGAGAGACAGAGAGACAGACAGAAACAGAGACAGACAGAGACAGGGGCAGAGAGACAGAGACAAACAGAGAGAGACAGAGACAGACACAGACACAGAGAAACAGAGAGACAGAGAGACAGACAGAAACAGAGACAGACAGAGACAGAAGCAGAGAGACAGAGACCAGAGACAGACACAGACACAGACACAGAGAGAGACAGAGACAGAGAGAAACAGAGGCAGACAGAGACAGAGAGACAGAGAGAGACAGAGACAGAGAAACAGAGACAGACACAGAGAGACAGAGACTGACAGAAACAGAGACAGACAGAGACAGAGGCAGAGAGACAGAGACAAACAGAGAGAAACAGATACAGACACAGAAAGAGACAGAGACAGATAGAGAGACAGAGGCAGACAGAGAGACAGACAGAGGCAGACAGAGACAGAGAGACAGAGAGAGACAGAGAGAGAAAGAGACAGAGAGAGACAGAGGCAGAGAGACAGAGACAGAAAGACAGAGGCAGAGACACAGAAACAGAGGCAGAGAGACAGAGACAGAGAGGGACAAAGAGAGAGAGAGAGACACAGAAACAGAGAGACAGGGGGGCGGAGCCAAGGTGGCATAGAAGCAGCAAAGCACCACAGCTCCCACACAAACACGCTAAAAAAACTCATAAAATGGGACGCTAAACAGATTTTCAAGCTCCAAAACGCTCCACAAGACAGAAAGCACATCTGTTGCTACAGGCAGCACAGCAGGTGGGGCTCTTCACAGCAGTCTGGGACCCGCAGCTGAAACCCCGGCCAGGTCAAGCCCTGGGGCATCAGGCAGGGAACCACGGCTATAGGAGAGCAGATCGATTGCACTGGAGGCACAATTACCACATCTATCAGGCCAGAAGAAAAAAAGGCTAAGAGAAAGGTTGGTGGATTTTGCTAACTGGGGAGGAGAAGAGCGGGTCCAGCCAAACTGCTCCCAGGGCAAGGAGGCAGTGGGAGGCGGCTGTATAGCAGCAGGAACCTCTGAGAGCCGTAGCGGCCCCACCTGGGCTTCTTCAGAGCCCTCAGCATGCAGATAGCAGGGGGGCTGAAGTGATCCATTGGGGCCAAGGGCTCTTGCATTGAGTGGCCTGGATCTGGATCGTGGTCTTGAGTGGTGGTCCTGGGGTGCACTTTCAGTGAGCCAAGGCTGGGAGGTGGGGCTGCAGCACCCCACTAAGAGCTCCGGCAGCTGTGAGGGCCCCAGCGATTTGGGACAGAGCTTTCCCCCTCCAGGAAGCAGAGTTCCACAGAGCTAAAAAACCAAGCAATTAATAGACTGGCCAACATGAGAAAAAGGAAGCAAGCTAGGAACAGCAGTAAAACCCTAGAATCCTTTTTTATGGACAAAAAAGACCAAAGCATGGAGCAGGAGGAAGACAGCTCAGTCAAAACTCCCTCACCAAATGCTTCCAAGACAC
>CM053594.1:315642103-315676320 GCA_028646575.1 Pseudocheirus occidentalis
ACCTCTTTTGCCATTTGAGTTAATCTATTCTTTAAAGTGTTGCTTTCTTCAGTCAGGTTGTTGATTCTCTTTTCATGATTTTCTTGCATCATTCTCATTTCTCTTCCCAATTTTTCCTCCACTTCTCTTATTTGGTTTTCAAAGTCCTTTTTCAGTTGATGTATAGCTTCTAGGCATTCTTCAATTGTCTTGGAAGCATTTTGTGTGGGAGTTCTGAGTTCTGGGCTCTCTTCCTCCCGTTCCATGCTTTGACCCTTTTTGTCCCCAAAAAAGGATTCTAGAGTTTTATTGTTTTTATTTTGCTTCCTTTTTCTCATGTTGGCCAGTCAATTAATTGGTTGGGTTTTTTTTAGCTCTGTGAAACTCTGCTTCCAAAGAGGGAGCTCTGTTTCAAATCGCTGGGATTTTCCCAACTGCCGGAGCTTTAAGGGGTTGTTGCAAGTCCCCCCAGCTTTGGGTTCCTGAAAGTGCACCCCAGGACCACCACCCAAGACCACGATCTGGATCCAGGCTGCTTAACGCAAGAGCACTTGGCCCTGATCAATCGATTCAGCTCCCCTGCGGAGTCCGCAGGCCAGGGGCTCTGAAGCAGCCTGGTGGGGGCCGCTGGTTGTTCCAGCAGTTCCCTTCCCCCACTGCTTCTTTGCCCCGGGGGCAGAATGGCCGAACTGCTTTATCACCCCCAAATTAATTTTCAAAGTTTCAGTTTCACTAACCAGTCTCTGAGGATTTGAAGTTCCCCTCAGGCAGGTGCTTTAGATTTTCTTTGAAGTAGACTCAAGCTGCTGTTTGGGAGGCTCCACTGAGGTGGGAGCTGCCCCTCTCCCATCCCGTTCCTCACGCCTTGGCAGATGTGGAGGTGCTGGAGGCTGTAGAACCACTGCAGGCTGGCTGCGGGGCTCAGCTCAGCTCAGCCAGGTTCCTTCCCACCGTCCCAGGCCTGGCCGTGGTCTCGGCTTCAACAGCCTCCACTCTGGCAGCTGCGATGAGCCCCTGCTGCAGAGCTGCCTTCAGCGAGAGGTGTGTTCCCTGTATTTTTGTGAGTCCGAGAGTCCTAGGCTTTCCTAGACTTTGTCTGGGCTCATATTTTATGGGTATTTATGGTGGCGGGGTGGGAGCTGCGGGACCTTGCTGATTCTATGCGGCCATCTTGGCTCTGCCCACAGGTCATATTATAATTGGGGAAACAACATGCAAAAAAAGTATTTACAGATGGGAGCTAATCTCAGAGGGAAGCTGCTACCAATAGGAGAGACAGGCAAAGGTCTCTTGTAGAAGGTAAGATTTGAACTGAGTCTTAAAAGATGCCAGGAAGTGATGCAACATGCCACCATCATATTTATTTTGCTAAAATACTGTTTTATCGGTCACCTGCTCAAAAACTTCTGAGAGCTCCCTAGAATAGTATAAAAATCTAAATTCCTTAGTTTGATATTTAGGGTTTTCTACAATCTAGATCCTTTTACTTCTCAAACTTCTCTCATTGCACAGAAACCCTTGGCTTTCCAAACTCACCTGAAAAGACCTTAGGTTTTCTCTCTTTGGCTCTGCCTCTCTACTGTGTAATGGAAAATGCTCTGGCCCAGGATTTAGAAGATCCCACCTTTATTTCTCCATCTACCACTATTAAGCTGCAGAGGAAATCATTTAACCTCTCTTCCTCAACCCCTCAGAGAGGGAATTTAATTAAATATATTGGAAGGTTCTTCTTTAGCTCTGAAATTCTGTAAGTCTTCTCTTTCTTCTATTTAGAATGAACTCCCTGACACCCCTTCTTTCTCACTGCCCCATCTCTAGGAATTCCTCACCATCCTTTAAGGCCTAGTTAAAAATCTCGGCTCCTTGTGATGCCTTACCTGATCACTCTAGCTGTAAGGCTCTTTTCCTCTTTTTGGACTCCTATATAGCAGCTACTATGATACCATTCATAGAACATGTATACACTGTTTTGCATTAGAACTATTTGTGTATGTCATCACTCTTCTACAACATAATAAACTCCTAGATGACAGGATCCGTGTCTTATTATTATTATTATCTCCCCACAAAATCTAGTCATTTATAAACAATATTGTGCTTTTTAAAAATGACATACACAAGAGGTGCTTAACAGATTTTTGTGATATGGTGCTGAATGAATATTTGACACTCTTCCCTCTAAATGGCTATAAGGTAAAAGGCAATACAAAAATGCACAGACAAAAGTGATATAATACCTCAAATTTATTACAATATACAGAGATCCAAATTTTATTCTCATATTATCCAGAGAGTATTTTACAACCCATAAAAGAGTCAGTGGAAGTAAAGTATCAGGGAAAAGATAGAATTTCAAGGAGCAAACAATGTAATCCATGGAATTGAAACATACTAAAACTGTAAAATGGCAAATAAAATCCCATAGTATTTAGCAATTTGTGCATTTAGAAATTCCATATAGATTTAGTCCCTTCCAGGATTCACAAATTCTAAGCAAAAACTTATAGCTGACAAACTCACAAATAAAGCACGTTTAAAACCAAAGATTAGGAAATACTGAAAAGTTAAAGACATCCTAGAGAGAACATCTTTATATGATTCAAGAGATTTGGAGACTGTCCCTACCAACCTAAGTCTAGACACACCCCTCATCTAGCAACATTCACAGTGAACTAGTGTTGTTTTTTAATGAAAGAAGATCTTATCTAGGGCTTTTTAAAAATCTCCTTTTCCTCTAATTTCCTCTTCATTTGATTTTGAATCTACTTCTAATCAGACTAAAACAAGGTTTCTTCTTCTCAACTAAGCTGCCATCCTTTCCATGCCTATATAAATCATACAGAAAGGGCAATGCAGGCAAATTGATGAGAAAGTAGGTAGTGGAGACAAGATCAGGGGAAAACATGTAAGAGAAACAATACTCTTTTCTCTTTCACTTTTGTCTTCCTTAAGGTCTCAGCTTTTCACCATTTAGAACTTCAGGGTCTCTGAGAGCACAAACTACAACATCCCCTTATTATAATTTCCTAACTTCGACCTCCAAGTGAACCATGGACGTTGAGATGGCTGGAGAGGGATTGGTTCTTTGATCTCTGTATCCCATCTAAGGTAAACTCCTCTTTCCCCTTAATCTGTCATTTCCATGCCTCTCTAAATTTTCATATGATAAGTGAATCATGTCCCTGTACGTAATTTTGAAACAAGGGAACTTGAGAATTTGGCAAGAATGAAGGCATAGGACCATAGCAAGGGATGGACCAGGGAAAAATATACAGATATACAGGAAAAATACAATCTAGATAACCTTACACCAGTAGATTTTCTATAAACCAATTTTTACTGTAGGTCACATATTAGCTAGGAAGCATTTCTATTTGGGGACCAAAATCAGTTTGAGGTGTAAAACAATTATTCAAAACTTGATATAAACAAGTCTAGAAAAATCCAGGATTTTCTGATTTCAATTTGTCCTTGACCAAAATACATTCATGGTTTTAAAACTAACTCTGACTAACATTATCTAGCATTTATGAAAATGAGAGTTTTTAGAAAGGGGTCCCCTTAAGAAATTCCTGCTTAGTATTTTATTTTTCCCCAGTTACATTTAAAAATAATCTTTAACATTTGCTTTCAAAATTTTGAGTTCCAAATTCTCCAAATCCTTCCTCCCTCCCCAATAACCCTCATTGAGAAGGCAAGCAATTTGATATAGGTTATATATGTGTAGTCATGCAAAACATTTCCATTATAGTCATGTTGTGAAAGAAAACATAGACCAAAAAAGCCAAGAATAAGAAAGAACTTTTTTTTTTTGGAGGGCAGTTTGGGCTAAGTGACTTGCCCAAGGTCACACGGCTAGTTTTTTGTATTAGGTGTCTGAGGTCAGATTTGAACTCAAGTACTCCTGACTCCAGGGCCAGTGCTCTATTCACTGCACCACCTAGCTGCCCCAGAAAGAACTTTTTAAAGAAAAGTATGCTTCAATCCATATCCTGACTCCATCATTTCTTTCATTGGGGAAGGATAGTATTTTTCATCACAGAATTGTTTTGGATCATTGTATTGCTGAGAACAGCTAAGTCATTCCCAGCTGATCATCTTACAATATTGCTGTTACTTTGTACACTGTACATTATTTTGTATCAGCTCATGTAAGTGAAAGGGGACCTTTTAAAGAGACAGAACACATTCAAGGTGAGTCAGTCCTTCAGAACTCTCTTTAAAGTGCCATAACATTGTGAAGATCTCAGAGAAGATTAAGGCTAAAACTACCCTCTTTAATACTTTTTTTTTGAGAGGGACAATTAATTATTCTGTGGCACTAGCGTTTGGATGATTCCATAATCACTTCTCTCTGATCACCTTTATTTAAAAAAAACAATATAATCTACAAACAGGTATAATCACTCTTAAGCACCTGCCCTTTTATTTGCATGCATCTGCATCAAAAACCACCTCCAAAAGATGTTTTAATAGTGGGCATAGCTGACACCCCAAAATCACTGTGAACCCTGAAGACTGTTTAGCACAATAACGAAAGGTAATTTCCTTTAAGCCATAGATCCAACTTGTAAGAAGACAAGTCACCGCTGAATCATGCCAAAACATAACAGAGCCAATAAAAGTACTCAAAATGAAGATCACAGTCGAACTTTAAGTACTTTTTCTTCTCGGCAAATTCAATTCTACCCAGGGATAAAATAACTGTAATGGATTGTTTTTATTAGCCTATCATCTTCTTCTTAATGTTCTAGGAGGAAAGGTTTGTCGATAGAAACTAAAGCTGTTGCCCCAAAAGACCCACCGACTGCAAATTACCTCTAAATTATATTTAAATATGACAGATTTACTCTGAAAAAGTTGCTTAATCTTCACCACCATTTAAATGGGAAAATCAACTCCAGGATCATTGAAGTGTCTAGTGAAGCCAACAGTAATTATCCTAAGTCAGCCCACCTTCAACAATATCTAAGCTACTGGTTTAAACTCTTCTCAGTGCTCAAAATATTTGATATTTTTCATGCGTGTTGGACTTCTTTGAAGAGTATTCTACCTCAACAGCCTTGTATCATTGTAATGAAAGGTACTGAACAAGACCTTTAGATTCTGTATAGCAGTTGAAAATGTCAACAAACTTCAAGATTAGTTTCTAATCTGCAATATTATTACCCTCCCTCTCAAATATCAGAAACCCAAATAACTTATCATAAAAATACAAGTTCTTGGTTTTGAAGAAAAACATACAAAATGTACTGCATATCTAAATACATCCTGATTGTCTCAGGAGTACAGCATGACAGTCTGAAGTATCTGTGGTGACGCAAGATTTCATTTATCCTTGCTTTGGTAGACTCCGTTTTTCACCGACTTGGGCAGCCTTTGGCCTTTGGTATAAGCACGATACCAAAAGTGGGCAAACAAGAACAGGAAGATACACCCATAGCTCAGGATGATGTACTGGAAGACTGGAAACTGGTATTTGCAATCTTTCATAAGGAAGGACTGTCCTATGTGAATTGTTACTATAACAAATTGAACCTAAAGAAGGAAAAGAGTCAGGCATTTTGTTGTCATTTAAAAATTAGAAGAAATTAATTAACAATTTAATTCTTGCTTTTTTTTTGGAGGGGGGATGGCAGAGCAGTTGGGGTTAAGTGACTTGCTCAAGGGCACGTGGCTAGTTTTTGTGTTAAGTCTCTGAGACCAGATTTGAACTCAGGTCCTCCTGACTCCAGGGCCGGTACTCTATTCACTGTGCCACGTAGCCACCCCAATAGTTTAATTCTTAACCACTTGTACAACCAACCTATACCTCTTGTCCACCTCTACTGGCTGCTCCTGGGTTTTACAATTTTCTTAAAAAGTAACTTCCTCAAGAGTTACTTTGCTATGGATATAAGTTCAGAACTGGTTCACATTGGTAATAAGAGAAGGCCTTCTTTGGAGAATGTAGGTTGTCCTAAACGTGTCCCCAAATGGGGTATCTAGGTGGCACAATGGATAGAATGGCAGGCCCAGGAGTCAGGAGGACCTAAGTTCAAATCTGGCCTCAGATACTTAATAGTTATATGACCCTGGGCAAGTCACTTAACTCTGTTTGCCTCAGTTTCCTCATCTGTAAAATGAGCTGAAGTAGGAAATGGCAAACCACACCAGCATCTGTACCACAAAAACCCCAAATGGGGCCATGAAGAGTTGGACACAACTGAACAACAGCCTAAATGCGTAGGGGTTTTCTTTGCAAAATGGGCTAAGAGCACGCCTGACTTTGAAGTCTCTAGCATCTTCACAAACACAATAAGCCCAGGAGTTCTTCAAGAGTATGCTCCAAATTTTTGTCAGGTGTACCCAAATGATACGAAGGTCCATTTTCAATTACATAGGCATGTGTGACTCAGGAACTAGACTGGACATCTATTTTCATGCAACTTACAATTACAGGCATAAGTCTCTCAAACAATACTGGGCTACAGGCTTAAAAAGAGTTTGTGAACTGTTGCTTTATGCAAAAATGGCTTTCCCTTTCCCTGCTGTTCTAAGTCTTCAGAGTAGGCTCTTCAAAGGTGGATTTCTGCTGGCCTCAGTCATTTTGCAGGATCTTAGGATCACAGATCTAGATCTGGAAGAAACCTCAGAGGCAATATAACCCAACCCTTTAATTTTACAGACAAGGACACTGAGGCTCAGGGAGGCTAAACAACTTGGTAATAATGCTAGTTAAATGTCAGAAGCAGCATTTCAACCCAGATCTTCCTGACTCTAGGTGCAGGTTTTGTTTTTTCTTATCACAACACCTGCTGCTTCCATGGGAATTAGAACAACAGAGAGAATAGAGGGTAGGCCCTTCTGGGTATATTGAAAGGTAACTGTCTCTAGGCACATATTCAAATCTTGTCCTGGCACGGGTCCTGAATTCAAATTTAATTCTTTGACCTTAAGACAAGGAACATATGCTAAATTTGTTTTATAGGTTGCATAGCATATTCATGTTAAGCAATAACTAGAAGTTTTCTTTTTAAATGTAAAATCTAGCTCTAAAACTCTAAATCCATGTTTTCTTCTTCAGCTTTGGGAGAATGTGAGGTCAATTTGCTGGACAGAGTAGGATGCTGATACAAAAACATTTCAAGCTAATACTCTGCTTAAGCCTTAAATAATACTTCTCAAGGCAGCATAACTACATTATTTGTCACATTTTTGTAGGAATTTATATGATACAGAATTGGTTCTCAACCTGTGGGTTATGTTCAATTTGTATATTTCAATTTCATTGAAATATGTTCCATTGTATATTCCAATTTCAACAATGAAAATACATCCTGCATATCAGATCTTTACATTACGATTCATAACAGTAGCAAAATTACAGTTATGAAGTAGCAACAAAAAAATAATTTTATGGTTGTGAGTCACCACAACATGAGGAACTATATTAAAGGATTACAACATTAGGAAGGTTGAGAACCACCGTGCTAGACAGATTTTTAGCTGTATGTTTTGCTACTCATTTGATTAGAGGGTAATTATGAATTTTGATTGGAAGACAATTTTTTAAAGAAAACTGATTTATCACCTTTCTGAAATGTGCTTTTTTGGTTCTTACAATAATTCTCTAATGTTAAAGAAATATGGAAGTTTATACATATTGAGGTTGGGAATGGCGGGGAAGAGGAAGGAGGGTTAATTTTTAATTATTTAAAAATTATATAATTCACCCAATATTGTGGGATAAGCTATAGAGAATTTAAACTAAGCATGTGAATCTTTTCTCTTTCAGTTTAGTATTGTAGTCATAATAGATCCCATTAGGCTGATTCATGTTAATTATTCAAATATACCTATTTGATTTAACTATAAATGAAACAGCTGGGATGGTACGCACATTATTCTCGCTTAAGATTTTATAATTAGTACCTACTATTTTATAAATACACTCAATTGTTTTCAGCTAGGTTCCTGATAAAACTAAAATTGTATCAAAAGATTAACTACACAATGTACAGTGATGAAGTTATTTGTTTCCTCTGTGGACTATTTAGTTGGGAATATAATTTACATAGAAATGAACTGATTACCACTTGTTGGGTTTAAAATCCACTTTTTGTGAAGGGGAGGGGAGTTACTCACAAGCTGTAGTGTTGTCAAGTGTTTTTTCCACCACAGATATTTCTGGTAGGCTGGTCCCAGTGCACACAATCCATAGTAGGTGTACATGACTACATGGACAGCTGTATTCAAGAAGGCATGGAATGTTCCCAAACCACCTGCAAAATGTAGCATTGTCATTGGTTGTCCAAGAGATGGATTTATATCACTGAAGAGTTTTAGTGTCATTAGTCCTTGATTTTTAATTGGAAGAAAATGTCATATGAGAACTCAAATTTGCTAAATCTATAAACTTAACACATTAGAAAAAATATGAACAATTCACAAGACTGGCAAAATCCTTGACTTTAGCAAATACAACTTGTTTATATCAGGTGTAAAATGGCTCTTACTTCAAATGGCTGTTTACTTCAAATACAAGATGAACACCATTTATCATGGTTGTATATCAGAACATTCTTTTTAAAATTTATTTTTTCTACCGACCATACTTTTCAAAAATATTTTCAAAGTTACAATAATTTGTAGCACTGACAGGCAAACATTAAAAAAGGCTTTTCTTTCCACCAGAGACATGACAACAGGCAACATATTTTTCTTTGTTATCAGAGAAAAACAGTTTTGTTGCTCTAAAATATATTAATAAAAATATTTTCTTTTTTCCAAAGAATAGCTCTTTTAATTCATTAATATAACAAATCCTCAAAAGCTTTCAACTAATTACTGGAGAAATCCAATTTGACCTAGAACAAAATACAATTACAAAATCTTAGAAGAAAATAATGCTTTAAACCTTCTAACAATCCAAAGATCTATACTTTCATCAACTGAATTATTTTTCCAATGATGTAGTTTAGCAGCTCCTGTGTGCAAAACACTGAGTTATGTT
Source organism: Pseudocheirus occidentalis (assembly GCA_028646575.1). NCBI lineage: Eukaryota > Metazoa > Chordata > Mammalia > Diprotodontia > Pseudocheiridae > Pseudocheirus > Pseudocheirus occidentalis. The sequence goes on from CM053594.1 coordinate 315,651,078, forward strand.
CTAGAGATGCAAAGACAAAACCAAAACCAAAAGAAAAAGTCCCTGCCCTCGAGAAACTTACTTTCCCATATAGGAAACAAGCAGTAAACAGATAAGCAACTACAAGATATTTGAGGAAGGAGAGAGTGCTAAAAATTGGGGGAAATCAGGTAAGACTTCCAATAAGAAAGAGGTGATACCTAAATGATAAGACAGGGTTTATTAACCATTTTTGTGTCATGAACTCCTTTGAGTCTGGGGAAGTCTTATGAATACCTTCTCAGAGTAATGTTTTTAAAAGGGTAAAACATAATACATAGGATTATAAAGAAAACCAATTATATTGAAATACAGTTATCAAAATATTTTTTGAAACAAGTTCATGGACCCTAGGTTAAGATATACTGTTCTAAGAAGCAGAAGTGAGAAGGAAATACAAGCCAGGCATGGGAATGGATTACACAAAGCAAAGAGGCTGTGAAATGCAGTATAAATGCTGGAAATTTCAAGGAGGTCAAGTTTGAATGGAATGGAATGTACAGTCCCTGAAACAGACTTACATGAAGCAGTACTGGAAATGGGCCTTAAATGCTAGGCTAAGAAGTTTGTATTTAATTTCAGAGGCAACAGGATGCCCCTAAAGATTTCTTAAGCAGATGTGTACTGTGGTTAGACATACCTTAGAATGATTATTTTGGGAAATTCATGGAATATTAATTGGATAGGGTGGAGATTGGAAGCAAGAGGTTAATCCAAATTATTTTTTCAATAATCAATGCTAGAGATGAGAAGGGCCTGAAGCAATTTCAGAAATATTGTAGAAGTAACATCTATAAGAATTGGTAATTGATTGGATGTGGGTGAAAGGAAAGAATAACTCCAAGGTTACAAATCTGAGAGTAGAAGGATAATGATGCCTTCATTAGAAATAGGGAAATTTGATGGAGGAAAAGGTGTATGGGAGAAGACAATAAGTTTCATATTAGACATACTGAGTTTGATATACTAATGAGACACCCAGATGAAGATCAGGAGAAAGACTGTATTATCTTCGTGAACTGCAGTGGCCACAAAATGTGATCACCTGGTGGACAATCCTTGGTGCTAAACTTCTTGCAGTTTAGCATATAGATAGCAGATTTATACCTAAAGACCTTCCAAAAGCTTGGTAAGAACTATCAGACTGTGTAAAATAGCCCTCAAGGTCCCAGGGTACCTCTAAGGGTAGAGTAAGACTTTTGAGGAGTTTTATCTCATAAGTGATGCCTTGGGAGGACACCTAGTGTGAGGACTCCCTCTGTCAAGTGCCCATGACTTAGGAAATCAGTCCTGGGGAATATTGTGGGCATTGATTGGTCAGGTGACTTCCTGAAGGTTACAAAGCCAACCAGTGCCAAACATGGGATTTTAATTCAAGACCAAATCCAAAACTCTATTTATCATATTTTCCCATTTGTTTTTTTTAACACAGTAGTTTAATAATAAGCATAGAAAATACTTCTAAATATACAAGAAGTTTAATTGGATTAAGAAAATGTTATGTCATAGAGATCAGATGAATATATAATTCATATTCAGCATAACAATTACATATAAACACATGTTCACAAAGTGCTGAGGTGCCTAAAATAATTTATTCTCTCAAGCAATTTCATTTTCCTCCTCCAATCTTATTCATACTATTTGCTTTAGCAAACTCTTTCTTTATAAGCATGGTAAAATTCAATTTTGGTTAGTCTCTGTCCCCCAAGACTCCCCACTGGAGTCAGAATTAATGAAGTTTTATTAAATATGGAACCATTATTATTATCATTTTTAGCTTTTTTTATTCACATTTTGCTTAACCTTATGAAAACTAATTTTAAACAGATATACCAGGATAGCGGCAATTTTTATTCCTGGAGAGCTATAAGAAACTTAATATATTTTTGATGATTTATGTCTTAGTGCACAAAGGCTCTTTCATAGTTAACACACTCTAGATATTTATTTGAGCTTCGTGATTCTATGATGGGAAGATATTTCCTTGGCCGTTAGCACAGGGCCATGATTATAACCCTCCCTACTATATCATGAAATTCTGATACTCTCACTAAGGTACAGATCCTAGTATCAATGACAACAGCAAGTCAGAATCTAAAAAACAGAGTACCAGAGTACATGATCAATTCTCGTCATGATAATATTCTCTTTAAAATAATTTAACGTACCTATTTACAGGTAACTAAAATGAGATTTTTATCATATATGGAACCCTTACTATTATAATTTTTTAGCTTTTATTATCCACATTTTGGGCAACCTTCTGGAAAATAAACATATGCAGATAAACCAGGATAGCAGGAAAACTTCTCTGGAGAACTTTAAGATGTGACACTTAATTCATCTTTGACAGTTTAGGTATAAGCTTGCTGCACCTGCTTTTCCAAGGCTTTCTTGATAAGGATTATTTTTCTCTGAAATTGTTTTTCTTTCTCTGATAAAAGGCCTCCCAAAGTATTTGAATCTTCAAATGAAATAAACTTTGTAAATACACAATACATAATATTCTATTGCCTAGAAAGCTATGCAACTCTTGCCATTCTCCTTCTCTTGACTTGGATTTATACTGAATCAATGTGACATCTGCTAAGCATACACCCATTTAAATGAAAGAGAACACAAGGAGGAGACCCACACTAATGCTATTGCATAAGGAAGTTCAAGAGTCAGCCAGGGAATTAAATAGTAGGTAAATATTAGCTGGGCTAGAATGTATTAAAAGACCTGGTCCAGGTTTCATTGCAGGCAACTTCCTTACCTTAGGCCTACATGTCAGAAATACTTCTTGGATGGCACTGAATAGATATTCCATGCACAGAATATTTCAAAGAACTCTACATGGAAGACTAAATAAAGATGCCAAGGAAATAATAATAGCCAGCTTTCATATAGTGCTGTGAGGTTTGCAAAGTGTTTTACAAATATTTTCTCATATTATCCTGGTGGAGGGGGTCAGGCACTGTTATTATATCCCCATTTTGCAGATGAGGCAATGGAGGTAGACAGAGATCAAGTGACTTGCTCAGGGTCACTTAGCTAAGGTAAGTATGTTGGGCTGGATTTGAACTCAGGTCTTTCTGACTCCAGGTCCAGTGATCCAATACCAGCTGCTTCAAAAATGCGCAAATATGGGGCAGCTAGGTGGCACAGTGAATAGAGCACTGGCCCTGGATTCAAGAGGATCTGAGTTCAAATGTGACCTTAGACACTTAACACTGACTAGCTGTGTGACCTTGGGCAAGTCACAATTGCCCTGCCTTCCCCCTCAAAAAAAAAAAGCATGAATACAAAGGATAAACTGGTATGACAGAAACTTTCCAAGGTCAGAGAAGCCATTCATTTAAGGCCATGGTTTTCAACCTTCCTAATGCTGCAACCCTTTAATACAGTTCCTCATGTTGTGGTGACCCCAAACCTTAAATTATTTTCGTTGCTACTTCATAACTGTAATTTTGCTACTGTTATGAATCGTAATGTAAATATCTGATACACAGGATGTATTTTCATCGTTACAAATTGAACATAACCCACAGGTTAAGAACCGCTGGTTTAAGGGATTCCGGAATATAGTGTACTATGTCAATAAAACTGCTGTACAATGTCAATAAAATAAATGGTCTCTAAGGTCCTTTCTAGCCCTAACTCTGTGATCTGATGACTTTCAGGAGCTTCTGTTTCTTCAGCTTTAAAGTGAGTATTGGACTAGAGGGCCTCTAAATCCTCAACATTCTTATGAACTCTTTCTCAGAAGCAATACAGATCAAGATTTGGAGCATCAATGGGCACAAAATGGGATGTAGAGTAATTCTCAAGACCCTCCTATCCTTTCTTGTTGTGATGTGTAAACTTGAATTATCTGCATAGTAAACCAAGAACTGGGTTAGCCAGATGGCATAATGGATAGAGCACTGGACCTGGAGTCAGGAAGATTCATTTTCATGAGTTCAAATCTGACCTCAGACACTTACTAGATTGTGACCCTAGGCAAGTCACTTAACCCTGTTTTCCTCAGTTTCCTCATCTGCAAAATGAGCTGGAGAAGGAAAAGGCAAACCACTGTAGTACCTTTGTCCAGAAAACCCCAAAAGGGATCATAAAGAGTCAGACATGACTGAAATGACTGAACAATAACAGCGACAAATACATGGTTATGAAATATGGATGTAAAAGAACATAAAACAAGGGTAAGTTTAAGTAACTAAATCTCATATTAAGGATTCAAACATACGGCTGTTCCTTACTTTATGGCCTTGAAAGCCTCTTTTAAAGTACTGCTAGTGGCCAAGACTAGATAGCATTCTTCTAAAAAAAAAGGCTAAATGTTTTATGGGATTTGATTTAATATTTATTGGAAGGTTATCATGTACTTTCTAAGGCACTGTACTACGGACTTTTAGCCCTCAAAAGGTCAATGACTTTTAACACATGACGAAGAACTGTAAGGCTGACTTAGAACTCAGTAAAAATATTTTTCATACCTTTAACAGTAAACAGAAACAAGACAAGGAAGGAAAAGATGGTGTGGAGAGCAATGATCTCTCCTTATGGATTTCTAATAGGGATTGCTTGTCTATCCCTTATGATTGTATTTGCACATTGTATCTTGTATAATAGTTATTTCCAAATACATTCTCTCTTTCCCCTATTTAGACGATCAATGCCCCAAAAAAGGGACCTGCTGTCATGTGCATTGGCTTGTGGGTCTGGTACACTGTGTTGCAAATGGCAGGTTCTTAATAAACATTCTTAAATCAAAGTAAAATGAAATAGATAAGAGTTGAGAAATCTGACTATACCCTGAAATCTATTTCATGAACTAGATTATACAATCAGATCTGTTTCCTCTGGAAAAGTTCTCCCTGGAGAGCTGCCAACTTAAGGAATTTCAATTGCTGACATATCTCCTGGTACGCAGGGAACTCAAAAGCGAGTCTGAAGTCACAGCAATGCTCTGCCAGCTCTGGGATTTTCCTCATTCTGCCACATTTTTCTTCCTAATCCTCTTATCTCCCAAACCACAGAGTTTTCTGTGGGTTGTGAGTTCCCTGGGCTTGGATCTGGAATCTTCTAAAAGTTTTTCCCTTAATCTCTAAAACTAGATTGCAATAATTTCACTTCATGAGGAAATCTTTATTCCAGCATCCTAAAGATTCTTAAACTTGAGGAACAGATATCAAACAGATATAGGAACAGATCCAAAAAAAAATCTTGCACCATGAGAAGGAAGAATTAATTGTTTTAATTTGAGTTTCCTTTTTTTTTCATTACACACTTGATGAACATCTAGAAACACAAACATTTTCATATGCGAAGACCAGAAAAAAGATTGCACATAAATCTGTTATATATAAATTTATAATACATATTAAATATATTATATATTAAATTATCATTTATTTATTAAATATATTATGTTATGTATTATTATATATTCTATATATTATTATATATAATAATATATATTCCATATTTTTAAAAGTATATTATAAATTTAACATGGTAATAGCATCTGGACGTTGTGGTGAGCTCACCACAATGCCTGGATGAAAGATTCTTTAAAAAAAAAAAAAAGAATCAGTGGAAATCAATTTCTGTGTCAGAAAAAGGATAAATTCTCTGAAAGTTCTCTTTGTGGGCCCCAAATATAATTTAATACAAACTATTCAAGTCATATTATGTAAAATCCATTCACTCAATACATATTTATTAAGCACAAGATACAACTCCTTAGGACTTGAATCTACTCAGCCATAAGCTATATGATAGAAAGTTCTGATCCTGGGAGTTCTCTCAGCCAAAGAAATGACAAGAATCGTAGGTGCAGAACTGGAGGACACCTCACAGGCCATCTAATCCAACCCTCTTGTTTTGTAGCTCAGGAAATTGAGCCCCAGAGGTTCAGTGGCTTTCCCAAAGTGATGTAAGCGGTAATCATCAAATCACGGCATTTGAACCCATCTCTTCTGACTGCAGAATCAGATAGTGCTCTTCCCACTACACCATGCTGCCTTTCTCTTAAAGTCAGTTCAAGCAATTCATCTAGGAGTTGGAAAAGATTTAAAGACCCTTGCCCTTAAGTAATTTACAAGACAGATTAATTCCACAGTTCATCAATTATGTGAATTCAAAAGAACTAACCAAAATACCATGCACTACCAATTAAAAAAAAACTTGTTTAAAGTACATGTTCAGAGGATCCTTCAGTACTATAAGTAGCATGAGAATACAAGTAGATTTTGGACAAGTCCTTTAACAGGAATATTATTGGGTGTGTTTAATACTGGTTGATGGGAAGAAATCTAGACACAGGTAAGGTATACTGAACGCTGAAACTGACATTAACTTCCCAACACAGGAGGAACAGTTAGGTGGTAAAGTGGATAGAGTGCCTGACCCGGAGTCAGGAAGACCTGATTTCAAATCTAGCCTTGGATACTTACTAGCTGTGTGATCCTGGGCAAGTCACTTAACACTGTTTGCCTCAGTTCCTCATCTGTAAAATGAACTGGAAAAGGAAATGGCAAAGCCCTCCAGTATTTTCACCAAAAAAATCCCAACTGGGGTCATGAACAGTAGGACATGAATGAAAACAATGGAGCAACAACAACAACATTCCAGAATAGCGAGTTCCTTGAATGAAGAAATGCTCTCATCGGTGGAGGGTGACACTTTCTCTGTCACTTATAGTCTCAGAGGTTTGCATGGAGAAGTTGAGGATCTTGCTCAAGGTCATACATTCTGACTGCATCATAGGAAGGACTTAAATCCACGTTGTCTGGGATCAGAACTGGTTTACTATCCATTTTGCAATGCTTCCTCTCAATTATGTAAACAAAATCCCTACCAATAGATGATTTACATTCCACAATAAAGAAATGTACTGGGGTAGCTAGTTGGCACAGTGAGTAGAGCACCAACCTTGGAGTCAGGAGGACCTGAGTTCAAATCTGGCTGCAGATGCTTAACACTTACTAGCCGCATGACCTTGGGCAAGTCACTTACCCCAAACTGCCCTACCTTCTCCCCTCCAAAACGGGCAAAAAAATGTACTTTTAACATATTGGGAATAGAGCAAATGAAACTTGAAAAAGGAGGACCTAAAGTATCCTCAGCTAAAGAATATACATGGAAGAATGTGCCAAAGAAGCTTAAATATCGGGTATTTTGGACCGGAGAAGAATAAACATGCAAGACAGAAAAAGTTATACAAAATCCCCACATATTAAGTCAGGAGTTCCATCTGAGTGTCTCCTCTAACTTCCCAGGGAATTTGTTAATTTTCTTCATCTCAATGACAATTTATAATGTATGACCCTGGGAAAGACACTGCCTGCCTCAGTTTCCTCATCTGCAAAGTCAGAATAATACTAGCACCTAGTTCCCAAGGTTATTTTGAGGATCAAATGAGATAATATTTGTAAAGGCACTTTGAAAACCTTAAAGTGCGATGCAAACGCGGTTATCATTATTACTGTTTTATAACATATGGAAATTTTATTATTATTATTATTATTATTATTATAACACATGATCCCAATTCTCCCTCAACTACCTGCAGCAAATTTGACTCCAAACCACCAGGTCCATGGCATGATGGTGTGATGGAAGACATGCAGGAAAGTAACTTGGCTATTTTTCTTACGTAGAACAAAAAAGATCTGAAATAATTTAAAGAAAATCAAGTTCACATTTAAAATACATGCAATATTCATTTAGTATACACAAACACAGAGGAAGTACGAAATATTTTTAGTCAATACACAAACACAATTTGCTTTAAAAATCAAGTTTTCTGGAATGTTTACAGAACAAGATGGTTTCACAAAGAGAAGCACAAAAGAAGCTGTCTCCTCTTCATCTGATTATGAAGAGTCAGAGAATTCAAGTCTTAGAGATAGGAGAAATGGGGAAATAGGAGTGGAATGAGTTGGTCAAATAGGCAGGAGGAGGAAGGAGCAGGAACAAATAAAAGAAATCTGAGCAAATTTTCCAGGCAAATGTGAAGAAAGAAATAGTGATGGAATAGACTGGCCCTAATTCTTGGGATTAGAAACATTCTGTATTTCCTCTAATTTAGATAAATCCAGATTTAAGCGAATAAGACAGGTTAAAAAAAAACAATTAGCAGTCATCAAAAACTTGCAGAGGCATAATAATACTTGTTTAAAATATATATATATATATATATATATATATCCTTCAAAGAGTAAAACTGGAAAACCAAAGCAAAGTAGAAGTAGCTTAGGAAATATGGCCAAGTCAAGGCATTATAAAATAGAATCTGTGGATTGGTTTGCATAGAAAGTATGAAAGAAAAATTATTAGGAAACTTAAGAGGAAGAGTGTAAACAAAGCCCAGAATTCCACAGGTATAAGCTAGCTAAGAAGAGAGCAGCCCAAAGGAACAAGGATATGTAGCAATAAGGGCAAGAGAGAGGATTATTGGAAGGTAAGGGCACAGCATTCTGCTTAGCACCAAGAACATGCAAAACAGTAACGAAGCCAAAATACATATGCTTACAGTGTAAGGAAGCAACATGGTTCAGTGGAAAGAGAACGGAACTGAGAGGGAGTCAAGAGGATTCTGATCCTAGGCCTGTCTCCACCCAGGAATCACTGACTGTGACTTTGGACAAGTCAATTTATCTCTCTGAGCCTCAGCTGTGTAATCTGTAAAACGAAGGAGTTAGCCTAAAGGATATTTAATATTCCTTCCGTCTCTAACATTCTCTGAATAGTGAAATGGAGAGATAGGTGAGGTGAAGATTTGAAACACAACACATAATTGTATAGGTCCTAAAGGGAGAATACAATTAAAAAGACTTGGGCCCTAAGGTTCTCCTACTAGTCCTAACTAGAGGTAGAAGCAACGGAGAATGGAGTGATTCTTTTGTCCTAACTTCTGTAGAAGGAAAAGAAAAACACACATGACTTCTTCAAACGGGATCAATAGAATTGAGAAGGAATAGAATTCTTGGTACGAGCATTTCTGTCGATCCTGTAGCCAAAATTTGTAAGCACTTACCATGCCCACAAGCAAGATGCAAAGGAGACATAATAGGCATAGACTTTAGTATGAAATAAAGTACTTGGATGATGCTCTCTATGAATCTGTGATAGGTTTGTTTTTGTTTGTTTCAGGGGGTTTTGTTTTTGTTTTAAAGACAGGCTCTTCAGGTATACTTTAACATTAGACTATAGTGCTTTATAGAGTGAAGGTCCTTTGCGCTCTGACAGCAGTTTTGGTCAAATAACAATAGTCCTTCCTATTCAAAATATAGTTCCAAATTTCTTTCTAAATCTGAGCTATAAAGAGCCTAGAACAGATCTGTCCACATCCTAAACTTGATCAAAAGATTCAAAGCAATGAAAAGCTATTTTAAGGGTTTTTGAGACAGTTGTGCAGGACTCAAATCAGTGGAGTAAAGGAGAGCTGTTATATAGGTTATGAGAGAGTTGTGTTTATATGTATTTATTACTTAATGACTTGGCATGAGTTGATGTGTAGAGAGATCTTTTTTAAAGTTTAGAAAACACTTTGAAAATTGAAGTATCTTCCCACATGCATTCTCCTGAATAAATAAGAGATAATAAGGCTAATCAAAGATACAAAGTCTGGCTAGGAGGAAGGGAAGTGAGGCACCAAAACAACACTGTATTAGCTTTCTTCTAATCTATGATTTCTATGTAAAAAAAATCAAATATTTACTTAACTGGGTGACTTCATACTTACAGTGTCTAATAGCTCAATGAACTTGGAAAAGTAATAAAGCCAGCAGGTCCATGCCATCTGGAGAAACACACACAGAAAAACAAAGAATTTTAATTAAAGACTACAAATAATGTCACCAACACTTTTTATCCCACCAAAAAGAAAAGAGAATGAAAGAAAAAGGAAATGCCCTTGATTTTCTTGGATTTTATTTTCATAGAAAAAGCCTTTCAGCCTCAAATCTGAATTCATTCATCACTAATTTTTAGTTTAGTGAATTAAAATCTGTACATTTTAATCCAATCAGATATCATAACTAATATCTATTACAAATGGACAACCAGAAGGATATATTTAGACTGATTTTCTTCTTGATTTAATGTTTTATATTTTCTCCAATTACATATAAAAACCATTTTTAACATCTAAAAAATTTTGAGTTCCAAATTCTCTCCCTCCCTTCATTATTGAGAAGGCAAGCATTTTTATATAGGTTATACATGTACAGTGATGTAAACATATTTCCACATTAGTCATATTGTGAAAGAAAATACAGACTTAAACAACAACAAAAGCAATCAAGAAAAATAAAGGAGAGATAGAGGGAGCAGGATAAACAGAGGGAAAATATGTCTATGCTTTAACCTGCATTCAGACTCTATCAGTTCTTTCTCTGAAGATGGATAGCATTTTTCATCACAAGTCCTTCAGAATTGTCTTGGATCATCATATTGTTGAGAATAGGTAAGACATTCACAATTGATCACCTTACAATATTGCCTTTGCTGTGTATAATGTTCTCCTGGCTCTGTTCATTTCACTTTGAATCAGTTCATGTAAGTCTTTCCAGGTTTTTCTGAGAGCATCCTGCTCATTATTTTTTATAGTGATCATGATCAGGTACAACAACTTGTTCAGCCATTCCCCAATTGATGTACATTCTTTGCCACCATTAAAAGAGCTACTATAAATATTTTTGTACATAAAGATCTTTTTTCCTTTTTTTGTAATCTCTTTAGGACAGATGAGAAGGTGTTAAAGTGCTTTGAGTGGGCTACTTTTCCCAGTTGTTTTCTATAGAGCTGGGTGGAGCCATCCTATAGTTCCAAATTGCCCTCCAGAATGGTTGAATTAGCATACAACCTCACCAACACTAATGTAGTGTTTCTATTTTCCTACATCTATACCAACATTTGTCATTTTCCTTTTCTGTCATATTAGCCAATTTGATAGGTGTGCTGTGGTAGTTGAGAGTTGTTTTAATTTTCGTTTCTTTAATCAATAGTGATTGAGAATATTTTTATATGATTATAGATACCTTTGATTACTTTGTCTGGAAACTGCCTGTTCATATCCTTTGGCCATTTATCAATTGAGGAATTGCTTGTATTTTTTATAAATCTGACCCAGTTCCCTACATATTTGAGAAATGAAGTCTTTATCAGTGAAACTTCCTGTAAAATTTTTTTCACAGTTATGATTAACTCTGTATTTCCCTCCATCCTATTTCCCCCCTGTTTATCCTGCTGCCTCTCTCCTTTCAACCTGTCTATCCTCAAAAGTGTTTTGCTCCTATCTTTTATCTACCTCAATCCACCCTCTCTTCTATTACCCTTCTTTCTCTTATCCTTATCCTTTTCCCCTCCTTATCTATAGGATAAGATAAGTTTCTATATCCAACTGAGTCATATTTGAGCCAATTCTAATGAGAGCTCACTCTCCCCCCCCAACTTCTTCATCTTCCCTTTCACTGTAAAAGCTCTTTCACATTTCTTTTATGTAAGATAATTTAGTCCATTCTACAGCTCCCTTTCCCCTTCTCACAATGCATTTCTCTTTCTTACCCCTTAATTTTATTTTTTTAGATAAATCATCCCATCATATTTAACTCACATCCACGCCCTCTATTTATACTTCTAACTACCCTAAAGTCTTTAGGAGTTACAAGTATCATTTTCACATGCAGGAATGTAAACTGTGTAGCCTTATTGAAACCCTTATGATTTCTCTTTCCTGTTTACCTTTGTATGCTTCTCTGGAGTCTTGTATTTGAAAATCAGATTTTCTATTCAGCTCTGATCTTTTCATCAGAAATGCTTGAAAATCCTCTATTTCATTGAATAGGTTTTTTTCTTTTCCCCATGAAGGATTATACTCCATTTTGCTGAGTAGTTAATTCTTGGTTGTAATCCTAGCTCCTTTGCCTTCTGGAACTATCATGTTCTAAGCCCTCCCATAATTTAATGTAGAAACTGCTAAATATTGTGATATCCTCACTGTGACTCCACAATATTTGAATTGTTTCTTTCTGGCTGCCTGCAATATTTTCTCCTTGACTTGGAAGCTCTGAAATTTGTCTATAAAATTCCTGAGAGTTTTCACTTTGGGATCTCCATTGGGAGATGATTAGTAGATTCTTCCCATTTCTATATCTGGTTCTTGGGGTGAAAAATTGTTTTGGTTCTGCAGCTCCAAAATTTGTTTTGAGGCATTATTTTAAAAGTATTTGGAGGGAAATTTGGAGAGTTCAGGTGAGTCCCTGCCTTGGCTCCTTCCTCCAACTGATTTTTAATCTAGAGTAGATTAAATGTGATTCAAAATCAGCTTTCAAAACATCCTTCTAATTTGTCCAGCTGTAACAGTCAATGGTTACCCTTGAAGGAAGCTAGGTAATGCACTAGATAGAGTGTCAAACCAGAAGTCAGGAAGATTCTTCTTCCTGAATTCAAATCTGGTCTCTTACTACTGCTCTGGGCAAGTCACTTAACCCTGCTTGTCTCAGGTTCTTCATTTGTAAAATGATCTAGAGATGGAAATGGCAAACCACTCCAGTATCTGTGCAAGAAAACCCCAAATTTTGTCATGAAGAGTTAGAAACAACTTAAAAAGTACTAAACATCAACTTACCCTTAGGGCTAAAGGTGATCTGGAATAGTCAACAAGGTCACACCGGTATGAATAGCCCACACCCCAGCCAGACATGAAGAACTATGGTGAATAAAAAAAAAAAACCAGAAAAAAAACCATTAAGGAAATAGTTACTTACCAGGTGCACTTAAAGATTTCAATTGGGTTTTCTCTCACACATTTCCAACAAGAGTACCTGAATGGGAAATCTCAGCAGTGAAGGAAAAAAGTTAGCTAAAATGGTGACCAACCAGTAATCACACTCAAATTCATTTTGTTGTTCATACAAATACTGTTCTAAACAACACAACTTTCTTCAGACAGTGATGGCAACATTGTGTACTCCATTGAAATAATAGGAAGAAGAAAAGTGAGGCAAAGATTATCCAAACTGCACGTTGCTTAGATGATTGTCAGGTGATGAAATTTTCTCTTATATCTAGCAATAATCAATATTTTGATTTGTGAAATTAGCAAATTTATTAAAAATTCACAATGAATTTCAAATTTATGAATTCAGCACCTGACTTGGCTGATACATTTATTTTTTTAATTCATCATTTTATTGGTACCTTTTGTTTTTACAACATAATTATATTCAGATAACTCCTCTGTCCCCTAACCCACCCCACCAACAGTCAAAACATTACCTCAAGATATTTTCTAGGTGAACATAACAACCAGGTTTTTATTTGCCTTTTGCTTAGGGTTCAACTTCCAATCATAGATCACAATGACACTATTTTCTCTTAAATGAAAATTCAAGAAAATGGACACAGTAACATTAAAAAAAGATAAGGGAAACTAATAGATCTTCTCTATGGCTTTGGATGAAAAGTCATTCAAAAAAGAAAATATTTTTGTTAATAAGTTAGTTACAACTTTGCAATCTGGTAGACCTTAATTCCAACACACCCACAAAATGGCTACAGTCCAGTAAAAAAAAAGAATGAACTGTTTGTTGAAGATGCTGTCTTGAAATTGAATCCAAATAACTTTGTCAGCATTCTTCTTAGTCTGATCGTAGGCAAGTTTACTATTAAAAAACATTTGAAAGTGAGTAGCCAAGAGTTCTATTTATTTTAGTTTTAATTAGTGTATTAGTTTTAATTAGTTTAGCATTCTAAGTGGTTGGCAACAGTCTATTTGCACAAGTACCCACATCCCACATTTCACCTTTCTTAGAACTTTTCACTGAGTATCACAGTGTCATCATAGTCTTCTAATGGACCTCAACCGTAACATTTCTAATTTGAAAAACCTAAAGCAAAAAATTTTTATTAAAAACTTATTTCACCATGTAATGTAAACTTCTGCAAATGATCTATTAAACCTAAAAATACAGCCGTGTCATTTGTAAACTTGAAAATATGATTTTCAAGGCCATATGGAGACATTTCAGGAAGGAAAAAAAAGTAGACTATGAAATATCATGAAAGTTGGACCATTAAAAATTCATCTTAAAAAATACCAGCACCTGACTTGGCTGATACATTTATTTTTTAAAAAAAATTCCACCCCACCAGCAACAAAAGAACCTTTTGTAACAAAAAAAAAACCAGATAAACAAAAGCAACAAACATCCACTATATCTGACAGGTATGCACTCACCATTTAATCACTATATTTACCTAGACATGACAGATTTCTTAGATGTGTAATTAACAGAATAGAATGATTATAAAGAAAGCATAGTTCCACAGATACAAACATATAATGTATCCATGCACACAGACTGCAGGAAGGGAGATATACATGTGATTTCAATTGTAGAGGGACCAATGAATGTAGAACCCCTTCTATTCATGTGGACTGACAATTTATCTGTAATTTATATTCTTAGAGAGTTGCTTCAGAGCATTGAGAGGTTGTGATTATTTGCTCATTGTCACATTTCATATGTGTCTGAGACAGGGCACACACTGCTTCTCTGCCACAATGAAAACATCGTCAGGGTCGGACTTCTTTTTCTAAGCTAGCTAGGAAAATTTCAAAATGAAAGGACTGAGACATATAGAAAGACATGACTGATTCCACTAAGGAAAAGCTAAATCTGCTCATGTTTGGGAGCTTTTTTGTTAGTATTTTCCTTTACACTAAGACACGGTCCATCTCATGGCTAAATTTTTGCTATGTACTCTTAAGATCTAGATTGTAATGATTAATTAATGAATAATTATCAATAAATAATCTCTCAGATTCTTCTCATTACAAGGTATCTTGCCATCTGCTCTACAGCTGGACCCTCTTCTCCCTGCTGGAAAAGAGATCCTCTGTGCTATGGAATAATCCTCCAGAGACCATGACTCCCTTCCAGGGGAAGTTAATCCATTCAGTTTTGGAATTATGATGAGCACACATCTAAACTGCTATATCTCCTTGGCTCCAGACCCTGCTTCACAAGTCATCTAGTCTGCCATCAGGCAGGAAGGACCTATATTACCCCTCTCCATGCACAAGGATTGCCTCCTCTCTCATGCCTACTCTCTCGCTCATCTTCATGCCCTAATGCCTAGAAATATGATCATATCTCCCCCATCCTCAAAAAAAGCCCTTACTTGATCTATCTATCCCCACCAACTGTATGTAAAATCCCATATTACCCCTGCATTTTGTGGCTAAACTCCTTCATAAGACTATCTGCCATAGGCTCCTCCACTTCTCTCACTCTCACTCTACAGTCTGACTTTTTTTTTTTTCTTTTTGGAGGGGGGAATGCAGGGCAATCGGGATCAAGTTCTATAGAGTTCTATAAAGCATACCTTTGATTGGAATATAATTGCCCATTTGATTGGAATATAATGCCCAATTGCCCAAGGTCACACAGCTAGTTAAGTGTTAAGTGTCTGAGAATGAATTTGAATTCAGGTCCTCCTAACTCCAGGGCTGGTGCTCTATTCACTGCGGCCACCTAGCCGCCCAGACCATCACTTTCTTATTTGCATTCCTAGCACCCAACATGGTACCTGGTATATCTTATTTATTTAATAAATACCTTTCATCAATTCATACTTTAAGGACCTCTGACTCTGACCAAGTGAGCATTTCCTCCATCACTGCTCATCATAATGACCATATCTTACTCAACTGCATTCATGAGTTGCTGTGGCCAAAAAATTCTGAACTTATTATCTTATTCTACAGAAAATAAACACTAAATTGAATATGAGAGAATACATAAAATTTTCAGCTTTTAAATTCTAACCTGGACTCTTTCTTGGCCCCTGACATGTGCTGAATAACTAACTCTCCTGAGGAGATTTTGACTAGACACAGAATATGGAGAGCATAATATCTTAAGCCAGGTTCAGTTCTTTGAGCAAATGTTTCTTTCCTTTATCTCACTCTCAGTTTGACCCTGGGTCAACAATAGCATATCTCTACCACATTCTTGACAATGTTATTTATCCTGCAGACCTAATGGCACTGTATCTTGTGCAATAAATTCTCTGATGTACTGTACAACCAAGAAGGCATCCTCTCTAGCTATTAAAGGCACCAACCTTTTCACTGAGGTGGGGCTCTTATTGCTTTCTATCATTTTCTTATCTCTACCTTTTGATTAGTTAAGAATGCCATAGTAATGTATGCATATATTCATTTTACATGTACATGAGTCTTTCAAAATAGCTATGGGTTTTACAAGGATAGGAAATAACTTACATCATCCAAGCCAAAAGGAACACCCATTTCATTCTGAGAAAAAACTAGCGTATGAGTAACTCAATTATTTAGGGTAACTGGATACAAGGCAGGCTAATAGGTAAGGGCATTCTGTTCTCTTCTCATGTCTAATGCTTGCAAACACTGAGCCACACTGGTAGAGTGGAAAGAAAACTGGATTGAAATCAGAGGCCTTGAATGTGTCTTCTGTCCTCTTACTACATAGGCCAGGTTGGGCAGGTCACTTAACTTGCCCGAGGGAAAGGGCTTGGCTAAATTAAATCCAAGAATCTTTCAAAGTTTTGAGTAGACAGCACTTACAGAAAAGAAACAAAATTAACCGATGCAAATTTGGTTCTGTACCACAACCTTAAAACCTGGAGAACATAGACAAGTAAATCAGCACCTAAGACACTCAGATATTTCAACCGCTCCCAGACATCATATAAAGGCTGGTTTTCTGACTGTCCCTCCCCTCACTCAGCATCACTCAGCTCCCTGTTTGACCATCGTTGTTGTTCCTTGCTAATCTGTCCACATTGCATAAAGAGAAGTGAAACTAGTTGGTACAAACAGCTTGGGGAGGCACGTAGAAGAATCCAGAGCACTACTCCAAATGACGGGGGTTAAACCCCACTTCTCTCGAAGGGCAAGCGGAATTCAGCCTGGTTACTGCTTAAAAGGAGACATTGAGGTTGCAGGAGTACTAGTTACTGTAGTGCAAGGGATTGCCACCATTTCTCCTGAGGTGCCATTTGTCAAATTCGACCATTTTCTCATATGGATAAAATATCAATATTACTACTAATAATGATATCCATCATTTATATGACTTTTACTATGTGCCAGGCACGGTGCTGAACACTTTTTAATGACTACCTCATTTGATCCTCACACCAATCCTGGGTTGGAGGTGCCATTAACCCCATTTTTTAGATGAGAAAACTGAGGTAAACAGAGGTGAAGTGATTTGTCCACAGTCACAAAGCTAGTAAGTATATGAGTCTGAATTTGAACTCAGGTATTCCTGACTCCAGGCCCAGGGTCCATCCACTGCACCATCAAGCTGTCATTACAAGTATCGTCACATATATACCATGTGACCAAGCTGCCTCCATGCCCCAGCCTCTTACAAGCCATCTGCTGACATTACAACAAATGAACTCGTCCCATGAGCTTCCTCTGGTCTCCGTCCATGTAGCCTAGGTAATAAATTCCCTTCTCAGACCTCACCCACTATAGAGAAGAAACCTGGCAATTACAGATCTGCAGTGGAAAGCTACCTTAGTGGTCATCTTGACCCATGTCCTCCTTTGACAGACTACAGAACTGAAGCCGAAGAAGTTAAATAATCTGCCCAAGATCACATATGTAGTAAGAGGCATGGTCAGAAGACACATTCAAGGCCTCTGATTTCAATCCACTTTTCTTTCCACCCTACCAGGCTGGTCAGTGTTGAAAGCATTAGAAATGAAAAGAGAACAGAATTTTTTCTTGACGTCCAGCAACAATTAGTCTACTAATTAACTTCCAATTTAATTGAATAAGCATTTGTTTACTACACAGAGGATACATAGTCACTGTTTCATTCTTCAAAACTTGCCATTTGGGTGTATTCATTTGGGCAGAATTGCATTACAACTAAACATTTCAGAAATTCATTATAGCACAATTTTTTTCCATAATTGAAGTGCTATATAATCACCATTTTAATAAACATTTTTCATAACTGAGAACCAAAAAAACCTGCTTTTAGCTTAATGGGACTAGAGTAGGTTTTTAAAGACCAAAGCTAAAAAATGTAGTTCTTGAAACACAGATTAATTTAAAACACACCCAGCTTTCTCACAATATGCAGCACTGCCATACACTTTACAGTCTTTCAAAGTCTTCAAAGAACATTCATATTGTTTATGTCTCACTACATCATGGGCAGTTAGGTGGTACAGCCAGCTGGGAGTCAGGAAAACTCGTCTTCCAGAGTTCAAATCCAGCCTCTGACACTTACTAGCTGTGTGACCCTGGGAAAGTCATTTAACTGTGCCTCAGTTTCTTCATCTGTAAAATGAACTGGAGAGGGAAATGGCAAACTACTCCAGTATCTTTGCCAAGGAAATCCCAACTGGGGTCATGAAGAGTCGGACACAACTGTAAAAACAACTGATTGAATATCATAGGACTCCCTCGTCCTCTTAAAGGAGACCAAAAAACTTCAATACACAACAACAAACAACCCGAGCTAGAAATGGGTAGAAGAGTCCAGCTGGTCTTTAGCTACTAGTGGAGAGCTTCTCCAGCGCATTCCTGACGCAAGTTTGACATTAGATACGTCTATCTATGAAGATATATCTTCATAGATACCCAGGCACATAAAACTGAAGATGCAACCTTAACTGTAAACAAAAATGACAAACACCAGAGTTTAAATATATAAATATACGCTTACAGAGTATAACTATACACTTCATATCATTAGAACAGAATAGGCCAGTGCCCTTCTCTGACAAGAAGCACCAAGCTGCCGTAAGAATGATAACAACTAGCACTGATGTAGTGATTTGAGATTTCAAAGCACTTTACAAATGTTTCACATAGTAATATCAGGACACAGTGACACAAGAGGAGTGATACATCATTATTATACATTAGGAGGAATACAAAAAAGCACTTCAGAAATGAAAATAAGGAAAATACGTAACTCATTGGAAAGCTTTTTTTTTCTTCAGTGTCAAAATAAAGTGATCCCTTTCCCCTAACCCATTTCCTGAATATTCTGGTTAATCATGATCTGAAACATTTTTAGTATTTCAAAAAAAATTAGGTCTCATATTTTAAAGCTAAAATTTCATTCAGAATTGTTTACTTTAAAGCTATTAGAGTATCATACAGTATTGATAAATTAACAAATCTCTCACTTTGCCTCTGGGCTGAGTTACACTGAGATGATTCTCAATGATTTACTGTCTTGAAGATAATTCATGTGGATTTTTAGGGCAGCATCTGACAAGGTCTTCTGAGACTCAACTCATTCACTAAAAATCTGTCTCTGCACTTTTCTTCATAATCATATTAATCATTAAAGCAAAAATGTGTGAAGCATGCTTATTTTCTACTCTAATAATAACAAAATCTTCGATTAGAAAGACTAAAAATACTTACCTCATAACACATATATAAAGAAAATAACACTATTAAAAAATTGTATGTAATCATCAATTTCTTAAGGTCAAAGGGCTTGCGGTTTTCCATGAGCTTTGGTCCCAGAGAAGTGACAAAGTAGATATAAACTCCAAGGATAAGGGTTTGTGGTAGAGGAGAAGACATGAGTGGCCAATCTCCCACTCTGGGATCTGGAAGAAAAACAAGGTTGTCAATGAATGTTGTTTGTGTCAAGGGACAGCTAATGGGGAAGATATATTTTTCAAGGAGTCGGAATGGGGTCTCTAAACTGGATAATGTAATATCATGGGTAATCAGTAGAATCCTTCCATAGTCATACAAACAAGGACAAAGGGTGAGAAAAGCAGCATGATACTGTGGACTGGTTAACAATGACAAATTAGAGGACTGGATTCTGCTACCACTGTCATTAACTGTGTGACCACAGGAAAATCTTTTAATTTCTCTCACCCCCAGTATTTGTCTAAGATGATTAACTTTACAGGGCTTGTGATCAGGAAATTCCCATAGGGATGACATCATAGGAGCCTGACATGCTTATATATATTTATACATACATACATACATACATACATATAGCATGAAGAAAAAATTTATACTAAAAGCTCTACTTCTACCTTCTGATGAGCTTTGAAAAAAATATGATCTTTATTTCAAATTTGTTCAAGTCTTGACTCTTCAAGGCCAGTACATTCTGCACTGTATGACTGTGAGTTGGAAGACACCTTTTGGGGCAACTAGGTGGTGGAGTGGAGTCTGGAGTCAGGAGGACCTGAGTTCAAATGCAGCCTCAGACCCTTGACACTTACTAGCTGTGTGACTCTGGGTAAGTCACCTTGGCAAAAAAAAAAAGCTCCTTCTTGTCCAATGTCCTGCTTGATACCTTCTACAACCTTACCTTTCAAGGTGATTATTCAACTTTTGGCTCAAATCTCCCCAGTGATGGGATCATACCATCCATATCTTGATACCTAAAAGGGACTCTGAATATCATTGAGTGCAGTCCCTTCATTTTACAGATAAGAAAACTGAGCCCACAGAGGTTAAGTAATTTAGGAATCAAATAAAGTCCTCTGATTATAAATGCAGCATTCTTTCCACTGTGTTTTCCACTGTGTGCCACACAGATAAGGAAACAGGCCCAGAAAGATTGTGATTTGTCCAGGGAAGTCCCCACACTGACGAAATTATAACTGCCACCTTTAAATTTGACACAGGTACATTTTAAGCTGAAAAATGTTTTGATCAAGGTAGAAAATAATTTTTTAAATAACCAATTTTTTCTTCAATGCTATGCCAAAGGGAGCCTGATCTTTGTTAAAAAGTTCTCCTCTGTTGAGTTGAATCTATATCTTCTACCCTTGGATTATCCAATGGAAGGCTACACAACAAATGCAATCTCTCTTATTTATTTGAAAGCTATGTATTTTCCATTTATCTTATACTACTTTTCAGATGTCAGCAGTCTTCTCTTCTTTCAACTAAAAATTCTGAGTTTCTACAACCATTCCTCCAATGGCCCTGATTCTAAACCTCTTCATCATCTTGGACTACCAAGTTCTAAATGTCCCTCTTAAATTTTGGTATCTAGAATTGCACAGAGTTGGGCCTGTGTGTTACTTTGTGCTCAGGACCTCTTGGTTATTTTGCTGCCCACTGTCACCTCTACCAAAAAGAAGGCTTCTACCGGTAATGGAAAGAATAGGAGATGAGAGGCCTAAAAAATATTCACCTTTTTTAAAACTTTGTAGTTCTGGTTAAAAGTCAGGATGGACAAAGTTGAAATAATCCCTAATTCTTACTTTACCTATTAGTTGTGTGTATTAATCTTTACTAGTTATCCTTTTAATTTCTTTCTTTTTTCAGGATTTTTGGAAGAGTTTAGAGACATGCTTCATTTTAAGTGCTTTGTTGTATTGCATTTTACTCTATTGCGCTTTGTAGATACTGGAGGTTTTTTCTTTGTTTTGTTCTGTACCAACTGAAGGTTTGTGGCAACTCTTTGTTGAGCGAATCTATTGGTGCCATTTTTCCAACAGCATGGACTCACATTGTAGCTCTGTGTCGTGTTTTGATAATTCTCAAAATATTTCAAACTTTTTCATTATTATTGTATTTGTTAATAGTGAACCATGATCAGTGATCTTTGGTGTTACTATTGTAATTGTTTTGGGGAGTCACGTAAGACGGTGAACTTACTTGATAATTGTTGTGTGTGTTCTGAGCGCTCTACTCGTCCCCTATTTTTCTCCCTCTCTTTAGGCCTCCCTAGACCCTGAGATACAACAATATTGAAATTAAGTCAATTAATAACCCTACAATGGTCTCTAAGTGTTCAAGTGAAAGGAAGAGTCAATTGATGTGGCAAACTTTATTATTGTTTTATTTTAAGAAATTGCCACAGCCCCTCCCCCCAACCTTCTCTACCCTGATCAATTAGCAGCCATCAACATTGAGGCAAGACCCTTTGCCAAGAAAAAGATTACAACTTACTGAGAGTTCAGATAATGGTTAGCTTTTTTTTCTGTTAGCAATAAAGTTTTTTAAAAATTGTTATGTACATTGTTTTTTAGACATAATACAACTGCAGACTAAATAAACTGCAGTACAGTGTAAACATAACTTTTATATGAACTGGAAAACCAAAAAATTCATGTGACTGACTTAATTGCAATATTCACTTTATTGGTGCTCTGGAACCAAACCTGCAATATCTCCAAGTTCTGCCTATACTACAGAGTAAGAGTAACTACTCAATGATACTTTTTTCCAAGATTTATTTTTCTATAACATATATTATAATTCTAATTAAGGAGAAATTTGACATTTACTAGTTAGCCTAGTAAACCTCACTAATGTCTTCCACTACTTCTAGAAGTTCTCCTTACTTTTAAAAGTGAAGGACTATCTTGCTAGACCATTACTGTCATATCAATTAATATAGCCAATGGAAACCTAGCAACTTGATTCATAAATCAACAACTTTGAGCAACACCGTTTCAAGGAGAGACTTAGGAATAAAAATAAAAATAAAAACAATCTCTTGCCTTATAGAGCTTATAGAGCACTTTACATAAATTCACTCTTAAAAATGATCACAATTATATGGAACTGGGAGTGACTAGGAAAGCTAGAATAGATCATAAAAGTTGATTGGGACAAAGTTGGAAATGACTGAAGAGGAGCTCAATAATTAACCTTAGGGGGCAGCTAGGTGGTACAGTGAATAGAGCACCAGCCCTGGAGTCAGGAGGGCCTGAGTTCAAATATGATCTTAACACAAAAAATAGCCGTGTGACCTTAGGCAAGTCACTTAACCCCAACTGCCCTCCAAAAAACAACAAAAAAAGATTAGTTAACCTTGTGATAACCTGTCCCCTAAAGAACGATAGCAAGGTCACAGAATTAAGGTGACTAGTTACTGTTCCTAATAAAAGAAATCCAGAAGACCTGTGTGAAACCAGACTTCTGTGCCTCAGTTCTCTGACTTATAAAATGACGTTGAATTAGATGATTCAAAAGGTCCCTTTTAGCTCAAATCTAACTGCCTATAAAGCAGAATGTAGATTTTTTCCTTTAATATTTTATATTTTCCCAACTGCACATGAAAACAATTTCAAACATTCATTTTTTTAATTTCGAGTTCCAATTCTCTCCCTCCGTTCTATCTCCCCCCCAGACAAGAAGCAATTTGATGTAGGTTATACATGTAGGTTAATCATGCAAAACATATTTTCATATTTGTCATGTTGTAAAAGAAAACACAGACAAAAAAAGTTTTTTTTTTGTTTTTTTTTGCTTTTTGGAGGGCGATTGGGGTTAAGTAACTTGCCCAAGGTCACACGGCTAGTTTTTTTTTTTTTGTGTTAAGTGTCTGAGGCCAGATTTGAACTCAGGTACTCCTGACTCCAGGGCCGGTGCTCTATTCACTGCGCCACCTAGCCGCCCCAAAAAAAGTTTTTTTAAAAATAAAGTGGGGGCAGGTAAATGGCACAGTGAATAGAGCACTGGCCCTGGAGTCAGGAGAACCTGAGTTCAAATCGGGCCTCAGACACTTAACACAAAACCTAGTCATGTGACCTTGGGCAAGTCACTTAACCCCAATTGCCTTCCAAAAAAGAAAAATAAATAAAGTGAAAAATAATATGCTTCAATTTGCATTCAGATTCTATCAGATCTTTCTCTGGAGATAGACAGAATTTTTCATCCTATGTGCTTTGGAACTATCTTGGATCATTGTGTTGCTGAGAATAGCTAAGCCATTCACAATTGATCATCATACAATATTGTAGTTAATGTGTACAATGTTCTCCTGGTTCTAGTCACTTCACTTTGGTCCAGTTCATGTAAGTCTTTTTAGGGTTTTCTGAAATTGTCATGCTTATCATTTCTTATAGAATAGTATTTCATTACAATTACATACCACAACTTTTTCAGCCATTCCCAATAATGGGCATCCTCTAAATTTCTAATTCTTTGCTTCCCCCCCCCACAAAAGCTGAATTGTGAATGACTTAGCTATTCTCAGCAATACAATGATTCAAGACAATCCAAAAGGACTAATGTGAAGCCTTCAGAGAAAGAACTGATATTGTTTGAATGCAGACTGAAGCATGATATTTTTCACTTTATATTTTACATGATTGTACATGTATAACCTATTTCTGATTGCTTACCATCTCAGGGAGGCGGGAGGGGAAAGGAGGGAGAAATAGAAGTTGGAACTCAAAACTTAAAAAGAGTTGAAAATTGTTTTACTATGCAATTGGGGAAATACACATACACATATTTTAAAATATCTCATTTTAACATATATTGCTTAGTTAAGAAACGTGTTCATTGTGTAAAACATTCTTCTTTCCAGATTCCTTTGAAGTTTTGATTGAATATAGGCTAATAATTTTATCCTGGGTGTGCTCACAGTAGAGACAGAGAAAACATGTAGCGTTTTTTCTCCCCCTGCTTCTCTATCCCACAATATGGAATCTTAACTGGTTTCCATTGTAGAAGTGTTCTTTTCTTAACAAAGGAATGACATGCTTACAATAAGATCACAGACTCTCAGGATGAAAGGAATCTTCAAGACCATCTATCACATCTAACACCTTAATTTTACTGATGAAGAGCCTAAAGCCTAGAGTGGTCAAGTGACCTGCCTAGAGTCACAGGGGAGTAAAGTGGCCAGTACTGGATTCAAATTCAGGTCTTTTGATTCCAAATCCAATTCTTTTGACTGATACTCAAGATAAGGAGCAGAGAAGATGAAATATCAGTAAGAAGTTCAGAGGCTGGGGGGTGGGGCACAGTTAGGTGGCACTGTGGATAGATTACTGGTCTTGGAATTAGGAGAACCTGAGTTCAAATCAGACCTCACACACTAACTTAGCTGTATGACCCTGGGCGAGTCATTTAACCCTGATTACCTCCCCCAAAAAGAAAGAAAAGAAAGAAGCAACAACAAAAAAGAAGTTAGGAGGCAATTATTCTCTACTAAGTGTTTAAAAGCATTACTTAAAAAAAAGAAATAGTCTCATACATCTTCCATCTAATATAGTATATTATACACTTTTTTTTGGATCAGATGATTTATTTATTTTTCTTTTTTTTTCTCTTCTTTTCGTTTCTTTTTTTTAATTTTAATTTATTTTCTTGGTTACATCATTCATTTCCACAAGGTTTTGAGTTACAGATTTTCTCCCCTTTTTGCCCCTACCCCCCAGCCCAGAACATTGATCCCACTGTAAGGCCCCTCCCACAATC
>CM053594.1:315676820-315703512 GCA_028646575.1 Pseudocheirus occidentalis
CATTATTCTTAATTTAATTAGAAAAGTAAACACAGAGATGCCTTAGATAAGAAGAGGAATTTATTCCCTTTCCCTGGGGAAGAAAGGGGTGCCCCATCTCAGATTTCTTACCCATATTGATGCATGAGGCCGGGCAGAGAGAGAGAGCTCCTAACACCGGGTCTAGGATTTAAAGACCTAATTAGGACGTCCCCTCTCCTGGTCAACTGCCTTCTTTCATTGGTAAAAAAAAAAATTTACTTTACCAATCCCTTCGCTACTGAGACTAAAGGGGAGGGAGATGGGACGGGCCTCACCAGGGTGGGAAGAAATGGACAAAGGAAGATAAAAGTAATTGACAGGAGAAAGGGGGAGGGTACAGCACTCAAGGGGAGGGGGTACATTCCAGACTGAGAAGCTTTTCACTAATTTCGTGTCCCACACAGTGGGAAGCAAACTTTTCCCCTGACTATGTAGATAGAAATGCCATGTCTTCAATATTGCCTGACTGGGTGGTGCAGTATGGATCTTTTCTGCATCTGCACTTGGTCTAAGAGCCATCCCTTCCCTCTACCTACTTAGGTCACGTGGCCCTAAGAAATTGGATGGAAGTTTTGGCCTTTTCTTCCCATCCTTTTTACTTCTACATTCAGAAAGTCAAGTCTCTAACCTGGGAGCTCAGGTCACTGGGATCCAGAAGTTTAGCCATCCAGATGAGATGTTTTAGCCAATCTAGTTGTTTTTCAGTTAACTCTGACTCATCGTGACCCCATTTGAGATTTTCTTGACAAAGATAGGGGAGTGGTTTGCTATTTCCTTCTCCAGTTCATTTTACAGAGGAGGAAACTGAGGCAAACAGGGTTAAGTGACTTGCCCAGGGTCACACAGTTCGGAAGTGTCTGAGGCTGAATTTGAACTCAGGAAGAGGAGTCTTCCTGACTCTAGATCCAGTGCTCTATCCACTATGCCACCTAGTTGCCTAGCCAGCCCAGTAAGAAAGCCCTAAAAGCAAGGGTACTGAATGTCAGTCTAGTGGAGCTTTGAACTTAAATCTTGTGGGACCAATGCCATGTAGAAATTGAGCTAAGCTGAGAGCCTCATTCCTTTCCCTTCCCCAAAGACTGAGGTGGTATAAGGGGGAGATAACGGTCTCTACCTGCCGGGGAAATGTTAATATGTTTATTCTTACTATATCTCTGAAGTTAGCATTCCTTCATACAAGCTAACTCACTGTTAAGTGGTTAAATGGAACTAGGGTGCTAGTTACTCAGCCCCCCAAACTGGGTGGTTTCCATTACTGGTTCCAGTCAACGACAAGAAAAGAAAGACTCCCCAACCCTGGAAAACCTTGGTGGAAAGGAGGAAACAAAACGTGACAGACGTGGCCAGAAAGTGGGACCGGAGCAAACCATGCTACATGTTACTTGGCAGTAGTTATACTAATAAGAGCAGGCGATGTGTATGTAGGGATCATCAAAGGTGCCCTTGACAAATGTTACTTTTAATTAGCTGTGCTTTGAAATACGTGCTAGGGCCTGTAGGGGATCTGCAGATTTCTGACCTCCTGCCAAATTCCGGCTTTTTTGTAGTTCCTAGGCCACGGAGTTTTCCAGATGAAGTTAATAAGCGTGGTATCCACTCCATCACAGGTCAAAAAACTGTTAACATCAGCAAATTTCCCAAGGGCTGTGTGTACTCAGAATCAGGACTGAAGTCAAGAACAAAAGGCAAGATTCCAGACCCTCATTCTTGGGCCCAGGTTATTGTATTCTTAAGTGATTGTCTTCTGTGCAGTGAGGACCAAACAAAAGACTATATAGATGCTCAGAGGAACCAACTCAAACAGATGTTTTTAACCTCTGTGTAGGGGACGATGGGGGGAACGTTTGGCAGTCTGACGAAACCTATGAACCACTTCTCTCTGAATAATTTTTTAAATCATTGAAAGAAATTCTAAGTTTTAGTTAGGGGCTAGTGAAAATGAAGATGTTACATTTCCTCCCCCCTCCCCCCCAGCTAAGTTCTCCAACCCCCTCAGATCTATGGTACAACCTCCCCAAGCCCCCAAGGGTAGTTCTTAGACAATGAGTTAAGAACCCCTGCTTATCTCTCTACAATGAAAATTTAAAAGGAAGAGATGGTAAAAAAAAAAAAAAGCCAAAAAAAAGACAACTCTTCTCCATTCCAAACCAGCTTTGAACCAATTTTTGGTAGACGTCTTCCCCCCACCTTACTATACCCATTCTGGTCTGTCCCACCTCCCTGTACCATGAGGGAGAAGGTTTCAAAGTGATTCCTTTCCCCTCTGCTTTTGGGGTAGACGGAATCCATAGTATACTGAGTTCATTAAGTCTTTGTGGGGCTGGAGGGAAATTTTTGTAAAATCCTAACTTAAAATATAAGCTTTAGACTGAGCGGCAGGCCTGACAACTAGCTATGTGACCTTGAGAAAATCATTTTAACCTCTGTCAACTTGAATGCTTCATTCAAATTTTATAATTCTACATGTTTTCTTTCCTGGCAACAAAGTTAATTATTTCTTTTAATTTGAAAAAAAAAAAGCTTTGGTCACAAAGTACTCATTTAGATGTGACAGAGTACTGTTAAATACCCTATTTTTAAAAATGAATGGAAGATCTATATGGAACATACAAGAAATTTAGTAACTTACCGGCACCTTTCATCCATTCATCATAAAGGTGCACAGTCCTCGATGTAAGATCACTGAAAACCATTTCCCACAGGAGTCACTGGATTTCAAGACAGATTCTTTATTAAAAGAAAAGAACAGAAAAGCTCTTATGATCTACAAATGCAAATAAGCCTAAGCTTCTTGCAATGTAATATTCAAAAATGCTAAAAATTTAATAGGGACAACTGGGAAAGCAATAAGCTTTAACTGTAGGCTAATGCATTAGCAGAATACATTTATATTGGACCCAATGCAGTTGCAGATGAGTCAAGTTTTCCATTATTTCAGAGACATGGCTTACTCCAGTAAAGATGGTTGCAATTTCATGTACCAAATGGAAAAGCTGTAAAATAAACATTATTTCAAGAAATGCAGCAGAAACACCTCCCATTCCCACAACCATATAGGTCGATAGTAACTGATCCTATCTCTGCCGTAGTTACTCTGATGTAAAATCTAAGAAAAAAAAGATTGATGAAGATGAGTTCAGGATCTAGAGGCCATTACTGAAGTCTCTGATAGGAGGGGAAGAGAGAGAGTAGGGAAGGCTTTAGATATGAATTTCCTTACTGAATGAAGATATAGAAGGGAGAGGAGGGCTAGGGAACTTAATTTATTCAAAACAGTAAATCAAATATGATTCTAGGTTGTGACCTCCTGGACTTAAGAATGAAACTTGTGTTTCAAAATCAAGGCCCCTCCTTCTTATATGGTATCATATTGACATTCCAATTAAATGTGACAAAATGTTTTAATAGCCTTGTATTGTGAAAGAAAAATCTTATACTAGAAATCAGAAAGGTCTTTAAATAAATACTACTTTGAAATTTGAAATTTCAGATTCACAACAAATATTTCATTAAAAAAAAGATTTCTTTGGGATCTCTATCATCCTTTCACACTTCTGCCTTGTATTTTTTCTCCCTTTCATAGCCAAATTCCCAGGAGAGAAAACATCTACATATTTAGTTCCCATTTCTCAACCTCTTGCAATCTGGGTTCCACACCCATAGTGAATAAAGCTACCTTTGCCAAGGTTACCAATGATCTAGAAATAACTAAATCTGATGGTCTTGTCTTAATTCTCATTTTTTTCAAACTTTTTCCGGCTTTTGCACTGCTGACCACCCCCCACTTTCTGAATGCTCTCTCCTTCATCAGATTTTGGGAAACTGTTCTCTCCCGATTCTCCTTCCAGCTATTTGAATATGCTTTTGATGGATCATCCCAGTGAGCCTCCTATTAACTCATGGGTGTATTCCAGGGCTTTATCTGATCCTCTTCTCTTTCTCTACACCTCTCTCAGTGACCTCATCAATTTCCATGGGTTCAATTATCATTTTATGCATGGGATGCCTAGATTCAGATACCTCACCTTCAGCTCTCTCCTACACTTCAGTCTGGCCTTAGGAACTTCCAACTGGACATCTTTACACATATCTCAAACTCAACACATCTAAAATGGAAATCAGTCTCTCTCTCTCTCCCTAAACATGCCTCCACCCTAATATCCTTATTTCTATCCAAAATATGGCCATACTTCCAGTTATTCAGGTTCATGTGGAGATTTAATTAGCTATCCTGGGGATTCCATGCACCCCAGGTGTAGTCAAAGTGAGAACTCAGAAAGACCTGAGCTTAAAAAGGCCAAGATCTCCCAAGGAGATCCTGGGCCATCTCCAGTTGTCCTGAACTATATCTGGTCACTGGATCTAAATGACTTTGCAGGAGAAAGTGAAACAGTTAACTTTGCGCAGCCCTCCCCCACTTAAGTTCAATTTATTTGCAAGTTATGGTATCATCTTCCTGATATCAGGGTCCACTTTGAGAATGAAGAACAAACCACACACACACACACACACACACACACACACACACACATACACACACACAAATGTAGAGGGGAAAGGGGGGAGCAAAGAATCTGAAAGCTATAGACCAGTAAGCCTGACTTCAAGTCCTAGGGAAATTCTAGAACAGATCATTAAAAAGACGGTTAGTCAACATATAGAAAGGAAATGAGGTGACAAGAGTCAGTTTGACTTAATCAAGAACAGGTCATTCCAGACTAACCACATTTCATTTTTTTTGTCCATGATTACTAGACTAGTAGACGAGGGAAAAAGCTGTGAATGTGGTTTGCCTAGATTTTAGCAAGCTTTTGATAAAGTATCTTATAATAGTCTTATGGAGAAAATGGATTATGCAATAATGATATATTCAGACTGTCTGGGGCAATGAAAACTTCTCAGGGAGTTTTGCATTGTTAACTTCGCTCTTCCCCCCTCTATTACTGCCATCAATAAGCAGCAAGCCCTTTCGGGAGTCTTCCGACCCCTACCAAGCTTCAATCCTTTGTCTGCTTTCCTGCCTCTGCAGGCCCTTCCTCCCAGCCACTGGGAGTCAGGGACAGCCCAAGCTCACTCCCCCAACCAATGGGAGTGAGGGACAATGGGGAAAATATGACCCTGCTGTGTTAGGGTTTAAAAACTCTGTTTGCCATACATTGCATGCCTCTTCCTCATGACTAGTCATGGGGAAAACTGCCCTCTTCTCCCAGGGGAAGAGAATAAATTCCTGTTCTTATCCTAAGTGATCTCCGTGTTCTTGATTAAATTTTGGACAAGGTTTTTCCGTCCCAAACAAGATGAATTTAGAATGGGTTGGCTGGTCAGACTTAAAGAGCAGTTGAGCATAGTTCAATGTCAATGTCAGGAAGTGCTGAGTAGAGTATCCCAAGGATCTATGCTTGGCCCTGTGCTTTTTAACATTTTCATCAATGACTTGGGTAAAGCCCTAAACCAGTGGTTCTCAACCTTCCTAATGCTGTGGCCCTTTAATACAGTTCCTCATGTTGTGGTGACCCCCAACCATAAAATGATTTTTGTTGCTACTTCATAACTATAATTTTGCTACTGTTATGAATCATAATGTAAATATCTGATATACAGGATGTATTTAAATTGAACATAACCCACAGATTGAGAACCGCTGCCCTAGATGATACTTTTGTCAGTTTTAGAGATGATGCAAAATTGGGAAGGCTAATCTAATTGATGACAGGGTGAGGATCCAAAATGATCTTGAAAGCCTAGACTAGACTCTGAACATTAGGCTGAAATTAATAAGGTGAAATTCAATAGGAATAAGTGTAAAATCTTGCCATTGGGGGGAAAATCAACATAGCAAGTAGGTATGTGGGAGACATGGATAGACACCAGTAGTTCTGAAGAAATAACTGGAGGTTTTGGTGCATTCCAAGCTCAATGAAGCAGCAGTGTGATGCAGCAGCCATAAAAGCTAATAGTATCTCGGGCCACCCTAATTGAGACATATCTTCCAGGAAGAGAGAGGCCATAGTCTCATTATATTCTGCCCACATTTGACCTCATTTGGGGTATTGTTTTCCGTTCTGGGCACCAAAAGGATACTGATATGTAGAGGGCAGCCCAAAGGAAGGCAACCAGGATGTGAAGGGCCTGTGACCATCAACTGAAGGAAATGGGCATGTTTAGCCAACATACAATCACCCCGAAGAAGAGGTATCAAACACATGTCCCATGGTCCATGGCCTACAATACTTTCAAATGTGGCCCAATATTTAAATGTAATTGGGAAATATTTAACAAAATAAAATACAAGAAAACATAGATAATATTACATTTTAAAACAAAGTTAATGTGCAGCTTGCTGAGATCCTTAAGTATGGTTTAATGACCCCCAATTAAGTTTGATTTGAGAGAGGGAGGAAGGAAGGAATTAAGGATTTATTAAACATTTATTATGTGCCAGACACTATGCTAAGCAATGAGGGTATAAATACAAGCACAGAGAAAGACAACCACTGCCTTCAAAGAGTTTACATTCTAATAGGTGGATACACACAAAAGGAAGGGAAAAGTACTACACAGGGGAATGATTCTGAAGTCTACAGAAAGTCAAAATGTCAGAATCAGGAGAGGAATGAAAGGAGCTGTACCCTTTTGGGAGTTCCAGGAAGAACTCACCAATGGGAGAAGGTAAGATAGGTCTTGTAGAAGAAAATTCAAGGATGAAATCATGGCAGGATGTTCCAGGGGAAGGAGGCCCCAGCAGTACCTAAAGTCCAGAGAAAGTCAGGAATGGGGCTGAGAAGGTACCAATAAACTTAACTCCAAATAGAACCCGAAAGTGTATGAGATGTACCAAGGAAAGTACTATGATAGTTCAAAGGATGGAGGAATCCCTTTTATCTAGGGGAGAGGTTCTTAATGTTTTTGGTGTCTTAGACCCATGTGGCAGTGTGGTGAAGCCTATGAACTCCTCAGAAGAATGTTTTTAAATGCATAAAATAAAATGCAGAAGATTAAAAAAAATAAATTCTATGGGAAAAAAACTTTTTTTCTAATTCAAGTTCATAGACCCCTTGAAATCTATACACAGAATTTTTAGAGATCTCCAAAACCTGGATTAAAAACCCCTGAGCTAGAAGAATGGTCTGTTCTCCCACCTCTTTTTGTACTATGCCTGAAGACTTCATGGAAGAACTGGCATTTGAGCTGAAGCTTAGAAGATAAGTAGGATTTGATTAGTAAAAAATACAAGGGAAGGGTATTTCAGACAGAGATAGTCATAATGATGAGATGTAGGCTCTTTTTGAGCTCTCCTTGATTCTTTGAGGTACAGGCTCTGGGAAGGTGAACCTTCCCAGGGAAGACATTTGCCTGAGGTCATGAGACTTGACAATATGTGCAAATGCACAAAGGCAGGAAGGCTCCAGGTGAGCTCAGAAAACAAAGAATGGTTTCTTTGGTCTGAAAATTCAGTGAATATTGCTATGAACAATGATATTTTTGTAGGTAGCATTTTGTAACACTTAAAGCACATTTGAAGGAAAAAAATGCCCTGAATGATGTGTAATTATAATAAGCAAGCTGAACCCTGAAAACAAGATGATAGTATACCTCCCTCCCATCTTTGCAAAGGTGGGGAGCTATGGGTATGAAACATTTCATATATCAGACTCTGTCAGACTAACGTATCAATGGTAGTTTCACAAAACTACTTTTCCTTCTCTATCTTTTAAAATTATTTGTTACAAAGGATTATCACTAGATGGGAGAGGGAAGCAAGGAGGAAAACATTAGGAACTGAAGCTGTTGTAAAAACTAGAGGGTATCAATAAAAAACACATTCTAAATGTTTTCAGTAGATTATTTCACTTGATCCTCACAACAACCCCGTAAGGTGGTTGGTATTGCTGTTATTAATAGTTTACAACTCAATTTAAGTCTCAAGAAGAGAAATAATTTACCTATTGTTTGAGAAGTGGGCTGAATCACAGTAAGGAGGATTCAGAAATGAGGTGGGCCACATACTGTGCAGTGACAAATGCTTGGCTGCTGAGAAGGTGAGACTTAGTAACCAAGTCATTGAAGGAATAAAGTCATATATCAAGAAGATTAGTTCCAAATGATGAGCTAAGCAGGATGGAAGCACAAGAGAATGACAATACAAAACCACTTAAAGAATTCTTACAACAGTCCTCAAAAAAAATGTAATTCATTGCATTCAAAATTTCTTTCACAGCCTCCAGTGCATTCTTTTCCACATTCATAAATGGTGACAAATCCTGATCCTTTTTAATATTAGTAAATGGTGACAAATCCTGATCCTTTTCAATATTTGTAAATGGTGACAAATCCTGATCCTTAAAAAATGGATGCATTTTTAAAATCAGCCTCAAGTCATTCAGAACTGAATCTAGGGAAGAAAGCTGATGATCAAGCTGAGCTAATGCCATTTTCGGGGCAAAATGCTATTAAATAATAGAATAATGAAATTGATTTCTGAGTGTCTTATAAACTGGTTCTGAAGGTAATTACAAAAATCTCCACGACCAGTTTTGAGCATCCTTAAAAGAAAGGTGATTACTTAGAAGGAAAATAGTCATATGGATTTATAAATAATTGTTCATGTTTTTAATTGATCCTATTACTTTAAAGCCATATCCAGACAATGAAGCCAAAAGATTTTTGCTTCAAAAAATGGAAACAAAGTGGGTATGCAGCAATTGAACACACTGGCATATAAATCCAAAGGAATATTATATATTGCAAGGGTTATCAAGATGAGACCATTGATTGGGGTATTTGAGGCTGGTTCTCCTCTGTTGGAAGGGAAAATTCAACCCAGGTAGGAAGGGAGAAGGAATTTTCTACCTTAGAAAAACTGTGAAATCATGATAAAAGGCACCAATAAAACATCTTGGTTTCTTTGTCCTTCTATCCTATTTACATTTCTCATCTCCAAATGTTGTTGAAAATTCTACTGTTCTCTTTCTCAACTTTTACACTTATACTTTGGAGAAAAATGATAAAATAGGTCAATTGTTCCCCCTACAAATTCATGTGAATAATTGGACTATTAATGTTATTTAGCAGTAGACTCCCTATCAAATTCCCCTACCCAGGCTATTCTAAACCTTTTCTACTTAACACCCTAACCCAAACCTGCCCAAACTCTATAGAAGACTGACTTCTATTCTATTGAGTATACAGGTCTTCAAATGGCTGCAACCTCTTCCAATTTTACTTCAAAATAACTCCATAAATTCATTATTTAGATGGCTTAGTAGCTTGATTACTGGATCGGGCATTCAAATCTTGCATTGGACATTTACTAGCTATGCAACCCTAGACAGGACACTTAACCTCTAAATGCAGATAATAACAGCAGCTACTGGAAAGAGTGGTCAAGAATTAAATGAGATAGATGTAAGCTTAGCAAAATCTTAAGTGCTACGTATAGATGTTCCAGTCTTACAGAAATCTCTCTTCTCTACTTCACGGCTAATTCTCTCTTTTGTGAAGGACACAAAAATCTCATCTCCAAACTCCTCCTCTAGAACCTAGTTCTATCAATTACTCTCTCCCTCTAGCATCTTTGGAAGGGTCTTCCCCTCCCAAAAGGATATTTTTGTGATGGTAAATTAGACCATTATTTGTCTCAATTCTAGTCCTCAGTCACTGAATGAGATAAACTCAGACCTTGAAGACCTTAATTTAGAAAGGCCAAGGTCATCCACTGCATTCTAGGCCATCACCAGTCGTCTTGAGTTTTGTCTAACCACTAGATTTGGAGAACTCCGGAGGAGAGAGTGAGACCGACAGCTTTGTACAGCTCTGCCTCACTTAAATCCAGCTCACAAGCAAATCAAGGCATCACCCTCATAATGTCATTGGTAGCCTTAAAAACACAAAGGAAAAACAACTAAGACA
The DNA here is from genome assembly GCA_028646575.1 of Pseudocheirus occidentalis. NCBI lineage: Eukaryota > Metazoa > Chordata > Mammalia > Diprotodontia > Pseudocheiridae > Pseudocheirus > Pseudocheirus occidentalis. The sequence goes on from CM053594.1 coordinate 315,686,751, forward strand.
AATCTCTCTTTTAGCTTCTCTCCTCTGGTGACAAATATGCTCAAGCCCCCACCTTCCTAAAATCATCTTCCCTTGACGGTGTTCCTCTGTTTCTCTTTACCACTAAACGTGTGGGGTTGTTTTAGATGTAATCTTTGCTTACAACTGACTTTCCACCCTCCCCAAACCCCACACCAAATGTATTCATGACATACTTTTAGATTTAATCTGAATTATTAACATTTTCTCTATCATTCCTTTTTTTTCTTTTTAACTTTTCTTTTTAGTTTACATCATTCATTTCCATGAGATTTTGAGTTACAAATTTTCTCCCCATCTTTCCCCTACCCACCTCCACAAAACAGGGATTCCACTGTATACCCCCTCTCCCAGTCAGCTCTCTCCTATATCCTCCCCCATCACTCCTCTGACTTTCTAGTAGGGCAAGATGGATCTCCCTACCCCAGTACCTGTATATTTCCCTCCTTCCTATTCCACCCCTCTCTTGTTCTATTCTCTACTTTGTCCCTGTCTCTTTACAAAAGTGTGTGCTTCTAACAACCCTCCCCCCCAACTTGCCCTCCCCTCCATCCTCTCCCCTCTTATCCCCTTCCCCTCTACTCTCCTGCAGGCCAAGATACCAATTTAGAGTGTATGTCATTCCTTCCATAAGCCAACTTCAATGAGAGTAAGGTTGACCCATTCCCTTTTGCCTTCTTGTTCTTCCCCTCCATTGTAACAGTTATCCCTGGCCTCTTCTATATGAGAGGATTAATCACGTTCTGTCTCTCCCTGTCTCCTCTCATATTATTCCTCTCCCACCTCTCAGTTTTACCTTTTAAAATATTATCCCATCCTATTCAATTGATCCTGCGCCATCTGTCTATGTACACATATATACACACACTCACATATATATTCATATGCATATATACCCTTCTATATAGACATATGTGTATGTATACATGCATATATACATTTATATTTCCTTCAACTATCCTCAAACTGAGAAAAGTTGCATAAGTTATAATTATCATTTTTCCATGCTGGCATGTAAATAGTTCAACTTTGATAAATTCCTTATGTATGCTTTTCCATGTTTACCTTCTCATGCTTATTTGAATGTCAAATTTTCTTTTCAGTTCTAGTTTTTTCAGCAAGAATGCTTGGAAGTCCTCCTCCTCATTGAATGACCATATTTTCCCCGGGAACATTATACTCAATTTTGCTGGGTAGGTGATTCTTGGTTTTAATACGAGTTCCCTTGATCTCTGGAATATCATATTCCAGGCCCTTTGATCCCTTAATGTAGAAACTGCTATATCCTTGATTATCCTAATTGTGTTTCCACAGTATTCAAATTGTTTCTTCTTGGCAGCTTGTAATATTTTCTCCTTGATCTGGGAACTCTAGAACCTGGCTATAACAATCCTAGGAGTTTTTTTTTAGGGATCTTCTTCAAGAGGTGATCGGTGAATTCTTTCAAGTTCTATTTTGCCCTCTGGTTCTAAAAACATCAGGGAAATTGTCCTTGAGAATTTCTTGAAGGATGCTTTCTAAGTTCTTTTTTTGATCATGGCTTTCAGGTAGTCCAATAATTTTTAAATTGTCTCTCCTGGATCTACTTTCCACATCAGTGGTTTTTCCACTGAAATATTTCACATTGGCTTCTATTTTTTCATTTATTTGGATCTGTTTAACAGTATCTTGATTTCTCATAAAGTCATTTGCTTCCATTTGCTCCACTCTAATTCTGAAGTAATTATTCTCTTCAGAAAGCTTTTGGGATTATTTTTCCATCTGGCAAATTTGACTCTTTGAGGCATTCTTTTCCTCATTGGCTTTTTGGGCCTCTTTTGACATTTGGGTTCATCGTGTTATTTTCTTCAGTCAGGTTGTTGACTCTCTTTTCATGATTTTCTTGCATTGTTCTCATTTCTCTTCCCAATTTTTTCTCCACTTCTCTTATTTGGTTTTCAAAATTCGTCTTAAGTTGCTCTGTGGCTTGTAACCAGTCTATACTTTTCTTGGAAGTTTTTAGTGCAGGAATTCTGATTGTATTGTCTTCCTCCCATTCCATGCTTTGATCCTTTTTGTCCCCAGAAAAGGAATCTAAAGCTGCATTGCTGGACTTGCTTTGCTTCTTTTGCCTACTCATGTTGCCAGTCAATTACTTGACTTTTAGCTTCAGTAGAATTCTGCTTTCAGAAGGGAGAGCTCTATCCCAAATTGCTGGGGGTTTTGCAGCTGCTGGAGCTTTTAGGAGGCCACCATTTCTTCAGCCCCCACCAGCTTTGGCTAACTGAAAACGCACCTCAGGACCACCACCCAAGACCATGATGCCAATCCAGGCAGCTCAAGGCAAGAACACTTAGCCTCTGAATGATTGCTTGGCTCTCCTGCAATTTGCAGGCTGGGAGCTCTAAAGCAGCCACGTGGAGGAGGTTGCAGTGCCACTGCTTCAGCTGCTTCTAAGCCCTGGGGCAGTTGGCCAGATCCTCTCCCCCAAATTTATCCAAGTTCCACTAACCTTTCACTTAGTCCTTGTTTCTTATGGGTTGGTAAATCTGGAAAACACCACAGATACAGGTGATTCATGCTCTAGCCATGGCTTGTTCTGGTGGCCCCAGGGCTCCAGCCTTTCATGTAGTGCTGGTCTAGGCTCCCAACACGCTGAGATGAACCCCTTCCCATCTGCCTGCTAGGCTGCCTTCAGTGGGAGCTGTGCCACTCTGCCACTTTGTGAGTTCTAGAGTTTTAAAATTTGTTTAGACTGATATTTTATAGGTATTCGAGGTGGTTATGGTGAGAGGTGTGGAGTTTTGCTGCTTTTATGCAGTCATCATGACTCTCCCCCCCCATCATTTCTTAAGTCTAGATAATTAATAAAACACTAAATCAAGTCCTGATTTGTTGCATTTGCAGATTTCTGGGTTGTAAAGTATTCATGCTGAAAGTTTAACAAATTACTCTCAAGAACTGTCTCCCTCATGCATACTATTGCTTACAACCCACACATAACTTTCTTTCCCAAACTATTGCCACCTGGCTTCTATCCTAACAACCTCCTGGTTAAGTCCCACAGTCTTTCCCTTTTTTCACGCTATTTGACGTTTTTTGCTGCATTTGAAATGGTTGATACTCTCCCTGAAAATCATTTCCCTTTGGCTTCTGTGAAACTAGGTCTCCAGTTCTCCCTCCTAAGTCCCTGATCACTATCTACTTTATCTTGGTTTCCTGTCCACTCCTATAGCTTCTACTCTCACTTCCCTTTTTGGGGGGAGGGGGGAAAGGGCACTCACAATTACGTGACTTGCCCAAGGTCACACAACTAGTAAGTGTCCGAAGATGTTTTTGAACTCAGGTCCTCCTAAACTCTAGGGCCAGTGGTCTCTCCACTCATACCACCTAGCTTCCCTTACTCTCAATTCTATTTAATTACCTCCCAAATGCTTATCTATAGCACTGACTTCCATACCACCTCTTATAGACTGGATCTCTCACTAGCACTTCAAACAACATATCCAAAACTAAAACCATCCTCTTTTCAAGAAAACCTTACGCCTCCTGACCTTTCTATTTCTATCAATGACACTACCATATTCCCTGTTACCTATGCTGGAAACCTCCAACGCATCTTTGCCTCCTCTTTCTTTACTAACCAGTTGCTAAATTCCTTCATTCCTACTGCCATAATCTAGCTCATGCCTCTCCCCTTTTCTGTGTTTTTACGGGACCTCTCTTAGTTCAGGTCCATACTAACCCCTGAAAGGATATAACAATATCCTTCCTCATCTTGATTCTCTTTCTCCTCTTATCCACCCTCCCCACTGTAGCCAGATTAATCTGAGCAGGTTCTCCTCTGGCTCACAAACCTCCACTGCTTCATTAACTTACAAGATAAAGTTCAAACTTAGTAGCTTGTCACCCAAGGTACTTTATCATCTGATGCCAACCTATCTTTTCAGTCTTATCTCTTACTACTTACCCTCCTACACTTAATAAATAGCTGCTATATGAAGTGTACATTGGAAATGGAATATTAAAAAAAATTTGAAATAACACTGACAGATTCCCAAATCCAGAAATCATATTTTAATTCTCAAGATCTATTGTGACTCTTTAATCCCAAGAATCTAAAATTTAGGTAGGGGTTTGGGGTATCTGTAGTTCCTAATGTCTCAATTTAGTTCTAAATGTCCAAATTTGATTTTCCTTCATCCATGTCCCCTCATTTAACACGGCCATAGCTCTATTTTAAAGCTATGGCTGAGCAGTAATTATGAGTGACCTCTTTCTGCTGCCAGGAGGATACTAGAGGGCACTAAAGAAATGTGGGAAACTTGGAGAGAGAGCAATAAAGCTGACTTAAAAGCTAGAAGCCAGGGGCAGCTAGGTGACACAGTGAATAGAGCATTGGCCCTGGAGTCAGGAGGACCCGAGTTCAAATTTGGCCTCAGACACTTAACACAAAAACAAGCTGTGTGACCTTGGGCAAGTCACTTAACCGCAATTGCTCTACCTTCCCCCTCCAAAAAGCAAAAAAAAAATAGAAAGAAAGAAAGAAAAGCTAGAACCCATAAAGAAAGATGAAATAAATTGTTCTCTAGTGGGGAGAAAAGAAGGATCCAGGATGCCATGGCAATATGTTGTTAATTATATGAAAAGTATTACAAGAAACATAGTTATAACAATTCCTTATCACTCTGAGGGCAAATAAAAATAGTCTAAGCATGAGTAACTTGAGATAGCTATAAGGAAGGACTTTCTGTTGACAAGGGCTCATGGGAGAATTTTAAGAGAAGGTGAAAAAAATCTTTTACCTGGAAATCTCCAAGCATAAATACTAGGAATCTGAGTTTGTGTGCCTTTGTTCTCCCAACAATTTGTGCCCCCCTTGCATGTATCAAATTCATTTTGCTTGAAATTGCTTGAAAGATGTAACAATGGATATAACTTTGTTCTAGAACCCTCTGATTATTAATAGTAAAAGAGATATAAAATGGGGCAACCTCTGACCTCCAGAAGGGTTTGCCATTATAATAGAGGCAGTTCCTCTAGATCAGGAGTTCTTACATTTTTCTGTACTGTGGTCACCTTTGACAGTCTGGTGAAGCCTATGGATTCCTCAGAATGATGTTTTTAAATGTATAAAATAAAATACATGTGACTACAGAGTAAATCAGTTTTATTGATATATAGTTATAAAATATTAAAAAATTAGGGAAATTCATGGACACCAAGTTAAGAACCCCTCCCTAGACAGCAATGTCCTCCAGTCTCCTGTTTGTAGATAATAATGTGCTCACTGAATCAGGTCCCAGAGCACTGGAGAGCCTCCTAAATGAAACCCATAATCCCTAAAGATTTTAATCTATATGAATAAAGGTGGGAAAAGGCAATATGAGTTAATTTCCTAAACTACAATATGCAGTTAGATGCACAACCCACAGAGTTGGTATATCAGTATGTATCCTGGACACTGGTCAGAGCCAGTGAACTAAACCTAGTAATGAAAAGGAGCCGAGAAGGCCTTATTACCTTTTGATGAACCCTGAAACAAAGGCCCATCTTTTAACAGAAATATTCTTCCAGAGATAATTCATGACTCTAAATCATACACTGCCATGGCCATGAAGAACAGAAACTGAGGATTATTTAAAAAAAAAGAAAACCCTCACATGGTTGTGAACAGGCTGCCAGACATTACCTGTTAAGAGTTGTACAGAAGTGATATCAAAATTGTCATTAAAAACTTGTTTGACTAGAAAAGAAGGTGAGCCAATAGTGAGAATCATAAGATAATCCATGTCCTCTGTTGGTATCTAATAGCAATGTCAAGGGAGACAGAGCACATTCCCACCATATTTGGTAGACTACACCAAAAGTATTATTAATGGCAGGAGAGACTCAAGGGTTGCACTGAATTGGAAGATATGGACAGGCTGCCATGTGCATCACTGGCAGAAGTACCAACTTTGATGCAATCACAGATCAAAACAAGTCTCTAACTATCCTCTAGAAAAATTTGGGAATAACATTAAAAGGTAAATGCTAAGGGATACTGATCTAATACGATAGAAAACTGACAAGAATTTTAAACCACACAGAAATACTGCTACAAATGTCAAACACATTCTCCCTGTGTCTCTCTCTTTCTGTGTCTCTCTTCATGTCTCTCTCCCTCCCTCCCTCCCTCTCTCTCTCTGTCTCTCTCTGTCTCTCTCTCTGTGTCTCTCTCTCTCTCTCCCTCCCTCTCTTTCTCTCTCCATCTCTCTCTGTCTCTCCCTTTTTCCATCTCCAGCTCTCTCTTTCTCTCTCTCTGTCTCTCTGTCTCTCTCCCCCTTTTTCCATCTCCATCACTCTCTCTCTCTCCATCTCTTTCTCTGTCTCTCTCCATCTCTCTCTTTCTCTGTCTCTCTCCATCTCTCTCTCCCTTTCTCCATCTCTGTCTCTCCCTTTTTCCATCTCCATCTCTCTCTTTCTCTGACTGTCTCTCTCCCTCTCTCCCTTTCCCTCTCTCTCTCCCTTTCTTCATCTCTCTCTTTGTCTGTCTCTCTCTCCATCTCTCTCTCCCTTTCTCCATCTCTATCTCCCTCTCCCTCCCCCCCTTTCTCTTTTAAACTACATCTTTTAAACTCTCTTTCTGTCTCCCTTCCTCTCTCCCTCCCTACAGAGAGAGAGAGAGAGAGAGAGAGAGAGGGTGGGGGTGGGGGGGTATGTAGAAGGGTTCTGTCTCTCTCCATATCTGTGTGTGTGAAGGTGGAGTTGACTGATATTTACCCAAACATGTCATCCTACCCCCACTTCAAGTCAGTGACAATATGTTTAATCAATCTCAATCAGAGACTTTAGACTGAGTATGAAAAGTCTTTGAAAGCTACTATATGAAAGTGAGATGATGGAAGACAGAAATTGTATTCCAATCAACTCAGGGACTTCATCATTCTTATGGATCTTGCATAAAAACATAGAATTTAGCTTTAAAATGAAGCATTCTAACAGTGGCAAGTGGGAGAGAGGGAATTGCAACAAACTCCTGAGTAACAACCAAGGCTGGCAGGAGATAGGGAAAAGGAAGGAGAGAGAGATTTAGCCTTGGCCTAGGTCCTAGATAGAGCTGTGCCCTATTTAACCACACACTGTCCTGGGGGTAAATGAACACAAAATAGGCTTCAAGTTTAATCCACATTATTAACATTTTCTCCATTTCTTTCTTAAGGCTAGAGAGTCAACAGAAACATAAATCAATCCCTTATTTGTAGCACTTGCTGATTTCTGAGGCATAAATGTTCGCAATGAAAGTTTAACAACCAGTTCTTGAAAGCTAGGTCCAGTACACCCTGATCTTGTGCCTCTTTAACCCCATCATTTGGCTGGAGGAGGACTTTGTGAACTTTGAAGGGCCTAGAGAATTTTGGACTTCTTATCAGCATCTTTGTGTCATGCCACTGGACATCAGGGCTGATAGCAACACATGTATGCATGCATGTACATGCATGTATGCACACACATGTATGCAAATAGAAGCGTATGTGTATATATGTTTATGTGAATATATGTGTGTGGGTATATATATATATATACATACATACATTCCTACATAGGCATATATGTATATACAGACACATATACTCCCATGCAAAATACAGACACAATAAGGCTATGGAAGGGCCTTATCACATCTAGCTATACAATTTGCCCCTGAATGAGATTACTCTTTACAAAATATCTAAAATTTCTGTCCATAGACATACATAGATGGATAAAGCTAGCTAGGAGGGAGGGAAGGAGGGGGGAACTGACAGGGGATTTCTAAAGAGCCCTAGCATACTAGCACAGAGTTAGGAATAAGTTCACGAGGACCCTACTGTTTCTTGAATGGTAAAGACTCTAATAGCCTCCATAAAGCCACACACTAAAAGAGGAGACAACATATATAAGGATATCCTATAGGACAAAATAATTAGTGGCTTTCATTGATATAGAGAACTTCCAAATTAAGAAACTCCCTCTACTAATATAGTCAATGAAATATAATGGAAAATATGTTTGTGTATGTATATGTGTGCATGTATGTATATATGTATAGATATATACATATATACACGTATGTGTGTGTATATAACTAGCTTTTATATAGCACTTTAAGGTTAGAGAAACGATTTTTTCTTTCTTGTATTAATAACTAATTACTGAATTAGGACCAAAGTTTTCCCCCTTTCCTACTCCCTCATTCAGAAATCAACCAGTGTGGGAAATCTTTCTTAAAGCCAGGATGGCTGAGATAGAATCAGAGTTTAAGTAAATGGATGGAATCCTGCTCATTGTGTTTACTCAAATAGGTCTGGGAAAATGTGGATTCTCTCTTTTGTCGGATTGGTGATATGGAAATTGGTAAATCTGTTCAACCAAGATTTGGGTGATGTAAGTCATCCCCAAGACCCTCATTAGAATGAGCCTACCTCTCACTGTAATATTCATTTTTTTTATCAATTGTTAACCAATCAGAGTTGATTGCCACCATCAGGAACACCCACTTTTCCAAGGGCTTAAGTTGTGAACCCACCACCATGAGGGTCTTTGGCCTTCAAGAATACCACTGACCTCTTTTATTAATAACATGCTAGCCTAGTTACCTAGTTGGTGGGAGTGGAGGGTCCAGCAGGGCAACAGGGAAGAGAGTTGGATTAAATTATCTCAAAGCTTCCTTCTACAATCTATGATTTTTTTTAAATTCACCCCAAAATTCATACAGAAGAAAGTCTCGGGCTTTCATGCCTTTCAGGATTGTAAACAGCCTCTAGAATGTTGATGTTTGGCCTTTTATTTTAATCTAATCCCAATAACCAAGTTTATGCCAACCTTTCCTGTGCTTGCACTAAAGTTATTTGGCTTTGTCTCAATGTGAAACAAAAGACAGAACCAGAATCACAGGAGCTCAGAGTTGGTAGGGACTTCAAAGGCCATCCATCTAGTCTAACCTGTACCTGAATAAGAATCTCTATAACATACTCATGGCGGCCTTGAGAGCTCAGGTGAAGAGGAATTTACTGCCTTGTGGGTCAAATTCTTCATAGAGATTAGGTATTCTCTTACAGTCTCCCTACCTACTTTGGAGTTTAAAATCCCCATGAATCATTTTATTTTTTTGCCCTGTCCTCTCTAGTCCAAAGATGATTCTCTATCAGAGAAAGAAAACAAAAACAAAAAGCAAAATAATAAATGGGTAGTTTGCCTTCTCATAGTTATGTTAATATTATCCCACTATTCATACAAAGCACTATCCAAATGATTTCTATCATGTTTTCTGGTCCTTGGATTTCCTCACATGAGGAAGATCTTTTTAACATACAGTCCCATTCTACTCTTCCCCCCCCCCTCTCCCTTTATCTGCTGGGTTCCTTAAGAATAAGCTATTCCTTTTCTAGAACCATGCTCCAGTCTTGGGTCACACACATGAACAAGTATTATTGATGATTTACTGATATTTATGGGTTCAACTTTTCCTCCCTTACATTAGGATCTTTAGTTTGTTGTACTAGTGAACATGTATATAGAAATCTGAAGATCAAACACTAAAGCTGAAGCTTAAGTACTCTGGCCATTCGATGAGAAGATGGGACTCATTGGAAAAGACCCTGATGTTATTAAAGAATTATTAAACTGCCTTTGACCCAGGAATAGCACTACTATGTCTGTTTCTAAAGATGATTAGGGAAAAAGTTAAATGATGTATATGTTCTAAAATATTGTTAGCAGCTCTCTTTGTGATGGCAAAGAACTGGAAAAAGTGGGGATGCTCATCAATTGGGAAATGACTGAACAAGTTGTGACATATGACCATGACAGAATACTATCGTGCAATAAGAAATGATGAGCGTGATGACCTGGGAAAAACATGGTTAGATCGGGAAGAAATAATGAAGAGTAAAATGAACAGAACCAAGAGAACATTGTGTAACAACAATGTTTTATGAATAAGTCATTTTGACTATTATAAATATCCAAATTAACTACAAAAGACCTATGAAGGAAGACACTATCTGTGTCCAAAGAACAAACAGATAAATAGAATTGTGTATAGAATGGTTTTACATACACACATGTGTATATGCATATATACATATTTGTGTCTAATGGTAGTGGTCTCTAGGGTGGGGGAAGGGAAGAAAAAATAAAAAAGTTAAATAACTTTAACATATATTTAAAAGAAATAGCAAGTTGTATATAACAGATTTACAATTTCATGAGCAATCATCTTTTTTTTCCTATTCTACTATGTCATGAAATGCTTGTTTTATGTCTTTTAAGTTTAGAACTACATAGACAAACAGACAGACAGAGAGATAGACAGACAGACAGATAGACAGACGGACGGACAGACAGACGGACAGATGGATGGATAGATGAAAAGACCCTGAGGTTGGCAAAGATGGAAGACAAAAGGAAAAGAGGACAGAGGATGAGATGGATAGATAGTACCATGGAAACAATCGACATGAACTTGGACAGATTTCAAGAGATAGTAGAAGGTAAGGGTTGGACATGACTGAATTTTGTTTTTTGTGAATCCCTGTTTAGATTGCTCCTGCTTTTCTTCCTGTAGCAATTCTTTATGGACTCTATCTTGGTAAATATATGTAGGCAGTTTCTCTCCATCTTAAAGTCATTTCAATTATATTCATGAAACTTCAGACTACCTACCTAGTTAACTAGCTTTTGTCAGATTTATTTCCATCTTTTATTTTAAAAATCCCCATCATTTATATCACAGAGAAGTTAAGTGACTTGCCCAAAGTCATGCAGGTAGATGCGAGAGAGTCAGCATTTGAATCTACATCCTCCAGCTCCAAATGTAGAACTCTTTCCACTACATCAAAACTGTTTTGACCTAGAGAATGTGAACCACCAAAGGTGGAATAAAGTTATTAAATCTAACAAATCTTAGGATGAATTCCATTGTGTCCTAGATATATGTCCAGCAAAGAAAAGAAAGCTCCTTATTGTGATCATCAGCTTGACAAATCACTGTCTTTGGTATCTCTCAGAAGGAATCACCAACCCACAATACTTGTCTCTTTTTCTTTTGATCTTTCATTACTCAGTAACTTCTCTCCCAATGCTACCTAGGGACACACACACACACACACACACACACAGGTACATGTGGAGAGTAGTTCTACACTGAAACTAAAGATTCTGCATTGGACAATAGCACTGAATTACAGATTAACGAGTGCCAAGCAACAATTTCTTCCCCACAGCAAACCTCATCTCTAGTAGCTCCATGAGTTCAATGGCCCTTCTTCCCTTTCTCGCATATTACATTCTTCTACTCTTTAACCTCCTGATACAAATAAATATTTTCCTTTTTATTCAGATACTTTAAAAAATCATCACAATCAAAACCTTTTCTCTTTCATTATAAAATGAGCATTTCCTTGTCCCTGGTCATTTGTAAAGTGGAAAGGTGTTCTTTGGACCCCTAAATGATAATAAGTCAATTAGCTTGCATTCTGACTTTTCAAATAAACAAATATTATAGATATGGTTCCTTTATTTTATTGAAGTAATTATCTTTATGTTGAGGTCATCATTTCCCAAAACATAGACCATATCTATTGATGGGTCTGCCATTTGTGATATTTTGAAATTGCACTATTTTAATTATACATATATGATCTACAATGAAAATTTACTGCAGTGAATTTTTAATTCACTAATTATTAAATATATTATATAAATATATGATTTATTATTTAATAATTATCTTATCCAATTGAAATGTAATTGAAACGGTTTTGAAATTCATTTTCTTAAAAGTTCCTAGATTAGGGGCGGCTAGGTGGCGCAGTGAATAGAGCACCGGCCCTGGAGTCAGGAGTACCTGAGTTCAAATCCGGCCTCAGACACTTAACACAAAAAACTAGCCATGTGACCTCGGGCAAGTCACTTAACCCCAACTGCCCTCCAAAAAGCAAAAAAAAAAAAAAAAGTTCCTAGATTATTAATTGCTGCATTCAATGATTTCAAAGTGATTTTCATTATCTACACTGTATACCTAAGTGTTGCTGGATGTGAAATTCACCACGTGGAGTTTGCAACATATGAACTATATTAGTTCAAAATGGTGCCCATGGGCTGATCATCAAAGATGCTCACAAGTCCCTTTCACCAAAAAAACACAAAACCAAGAAAACTTTCTTCTTCATCATGCCCATGCTATACAGTCAGCACTGGTTTCCTATTCATTTCTGGAGAAGTCATTATTGAATTAATATATTGAATTGACCTTGGGTTGCCTTCCCCTCATTCTAATAATTAATATTAAGGAAAGCATTCTTGCTATTTCCAAACTAGAAGCTCAAATAAGTGAAAGGGATACAAGTATTGCACTGAAAAATCATTGCTTTTAAAAAACTGTTGGTATCATTTTTTTTAGCTCACCTTCCATTCCTATTATATTCTCTATTTTTTCCTATCCGCCTATCCCATGTCAAAAGAATACAAAAAGGACCAAAAAAGCTAATTTTTCCTCATTTTACTTTGTAATTATTGTATCTATTGTTGACCTGGCTTATGATTACTTCACTATCTCAATTCATATAAGTCTTCCCATGCTTCTCTGAATTCTTTATATTATATTATATTACACAGTAATCATCTTCTTCATTCATTCATATCATTTGTTTAGTCATTCCCCAAGTAATGGGAATCAACATTATTTCCAGTCCTTTGCTATGACAAAAAGTTGCTGCTACAAGTATGGTTACTGTCTATAAATATTTTGATGTATAAGAAAAAAAAGGTCTGTATAAATTCTAAAGATTTTTGGATCTGACGCCCAAAGTGGTCAGAAAAGAATGCAAGAAAAGGAGAGTTTCCATGAAAATTCAATGTAAGTCACTTTGTTTTGATATCCGATAGCTGGAGAACCCTTCAAAATAATCAAATTAGTTGACTGTGGGATGTGCAAACTCTGATTAAAATAGTTCATTAAAAGGGGAAGGGGGCTTAATTACTTCTAAACTTGCTCTAACTTCCTGAACCAGCTCAACAAACCAATCTATTAAATTAATCAGTGATCTTCAGGCAAAGAAAGCAATATTAATTAGCACTAATCTATTAATAGAACAGAACAAGAATCTCTCACTTCTTCCTCTCTCCTGGTTTTCAGATAATAAAAACACATTTTGAACAATGCCCACAGACATTAACATGGGAATTTTAAATCAAATCTAGCAGCATGATGGTCACCAGGCAGAGAAGGGAGAGCTTTGGATTGGCTGGGCTTCATGGCACTCTTCTCAGTCACATGCAACATAACCAACGACTGCAGCTTATGTATAGGGACAATCTAACCTTGGTTCCTGATGCCTCCAGAGGACAAATAACAGTAAACTATTCCCTCCTCTATTTCTTTAAAGTTTACAAAGGATTTTCTTCACAATAACCCTGTGAGGATAGGCAACACAAGCACCTCTATTTTACAAATGAGGAAACTGAGGCTCATATATCTTAAGTGACTTACCCAAGGTCACAATAGCCATTAAGCTTTAGGGCTGGCACTACAAACCAGATGTCTGGATCCTAAACGTAGTTTGCTTTCCACCACAGCATGCCACAGACATTAGCAGAAGACAGAGAACCACTGTCACTACAGCAGACCTTGCCGTCCTAACCAACAGTATAACATGCATGGCACTGAGGAGCAGTCTAGTTTGTTGATCTCAGGTTCAGATTTTGTCGTCTTAAAAACATATATCTCTTTATATTAGGACCTAACAGGAAGACAGAGTTCAATATAAACTATCTTGTTCTGCATGATACTTTTCAGGAACTTTTGTTTTCTTTGTTGTTGTTCAGTTGTTTTTTAGTAGCGACTGATTCTGTGACCCCATTTGGGGCTTTCTTGGCAGAGATACTGGAGTGGTTTGCCATTTCCTTCTCCAGCTCATCTTACATATGAGGAAAGTGATGGAAACAGGGTTAAATAACTTGCCCAGGGTCACACAGCTAATAAGTGACTGAGGTAAAATTTGAACCCGGGAAGATGAGAATTACTGACTTCTAGCCCAGCACTTTATCCACTGAATCACCCAAAAAGAAAATTCATCCTGGTCAGCTTCCAGATGAACTTTATCAAGATCACCTCTCAACTATATTAACAATCTTATGTTATGGAAAGATCCCGAGGGGGTCAAATCAGCAGCAGCACTGAAGTAGCAAGATCATAGATTCAGAGTTGGAAGGGAGACCTCAGAGGCAAATTAGTCCAACTTCTATTTACAAAGAAAACAGGGAGGTGAAGGGAATTGCCTAAGGTTACAAAAGCACTAAGCAACATCAATTAAAACATGGGTCACTAGAGCACCTTTCCACCCTTATACACTGACTCAGTTTTAGAGCTAGGAGGACTTTGAAAGTCATCTTGTTCAAACTTGGAGAAATTGAAGTCAGGAAAATCCATGCACCTAGTGAAATGCCAAGTGGTTGAGAAGCAACATGGGAGAAAAGAGAAAAAAGCCCTGGACTCTGAGACAGACCACAATTTCAAATCCCTGGCCCAGGCCAATTAGTACCTCTCTGACTCAGTTTCCTTATTTGTGAAAGAAGGATAGCATTACCTACAATACAGGCCTCTTGGGGTTCTTGGGCACATGTGAAAGCTCTATAAAATATGAGTTGTTATTATCTCTTAATGTCAGAGTTATGACTCATACCAGGTCTTCCAACTTCCATCCAGTGTATTTTCAACTTTGAAATCCTGGCAAAAACAATGCTTAGAAATGTCCCAAATGAGGGGCTAAATTAGGACAAGCAAAGGAAATACCGAAGGGCAACCTGAATAGACAATAGTCATAAGACCTGGAAAGCAGAGTCAGAGAATACTGATTATTCTAGGTTACAGTATCAACTGGCCAAAATCAAATAAACTTAACTCTGTCAAGTTAAGAAGAAAAATTGTTCGTTGTGCCAGATTTGACAGGAAGCACGACTACAGTTATCCCTTCCACATGGTGGGGGGGAGGAGGTAGCGGCAAGGTACCCCTGCAATCTGGAAAATACAAATAAAAATTTTTGGCCCTCCCTTCATAGCAGAGAAGAAGTCTGAATTTATATAATTGACAGTATACAAAATACAAAACAAATACATGTATTTCTGAGTTTCTAAACTTTTTCTGTGTCATCTGCTGGCCTTCATATATTGTCAGCAGCTTCTGCAAAACTCCCCCCAAATTCCCATTTAATTTCTTATTCCAGCTCTCGAGAAAAACCACGATGGGGAAAGGCACGATGTGGAAGGGATAACTGTACTACCAACTAGCCAAAGTCCAGACATGGAGTTTAGAAGCAAACCATAAGAATCATACATCTTTGTATGTATGATTGTATGTATGATGGCCATCTTCTTTCTGAGCCATTACAATCATCAGTTAAGAATTTCTTTTCAAATCAATAAGTATGGGGCAGGTACAGGATTGAATCTCCTGAATCTTCTTGCACAAGATGAAAACCCATGTTTGCCCTTTATGAGCTTCCATGCTACCAAGATAAGATGCACATAAGTAATTTGAAAACCTGAGTTCCCCTCATTGGCAGTCAATTCAAAATATGCCTTACTGAATCTGACCAACTCCTTTGGTCTTTTACTTTAAGAAGAATTTTAGCTCTTAAAGTGATTTTAATTATTCATTATGCACTTTGTGTCTGTGCCTCCTGGACCCAAGGTTGATGCACTTTTAAGACTGATCTTTCTTGTAACCTTTTATCCTTCTGATGGGTAATGACACCTGGACCCTGAACTTTCCATTACATTTCAGCAGCCCAGTGCCTGAATTTTCCCATACAACCCAGTCCCTGGCATCTCACTGAAGGCATCCTTTTTCAACTGAGGCTCTCCAACAACTTAACTCCTTTCATTGTTGCACCCCAAGCTAGTTACCATTCCTTAATCCTATCCAAATCTTCTCAGTCTTTTTTTGTATACAAATATTACTTTCACCCCCATCAAACAGCAGATTCACTTAGAATTTAGCACACTCCTATTGGCATTACAATAAACCTTGATACCTTAACTGAAGAAGGCTTGAATGTTTGAATTCTTTCTAGGCAGACTTGCCCTTTACCCTTACATTTTGGGATTCCCAGCATCCCAAACTGTATCACTTCCTTGCCTGAAGTTAGGAAAACCAAAGTTCAAATTCAGCCTCAGACTTTTACTAGCTGTGTGACCCTGGGCAGGTTGCTTAACCTATGTTTGCCTCAGTTTCCTCATCTGTAAAATGGCACTAAGTTCAATGAAATTCAAGAGCTATTTATTGCCTACTATGTTGAACGCCCTGTGTACTAGATATTGAAGTTATTAAAGACAAAAAAGAAACAATTTCTGCCCTTAACTAGTTTACATTTTATTGTGGGGGAATGTAACATATACTCAAGAAAGCAGATAGAATGTGCATACAAAGTAATTTCAATAATTATAGAGTGACAATAATGTAAGGGGCAGAGTGGGTTATTTAGGTCATTTACATATAAAGGGTTATCGGGCTATTTAGCTGTGGAGTTGTACTTTGAAGAAAGTAGAGATCACATTCCCCATATATCAAAATATAATACACAAGGGGCAGCTAGGTGGCGCAGTGAATAGAGCACCGGCCCTGGAGTCAGGAGTACCTGAGTTCAAATCCAGCCTCAGACACTTAACACAAAAAACTAGCTGTGTGACCTTGGGCTAGTCACTTAACTCCAATTGCCCTCCAAAAAGCAATATATATAT
>CM053594.1:315704012-315734173 GCA_028646575.1 Pseudocheirus occidentalis
CAACTGCCGGAGCTATTAGGGTGGTGTTGCAGGTCCCCCCAGCTTTGGCTTGCTGAAAGTGCACCCCAGGACCACCACCAAACACCACGATCCAGATCCAGGCCGCTCAACGCAAGAGCACTTGGCCCTGATCAATTGATTCAGCCCCCCTGCGGAGTCCGCAGGCCAGGGGCTCTGAAGCAGCCTGGTGGGGGCCATTGCTGGTTCCAGCAGTTCCCTTCCTCCACTGCTTCTTTGCCTGGGGGGCAGAATGGCCGAACTGCTTTATCACCCCCAAATTAATTTTCAAAGTTTCACTTTCACTAACTGTATCTGAAGATTTAAAGATCCCCTTAGGCAGGTGCTTTAGATTTTCTTTGAAGTAGACTCAAGCTGCTGTTTGGGAGGCTCTGCTGCTCCTCATGGCCGCCCTGGGGTCTTGCCTGGCCTAGAGGCAGTTTTGGCCTCCGTGGTCTCTGCTCCAGCTGCTGTACGAGCTGCCCCTCTCCACTCCCGTTCCTCACACCTTGGCAGATGTGGAGGTGCTATAGGCTGTAGAACCTGTGCAGGCTGGCTGCGGGGTTCGGCTCAGCTCCTTCCCACCATCCCAGGCCTGGCCACGGTCTCGGCTTCCAGCTGTTGCAGCCTTCACTCGCAGCGGCCGCACTGAGTCCCTGCTGCCAAGCTGCCTTCAGCGAGAGGTGTGTTCTCTATATTTTTGTGAGTCTGAGAGTCCTAGACTTCCCTAGACTTTGTCTGGGCTCCTATTTTATGGGTGTTTAGGGTGGCGGTGTGGGAGCTGCGAGACCTTGCTGTTTCTATGCCGCCATCTTGGCTCCACCCCCACCAGAATCACTTCTTGCTGTGCTTTTCTCACCCCTGCCCTCATGTCTTATCCATGACCAAGGCCTGGTGATTTCACCTTTGCAACATATTTTGAAAATGTCCCATTCTCTCCTCTGACACTGCCATACTCTGAGGCAGGCCCTCATCATCTGAGGCTGGGACTATTGTAATAGCCTTTTGTTGCCTGGTTCAAGTCTCTCTCATCTTCCATTCAACTACTAAGGTGCTGGTCTGACCATGTCAGCTCCGTACTCAATAAACTCCAGTGGTTCCCTATCACCTCCGAGATCAAATACAAAATGCTTTGTTTGATATTCAAAGTCCTTTATAACCTACCCTCCTCCTAGCTTTCCAGTCATCTGCGATCTTACACCCCACTATGAATTATTCTATCCAATGACACCAGCCTCTTGGCTGTTCCACAAAGAAGACACTCCATTTCTCAGCTCTTGACATTTCCTCTCACCGTCTCCCATGCCTGGAATACTTTCCCCACCTCCACCTCCAACCCCACGCCCTCAACTCTACCTCCTGGCTTCTGTTAAGTCCCAATTAAAATTCCATCTTTATAGGAAGCCTTTCCTAATCTCCATTAATTCTAGTGCTTTCGCTCTATTAATTATTTCTTATTTATCTTGAATATAGCTTGTTTTTTAAAAAATGATATTCATTTACTTATTGGAGGGGGGAAGATAATGTAATTGGGGTTAAGTGACTTGTCCAAGGTCACACAGCTAGTATGTCAAGTGTCTGAGGCCAGATTTGAACTCAGATTCTCCTGACTCCAGGGCCAGTGCTCTATTCACTGCACTACCTAGACACCCCAAATATAGCTTGTTTTTTTAAAGACATTTGTTTGCATGTTGATTATGAGCCTCTTGAGGGCAGGAACTGTTTTTTGCCTCTTTTTATATCTCAAGAACTTAGCACAGTGCCTAGCTCACAGCAGGTGCTTAATAAATGTTGATTGATATCATTTCCTCCCCTAGCAAAGTCCAGAGCCTGACATGCAACACTGCCCCATCCTATCCTCTTACCACGATTGAGTCTATATCCATTCAGCCCATGAGAATTTCTTGTTTCATGCTCCCCACTTACAACTCTGAATAGCTATAGTTGGTTTCATCTCTTATTTTGTATTTCTGTCATTTGTTATGTTTACTGAGTCATTATGTTTCTGCTCCCATTAGACAATAAATTACACAGTGGTAGGAATTGTGTTCCATTGCCTTACAATGAGAATTATTATAGCAACTTATTTATTTGGGACAATTTCTAGGAGTTCTGCTGTAGCAAGTTTTATAAACTCTTAATAGTATGAAAACAATTTCACCTACAAAAGATGTACCTTGTGGATAAGCAGATTTGTTCCATTTTGTTACCTTAACACAGTATAAACTTACTTTGTTTTCATGTTACTAAACTGTTGATAAGTTCTAAATTTGAAAATATGTATTAGCTAAATACTATCATGAAACCTATAACAAAAGGCAAACTGCTGGATTTCACATGAAGTTCACACAAAAAGAACTCTGTGCCTCTTCTCTCCCCTACCCCTTCTCCAAAACCCCATTATTAACATCTGAAATAAATCACAGGAACTTTGATTTGAAATCAGAGAAACTAGAATTTTAAGTTTATATAGTGGATTGTCAAAGCTACTAGGAAGAAAAATCCATGTAATCTCGGGAAATGGAACAATTGCTTAATTATATATTAATGTTTTAATATTTCTGCACAAATGTAAAAAGTTCTCAACTATTTGCTCCCTTCTTCATGTGTGGGTAAATTAAAAGGCCTCTTTCATTAATGGCATAACCGGAAAGATAATTTTACAATTACAGGAGGGTATGTTGTGGTTGTGGGTTGTAATGAAAGTGTTTTATTACTCTGTTTTTTAAAAAGGCATGTTACATGGAAGATAGACAAGTTCCCAATCCACAAATGGGGCCTTGCCTCAATTTATCCACAAAGTCACTTCATCTCTACTCTTATTGTCTATCTATTCCTAATAGGCTTAGGCCAGTAGAAGACAGCTATCTATAAGAAGCCATCAATCTAGCTTTGATTTAGTAGCTAATAGTAACAGTAATTAGCTAAAAATTAAAATTGAATTAGCTTGGGATGGTTAGAGCACCAGCCCTGGAGTCAGGAGGACCTGAGTTCAAATCTGACCTCATACACTTGACATATTCACTAGCTGTGTGACCTTGGGCAAGTCACTTAAACCCCAATTGCCCCTCAAAAAAAAAAGTAAAATTAAATTAGCTAGATGATATTAGCCAATGAATTTGACTGACACTTGTATTTTAATCCTAGACCTACTGTCGACTCTCTGAGTGACTTCAGTCACTGAAACTCTTTGGGTGTCAGTTTTCTTTTCTCTAACATACAAAACATAATCACTATTGTTGCCAACTTAAATGTAAGGAGGTTTGGAAGGGCAGCAAGAAGTAATTCTAGGACAAAATGCTCACATGGCTTCATTGGAATTACCCATGGTTCTTTTATAAGTTCAGGATGGAGCCTCTCATGTCAAGCATTCCTGTGAAAGTTACAGGAACAAGACTGGGAAGATACAGAACTTCTTTTTCTTGCTTCCTTTAAGACTAAGCCCAAAGCCCATTTTCTGCGGGATGTCTTTCCTTGTCTACCTAGCTGCTAATACTTTCCCCTTTCATATCACCTTCCATTTACACTGTATAAGTTTTGTATGTTCTTAGTTATACACGGCACCTCTCCCATTAGAGTATATGCTCTGTGAGGATAAGCACTATATTTTTGCCCCTTTTTTTATCATTCACTCATGTGACAAGCATTTATTCAGTGTCTACTGTATACCAAGCAACTGTGCCAAGTCCTGGGGATACAAAGAAAAACAAAAGAAACTTCCTTGTCTCAAAAAAAAAAAACAACTAAAACACAGCCTAATTGGGAAAACAGCTTATATGGAAACATATATGGAAACAGCTTTAGCTTCAAGTCAGATGGAAAACTCCCTTGGTTCTTGGGACACAGCAGTAAAGCAGACAATACTTTCTCTTCTTTAAGGTCATTTTCACAGATAAAAACTCATGTCACTTTCTGATATTGAACCATTTGGCAGATGCCAATGAAGATTTTAGTGATAAGCTTTCTTCTCTAGGTCTTTGGGAGATGTGGCTACAGCACCTTCAGGAGCAGCTACTAGGCTACATATCCTTTGAAGGATGATGGCTGAGGTCACTGGGCTGGAAGCATTGCCAGTCCCAAGGCTCTTGGGTTCTGGGCTGTCTCCATCAGAGTCTGAGGAGAGACAATGATTGAAGTGGTGGTGGTGGTTTGACTTGCCTGGCACCTACTAACTTCTGTCTCTCTCTCTTGATACTTCAGCAAGAGATCCTAGGATGCCTGGGTTGGCTTGCCCTTCCTGTAAGCTGCGTCTGGTAGGCTGTTAGTGGAGATGGTTGACCCCTACTCAACAAAAATTGGACCTTACCCTTCTCCCCAGTGATGACTGAGAGCTATACAGGAAGCAGGATTGGTGATCACAGCATGGCTCCTGCTTTTATCTGGCAGTTAGTCAGCAATTATTACTAGTGGTGGTAAGGCAGCTAGGTGGCAAAGTAGAGTATTGGCCCTGGAGTCAGGAAGACCTGAGTTCAAATAGTTGTATGACCCTGGGCCAGTCATTTAACCCTGTTTGCCTCAGTTTCCTCATCTGTAAAATGAGCTGGAGAAGGAAATGGCAAACCACTCTAGTATCTTTGCCAAGAAAACCCCAACTGGGCTAAGAAGAGACAGACATGACTGAAATGACTGAATAGCGGCAGCAGAAGGTGGTAAAGAACCTTGATTTTCCCCACACTGATGGCTGAAGGGGATGCTGGAAGCAGGTATGATGGTTTGGTGGACACTTCTATTTTCAAGGCTCTTGACTCAGGGTCCTGGAGCTGTCTCAGTTAGGGTCTGAGGGGATATGTAGTCAAGGTGGTGGTGGTAGCTTAACCTTCCCTTGTCCTTGTCTCCTGTCTCTCCCTCATGGTAGCCCTGCTGCTTCAGGTAAGCCAGCTTGTCTGTCCTATAATTCTATCCATGCTTTTCTTTCTCCCTCCTGAGCTCAGCACAATGTCTAAACACTTAGTAGTGCTTGTTGACTGACCTTGAGAAAAGACATATTAAAGCCTAATCCAATCCATTAACAAACATTTCCTTACTATGTGCCAAGTGAGAAAGAATGAATGAGGAATAAAGGAAGAAAAAGACAAAGTGAGATTGAATGGGAGAATAAATAAACCCCTCTATGATGTCATGGAAACCACAGTGGGCTGTGATACACGATCCCCAATTTCTATTCCCTACCTTACATTCACTGACATGAACCTTGGGTAAGGTACTTCTCTCAGGAGCTTGATTTTCTGACCTATAAAAGGAGCATGCGCAGCCAGGTGATCTTCCAGGTTCTTTCCAGCTCTAATACTCTATGATTCTATCAGTCTTTAAAAAGAAAAACACCAGAGGTCATAGACACTTCAGATTAAGGGAATTCAGGAGATACAGCTTATTTGTACCTCTGCCCTTTCTGTCTTCCCACTTTATAACCTTGATCTGTTCTTGTAGCTTATTCTTGTCAATCTAGAAAACAGGAGCTTAATATGCTTTCAATAAAGACCACTTAATTGTTTGTGTGTCTAGAATTAGGAATGCTATGAAAGATTCTGCTTGCCAGCTTCATTCACACTGGTTCAAAGTCTGTAGGAATTTTTCAAGTTTAAAGACTTTAGCTAAAGCTATAATGCGCATTTTTGGCTTCAGTTCATATGCTACTCATTAAAATCAGATAGGAACCTGCTCTAAACTCCCTAAAGGACCTGTATCCTGCCACTTTATTAAATCTAAAAGTCACCAGCAGACTAAACAAAAACAGAATCTAAAAAAGGAGAACTGGCATTTTGGCCTAATATATTCTTACTCTAAATGATTTTCTTAAAAGTTTATCATCATTATTAGAGTCAGAGGAACAAGAAAAAGTCCTTAGAAGTCACCACATTCACAGACTGGTCAAATGTTTGAATAATAAACATGCAGAGAACCTTATATCACAAGGTGGTCTCATATGCAAGTAGACATAATTCCTTTGAAAACAAAGAATCAGTCCATTTTAAACTAAAGCATATCTTTAAAACAGATACCTAAATTTCTTTTTTTTTTTTTTTTTTTTTTGCTTTTTGGAGGGCAGTTGGGGTTAAGTGACTTGCCCAAGGTCACACGGCTAGTTTTTTGTGTTAAGTGTCTGAGGCCGGATTTGAACTCAGGTACTCCTGACTCCAGGGCCGGTGCTCTACTCACTGCGCCACCTAGCTGCCCCGATACCTAAATTTCAAATGAATCATATGGTTTTTGACGTCTTCCTTCAATTTGTTTATCTAGAAGGTTATGAGTGTTAGTGGGTGATAGAGTAAGGCACCTGGAATTAGGAAGAACTACGTTTATTTCCTGTCTCCCACACACATTAGTGGTGTGACCTTGGAGGAATTTCATCTCTATCAATTTTATCATTTGAAAAATGGGCATAATAGCATCTATAAAACTTATCTCATAGTATCAATGCTGAGGCTGAAAGGAAATCATGTAATACAGGGATATCAAGGTGTAATTATTTGTGCTAACAATGTTTAGAGTATATCTACATTTTAAAAGGGACAAAGGGGGGGTGGGGGGTGGGGGGGTGGGAGTCATTTAGAAGAAATTAATCATCCCTGGGAACTTCTCAAAGTACTTATTAGGTTTCTTTTTTTAAGTACTCACCACATTCTCCAATAAATAAGGGGTAAAGAAATATAAACCAACAATTCTCCAAATAAAAATTACAAAATGATGAAATCATAGGAAAAATGCTCCAAATTCCTAATAATAAGAGAAATACTATTTCTACAAGTCACAGTGGTAAATGACCATAGGAATGTACTGTTTGATAAACCCAAAGACACCAGCTTCCAAGAACTGCTATTCATAAAACTCAGGTTTTACCTTCACCCCAGCAAGCTAACAAAAATGGTAAAGGATAGAGATAATCAATATTAGAGGGATTGTGGAGAAAACAGGTACCCAAATCCACCATAGACTGAGATGTAAACTGGTCTAACCATTCAGGAAAGCAAATTGTAATTGTGCTAATACAGGTGAGGAAAATAACCATGCCCTTTGGTCAAGACATCCTAAAGCTAGGCATACAAGAAGGTCAAAAGACAGAAACATATGTATCAAAATACTTATAGCAGCACTTCTGGCAGCAGCAAACAGCTGGAAACAAAGTAGATGCCCTCTAATCAGAAAATATCTAAACAAAAAGTGTGATACAGGACTGTAACAAAATATTACTGCTCCATAAGTTATAACAACTATGAAGAATACAAAGATGTATGGAAAGATAATTAATAGCTAATGCTTATATAGCATTATATAGCTTATATAGCACACACTGGGCCAAGCGTTTTACAATCACTATCTCATTTGGCCTTTACAACAACCTTGGACTGATTCTTTGTTTTTGAAGGTATTATCCCCATTTTACAGATGAGAAAACCGAGGTAAACTGAAGTAACGTGACTTGCTCATGTCACACAATTAGTAAGTGTTTGAGGCCGCATTTGAACTCAGGCCTGGAGCTCTATTCACCATGCCACTTAGATTTCTATGCAGTAAAACATGCAGAACCCATAACAGACACAGTGACAACAGCAAAAACAAAACAGAATGTTATGTGATCATAATGATCACACTCAGCACAAAGAGAGGAGAAAATGCACCTCCTTCCCTCTTTGCTGAGGTGGAGGGACCATGGGTATGGAACACTACATATACTATCAGACGCAGGTGATGTTTTGGTTAGTTTTGCTGAAATGCCTCTCTCCTCTTTTTTGTTCTTTCTTTCTAGGGACAGCTGTTTTAGTAAGGAAGAAGAAAATATAGACTTGGAAATGAAGATGAGGTTTAAAATTAAAAAAAAATCAATAGATATTAACTAAATGCCTAAAATGTGAGGTAGCTAAGCAGCCATGATTACCTATATGAACTGATGAAGGGGGAAAAAAATAAAAATAAGGTAGACTGACCAATAGGTAGATGCAAGTCACTTAGTATAAGTACTATTTCAAGTTTTAAATTTCTCAAGCCACGAGAACAGCTTTAAACAGACACTGAGCTACAAGTAAAAGGAGAGATGCAGCACTTAGGACATAGAAGTCCTCAAGAGGCACAGGCATTAGCAGTCCTCCAAAAACAATGCTCAAAAATATATCTCTAGTTAAGTGCCATATTTTACTTACATAGTCTTTCACCCTTTTGATTGCTTGAGTCCTGGGTCTTTGCTAAATTCAGTTAATCCTCCAGCTTCTTGATCTCATTTACTCAAAACAATGACAGGGATTCTCTCACCCCCAAGCCCCATCCCCAGGAATTTGGGTAACAGTGATCAATTTGATTAGAGGTCACCTATCAGTAAAATTTCTTTCCTTCAGTAGCTGCTTCAGTAAAAGTGTCAAGAAGAATTACAAGAGACTGCAAGAAGGTATCTAAATCTAGAGGCAAGTTCATTGCGAGAGAAAATACAAAGCTTGCTTTCTTAAGGAGTTTCCCTAAATGCCTTTGGCCCCAGGGCTGAACTAAGTACTGCAGAGTTTGATGCCAGCTCTTGGAAGTCAGGAACAAGATATTAAAGGGGGAAAAAAGAGAGAGGCACACCAACTTGGAACCAGCAACTTCAGACACTGTCTGAAGAGTGAAGAGAATGAACATCCTGCTTTGGGGAAGGAGTGTGCCCTACTGGAAGCACTGGGTTATGATGAAAGGAAGACTCTTAAGAGCATGGACTGTATTGGACTGTATTAGGCTGTTCTGCACCAAACTCTAGATGCTGTAGGTTGGATCATGAAACACATGCCTGTTAGAAGGACTAATATCTGGTCCAACCCCTTCATTTTACAATTCAGGAAAATAAGGCAAAAAGAAATCAAGAAACTTCACTATGTGACCCAAGGTCACAGAAAAGGCAGAATCTGGATCCGAATCCAGACATATTCAGGAGATTCTTCTTTAAATTTATGATTCCCATTACAAGTCCAGAAAGAACTCTGTATGCTATGCATATGTTTGTGTGTCTTTGCATGTGAGCGTGGATATGTGTGTAAATGTGTATGCATACACACGTCTGAGTATGTGTGTGTGTGTGTGTGTGTGTGTGTGTGTGTGTGTAGATATCCAAGTATGGACATGTGTGTATATGAGTGTGCATGTGTGTACGTGTGTGTGTGTGCATGTGAAACAAGGAATGGAGGTTTTGGAATAAAAACTTTTCTAAAGAAAAAGAATGAAATTAATGTGAAGAACAGCAAATGCATTTTAAAAAACAAACCCACGAGAGCTTTCCTGTAGAGTTTAATATTAAAGTCAGTCTTTGACACATTTTTTTCCGTGCTAGAAACTGTTCCATAGTTCAGACTTCTTATTGTCATCTATTCACTTATTTATTGAGCATTTCCAGTATGTAAGGCAATGTAAGGAATGAATAAGGCAGTCCTCAAAGGAACTTAGAGCATTTTCTTCTAAATAAAAAGAAAATGTGTGTGTATGTATACAACCATACATATACAGAAATGTGTGTATACGCACACTCACATACAACCATACACACATATGTACATATTAAATATCCCCCAATTGTCTTCTGTGTATTTATCAAATACAAATAAGAGAAACAATGTGGAGTACAGCCTTGGTGCCAGGAAGACATAAATCTTAAATCCAGTCTTTGATAAGTACGAGTCATTTGACCTTGGGCAAGTCATATAACCTCTCATTGTCTGTAGGTAGTTCTCTGAGGCTCTAAGTTAGAGTTACAGATATGTATCAGTGAAGGGAATTTTTACATTGAAAGTTCCCTACGCAGGTGAAATCACAGGTCATGTATGTGTGTATGGGTGTGTGTATGGGTCTGTGTATACACACATATATACATATTTACATACAAGTATATATAATGAGAGAGATATGAAGATAGGAAGTATTTCAGAGAAAGATGGCAAGGTCAGTCACTCACAATTAATTAAAACTAGTACAAATTAGGCATGCCTGGTGATGATTTGCATGTAAGTACTGATTTATTGCAAATTCTTAGCCTGGGATCCCAGCTTTGGAAGAACAAACATTTTTGAACAAATACACACCAAGTCAAAAAGCTGTCACTTATACACTTAGGTACTTTTCCTCATGCATAGTATAGTGTAAAGTTAAGTTTCAGACTGACCAGCCACTAACCCTATATACTTATTTTTTGAATAAATTTTATTTCTCAAAAATTAGAAAAAACATAAGTATTCTTTGTGGGGGGTTGTTTTATTCATATTAAAGATATGAGCATCTAAGATAACAGTTTTAACTTAATATGAATGAATGAACAAGACTAAGGTTTTGTTTAATTACCATTTCTCTGAATGCAACGAAATGCATTTTGCAATAATACCTCTATCAATGAAGATGATGCATCCTAAGGACTTACTTCTTTTTTCAAAACTTTTATTACTAAGGAAGCATATAGGGATATCTTCTAGGATACCAGATAAAGAGACTGGGAGGGTGGGGAGAAATTTATAGGGTCAAAATATAATTAGTAACTGAAATGTCAGATTGTCAGAAAACATAATATGTGAATCATAGATTTACTGCTGAAAGAAACTGTGGTCCAATACCCTTATTTTACAAATGAGATAACTGAGGCTCAGAGACATTACTACCTGCCAAGATGACAGTTGAGAGTTTATGTAGAAGAATCAGAATTTGAATCCAGGTCAATTTAAAAATTGCTCTCTGACTCCTGCACTCTTTAGATGTCAACATGTGGTTTTCTAAGCCAATATGTGCCTGAAGAGAACCTTAGGTACAGGTTAGTGACCCATTCCTATTTGAGTTTGACACTGCTGTGGTTTCATGGTGTGTTGTGGTGGAACTGTCTCAAAGAATTCAGAGTTAGACCACCTCTAATACATTTACAAGCATTTTTATTGAGATTGATACCTCTCCTGGAGTGAGTGAAGTTAAGTTCCAAGAAGAACCAGCAACTTCAGAGAGCAAGATGGATTTTTATGGGGTAAAGATGCAATCGCATAACAGAAATCATGAAAATTAAAAAGTCATGAAGGGATGTTAAGGGATTAGGCAATAGTGGAGTCCCTTCTATGGATAGCTGGTTAAATCTTCTAGTCGTGCTGACCTCCAATTGGCTAGCTATTATGGTCCTGTCTGATCAAGATAGAAAGTTAGGTATTGTCATTCTGTCTTGGGCTAAATGGATGATGTGGTTATGATTGAGTACAAGAACACACCTGTTCAAATATGAGAACTGGATATGAGGGTAGTGGCTAGCTAGGTGCAGTGGCTAGGATTCCATCACATGGACATGCCTGCTGTTCTGTGAGAAATATGAGGAAGTTAGAATATTGGGGCTGGGGGTGGCTTAATTAGAATTCTATCAGACATCACTTCTCTAGAAAAAGCACATGGTAAAATTATTTGGAAAGTCCACAGTATCTAGTCAGCATAGTCCTAGACAAGCATTAGCTTGAACAGAACAGGATAAAAAAGTCAGTACCTGCACAAAATACACATACATGCAAACAGACAAGATTTTTTTCTGCATCTGAAATACCACTATCAGTATAAATGTCAGGACTCCCTTCCTGATCTTTCAAGTCCATGGCATTACGACAACACTTTTCTTTCCTTGACCCTACACATCAAAAGTTGACTAGTAAGATATTTTTTTCTCAAGCTATAGAAGACAGTTAAGAGCAATAGAGGCAAGCCTAGCCAGCTCTTCACACAGCCAACGCCTGCTTCCACTAAACAACTCCTAGCAGCTACAGAATTCTGTCTTCTCCGATGATTTCCCAAATATGGAGGCAGTCATTATCACCTTTAATGCTAGTGCCTTCTAAGATGATCTACAATTTATCCTGTTTACATTCAACTGTGAGCTCCTTCAGAGTAGGGACTGGGTTGTGGTTTTGTTTTGTTTTGTTTTGTTTTTGCAGTGGAGGGGGTGAGTTGGGGTGGGCTTTTCCCCCCTTCCTTTATAGCCCCAACATATTGTTTAGTCATTTTTCAGTCATGTCCAACTCTTTGTGACCCCTTTTGGGGTTTTCTTGGCAAAGATACTGGAGTGGTTGCTTGTTGACTGATTAACTTGACTGGTCTCAGGTGAACTCTAATCAAAATCTACCTGAAGTAACTAAGTTTCCTTATTGACTCTGCTCTACTAATTTCAAACAGTTGGGGCAGCCCCACTCTTTCTGTCTCCTTTCCTTCTCTTTTCATGTGGTGGCCACATCTTCCCTTTTTGCTTCCTCTGATCTGGCTTCTAATGCTTCATGCATAGCGATCAGTCTCTGAGGATGAAAAACTCTAAACCCACATGTTTATCAGCATAAATATATTATAATATATTATAATATATTATTATATAAATATAAATATATTTATTTATATATATAATATGATATATATAATTTAATTTATATATTATATATATTAATATATAATTTATTTATTATATATAATAAATATATTATTATAACATAAATAATTATTATACAGTAGTCCCCAAACAGCTCTATGATCGATATTTTCCTCAGTTATAGCCTTTAAAACCATGAAAACAATTATGTTAATAATGAGTTGATGGAAAACAATGCAATGCAACCTTTGTGCAGTAGTCAGGCCACTGAAGCATGCTTTCCATCCAATTTGTGGCTCTCCTTGAGCATTTTTATTTAAAAGACTGTGTTCTCCTTAACCTGCTTTCAACTGTGTTTCTCATGCAAATATGAAATGAACAGAACCAGAAAAACACTGTATACAGTAACAACAATATTATTTTAAGAATGACTTTGAGCAAATAAGTCATTTTGACTATTACAATATCCAATTAACTATAAAGGACATATGAAGAAAGACACTGTCTGCATCCAGAGAAAGGACTGATAAATAGAAGCATGTATAGAATAATTTTACATATACAAATATGCATCTGTGTATATGTATGTATGTATATGTGTGTGTGTGTGTGTGTGTGTGTGTACATATGCATATACTATTTGACAACAGTAGCCATCTGGGGAGGGAAGGAAAGGGAAAAAAGGAAAAAAGAAAGGTACCTAATAACTTTATTATGTCTTTAAAAGGAATAGCAAGTTATAAATAATAGACTTGCAGTTTCATGTGCAATCTTTTTTATTATACTATGTTATAGAAATGCTTGTTTTATTCCATAAATTAAAAGTAAAATTAAATAAAATAAAATTTTCTTTCTACCTCCTTTATAATCAATAAAAATGTCCAATATGAAAAGGGTAGTATATTACACAAAGCAGTTTTAGAGGAGAAGGCCCCATCATCTGGGGGAACTACATGGTTGCCCCATCCATACATATGATGTTCTCCCTCCTCATCTCTGCCTCCTGGCTTCCTATAGAAAGCTTTTCCCAATTCCTCTTTATTCTTACACCTTCTCTCTGTTGTTCATCATGTATACAGCTTGCTGGAACAGAGCTGTTTGCAGGCTGACTCTTCCATTAGATTGTCTGCTCTTCAAGGGCAGGGATAGCCTTTTGTCTTGCTCAGCACAGTGCCTGACTGATTGCAGGCACTTAATAAATGTTTATTGGTGTTTGCTAAGTCTTTCTCTATTTTCTCAGATCTAGTTCAGGCCCACATTGGGCCTCAAGCCCAGAGGTGGTAAGACTCGTCCCTGATTTTCCTGCTCTAATTCATTCTTCTCATGTCTTCAAAAATAACCTTTTCCATAGCTTTCAGTTACTCCCTAACTCAAGAAATTACTATGGTTCCATTTAAATTCTTATCTAAACAAAATTCATCAATTTAATTTTCAAAGTCCTCTACAATTGACCTCTCCCTCTCTGTTCATTATTCTCTTAAAAATGTCCGCTTTCAGCTAGACTGGTCTGTTGGCCCATGAATTGCAAGTGACTTTCTCATTCTTTCCATATAGGCCATTTTTTCTGTCCCCAATGCTTTCCCTTTTCCCAAGCTCTACTCCAAACTCAAATATGCATTCCTCATATCCTTTGAGGCCTGAATTAAAACCCACATCTTTTAGGAAGTTTTCCATTCTCAACCCCAACTGACTTCCCTCAACACATTTCCTGGAGAATATTAACTTGCCTTTCATCATCTATAAACATTTATGGAACACTAATTATTCATAAGATACTATACTAGGTCCTAGGTAATCAGAGAATCACAAAATGGAAGAGCGAACTAGATTAAAGAACCAGGTTCAAGCTCCAGTTCTGTCACTTACCCCCTATGCTAACTTTGGTGAAGTCATGACATTTCCCCCAGCCTTCTTAGGATGACCTGGCTCTGTCACTCACCAAAAGGACCTTTGGGCAAGTTTGAGTCTCGGTTTCCTCCTCAATAAAATGATGTGGGTTAGACTCAATGGTCTCTAAGGTCCCTTTCAGCCCTGACAATCTATGAATCTATCATTCTAGCCCAACACAGTCATTTTACAGAGAAGGAATGTGTGGCCTTCAGGGGTAAATGATATGCCTACATTCCTTGCTTCTATGCAGCAGAGCCAGAATTCCCTTTTTTCCTCAGATAATTTATGGTATTTCTGCAGAGACAGAACACTAAACAGCATCTGAGAATTACCAGATACAATGACAGGCAAATGGGTGCTACTGGAGATCACTGGGGAGATTAGGGCAGTGTGACTTGGATGAAGGTGTGTTTGTAGAAGAATGGGGCTTGGAATCAAAGTCCTGGACCTTTGGAGAAGAGGAGATCATTCAAAGTCATTTTAGGGAATATGTAAAAATTAAATTTAGTTGGAACAAAGAGAAAGAGAGTAAGATAAAGGTGGAAAGGTAGATTGTAACCAGAGTTTGGAGTATCTTAATTGCCAGACTAAGGAGTTTGTACTTTGTCTTAAAGAAAATCCCTTGTCACTAAATGCATTTAATCAAGGGAATAACATGATCAGACCTGTACTTTCTTCATGTAATCTTCCACGATTATTTTGGAAGCTGTGTTATGCTTACATTGAAAGAGACTAGCAAGGAGACCATTGAAGAGCTATTACAATGGCCCAGAAAAGGAAAAGTAGGGCCTGAATTGGGGTTGTGACCACACGATTAAAAAGTAGGGGACCTATGAAACATCCAACACAACTTGGTCACTGACTGGATTTGGAAGCAAAGAGAGAGGGAAGAGTCAAAGATGATTCTGAAATTTGGAGTCTGGGCGGATGGTGGGCAATGCCAGCCCTAGATATTGGGATGTTGGGAAAAGGGAAAGATTTTGAGAGGAACGTTAGTTTCAGATGTGTTCATTTTGAGGCAGTAGAAGGCTATACAGATGTAGATACTGAACACACAGTTGGATTCAGGAATGAAGCTAGAAGAGAGACCAGTATCCATTGTACAGACCTGGAAATCATCTATAAAAAAGCAAAAATGTTAAGAATTAGGGCCACTAGGTAGCACAGTGAATAGAACACCATCCCTGGAGTCAGGAGAACTTGAGTTCAAATCTTGCCTCAGATACTTAACACTTACTAGCCATGTAACCTTGGGCAAGTCACAACCCCAATTGCCCTGTCTTCCCCCTTAAAAAAGCAAAAAATGGAAAGAAAGAATTTCCTTCACGTGCTCTTGTTTCCAGTAAAACTGGCTTGAGAGCCATCTCCAACCTCTGAACCTTTACTCAGGCTGTGTTCTCTTGCTTGGATGGCTTTCTACATCCTAAGGCTTTCTACAAAGCACTGCTCAAATACCACTTCTTGTAGCAGGTTTCTCTTGATGACTCTAGTTATTAGCACTCTTTCCCTCTTGAAATTATTTTTACTTTGTATATTCTTATTATTTACTTGTGTTCACATTATATCCCTCAAGTAGAACATAAGTTCCTTGAGGGCAGGAATTGTTTAACTTTATGTCTCCAGCTTCTAGAACAGTGTCTAGAACATAGTAGACATTTAATAAGTGTTTGGTAAACTAAATGGGAGTGGATGGAATTACCAAGGGAAAGAAAAGAGTTAAAGGTAGAAGGTTTGAGTGACTGTCATGGTTAATTGGTGGGAGGAGTAATTAGCCAGAGATGAAGCTGGTAGACATCTAAGAAAACCAGGAGAGAGCAGTGTTAGGAGAGTATAGGGAGAACAGAATAATCAAGAAGACAGGAGAGGTTGGTGCCAATATTACAGGCAATATTATACGCCAATTTGCCTGGAGTAGAGGGTCCAAATAAGAGTGAGTTGGGAGATGAGGTAGGAAAGGTATGTTAAAGCCATATTTTGCAGTACCTTGAACATGAAGCTATGGAGTTTGAACTTTATTCTGTAGGATGTGGAGATATTGGACTTCTTAATGAAGGAGAGGTTCAGGTACAAAACTGGTTTTCAAATAGTCTAGAAGTGGTGATCAGAATAGATTGGAATAGGAGACTACACACAGGGAAACCAATTATGAGACTATTGAAACAGTTCAGGTTCAAGGTGATTAGCATAGTAATAGAATGGGTAGGAAAAGTAGAAAAGGGAGGAGTGGATGCAAGAGACATTGCAATGGAATCAACAAGACTTAGAAAACTGGAGATGAGGTGTTGGGGAGCAGACTAAGGTAAAAGAAAGAGTCAAAGATGACTCCAAGCTTTCAAATGTTGGTAACTGTGAGAATAATAAGTAGGATCACTGAGGAACAGGGAGTCCAGAGAAGAAGTTTGTTCTGACAGGAAAGATGAATGGAATTTCATTTCATAAAGGGTGATACTGGAACAATCCAAATTGAAATTTCCTGAAGGCAACTAGAGATGCTGTGATGTAATTCAGGAAAGAAATTAGGGCAGCAAAGGGTAAATAAGAAGATTATCAAGAAGAGATAGTTGAAATCATGAACTTGGACGAGACTACAAAAGGGAAAGAACATATAAAGAGAAAACCTGTAGCAAATGCATGAGTCTTGAACTATATGCATCCAGGGAAGAAGGGGGGTAGGGGGATGAAGTCAGGGAAAGAGATAGAGTAGAAAGTCCAAAGAACTAGAAAGGGAACCAAAATAGTTGTTTTGGGAAACCACAAAAAGGGAAACCAACGGAAGAGAAGGAAGGGAGAGTTAACAGTTTTTTAAACAGCAGGGAGGTCAACAAAGAGAATTAAGAAAAAGGCCACTTGATTTGGCAATAAGCAAGGTGTTTGGTGACCTTAGAGAGAGCAATTCCAATAGGGTTGGAACAGGAAGTCAGACTTCAAGGGGATGAAGATAAAATGTGTTAAGTAGAGTCAGTCCCAAATATAGAGCTTTTTTTTCAAGAAAGTTTGTGGTAAATAACAATATATGTGTCATATATTCCTTTAAGGTTCACAAAATACTTCCCATCCATTTATCTCAAGGGGTAGAAGAGCAGAATGGTGCTTTAGTGTAGCAAGAAGGATCAAGATAGGAGACATTAGCAAGTTTAGGGCAGAGAGAAAGGACCCAATGGATAGGAATACTATTTTGGAGAAAGGTTTTAAGTTATTTTGAATACTTGGTTTAGGCAACTGGATTGTAAGCTTCTCAAAGACCAATTTTATTTTTATACACATTGCATTCTTCTACTGTACCTAAGATAATGCTGTGCACACAGTAGACACTAAATATTTAACAAAATAAAAGTTGAATGATTATAAGGGCACTTTTCCTTATCCCAAGAACTTGGAAGAATGAAAAAAGCAATAGCTTTTTTCCTATTTCCCATCTCTGGCATGACCAGATTTACAAGTAAAAACTACTCATGATCATCCTTCTCCAGCCAGCAAAAGCTACCAGTACAGGATGCAGTTCGGGAAGCCAAAGAAACAGTACCGGGCGCCAAGTGCAACGCCCAAAGTGGATTCCGGGCTGCCGGAACACAAAAGGACTAGGAAAAGGAAGGAAGTTAGCCTATTCTTACAATCCAGAGGGCTCACACTTAGGGGTAAAAGTAAGGACAAGAGCGTGCCCGTCATTAATAAGGTCAAAGTATGATGACCTCTGTACTTCAAGGGCAAACCCTACTGAGCACCTTTCCCTCTCCCGGGATCCACGCGGTTGGAAGCCTGGTGCAGGCGCCGTGCGGGGGCACTCCATAGAGGGCGAAACCTGCCATCCCGGAACCCAGAGAACTTCCCACCAGGTTCCCCTCCACCGGAGGAGGACTACATCAATCTATCCATGGATTCCCTTGGGACAGAGGAGGAAGAGAGGGGAGCTGGCGTGCGCCACAGATGACGGTTTGGCCCCCCGGTTCCCCAACCCCACCCTGCTAGGCAGCAGCACCACAGGACCTTCAGCTGAGAGAAGGGCCTCCTCTCGTTTCTAAGCCGTTTTAAAAGGTGACTCCCATGCTGGAGCGAGGGCACCATTCCTATTCTCCCCGAAACCCAGGCATCCCCAATCCCAGGGCACCTGGATTCTCAGAGCTTTCAGGTTTCCCCAGCTTACTCTGTTAACCTCCTCTCCGGATCTCTCGCTCAGATCTCAGAGCTTGAAGGGAGATTCCGCTCCCGAAGAAAGTTCGCTTCCCACCCAAGAGAGAGTAGTACTCACTGGCTGGCGCTGTGTAGAGCAGAGCAGGGCGCAGAAGGGAAGACGCCGGGGCCGAGCGCTAAGTCTTGGGAACCGGAGCAGAGCCAGAGGGAAGCGCTGCGAAGCGCACACCGCCGGATTTAAGGGAGTTGTTCAGCCGACCTCCACACAGCGGCCCCTGCCGCCCTCACAGAAGACCAGTGGGGGGGGGGGGGGGGGAAGAAAAAGGGGGCGGAGAAAAAGAAACCGAGGAAGTCACTCACGCTGCTCTCCCTCCCACCCCAGTAGCGTGACAGCTGGGGCGGTGCGGTGCAGCCCAGCCCAGTCTGCCGGGGCGCGGCCAGGTACGCGGTGAGACAGAGAGAGAGAGAGAGAGAGAGAGAGATCTCCTGGGGCCCAGCTCCAAAGTGAACCGGCAGAGAGTGGGGCCTCTGGCAGGCCTTCAGCTAGGCGGCTGCAGCCAAGGATTATCGACAACCTTACTGGAACCTGAAGCCAAATCCCTCACACTTCCCAGAACAGGACTGTGGGGAGCAGAGAACAAGCAGCTTCTGTTTAAGATATTCTAGGTTATGTATTAATAATATTTCTCCTGATCGATTTATTTATTCATTTGTTCTGGACTAAAATGCCACTACCATTTGCTATCTTCTTGCTGCTTAGCCATCCCTTGTAAATGTAGATGACCTCAGATGTACAGTTTAGGGAATTGTTTCACATGGAAAGATCTGGCTAATTCCATTCATTGGTTTAACACACACTTATTCAGTAACGTGCTAGGTTCTGTGCTAGGCCTAGGACCATAAACAAAAAATAATCCTTGCTTTCAAGGGGCTTATACTCTAAGAGGGGAAACATACGTGAAAATAACTAGGTAGTAAAATATCTAGATCTAAATCTCTCTATAACCATATTGATAGGTCACAATATCTATATCTATCACCACAAATAGACCTATAGATCTATATCCATAAATTATAGTCCTAGCTCAGTAGATGAGTAGATTAACTATTAAGAGAGAACTATCTAGTTATTGTCCTGACGCTTTCCCCCTTTAGAATAAAGGTTAGTTGAAAGATATATAGATACAGATGTAGATGTAGAGACAGAGAGAGATGTATAAATATAGATAGTATATGGGAGACACTGTCTTATCAACTGTCTTGGAGGAGTGGGGAGAAGTCTAATGCCAAAGGTGAGATTTGAGCTTCCTTCTTAAAGGAAACCTGGGAAACTCAAAGGAAGAGGTGAAGATGGGAAGCATTCCAGGCACAGGGGACTTCCAGTACCAGGGCTTACAGGAAAACAGATGGAGCTGAAGTGGGAGAAGTAAGAAGGTCAGAGCAGCTGGATCCTAGAGTGCTTGTAGCAGAAAGTAAAGTGTAGCAAGACTGGAAAGGTAGAAAGGTTCTGGGTCAAAAAGAGTATCTTTTAATTTTTTTAAACAGATTTTATTGATACCTTTTGTTTTTTACATTACCTAAAATACGCCCTTATATCCCTCTCCCAACCAGACATCCATCCCATATAACATACAATTTAAGAAAAAGAGGAAGAGAGGTGGCTGGGTGGCACAGTGAATAGAGAACCAGCCCTGAAGTCAGGGGGACCTGAGTTCAAATCCAGCCTCAGACACTTAACACAAAACCTAGCCGTGTGACCTTGGACAAGTCACTTAACCCCAATTGCCCTCCAAAAAATAAAAGCAAAAGAAAGAAAAAGAGGAAGAAAAAACATCAGTAAAACTAGTCAGTAATTTTTTAAAAAATCAAATAATATGTAATGCTCTATACCTTTGGGCTACTCACTTTGCAAAGGAGTTAGGGGAAGTTGTGTTCTTATACCTCAATATGGGCTGCGCATGTTTGTGATCTTGTAACATTCATTTTCATTTTTCTGGTAGTTTGTCTTTCTCTGTATATTGTTGTAATTAAAGTGGATAGAGCACTGGACTTGGAGTCAGGAAGATTCATCTTCCTAAGTTCAAATCTGACCTCAGACACTTCCTAGCTGGGTGATCCTAGGCAAGTCACTTCACCATATTTGCTTCAGTTTCCTCATCTGTCAAATGAGCTCAAGAAGAAAATGGCAAACCACTCCAGTATCTTTGCTAAGAAAGCCTCAGATGGGGTCACAAAGAGTTGATACAACGAAACAACAAATAACAACAACAAATTGTTGGATATATTGTTTCCTGGCTTGTTATGAAGATCTCCTAACTGCCAAATTTAGGGATTTAAATGTCATCATAGAGGTAATAGGGAGCCACTGGAATTTATTGGAAGGGACAGGGGTGCCACAGTCAGACCAAAGCTTTTTTAAAAAGTCACTTCAGAAGCTAAATGGAGAATGGATTGGATTGGAGAGAGAGTCTTGAAGAAGAGAGGCCAGTTATAAGGTATACAAAAGGGGTGATGAGGGCCTGAATTCAGGTGGTGACTGTGTGTATGAAAAGAATGGGACACATATAAGAAATAACATGAAGGTAGAAATGACAGAATTTCACAAGAGACCGAATATGTGATATGAGTAAAAGTGGGGTCTCAAACATAACATGAAAATTGCCAGCCTGGGTGACTGAGAAAATGGTAGTGCTCCCAATAGGTTTTTTTAAAATGTTTCAAAAAGGGGAGAGTTTTAAGGGGGAAAATAATGAATTCTAAGTTGTGGTTGTATAAAGGTAATGGAATACTATTGTGTTATAAGAAATGATGAGCATGCAGACTTCAGAAAAGCCAGGAAATACTTATATGAACTGATGCTGAGTGGGGGGAGCAGAAGCAGGAGAACACTGTACACATTAACAGCCACAGTGTGTGATGACTGACTTTGATAGGTCTAGTTCTTCTCAGCAATGCAAAGTTCTAAGACAACTCCAAAAGGCAGACAGAAGATACTATCCACATCCTGAGAAAGAATTAAGGAATTTACATGCAAATTGAAGCACACTATTTTCTTTCTCTTTTTAAATTTTGTTTCTTCTTTCTCTTGGTTCATTCCATTGGTTATAATTCTTCTTTGCAACATGATTGATGTGAAAATGTTTAATGTGAATGTATATGTAGAGCCTATATCAGATTTCATGGCATCTTGGGAAGGGAGGGATAGAAAATTTAGAACTCAAAAGCTTGTGGAACTGAATGTTGTAAACTAAAAATAAACAATTTTTTAAATTAAAAATAATGAATTCTGTTTGGTTTATATTTGCTTTTGTGATACCTACAGGACATCCAGTTTGAGATGTCTAAAAGGCATTCAGTGATGCACAACTGTGCACCCATGGGAACTTGGGAGCTCATCAAGTGACATAATAGAGAGGAAAAAGAGAAAGAAGACTTAGGACAGAGCTGTGGGGAGACCCATGACTAGAGGGCATGATGGTTAAAGAACCAATAAAGGATATTGTAAAGTATCAATTATGTAGTAAGGCAGCAGGGGAGAGTAGTGTCCCGAAACTCAGAGTCAAGAGTATTCAGAAGAGGTGATCAGTAATATCAAAAGTTGGAGAGAGGTCAAGAAGAATTGAGAAAAGGCCATTAGATCTGGCAAATAAGAAATCTTTAAAAACTTTGAAGAAGGCAGTTTCAATTGAATGGTGAAACCAGAAGTCAAATTGTGGAGGGTTTAGAAGAAAGTGGAAAGAAAAGAAGTAGAGGCACTTGCCTCTATGATTTTCTGTTTAGTCACAAAATGGAAAACAATAGGCCCACAACTGGCAAAGATGGTTGGAACAAGCAAGGCTTTTTGTTTGTTTGTTTGTTTGTTTTAAGGATGGGGGAGACATAGATATGTTTAAAAACAGCAGGGAAGGAGTAAAAAGATATGGAGAGATTAAAAATAAGACAGTGGAGACGAAAAGGAGAAAATGGGATAGAATGGAATCAAAGGTACATGGAGAAGGGTTGGCCTAGGCAAAGAAGAATGGCCGCTTCTTCCTTCCCATGTTTGCTTTTCATTTACAACATATCTTTTTACTCCTTGGGCCCCTTGGCATGTGATCAGCCAATAAGTATTTCTAAATCGTAATAAGAACTGGAAGGTACCTCGGAAATCGGTTCCCTTGTTTTGTGGATTGAGGAAACTTGACATTTAGAGCAGTGTTCTCAACCTTCCTAATGCTGTGACCCTTTAATACAGTTCCTCATGTTGTGGTGACCCCCAACCATAAAATTATTTTCGTTGCTACTTCATAACTGTAATTTTACTACTGTTACGAATCTATCAGATATGCAGGATGTATCTTCATTGTTACAAATTGGACAGGTTTACAAATCCACAGGTTGAGAACCGCTGCATTAGAAGCTAGCAACCTCAAGTGACTCCCCTACAGTAAAGAGAATCTTCTTTGATCACTTACCTTTGTTAGAAACATGTTCTGAAGAGTTTGCTCTAATTTGGGAGAAGTCCCTTTTAGCAGTCTGAACCTTTGTTAATGACGTTTAACTTGGGGCTTTGCTTGAGAAATACAGATAAATGTGAATGAGCCTCTCCTTTTAAGGATTATAGTACTTGGTCTATACATTTCACATGACTACAGGGGTTATGGTTCTTGATGATTACAGCACTTGGTCTTAACACTTGACGTGCTGGTTTTAACCTGTATATGTATTTGTATGTATACTATGTATACATATATGTATATGTGTGTTTGTGCCGCTCTGTACCCGTGGTTCTCTTACCTCTGCAAAGGAGTTGGGTGAGGGAATCTTCTCATATTTCTTTTTCGTGGTTA
Source organism: Pseudocheirus occidentalis (assembly GCA_028646575.1). NCBI lineage: Eukaryota > Metazoa > Chordata > Mammalia > Diprotodontia > Pseudocheiridae > Pseudocheirus > Pseudocheirus occidentalis. Next base: position 315,727,173 of record CM053594.1, read on the forward strand.
TGCTCCTTCATAATTTCTCAACGTTGACTTGTTTGTTTCCTGATTTTTGTTGTTTTTTTTTTACCTTGTCATAATCATTGTTCTCCTGGATCTGCTTACTTCACTTTTTTAACATGAGCTTTAAATGCCAAAGGAAGAGTTTAGATGTGATACTAGAGATATTGGAGAGCTCCTGGAGTTTGTCCAGTGTTTGGGGTGGGGCAAGATGTAGTCTGACCAAAGCTTTAGAGAAGTCTCTTTAGCAGTTGGGTGAAGGATGGACTAGACTCAGAAACTTGAGGCAAAGAAGTCAATTAGAAAGATACTGTAGTAGTCCAAACGAGGCAATGAGTGCTTGAACTAGTGTAGTGGCTTTGTGAATGGAGAGCTTACACTCTATCACATCTTGGGGTTACATGCAGACTATATCATGTACATACCACTAGTGGGCACCAGGTGACATGTAATCTATTCATCATATGTTGAATAGTTCTCATAATTTTGTGGTGACTTGCTCCAGTCAACTCTGTACCCTTGATGTCCTCAGACCCACTGTTCTTTGGTCTCAGTTCTGGATCTTCAGATGGCTCAGGCTGAATGCCATTGGTTCCAACCTCTTAATGTTTCAGGAGGTAGAAGTAGTTTTAGTTCCCTTAGAAATGACATATCTGGACTATTAAGTAGGAATGGGATAGATAGTGAACTTAACCCTCTCCTGTAAGATCAGGACAGTCTTGGAAGATTCCCCCAGCTTCAAGAGGGTACCAATGTGTAGTTTCATCTTCATCCCCATCTTTATCTTGGTTCCTGCCATGTCAGACCTAGTCTGATGTCTATTTTTCACTTATAGTTAGTGTACAGACTCTTCTTAGAGCTTAATTCCTCATTCCTCCCCTGTTGGTTTCCAGAGATCATAACTAGCTCCCTTGTGGGTTACAGGTGGTTGTGATGCATTGGCTTTGTGAGACGGAACCTTTCTCAAGTTATATGTTGTAAATGGGCAAATTGACCAATCTTTCAGCTATTTGGTACGGAGTAAGTCCTTAACAGTCCACTGCTTTGGTTTCCCTGAACACCCAAATTCTAGAGCAGTACCATATTCACAGCTAGAGTCTTTCACAATGAAATTGACCATTATATGATTTCTGGCTCCTCTTAGGGTTGAAATCTTCCTTGGCTTGGTAGAATGCTTCCCTCAACTGGCGTCTTAGTCAAGTGATACACTGGTGTGAGTCTTCAAATCCTTTTAAACTTTAGAGCCTCTAAGGCGGTGGTTCTCAACCTGTGGGTTATGTTCAATTTAAATACATCCTGCATATCAGATATTTACATTATGATACATAACAGTAGCGAAATTACAGTTTTGAAGTAGCAATGAAATAATTTTATGGTTGGGGGGGGTCACCACAACATGAGGGACTGTATTAAAGGGTCGTGGCATTAGAAAGATTGAGAACCACTGCTCTAAGGCATAGATCAATAGGCAAACATACCTCTCACTCACACAGGAGCAGATACAGAGCAAAGCCCATGTCATTGCTCATGATAATATTATATGCATGTCCTAGAAATGTTGCATGCTGTTGTTAGTGAATCTCATTGTCTTGATGAAAATGTTCTAACTGTGTGTTCCCTTTAAGTATGTTCCTAGATTTCTTGATTCTAGTCAAAGCTAGCACCTCTTGGAATAATTAAAAGATACCAGTATACCGTTTCTGCTCTCTCAATCTTGATCAGAATAGATCTTGGCAAAAAACACCATCCATAGATAATTACTTCACATAACATGCTGGCTACTGCGGAAGGTGTATGATGCTTGCTTGGGTAGGCCTATGTATAGCAAGTCAGATTGTACAGTAGGATGTTGGTTATCTTTTTCTTTTCTTCAAAAGATAAGTCAATACCCAACGTATCCAATGGCTTGTTTGTGCTTATGTTTTCCAGGTAAGCAAGTCAATAGTTCTTTCCTTTGAACATATTGAGTACAAGTTACATACTCCTCCTATACACTTTCAGCCATCTCAGATTAGTGGAATCAATTCTATCCATCCCCCAAAAATCTCTCTATGATCAAGTGTTTAAAATCAATATGAAAAAATAAGGTAAAATCATTCTGGAATATTTTCAGAATATGACTTTGGTTAGCACCAGTGACCTTCTTTTACCCGGTAACGGGTCATTTAAAGTCAGGACCAGCATTGCCTTGTACATCTCCAAGTTCTGAACTCGGTCTGAGGGTGCTATCTGTGGAGCTAAGCTTGAATACTTCTGAATTGTACCCCTTTGTCATGGCTTGTATCACCTCATCTAGATGTTCCTCCTATATTATCTCTTACTACCTGTCCAGGGCTTGATTTATTGATTTCATTTTTTGTCTTTTTTGATTGTCTAGACTTATTGATTTATTGGTTTTTGATTGTCTAGACTTATTGATTGTCTAGGCCTTAAGCAATGGAAAAAATGTTCATGCAGATTAAGCTCAAGTGTGTCATGTTCTCAGAGAGCCAGTTAAACATTTACCAGCACACCCCTGGAAATAAGCTATAACATTTTCATTGATGACATACTTGCTAGAGCAAGTCCTAGATCTCCCAGAGGTGCAGCTCCCTTCATGTCACATGTGTCCTTTCTGTTTTCCCTAGGAATATGGACAGGCCCTGTGGGAAAACGCAACCCTCTGTTGAAGATCTTTAAGCAAAAGCTGAATGACCACTTGCCAGGCACATTAAAGTGAGGATCCCTTTGAGGGACATAGCCTAGATTGATGGCTGCTCATCTCCCTTCCAGTTCACAAATTCTGTGGTTCTGCATACACACGGTTCTTCCCTGGCACACTGAACTTGTAGTTCATTAGCACCACTATTCTCTGGGCATAAACATCTAATCTGGTCAAGGCATATCAGTTTATTGTCTGCATTTACTTGGAACTGAGCTCTATATGCATAGTTTCCAAACTCCTCAGCAAAAGTTCACCAGTATATATTTATATTTATAAATATTTATTTATGTAAATATTTACTATTTATGTTGAATATAAATATTCAGTATATTTATAACCAGTAATTCCAATTTCTGCAAAGAATTTCACTGTCAGTAGCTCTCTGTTGACAAGAACAATGATTTTCTGACAACCACCACTCTACTTTTATAATGTATCTCCCAATCTGACACCAGTGTATACCACTTGGATCCACAAAAGCAAACACAGGAGCAATCAGCCAAGCCTTCAAAGCATTCGTATCTCCAATCAGGTTTTCCATGATATGTTGAAAATTGGTGTGGATTCAGCAATTTCTTAGGCAAATATTCAGACTTATAGACTCCTGTTGGTAGAAGAACACTATCTTTTCCTCATCATTCTCTGACGTCAGGATCTTAGAATACCTACTGACTGTGTCCAGCATTGAAAGCCACTGCTTATCCGGCCAATAGTCCAGGACATCTTGATGGTGTATCATGCTATCCTGACCCTCCTTAGCCCTGTTAGTCCAAGTCCAGAGTTTCACGCATGTTTGAATTTTGCAATCCTCTTCTAAACTGTCACTGTGGGTGATACACTTACTATATATCTGGCATTGTACTAATTGCTTGTTGGTGATACAAAGAAAAGTAGAAACAATCCTTTCCTTCAATGAACTCACATATTAATGAGGGAGACAGCAAGCAGATATCTATATACCTACAAAATTGCAGGTAGTGGATTTTAACTGAGTCTTGAAGGTAGCCAAGAGGCAGAGGTGAGGAAAGAAAATATTCTAAGAATGCAAGAATGCTAGTACAAACTTATGGAGTGTCATATGGGAGGGAAAGGAAGTATGGTGCTATTTGCCACCAGCTACTCTGATTGTTTTTGACTTTACCATAGCCATCATTGTGATGCCCTTCCCCCAGGATAAGCTCATTTCTTCATTTGCCGTGAGCTATTCCTATTGGTTTTGCCTCCATTACTATCATCAGGCCCCTCCTGCTCCATATACCATTTTGCATCCCCAGTCCCCATTTTCAGCTTCCTTTTGTGTGATGTCTTCCCCCATTACATTTCTTGAGGGCAGAGATTGTCTTTCTCTTTCTTATTTGAATAGCCAGCATTTAGCATAGTTCCTGGAGTATAGTAAGTACTTAATAAATGTTTTTTAATATGGTTTTGCATCATATCTGGATTTTGGGGTGCATGGGGGGGAATAAAGTTTGGAAAAGTAGGAAGGACCAAATTGTGAAGGGCTTTAAATGCCAAAGTACATTAAAAGAATTGAAGTGTGCATGAAATACAGATGGCATTATTATAAGAACCTCCACTTCTGTAGTGCTTTTAAAGAACTTTCATATTCCTAATCCTGTTTGATCTTCATGGCAACTACAGTTATATCTCCAAGATATTCCAATTTCATTTCCAGACTTTCACAATAAAGTGAATATTACAATAAAGCAAGTCACAAAAAATTATTTTCCAGTGTATATAAAAAGTTATGTTTATACTTTTGTAATCTATTAAATATGCAATAGTATTATGACTAAAAAACACAACAATGTACATAGCTTAACTAAAAAGACTTCATTGCTAAAAAAAAAAAAGCTAATCATCATCTGAGCCTTCATCAAGTCACGATCCTTTTTCTAGTGAAGGTTCTTGCCTCAATGTTGATGGCTGCTGAGTGCTCAGGGTGGTGGTTGCTGAAGGCTGGAGTGGCTGTGATAATTTCTTAAAATCAGACAACAAAGTTTGTTGCTTTGATTGACTCTTCCTTTAATGAAAGATTTCTCTATGGCATGTGATGCTATTTGAGAGCATTTTACCCACAGTAGGATTTCTTTCAAAAAAGTCAAACCCTGCTGCTGCTTTATCAACTAAGTTTATGTAATACTATTCAATATTGTTTTGTCTCAGGGAATAGAGAGGCCTGAAGAGAGGAAAGGCAATGTAGCAACCAGTCAGTGGAATGGCCAGAACACACACATTTATTGACTAAGTTCCCATCTTATAGGAGTATGATTCATGGTTCCCAAACACAATTACAATAGTAACATCAAAGATCACTGATCACAGATCACCATAATAAATATAATAAGGAAAATGTTTGAAATATTGCAAGAATTACCAAAAACGTGACACAGAGACACATTATGAGTTCATGCTTTTGGAAAAATGGTGCTGATGGATTTACTCAATGAAGCTGTCAGAAACCTTCAAAGCATCAACCAAAAAAATGTAATATCTGCAAAATTCAATAAAATGAAGTACAATAAAATGAGGTATGCCTGTATGTGATATAGATAAGGTGGCACAGCCTTGTTTTTTACAGGAGGAAAGTCAGACAGGGAAATTAAATAACTTGCCCAAGGTCCTAAAACTCTTTAAGTATTGGGCAAAACCAATATGTTGCAAGAGAGAAAGAAGAAAATAAGCATTTTGCCTACTATGTGCCAGGAACTATTACTAAGCACTTTATGAACATTATTTCATTTGATCCTAATAACAGCCCTGGGAGGTAGGTGCTGTTATGATAACCTTTTTATTTTTGAGGAAACTGAGGCAGAAGTTAAGTGACTTGCCCAGAGTCACACAGGTAGTAAGTGTTTGAGGACAGATTTGAACTATGTGCCTGATGACAAAATCAGGACTCACATATCATAAGCTTGAGTGATAGGCCAAATCTAAGGGTCAAAAGATAGTAACTATAGGGATAGATCCATAGATGTGACCCCTCTGAGCATGGCCCTCTGCAGCAGCTTTTTCAGTCTTACCCCAATTCTTCTTCGCGTCCTTGGCACTACCAAAATAGCTACTCTAAATCTGTATCTATTATCATAGTGTTGCAAGGTTATGCTTAAAATACTTCTACAATATCAACATCAAATTTTCTTAGGATCCTTGCTAAAATCCCCGTTTTTCTACATCAGTCCTATGGCACCATTGTATCCCAGCTGTGGCATGTTCTAACAAGATACCAAAGGTTTCCTGTTGAGTCATTGATTCCTGAAAATAGCCTTAATTGTCCAAAAAATATTATGCCTTTTCCTGCTTGAATGATAGTCTTCCTCACTGTGTGAATCAATGCTTAAATTGACCTAGCAGGTAACGGCCCCAAAGTTGACACTGTTGGGAGAGTAAAAAGGCAGGGCTTTTTCATCATCTTTAGTCCATTGTGCTCTGTGTGAATGTTAAACTCATTCGCAGAATCACAGAATTTGAGAGTTAGAAGGGACTCCAGATCAAAAAGTCCAAACCATATAACAAAAGACATTCTCACAAACAATCCTCCAAGGAAGGGAACCTACCACCTCTCAAGGGATCCCATTCCATTATATCCAATTGTTGGAAATTTCACCTGGTATCAAGCTTCAAATGGCTTCTTTGCAACTTCCACCCTGCTTTTTTTTTCCTTTGAAATGTACTGATGTGGTTTGTTTTTACATTAAAAACATTTAGAAATCATTCTCCCACTTAGCAGTCTCCTGTAACTAAGTAAAACAGTGGCCTCATCTGAAAGTGTTCACATTTTGAATCTTTAGCACCCCCTATCTCTCCTTAAAAAAAAAAGAACAGGGGGGCAGAGCCAAGATGGCGGCGTAGAAGCTGCAAGGTCCCGCAGCTCCCATACCGCCACCCTAAACACCCAGAAAATATGAGCCCAGACAAAGTCTAGGAAAGTCTAGGACTCTCAGACTCACAAAAATCCAGAGAACACAGCTTGGCAGCAGGGGCTCAGCACGGACTGGGACGGTGGCGTGAGGAACAGGACTGAGAGGTGCAGCTCACACCTCAGCGGAGCACAGAACTACCAGCCCAAAACTGCGTGGCCAGGCAAGGCCCCAGGGCGGCCAGGAGGAGCAGCAGAGCCTCCCAAGCCGCAGAGTAAGTCTACTTCAAAGAAAATCTAAAGCACCGGCCTGAGGGGAGCTTTGGTCAGAGACAGTTAGTGAAAACTGAAGCTTTGAAACTTAATTGGGTGGGTAAAGCAGTTCGGCCATTATACCCCCAGGGCAAGGAAGCAGTGGGGGAGGGGAACTACTGGAACCAGCAG
>CM053594.1:315734673-315760953 GCA_028646575.1 Pseudocheirus occidentalis
TCCAATTTTTCCATAGCCTCTCCAGCACTTGTCATTTTCCTGTTTTGTCATCTTAGCCAATCTGACTGGTGAGATATGGTACCTCAAAGTTGTTTTTATTTGCATTTCTTGAATCAACAGTGATTTAGAGCATTTTTTCATATGCTTATAGATATCTTTAATTTCTACCTCTGAAAATTGCCTGTTCATATCCTTTGACCATTTATCAATTGGGGAATGACTTGTACTCTTATAGATTTGACTCACTTCCCTGTATATTTTAGAAATGAGGCCTTTATCAGAGACACTGGTTATAAATATTCTTTCCCAGTTTCCCGCTTCCCTCTCAATCTTGATTACATTGGCTTTGTTTGGACAGAAACTTTTCAATTTAATGTAATCAAGATTATCCATTTTGTATTTTATAATGCTCTCCAACTCTTCTTTGGTCATAATGTCTACCCTCCTCTATAAATATGACAGGTAAACTATTCCTTGCTTCCCCAGATTATTTACAGTATCAGCCTTTATACTTAGATTATGCACCCATTTAGACTTGACTTTGGTGTACGGTGTTAGATGATGGTCTATGCCCAGTTTCTGATGCCCAGACATTTTATAAACACTTCTAGTTTGAGAATCACATGAGGTCAGAGGACAACTAGGTGGTGCAGTGGATAGAGGGCCAGCCTAGAGTCAGGAAGACTCATCTTCCCATGTTCAATCTGGCCTCAAACACTTAGTAGCTGTGTGACCCTGGGCAAGTCACTTCACCCTGCTTGCCTCATCTGTCAAATGATCTGGAGAAGGAAATGGCAAAGCACTCTAGTATCATTGATAAGAAAACCCCAAATGGGGTCAAGAAGAGTTAAACACAACTGAACAAAAGCCATCAAAATAAGAAACAAACAAGTGAGGCCAAAACTGGGCCCATTTAAAAGGTACTAACCAGTCAAAGTAAGTCTCTTGGCTCTGACCTTTGCCTGCCTGGTTATGGTGAGTGCAGAAGTAGGGGATGCTATGAACCCTCAAGTGTGTAGGGAAGCCTTAAGATTTTACCTCTTCTTCTTAGATCTTCCATCACGTAGCCCTTGATGGCATGTTCTGTCTCTGTTGTGTCCATTTGGAGTATTGGAGATGGTTAAGATTTTATGAGCTTCCAAAAGTCAGTAGAGTTAGCTACTGGAAAGTCAATAGTTGTAATTCATGCTGGGATTTGTTGGAAGCCAGATGATGAGAAGTAAAGTCTTGAGTAGCCTATGTGACCCAGCATAATTTGAAGGTAGCCAAGAAGAGTTATAGCATTTAGTCCATTGGCTGTGGAGAATTCAGATGAACTTAGTCCAGGTTAACACTCTGTAGAAACTACATTAAGTTTGAGCTCACTCATTGCAAGAACTGAGATAGTTTAGTGCAAGGGTAGGGAGCCTGTGGCCTTGAGGCTGCAACATGATGTTTGGATTCTGTCAGAAGGTCACACACGAGGACCTGAGGACCACATGTGGCCTCGAGGCTGAAAGTTTCCCAACCCTGGTTTAGTGGCAATGTATCTCCAGGTGTTTGAAGATTTGTAATACATATACGTGTGTGTGTATAGATATAGATATATGCATGTGTGTATATATACATATATGTGTGTATACATACACATATATGTATATACATGTATACACATTTGCATATATATATCACAAATTCTGTAAGAAAAATGGATTTGTAAAGAAATTTTTTTTGCCACATCTGCTTAGTAAACAGCCTTTTGTAAAAGTTAATAGATGTTAATTGGTTACATAAAACTGGAGCATTAATCACTGACAGTTGACAGTGTGAAGAACACAGAAGAATGGGGTGATGGGGTAAATTGTATTAGAAAAAGATGTCCCCAACCTTTCAATCAGATCCCTGAGTGAGGGATTTAGCTAAACTAGCTCTAGGAGCCTGACCTTCTGGTGTATGTACAGATTGGAAGATTAAGCCAGAGTATCAAAATATTTTATTGATGCTTTTTTGGGGGCATATGTATCATTCACCACTAACCTCCTACCTCCACTCACCCTTCCTTTAGTAGAAGTCTTCCCTTGTAATGGACATGAGTAGTTCTTCCAAAATTATCTTTGCTTCTCTGTTTTACCTTCTTACTCATCTGTATCCTTTTGGTAACAATAAGGTATTGTAATTTTATTTTTTTTTTAGGTAATCAGGGTTAAGTGATTTGCCCAGAGTCACACAGCTAACAAGTGTCTAAGAGTATATTTGAACTCAGGTCCTAATGGCTCTCAGGGTAGTGCTCTATCCACTGTGCCACCTAGTTGTGCCAGCATTATAATGTATTGAAAAGGCGCCTGAATTAGTCAAAGGGTTTGTGGTCAAGTCCAGCTTCTGCTACTAATTAGCTGTGTAACACTGAGTAAGTAACAGAATGTCTCAGAGCTTTGGTTTCTCAGTCTATGACCTGGTATAGCTACACCTTGGCTACCCTTCTTCTAGGCCACTGCCAAAGATTGAGATAATATTCATCTCTCAAGATTATTATGAGAACTAAATGACATATTAATGTATGCATTATATTTTATCTCACAATTTTATTCCTCATTTGATATTAATAACCAGAGGGATAACAAAGAAGGTTATCTTGGTTGTTACATTTTCCCAAAGAATCTAGTGTATTTTGACATACATACATACATACATACATATATATATATATATATTTCATTGAAGGAGACACCATTTGTGACCAATGAGTTTGATCCAGAATTGAAAAGAAAAGGACAGAAAGCAGGTACTATGGGTATGGCTTTTGAAAAAATGGTAGAGCATTTAATGACCACAAAGTTCTTCAAGAAATAGAGGGCCATATATCATCAGGGACATATCTTACAGAAGGAGAAAGTGGGCCAGTCTTGGGTCGAGTGAAGGGTAACATGAACAATCCAAAATCTTCACAGGCATACATGAAATGCTAATAGAACTAGAATATGACCTCCAGTAATAATAGCTAAACCCCACTTAGAGTATTTATGGGAGGACACGGCCAGAGCTGCTCAGGATGAGAGGACATGAATGGGCTGTAATTTGTCCTGCTGGAGGAAGTATGATTATAGATGAGATCACAGGTCCATTGAAATAAGTATGGGAGAACACTTTGCAATTATCTCCTTATCTGAGTTTGTAAAATTTTGTACTCCTTTGATGCACTTAAGATCATAGGATTGTAGTTTCAGAGTCAGTAGGAGCCTCAGAGGTCATGGGGTTCAATTCTCTCACTTTAGAGATGAGAAAATAAGAGAAATGCAAGGAATCAGTTAAGGCCACACAGACAATAAGCAATACCCACCTCCTGTAATTTCAAATTAAGCACTCTACTTTCCCAGAAATCTTTTATTGATTAGTACATATGTTTTATCCTTCTCACTAGATAATAATAAGCTCATTGAGGGCAGAGACTGTCTAATTTATCCTGATAATACATAATTCTTTTAGCAGCCTATGCTGATCTTTGAAAGTCTAGGGCAGGGGTTAGGACCTGCAGCCTTGAGGCCACATATGGCCCTCCAGGTTCTCCTGTTTAACCCTTTGATTGAATCCAAACTTCACAGAACAAATGCCCTTAATAAAAGGATTTGTTCCGTAAAATTTGGACTCAGTCAAAAGGCTGCACACAAGCACCTAGAAGGCCACATGTGAACTTGAGGCCGCAGGTTCCCCACCCCTAGTCTAGGGAAATACAAAATATGGTTCATAATTTAATTTTCTCATATAAGCATCTCATTTCTATTAAATATATAAGCACACTTTAGTGAGATAGCAGACAGTACTTTAAAATGATTTTTTAAGGTTTTTTTTTGCAAATGGAAAATACAAGCGTCTGAACTTTTAGTAGTCTCACATTTCCAAATTTTTATTAGTTTAAGAGAAGCAGCAAAAACTTGAGAAGAAATCAGTAACATAATGATAAAACAAAACAGTTATTACTCTTTCTAGACTCACTGATCCCCTACAAAGCCAAGCAGATGTAGAGAGCACCTGTTTTCAGAAAAGGAGCCAAGGGGAGAAAATCACCAAAGTTAATGAACACATTTTTTTGCATGTGAAACTTTGTCTCATCAGTTTCATTATCTGAGTTAGCATCATTAGCAGTTGCTGTTGCTTCTAATTTTTTCTTCATGGGCTTTTTGCAAACTCATGCTCAGACAAGATCGTCTAAGCGTTAGCATGTTAGTTTATTTCCTGATTTTGGTATAAGCATCACTAGGGATAAGGATGAGAACTCTCAGTCAGTAGACATTTATTAAGTCCCTACTGCATGCCAGGTAGTACTCTAAGCACTGGGGATACAAATACAGGCTAATAGGGGAAGATCCCACACCAAGGGAATCTAATTGGGCTTAGGGAGGGAGGGTACCTAACACAGGATTATGATGAAGCATTCCAAAGAAGGCCAAAAGCAGCGTATCTGGTAGGAAATGGAGAGAAACAAAATGTTGAGTCCCTTCTTTACATAGAGGCCCTAGAGCCCATGGCCCTGCCCTTCAGTCAAAGGGTCCAGTCAGAGAGGCCGAGAGTACTGATGAGATGGGAGTATCAGACAGGGTCAAGTTTGCAACACAATGAGATTTTCAAATAATGAGTTTCATGGAGAAATAAGGAATGATAGAGAATTCCCAGAAAGTCTATAACTCATGTAGTTGGGGGAAATGGGGAGAGGAAACCCCTTCCAGTGCAGACTGTCACCTTTTCTGCAGAAAAGAGGGGTGATCAGAGCACGGCTGCTTAAGTGACTTGGCCAGAGTCATGCAGCCAGTGCATGTCAGAGATGGGACTTGGCCCAGTGTTATACAGTTAGCAAGGATCTGACCCCGGATTGGACTTCAGGTCTTCCTGACTCCAGGACTGCTGCTCTAGCCACTGCATCACCTACCTGCCTTATACTGCCGTAAAGATTTCCACCATAATTAGACTTCCATAAGATTTTGAGCCAAATTGTAAAAGCCTCCCCATTCAGTAAAAACTCATTTTTTTCTGACTCCATGGCCAGTTGTCTATCTACTAGGCAATGCTGCTTCTCAAGTGCTGCTAGCCATAGACCAGCTTCTTTCACAGCAGATGGAAGGCTCAGACGTTGGCCAAAAAACAAAACAAACAAAACAAAACAAAACAAACAACAAACAAACAAACAAAACAGGACTCAGAGACTTTTTCTTGCCCAAAGGCTTGGTGCCTATAAGGGATTAGGGGGGTGAGGGGGTAAGGTGTCAGCTTAACAGAATCTCCTCATTCATTCTTGGGCCAAGCCCCAGCAGGTTTTCTTTCTTCTGCATCATCTGAAAGCTTCTCACATTTGCTCCAGAGTATGCTATTCGTTTTTGACCCAGTTTTATACTTTTACATTTGGATTCTATTCTTTGCCCTCAGTGGTTAGGAATTAAAATGATCTGATGCTGTGGATGGTTCTGACAAAATCTTCTTTGCTTAAGTTTTAGAACTCATTTTGGGGGCTAAACACGATCTTAAATATTTGGTTCATAATTCTAAAATCTAGATCTAAAAGCATTCCAATTGTTTACTTTCTTTTTAAAAAATACTTTAAGATAAAGTTCTTTCTGTTGCTGTTTAATTTAGTTTTTTTAATCCCCAAGTTATCACATATCCCTGCACTCACCACTAGCCTGTCACTATTAACCTCTTTTTCAATTCATGTTTTAGGAAAATAACTTTCTGCATGAATCACATGTGTATAGTTCTCTTTACTCCTTTTATCCTTCTGTCCGGTTGAAAACTAGTTGAATGTGTAATTTATAAAAAGTGCCTCTAATTCTTGTTCAGTTCCTTCTGTAATCCATTCCAGTTTGTCTGATCCTTTACTGAATATCTCTACTACCCACAAAGGTACCATTGACCTTCTTGCAAGTCAAATCTCCAAACCCTTTACTCTATCTATGACCTCCAAATAGACTTGTCAGTTCTCAGTATTAATGGCTTTTGATGTGAGGTGGATACCCTGACCTTTGTCAGACTTGTTCTATCGAGATTTTTCTGAGGATGTGATGAATGAAAACCCGCCCCTACCCTCAACCCCTGGAAGATATATACTGAATGGGGAGGCTTCTAAAATTTGGCTCAAAATCTTATGAAAGTCTAATTATGGTGGAAATCTTTATGGCAGTATAAGGCAGGTAGGTGGTGCAGTGGCTAGAGCAGCAGGCCTGGAGTCAGGAAGACCTGAGGTCTAGTCTGGGCTCAGATTCTCGCTAGCTGCGTAACCCTGGACCAAGGCATTTAATCTCTGTTTGCCACAGTTTTCTCATTTGTAAAATGCCAACAACAATGGCACTTACCTCCCAGGGTTGTTGTGAGGAAGAAATGGGACAATAATTATAAGATGCTGAGCACATGCCCACCACAGGGTAAGCACTAGCTAACACTAGCTGTTATTACTGCTGTTCTTTCTGTGGCATCAGAACTGACATATCTCTTAAGGAAGCTGTTATGAAAGGCTTTTGTGGTTTATGATACAGATCCTGCATTATTTTGTGTTAATGGTATGTACATATGGATCATACCCTCTGACGTATAAATTCTAGGAGGGCAGAATGACAGAACTGAAGAGTTCGGTTGTACCTCAGAGAGCATCTAGTCCAATCCGCACATCATCAAGGATCTTCTCTTCAACCTATCACAGAAGCAGCTCTTCTTGTAGCCTTTACTTGAAGACCTCCAGACATACTTTGAAGACCCCACCACCTCCCTCCCAAAACAGAAAGCTCCATTTGCCAGAATATTTTTCCTTATACTGAGCCTAAATCTCCCTTTCTATAATTTCCGCCCATTCTAACAGATGGTTCTGTCATCTGGGGCCAAGCAGAAGAATCCTAATTCTCCCCATGTTATAGCTCTTTATATATTTGAAGACAAAGAACATATTCCTCTTATGTTTTCTCTCCAGGCCAGACATCCTCAAATGACATAATCTTGACATCCTTCACCATCCTGATGGCTACCAACTCAAGCTTCTCAGTGCCTTCCACATCCAAAATACTTCATATGTGGATAGTGAGGCTCTAGTTATCTTAGCCCTGGACATTTTGTCTTTCAATGAAGCCTGTCCAAATAAGACTTATTAAAGGTCGTCCTATAGGGATGGGTTTGTAATGATATTTCTCCAAGTCCAAAGTTAGATTGGAGAGGTGTCATGGCACCCCACCCCTGCCTCAGATTGGTGTGGGGTATGTGTGTAATGACTCTGAAGATGAATTCACCACTTTCTCTTTTTGTATAAGGAAAATTCTTTTTCTAAAGTATATTAGAGTGGCTCTCTCATTTCTTAAGGACTTTAATGTTGGAAAAGTTTTCTGTTACCTTCACTTTCATATTTATACTTTGGGATGTTTTTAGCATTGTACGTGGTTGAAGGAGCAAAAGACAGAGGAAGAGAAGTAGAGAAATAGATTTATCCCATGCTAACTTTGGACCTATTCCCATAAAAATAATAATGGCTTTGATTAGGCTTTTGAAAAATTCACCCCTGCATAGGTGGTTATGATTTCTTACAAAGGACAAAAGTGCCTAAATTAGTTCATGGACTGACTTTCTGATCCAGTTCTTAATTGAACCAATCTCAAGGCTCTAAAGCAGTGGTTCTCAACCTTCCGAATGCTGTGACCCTTTAATACTCATATATAGGTGTATCTGCATGTGGGCAGATCTGCCTGGAGATGGATAGAGGAGCAGTCTCGGTTCCTAAGGCCATCAGAAATATGTGTTTTCTGATGGTCTTAAGCAACCTCTGTGACCCCTGTGAAAGGATCATTCAACCCCCAAAGGGGTTGCAACTCACAGGTTGAGGACTGCTGCTCTAGAGCATGCAATATATATCATGTTAACAGATTACAACTTATTCAACCAATGACCATTTATTAATAAATTACTATTAACTATCTCTATTTTATGCTACCTGAAATCTAATATTCTCATCTTCCTTCCCCTGGAAACATGAAGTCTGCCCCTGGGAAACTGTGCTTTGACAAATGAACTTTTGATGATGGAAGCACTCTGTTTGTTGGCTTGTGATTTGTATACTTTGTCAGACAGAAGCCTTCTGTCTGTTGATGGTGTAACTTTGTCAGACAGAGGCTCCCTGTCTGTTCATTTGTGTTGATTTCATAGGCAGAATGTGAATTGAGATGATAGTGCTGGCAATGTGCATGAATGTTGTTGTGGCTCTGTTAAGCTTTGTCTTCCCAGAAATAGAAACTAGGGAGAGCTTGAGGTGGACTGTTCACTGTGAGCTTCAATATGGAATGGGAGCAGGATGAGGAACTGTATGTGGAACTGGACATGGAGCTGGATGAGGAGCTGAGAGCTGCCTACCTATGAATCCAGGTGATGGTGGAGTGAATTTAGGCAAGAGCTAGGAGCACGGAAGAAGAACCATGGAATATGGGAGCAAACCTCAAACCAAGATGGAAGGATCTTTCCTTGGGTACTGAGTGTTGACTGACAAGATCACGATTTACTGTGACCTAGGGGTGGGAAAACTTTGTACTTTGTACTTTGTACCCTACCCATTAAGGATAATTGAGTTAAAGATGATTGGAAACTAGTCTCTAGTCAAGAAAGAAGACTTTCTATTAGCAAGATTAAGACAGTGTGACCCAGGGGTGGGAGACCTTTGTACTTTGTATCCTGAATGATATCTTTTGTTTAAAACCATGTGGCTACTTTAGTCGTAAGTTGTTATGTTATATCCCTGTGAATGTTGAACTTTGATTTATGTGAATGTTTTGCTTTAGTTTATTGCTGAATAAATAGAGAGTTTACTATATTATGTGATCAGAACCCTAAAGCTATTCACAGCAGCAGTCCTCTGGAAAGCTGCTCATGCTTAACTTCACACTCTCTCATTTCCATGTACTGCAAAGAGCTTACATTCTAATTTACAACATGTAAGTAATTATGTGCATACAAGATAGAGTAGATGGAAGGACCTTTCATCCTATACTTTATGCATTGTATTGGGGTGTCTCAAAGTGATATATACTGGGCAAGTAGAACATCCAAATCTGTTGGAGACATGAAGTATAGCATATCTTTTTAAAAAAGTGTCTTACTACCCTTTAAGTTTTCCTTCCTTCCTTCCTTCCTTCCTTCCTTCCTTCCTTCCTTCCTTCTTTCCTTCTTTCCTTCTTTCCTTCCTTCTTTCCTTCCTTCATTCTTTCTTTTTTGGTTTCCATATCACTAAGCCAAACAGGCAATCTTCCAGGTCTATATTAGACCCTAACATACTAAATCATGGCCAACAGCCTTGCTTTTACTAGTGACAGTATTCCTCTTTGTTTCACTTCACCAGACTTGCCATATTAGGCAGGGATGGTTGGGACTTCGAATTTGCCAATTAATATGTAAATATGTTCTATACTCTCTCATGTTCATTTTTCTAATTCATATGTCTTCTGATAAATAAGATATAGTCATCTTACTTTAGACTTTTTATTTTTCACTGACTCTTTGACAATGTACCCTATCATGTGCATGAACCAGAGTCAGGACACTGAGCTATTATTTGTAAAAAAAATTCTACTAATTATAAGATTTAAAGTAAGACTGAGGAAGGTAGGATAGATTTTATAAGTTTGAGACAGTCACCTGGAGGCCATACATAACAAGACTAGTAAATTTGCGGATTGGGGTTAATATCTAATATTATTTGTATAGTGCCTGAGATATCTATCAAGCTGGTAAGCACAAAAGTGCAATTGAATCAGATATGTCTCTTGGCTCCTGTAATTAATCTTGATCTGCTTGTTTTCTATTTATCATTTAAGTATGTTTCAAGAATGCTTCCACCCAGGGGCAGTTAAGGGGTACAATGAATAGAGCACTGATCCAGGAGTCAGGAGGACCTCAGTTCAAATCCAGCCTTAGACACTTACTAGCCACTAGTCACTTAATTCCAATTGCCTTGCCTTCTCCCCTCAAAAAAGCAATAAAAAATGTTTTCACCTTTTTGAATCTGACTGATACTGTAGTCTCACACTTTTACTATTTACATCTGCTTTATTTTTGAGACATATATAGCAATAAGTATATGTGAAAGAATAGGTTGTTTGAAATGGAGTTGACCCAAGGAACATGTAAGGCATTATTCTTGGCAAATTGCACAATAAGCAAGTAGAACACCCAGGTCTGCTGGAGACACAAAGTGTAGCATTGCACTTGTCTGTGGTCACAAAGCTAGTAAATAGCAGAGAAGAGGGGCAGAATGGTACAGTGGAGAGTGCTAACTCTAGAATCAGAGGATCTGGGTTCCAGTTCTTCTTCCTTGTGACTTTGGTCAAATCATTTTATGGGACTCGATTTTTTATCTGTAAGATGAAGGGGTTAGGTTAAAATAGATGACGCTAAGGTCCCTTCAAATTCTAAATCAATTACCTTACTAAAATAAAGTAGATCATATTAAAATTGCATGTCTTAGCCTAGTAATATAACTTAACAGATTCTAGAGGACCACTCTACTACATGTCCTCTTAACTTGTAGGAAAAAATCAAAAATATTATCCATATATGCCAAAACATCTTTGTCCGGAAAAATCTACTAGTTCATTATTACTAATACAATAGAATATTGCCAAGGCACTAGCCAACCCAAAGGGATAGAGTATAGAAAGCTAGATTTGGAAACAGATAGCTCTGAGTTCAAATCTTCCTTCAGACACTTACTAGTTATGTGACTCTGGGCATCAGTTTATTCATCTGCAAAATGGGAATAATAATAACATCTATGTAACATGAATATTGAGAGGATCAAATGAGATAACAAATGGAAGTGCTATATAACTTCAGCTGTTGCTGTTGTTGTCATCTATAGCTCCTTTCATCCCCAGAGTGAATTCCAACTAAGTCCTAAACTTCCTAGAAACTGAGTTTCATTTAGATCCTCATCTCATGCCCTCCCACCAGCGTCACAGATAAATGTAAGGATGCCGTGGTTCTGGATAGTAACCTCATTTGTGACTCATTGATTTATTTTCTTCAGAACAAAGAACAGCTGCACTCCCTTGAGTAATCAGGTGGCCTTTGAGGAAAGACACGTGCAGTATAAACACACAGCACCTGTGAGAAGTGGGACACCTGCACTGAGACTCCTGCTGGCCTGGGTCAGCAGGATCATGGATAAGAAGTGTGACCTCTGCTGGATTCCAGCCTAGCTTCTACATATGGACCTGGCCTCTTTTCTAGACTTAGGCCTAACATCTGATTCATGTCTCTATTGTACTCACCCATCCTGATTATGTATTTAATTCTAGGTCTCTTGTAGTAATAATGTGAGGCCCTGGAAACACCCTTGGCTAAGACTTGTCCGCCCAGGAGGGTGACTTCTAGTAATAGTTCAACATCAGAGCTTGAGACATTATGTTCCTTATTTCTTATGTAACAGGGATTCCACTCTACTCCTCCACTGCCAGAAGGACAAGTGTGTTTTATTTTCACCTACTTCCCCATGGTGCTTCAGTATCCTTAGGGAACTGGGGGATCTCTCATCTCTGTAATTGGCAAAAGCCCCTCCATTGATTATGTTCCCCCAATGTTAGGGGTCCAAGCACACCAGTTCCATTTAACCACTTGATAGATTACATTTTATAAAAGAATATTTCCTTCAAAGATATAACAAGAACAACAATACAGACATTCCTTCCAACATCTAGGGGTATAATAAGCCAGTACCTCCTTGGTGTCTGGGGAGGGGGGATATCAGCTCAGCTCCAATATGAGTCGCATCAAGTTCCAAATCCCAAACCCACTTGGACTTGCATGCCAGGACCCTGCTTCTCAGAGTATCACTACTGGGCTGGTTCTAAGCTCTGGCGGGCTCCAAAGTCCCTACGGCTCAATGTCCTAGGTTTAGGACTCCACCTCCTGCACCTAGAATTAAAGGAGCAAATAAGTAAAAATCAAAATTCATAGCCTGTTTCTCAGGCACAGAGCTGAAGGGAAAGGTAGCCCTTTCCCACCCAAGTACAACAACAGTGCCTGTGCTGAGGGGTGAAGGTGACTTAGATGCCACCAGAAAGAGATTATCTCAGTCTACAAATTTTAATGATGGAGTCAGTTCAAGCTATTCAGCCAATGGAAGAGAGGCTTCTATCAACCATGTGGTAGGTGAAAACAGAATGTATTTTCTCAGAAGCAGGTCTCTGGTGTCTCCCATACAAGTGTCTCCATCTTAGGTGGTACGGACATACACCAAAGCCCCATCACAACTAAACTTTTCTTGCAAATCTTTATACTCAGGAAGAGTATCTGGGGGTGGTTTATACTCAAATAGAGAATCTGGGGCACATTACCATGACCTAGATAGCTAGGTAGTACAGTAGATAGATAAAGTATGAGTCTTGGAATTAGGAAGACCTGAGTTCAAATGCAGCCTCAGATACTTACTAGACCTGTGGCATTGGGCAAGTCACTTAACCACTATCTACCTTGGTTTCCTCAGTTGTAAAGTGATAATAATATCACCCACTTCCCAAGTTTTTGTGTGGATTAAATAAGATACCATTTGTAAAGTGCTGGGTGGCAAACCTGCTGCCTTGAGGCCACACATGGCCTTCTAAGTCCTTGCATTAGGCCTTTCAACTGAGTCCAAGTTTTACAGAACAAATCCTTCTATTAAGGGGATTTGTTCTGTGAAGTTTGGATTCCATTAAAGGACCACACTTGAGATTCTAGAAGGTCACAGGTTCCCTTATTACCTGCTCTAGGTAATAGGTGATATGCTCATAAATGTTAAACAACTCTCAAAAAAAAATTCGCATGACACACTTTCAAGTTTAATCTACATTAACATTTTAAAAAAATCTTTCTTAAATCTATATAATCAATACAACCACAAATCAAGCCCTAAGTTGTAGGATTTGAGTATTTCTGGATTGTAAATGCTCACACTAAAAATTAAACAATCAACTCTCACAAAGCAGGTTCAAGCTGGCTCCAGCACACCCCTGCCCCAGCCCCTTTCAGCTATTAGAAAATTGTCTTATCTTCCCTGCTGGACAAGTAGCTCTCTACTTGCCCCAAAATACGAGGATGAGGAGACTGAATTCCCTATGGCCTGGATGGGAATCACAAAAGCAGAGAAGCAGAAAAGATCACAAAGGCCATCAAATTCAAACCTTGCTTGAAAGAGAATCCTCTCTGGAGCATCCTCAACAAACAGTCATATAAACCTGGAACCTGTAGCATATATGATGAAACCTTCCCCCCCTTCTTTTGGTAGAAAAGAGGAGCATAAAGAGTATAATGCACTGAATATCCTGTCAAATGAAATCACTATGTTGCCTGGGGTTAACTGTTCGTGTTGTTTGGGATTAACTATTTTCCTTTTTCATGGGAAGTTTCAATGGGAGGGTTTCATTTAAATGAATTCATTGATATAAAAACAAATACACCTATAAAATTTAAAATAAATGTAGCCACCATACCTGTATATAGTTTTCTTGCAGTTTTTTTATTTAAAGATTTTCAAAGTTTAATTTCTTCATAAAGATAAGTATGGATGGGATAATATATTTCAAATTTGTATTTTATTTAGAAAAAAAATGTTAAACCTGTTCTACTAAATGACCCTAAAGGGGGGGGACTCCATCAAATAAATTATTTTTAAAAAGTGAGCATCTAGCTATTGTTTAAAGACCTCTAATGAAGTGGAATCTAATCTCCCCACATTTCATCTTTGGACAATTTGGATTTTTTTTCTATCAATCCTAAATCTGTCTATTACGTCCTTTCATTGCTCTGATCTGTTGTCTAACTCATTTTTTGAACCCTTCTTTATTTTCTTCTTTTTTTGTTTTGTGTGTGTGTGTGTGTGTGTGTGTGTGTTTTTGGAGGGCAGTTGGGGTTAAGTGACTTGCCCAAGGTCACACGGCTAGTTTTTTTGTGTGTGTTAAGTGTCTGAGGCCGGATTTGAACTCAGGTACTCCTGATTCCATGGCTGGTGCTCTATTCACTGCACCACCTAGCCGCCCCCTTATTTTCTTCTCATTAAGAAAACAAATATTTATTCATTCTCAGTTGTTTGTCAGGCATTGTAAAGGCTCTGGGGATACAAAAATTAAATAGTGAAGATATCACCCTTGTGGTACCATTGGTCCTCTTCAAGAAACAGCAACCACAATAAGAAGTCTGCTCTCAAGGAACTTATACTCTACTGGGGCTACACACCTTGTACTCAAGAAAGTAAACACTAAGTATACAAAAAGTCAGACCAAGTGGCAGGTATGACAAAAAGAACAATGAAGGGGGCATTTGTTAACGCACAAGAGAAAATAATCGGATAGAAGGTCAGAAACAGTATCTTTGACTATATGGCACTGTATCCCAATATACAAAGTATGGATCATAATCAAAATGAATTAATTTCCTCATTTGCTTTGATTGACCATGATTGTTTGTTACAAGGAATTTGTTTTCCATTTCTTTTTTTTTCTCCCAGTGAAGAGACTGAAAGAACACAGATTTCTGTTATTTAAAAAAAAAACGTTTTAAAATGGAATTGTGGAGGGGTGCTACAGAACCAACTGAACTAAGTGTGGAAAAGCCCTTCACTAAGAGATTGGCTACTTGGCGTTGAATTTTTCTGGACATGGCAACCCATGAAACAGGGAAAAATGCAAAATAACCTCAGCTTTATGCAGCTCCCTTTGTTGCGGCAGTGACTATGGAAGAAAAGGGGGCAGAAGGTGCTAAAAAAAAAATCACAATTTTTAGACTGTCAATAAGTATTAACAATTGGCATTCTGTCCAGTACACCAAAATACTTATAGTAGCACTTGTGATTGCAAAAAAAACTGAAACAAAATAAATGCCCAATGGAAACAAAATAGATGCCCATTAACTAGGCAACGCATAACATATTGCACCATGAATGCAATGGAATATTCCTATGCTACAAGAAACCATGAACAGTGTGAATCCCCAGAAACATGGACTTACAAGACTTCTAGGAACTGATGCCAAGTGCATCAGTGCAAATGTTTTTCTTTATACTTTTTTTGTAGTGGTCATTTTGTAAATTGTTTTCTTTTCTGATGCATCTTAAATCTATATAATCTTAAATCTATATAATTTGTGGTTGTATTGATTATATAGATTTAAGATGCATCAGAAAAGAAAACAATTTACAAAATGACCACTACAAAAAAAGTATAAAGAAAAACATTTGCAATTTATAATGAATGTTATAAAATTACAAAAAGTGATTCAGTTTCCTGGCATGGTGCTGACGTACTGTCCAGTTTTCGCAAGCATATTACAAGGAAGTCAGCACAAGGGCTCTGTAAACCTTCAGTTTGGCAGAAAGTCTAATACCTCTTCTCTCCCACACTTTTCTTCAGTGCCTCCCAAACACTGAGCAAGCTCTGATGATGCTTGCGTCAACCTCACTGGCCACGTGCACTTCCCTAGAAAGTATGCTGCCCAGGTAAGTGAGCTTATCCACAGCATTTAAAACTTCTCCATTTGTTGTAACTGATGGCTCCACATATGGATGGTGTGGTGCTGGCTGATGAAGCACCTGTACTGTGATGATGTTTTCTTGGTGTTAAATGTTAGGCCAAAATTAGCATAAGTAGCAGACAAATGATCCATATTTTGCTGCATCTCAGCTTCAGAGGCTGCATTAAGTGCACAATCATCTGCAAACAAGAAGTTATGCACCAGCACTCCCTCCACTTTGGTCTTGGCTTGAGGCCTTTTCAAGTTGAAGAATTTACCGTCAATGTGGTAGCTGACCTTGATACCACGTTTGCCCTCATTGAAGGCATTTGCTCTTTGGGCACATGGATGATAAGGGTCTCCAGGTCTTCATAAAATTTTTCTTTGACCTCATCAGGGGTCATCATGACAGGAACATAAGTACTGATAATGGGGGCATGACATTTTCCTGACAGTAGTAATTGCATTGTCATGAACCTGTCATTCATTCATTTTGGTAGGCATACTGGCTTGTTGATTAGATTAGTTTTGATCACAAAAGCAACACCACAGCATTCCTTTTGACTGTGACCACTTCAGAAAAATGTGTATCCAGCTCTGACTAAAGTCAGACTAAAGCTTACTAAAGTAAGCTGGTCTTCATTTGCCAGCCTTGTTTTGTTCAGGGCTGCTATTTGGATGTGATACATGCTGAGCTCTCAGCAAGAGCTGTTCATCTTTCAGGTCTACTGGAGTTTGTGATGCCTATAAGTGTGCACACATTCCATGTGCTGATGGTGAATAGAATCATCATTGAAGAGGTTTTTGTACATGTTTATTATCATTTTTTTTGTTCTACTGCAGGGTAAGAGCCCTACCTGTCATGGTAAGGGTAAGCAGACAATTTTAGGGCATCTTTTCTAACCTCTTCCTTATACTAGGAGGTGAGCAGTGCAATCCTTAAAAGGCTGCTCAGACACCCAAGGAGCTGCCGAATCTCACTGCTGCTTCCAGCGAGAATGCCATCCTCTGACCTGGGCTGCCTGTGTACAAGGTTGTGACTACAGCTCCCAGTGTATCCACACCTGCTGCTTCATCACTTGCCTGTCACCACAGGACTTTGAGATATGTAAAAATGGTAAAATGGTATGGGCGATGTCTTTTGATTCGTGTATAAACTGGATTTAAGTAAGGCAGAGTAGTATGAAGTTATTGGCCTCATTCTCTCTTCCTTAGTCATCACAATACAGTGGCAGGACAGAGTCAAGATGACCAGGGACGGCTTGAGATGCAGTGGATGACTTTGACATCTTCGATGTCTAACCAAACTCTAAAGCATTCCACAGTACCTGCTTCAGTTGTCTTCATGGCCGTAGGAACAAATTGTTCTTCTCTACCCATTCCACCAGGGGAAGTCTTCATATGCTTGGGGTAGACATCCCCTTAATACACTAATGGGTTTAGTATCTCAGTTATCCTCAACCTGGTTTAGCCCAAAATGGTTTGCTGAGGTGTGGCCACTGTACATGCTGTAGCTTCTTGGAGCCACCAGCAAGAGTTGGGCAGATCAGGTGGACACCAAAGGAATATGGGCAGCCTTGAGAAGGGCTCAGCAAGCCCTCACACCAGAGCTACTAGTCATGCCTGAACACACCCTAAACCCCAAGCAAAACCAATATTCTAATTCCAAAGGAGTCAAAAAAGGGATGGGGGAGAGAAAATAAGAGCAAAGAACTGAAAACTAAGGGAGTGTCAATAATTTTGGGAATGGCTGAACATTATAACTATAGTATGTGAATGCAAGAGGGAATTATATTATGTTGTAAAAATGGTGAAAGATGATTTCAGACAATCTCAGGTAGTATGACCTGATAAAGAGGGAAACAAACAGAATCTAGAGAATTCAGAGAATCTAGATTCAAGTTCAGAATAAAACATTTTTAAAAGAGAGACACAATGATTAGAACTTTGTAAAGACAATTTCGAAAACCTTAAGGATAGATCAAAACAAAGACAAATCATGTCTCCAAAGGATTTTTGTTAATGATGATGATGATTAGTATTTGTAAAAGCACTTTAAGGTTTGCAAACCATTTTATTATATCTCTTTAGATCCTCATAAAACAGAGACTCATGACATGTATACAATGTGTGTATGTACACACAGACATATACACACATAATTCTTTTTGTGTTGTGTTGTGTACATGGAAATGCTCTGTTTTAGATTCAAGTTCAGAATAAAACATTTTTAAAAGAGAGACACAATGATTACAACTTTGTAAAGACAATTTCGAAAACCTTAAGGAAAGATCAAAACAAAGACAAATCATGTCTCCAAAAGATTTTTGATAATGATGATGATGATTAGTATTTGTAAAAGCACTTTAAGGTTTGCAAAATATTTTATTACATCTCTTTAGAGCCTCATAACAATATAGGGAGGTAGGTACTATTATTACCCCAATTTTACAGTTAAGGAAACTGAGATAGACAGAAATTAAGTGACTTGCCCAGGGTCACACAGCCATTACACCATCTGAGACAGGATTTGAACTCAGGTTTTCTCACTACAGGTTCCTTGCTCTATCTGCTTCCTTACAGAGAGGCAACGGAGTCAAGAAGCAGAAAGAAATATGCATTTTTGGTCTTGGATACTGAGTGGATTTGCTTTACTTGGCTATGTTAGTTGATTACAATTACAAAGAGAGTTTTCCCCCTCTTTTTTAATTAGGGAGAAGGGAGATGGGTAAGAGAGAGGAGGTATTAATAATAGTCATGCCAATTTAAAAAAAGGCCATTAATATATTTTACCAAATATGCCAGATGGGACAGAATGAAGGGCAGAAGGAAGCCCAGGTAAGGAAAAAAGTTTTCAAAGTAATGTGAAAATTCATTTTATATTTTTTTCAAAAAAATCAATCTATATAAAACAGAGACTCATGACATGTATATAATGTGCATATGTACACACAGACATATACATACATAATTTTCTTGTGTTTTGTTGTGTACATGGAAATGCTCCGTTTTAGATTCAAGTTCAGAATAAAACATTTTTAAAAGAGAGAAAAAAACAGGAAGATGGGTACTCAACAAAGACGTTTGCTAATGTTTTCTAGGATGTATATAGCAAAAAGTACACATGGAAGATCAGAGACTGACTGTCCACTGCAGTCACCCACATCTTCAAGTCTGCCTATGGAGTGAGCAGCAAAGCTGGGGTATGAAACAGGCTTCAGAAGAGCAGAGTTCAGTGAGTGCATAGAAAATAGGGGTAGGATATAATGTGTAAAGGGAGACTCCAAGAAAGATGGATGGGAAGCCATTCACAATGAAATTCTGACATCCCAGTTGCAATCCATCCTGACCAAGAAACAGAAGAGACGCATCTAAAACGCTGTTGTAGCTTCCCTGAGAGTAATCTCCATGGGGAGGTGATAGGTGGAATATATTGTGGAGAGAATACCAAGTATGTCATATGGCTGGGACATAGGGTACATGACAAAACTGGAGGCATGTAAAATTTGTGTGGGAAGATATGGACCAGGCTATAAAAACCTTAAAGTGCTTAAATGCAATTATTAGATGCAGATATATTAAGTATTGATATTGATTTGTTTTGCATAGTGCCTTTCAGGATCATGTAATTTTCTTGTTTACCTCTCATTTTGTTTTTAAAATTTTTATTGTTTTTGTTATTACTATGTTTTCCCACATTGATAATGTTTGGGTTGAAAAATACCCTTCATCCTTAATTTAGTAAAAAAGTAAACACAGAGATGTCTTAGGATAAGAACAGGAGTGTTTTTTACTTTACTGGGAGAAGGGGGCAGTCTGCCCCATGAGTCAATCATGGAGAAGAGGAGCATTTCAAAGGGTAGAACCAGAATTTATAACTTAACTAAGTCAAGCCCCCTTTCCCAACTGTTTTCATCTCTCACTGGTGGAGAGGCATACCTCACCAAATTCTTCCCAACTGGGACAGCAAGAGAAGAGAAGGGGGAGGGTCCCACCAAGGCAGGAAAACAGACAAAGGAAGGTAAAAGTGATCGACAGCAGCCATAGAAGGGGGGGAAAAGGGAAAGTTAACAATCCCAAATTGAGAAGTTTTCACTCATTCCACACAATAATGTCCAAAAATATGTCACATTTCTGCACCTTGAGTTCATAACTTCTCTGTCAGGAGGTAGGGTAGTATGCTTCATTATTGGTCCTCTGGAATCACAGTTGGTCACTGTTCATCACAATGCTTAAAGTTTTCATAGCTGTTTGTCTTGTATAAATTGTTCTGATTTTGCTTGCTTTATTGGCTATTCAGTTTGTACACACGTTGCCAGGTTTCTCTGAGATCACTCTTTTTTCATTTCCCATAGAATAATAATATTCCATTACATTTATATGTCATCATTCAACCCTATGTATGGCTAACAAATTAGTTGTTAGTTCTTTATCACTTAAAAAGAGCTGCTATACTTATTTTTATACATATTGTACTTTCTCATTTAAAAAAATCTTTTTGAGGTGTAGGCCTAGTAATGATATCGCTGGGTCAAAAGTTATCTCTTGCTTCATTTTTTTCCCCATTTACTCTTTAAGCCCTAGTGACCAAAGTATTCTTTTTCCTAAGTTTCTGTCTTCACTTATTGTCGTGCTATTTTTTTTTCTTTTGGGCCTATCTCTTGGTCTTCTGTTAACAATTAGTATTCCTTAGAGGTCGAGTGTTATAAAATTCTTATTCCTTAGAACTATGTGGTAAAAAGAAAACTGCTGGAGTGATGCCTGTTCTTTGCGCACACATTGAAATCCTGCTATAGGTAACAGACTTAGAAGGGAGATGAAAGAACTGCCAAGCCACACTGCCAGGTGCTTGCCCAAGCCTGGCATTGTCCTTAGCTACATTACTGAAGCTGAGCCAGGGATGATGGGGAAATGCTTGCATTGCTCTGCAAGAAACCTTGGACTTGAACTTTGATAGCATCTTGTAAATCAAAAACTTGCTTCTCTGTACAGTAAACTGCATTGCTATTGAACAACATGAAGCTGTGTAGCAATAAATAACTTTGTTCCCTTGGTGGGGGAAGACAATGGGCATTTCTTTTGTTTACTCATAGCCTCCTTTTCTTTAGGCTAGGAAAGGGATCAGGGCCAGATGCTCCCTCACTCACTCTCCTATGAGATAAGCGAACTCTGGTTGGTTGTGACTCCTTTGCTATCTGGATCTGGTTCTGCTGAAGTTCTAGAATCTAGATGGAGCATCTCTGATCAGGCCTTACCCTCTGCCTCAGTGCATAGCTTCTGCCTCCATCTCCTAATAGCCCAATGAAGATGTTACCTTCAGGTACATTTCTATCTCTTCCTTGCACAATCAATTCCCCACTAGGAATTGGCTGATTCTTTTTTTTTCTAATAATAGTTTTTATTCTAACATTATACCAACTTGATTTTTTTTCCTTTTATTTTTCTTTTTGGAAGGGGGAAGGCAGGGCAATTGGGGTTAAGTGACTTGCCCAAGGTGGCATGGCTAGTAAGTGTTAAATGTCTGAGGCCAGATTTGAACTCAGGTCCTCCTGACTCCAGGGCTGGTGCTCTATGCACTGCGCCACCTAGCCACCCCTAACTTAATTTTCAATGGAAAAATTTGTTGGAAACAGCCCCCTTCAAACCTTTTGTATTAATCATGCTTTTCATATACTTCAAATTTATACTGAATGCCTTTTTCTTCTTGAACATTAGTAAGAACACCTGGGTATCTTATAAACAGAGTTACCTCCAACTACCCAAATCCTGACCACCTTGTTTGCTAGTTCTGGAAGTTCAAGAAGGTCTAATGCATCATCCAGACTTTTGGCAAAATAATGAATTCCAGGAGGAGGTTCCTTCAGTTCTCTGCTGAGAACTAAATTAGTCCTGTCTTTTAAAGGTTGACTCTTCTCAGGAAGGTAGAACCACATCTTCTTCCCCATTATCAAGAGATTCTGTTTATCTTCCACTAAAGGACTGTAGTCATTTTCTGGAAGTACTTGAATTCTTTCCTGAGCAGACACCAGGGCAGTAACCCGTTCTTCCCTATGCCCATGTTCTGGGACACAACGATTATGCAGTTGTATTGTAGGGGCCACGTCTGCAAGCAATCAATTTCTTGAGAAGTCCACCTAACTGACTCTTACTATGACTCTGGCCTCATTCTGATGTCTGAGATCACTCACGCGTTTCAGGCCTTTGGTGGTTAGGCTGCCCAGGAGCTGCATCGTGCCTATATTCTACTGTGGCTTAGGCAAAGGCCCTAGCTTCAGGCTACTTTGAGTGTCATGAAGTGTGTGTGTGTGTATCTGTGTGTACTCCCTGCACATCCACCTCTTGGGGGCTGGTTCTATCACCTGCTCATGCTTTCACAAGCTGGGGCCAAGACCCCATTAGCCTTCAGACTCCATTTTCCAGAGCTCATGATTACTTTCACTTCATTTGGAGTAATGCCTTTCCTAATGCCATTAAGTTTCTGTCTTCTCGTGAAATCCTGAGCTAGATGGTAGAGTTTGTTAATATTCTTCTTGTGTCTTTTTGATCATTGCTCCACCTGGTGCCCTGTAAAAAAATTTTTACTGGGGTGTTTATGGGAGAGTTGGGTTTTTCTGGGACCTTTTACAATGTCATCCTAACCAGAAGTGGAGTAAATTCATTATTTCTAACCTTCATTAGGTGTACTCTAACCATGACAAGGATTCTGTCATTCCTATACTTTAAACTTTGATCAGAAATCCAAATCCCCATTCTCAGATACCATGTTCTTTTTGACTTGTTCCTTTCCCAATTCAATTTTTCTCTTATGCATTCCTTGCCTTCAGTGGGTAGCAGTGAAGAAAACCATCTTGTTCTTTTATGGTCTTCAGTTTCTTCCATAGAACTTTGTGATCTTTGTAAATTCTTTTTCTAATACTTCTGACAATTCACTGGAGAGGGGTAGAAACCAAGCTTTTGACAACTTTGGAGGGATCTCTTTTATATTTTGTATACATCCTCAAAGAAGATAGTATTCTTGCTATCAGGTCAACAAATAGAATCTTCAACTACCACTACTGTCTTTGATACACATAGTTTGAATTTGTCAGTCCTGGGAAGACAAAACCTTCATGTCTGTTTGCTTTTAAATCACTAAAACCTGTTGTCCTTTTCCTTTCCTTCCTCTTCCTTATGACATTGCTCTATTCTCCAACCTCCTGACAAATGTCAAATTTCCTTTCTGCCCCTTCACGTTGTTTCCCATTCCCACAGTACACAGAAAACCCTACTTCCATTTTTTTTTGTATGAAGAAACACTTCATTGTCACTGACAATTTGGAGTGTGGATAGTTGGTTTTCAAATACCTTTATTTTACCTTCTCTTGAAGGTGAGACACTAGCTTATGCTTGGAAGAGAGGCTATGGCAGAAATAAAGTATACAGTAAATGGAAGTCACTGCAAACTTGTTTCTGCTCTTTATATATACTGATTGCATTTCTCAGCTGTGTGTGTGTGTGTGTGTGTGTGTTTAGCTACTTCTGGGTATTGCTGTTCCCTAAGATCTTGTAGCTGTTTTCATCACTTAAGAATGTAACCTGTGCCTCAAAGACCATTTGATTGGAACTCTCCTTATTAGTAGAGATGAGGGTAAGAGCTGGTGAGAACTTGGGAGAAAAAAGAGATCCTGGTCTTCTGGCTTTGGGTTTTGAGAAGAAACAAGTGGTTCCAGACTCTTTTTAGGCTCTTGAAGGGAATTACAGGCCCTTGGAAGAAGTAGCACCTCAATTATATACCTCTCCCCAGCTTATTATTGTAGAGACTTGGGGGAATTTCCCCTTAGATGATATCGAAGACTCCCTCTCTACCTTGGTTGAGTTGAGAGTTCTTACTCCCACCAGGAAAGCTCATTCATTCTGTACTGGCAGATGCAGATCTTTATATGTGTACTATCTTTAATTTTTGTTTGATAAATGAATTTGTTTGACTCTTTCTACTAAATGCCAATTTCACAATGAACACATATAGCAAACGGAAAACATACCCATTTATCCAAAGAAATAGCAAACAGAAATCAGATGAAGTATACATAAGAAAATACGTACCAGACAATACACAGAGTGAATGAACTCCCCCAATGGGAGTGAGAAATCTCAACTCAACAGAGAGGGGGGGAAGGAGGAAGGGAGAGAGAGTAGGGTGAAGAAAGAAAGAGGGGGAAGAGGAGAGACAGACTGAGAGAAAAAGAGAGAGACAGAGAGAGAAGAGGAGAAAGAGACAGAGAGAGTGAGAGAGAGACAGAGAGTGAATGAGAGAGAGACAGACAGACACACAGAGTCAAAAAGTGAGTCATAGTTCACCTAAGGAAATTTCCCAAAGTCTCTAGTGAGAGGGTCATTACTGAGGTGCCACCTCCTCTACATGTCACCTTCTTTCCCTTAGAGCCTTGAATAAAGTTTGGAACCACTTGAGAACTTTTAAAACTGAAAACCGAAAGACCAGGATTTCTCTTCTCTCCCCAAACTCTATCCCTCACACCAGCACAGAGCACTGAGTAACCAATATCTACCATGTGCAATATTCCACAATCAATATCCCCCAAATTTCCAAAGTCTTACTCTCTAAGATTACCTTCAAAGGCCAAGGATTGTTTTTTCCTTTGTTTATACCTCCAACTTTTACTATGGAGCCTGTTACAGAGTGCTTAATAAATGTTACTTGATTGATTTCTCATTTATTTTCCAGTGACTTCAGTTTCATTTTATTCTTTCTGTTTGCCTTGTTAAAGTCGTTGGGAATATTGTTTTCTAGTTCTATTTACTTTTCAGTTAATATTTTTACATGTTTCTCTGAAATACTCATATTCCCCATTCTAATGTTATTATTCTATTTTAATGTTTCATATCATTCACACTTTATTTAGCCAGTCACCAAAGGATGGGCATTTGTTTTGTCTCCCATTCTTTGCTACCACAATACATTTTGTTATGAATATTTTTGCAATATGGCACCTTATGTTCTGTTGTTGACCTTCTTCAGTGGGTAAATGTCTGACAATAGGGTCTCTGGATCAAAGGGCATAGACATTTTATTTACTTTCTTTTGGCACAGTTCCAAATTATTTCCCAGAATGATTAGCTCAATTTACAGCACTACCAGCAGCATATTAGAGTGCCTACCTTCCTGAAGTACTTCCAATAGTCATTATATCAACCTTATAATCTTTGCCAATTTACTGGTTATGAGGTGAGACCTTAGAATTATATCAATTTGCATTTCTCTTAAAAGTGATTTGGATATATCTTTTATGCTGTTGTTAATGATTTTCAGTTCTTCCACTGAGAATAGTTTGTTCATTTCCATTGACTATTCATTTATTAAGGAATGGATCTTCATCTTGTGTTTGAATTAAGTCCCCATATATCTTGGATACTAGATTTTATTAGGGATAATTCATGCAAAGATTTTCTCCAAAAAGATTTTTCTACATATGCTAGCTGTATTGATTTTGTTTGTGCAAAACTTTTCAATAACATGTAATCAAAATTATCTACTTTATCTACTGTGATCACTTCTGCCTCATGTTTGCTTAAGAACTTTCTTTATAGCCAAAGTTATAAAAAGATTCCTTATAGGATTACAGATCTAGAATTATTAGGAACTTTGTGGTTGTTTAGTTGTTTCAATTGTGTCCAACCCTTTGTGACTCCATTTGGGGTTTTCTTGGCAAACATACTTAGGATTTTGCTATTTCCTTCTCCAGCTCATTTGACAGATGAGGAAAGTGAGGCAAACAGGATCAAGTGACTTGCCCAGGGTCACATAGCTAGTAAGTGTCTGAGGCTCATGTGAGGCTTGCCAAGATGAGTCTTTCAGACTTTAGGCCCAGAACTCTTTCCATGGTGCTACTGGCTGCCTCATAAGGGATTTTAGAGACTATTTAATCCAATCCACTCATTGTACAGATGAAGAAAATAAGGCTCATAGAAGTTAAATAATTTGCCTATGATTACCCAGCTGGCAAATGTCAGAGGCAGGATTCAAACTTGGGTCTCCCAAGCTATGAATTTCTTACTCTCTATATTGTGCTACTTGTTTATATTCATTTTCTACCAAGCATTAAAAAAATGATCTGACTTTTACATTTCAGTAACTTACTAGAATATAGCACTGTCCAATGCTGGTATAAATCCACTTCTTTTTTTTTCCTCTTTGGGTCCAGGGAGGCACAAATTGCTTTTGAATTTTCTCAAGAGTTTTTGTTAAATGTTAGAGACCTTTCCTAAGTAATTTGTTTTTGTGTTTAGAACAGGGAAATAACAATCAGTTTAGCAGATACTTAGCACTTAGTAACTTATGGCTAATTATGGAAGGTGTGAGCCCTATCCACTGTTGAGAAGGCATGAACTCCCTTGTTGATGTGGAAGGAGGGTATTGCCTGAGACAGGAAGGCAGTGTTGCATATAAAGAAGAATTCTAGAGACAGACAAAATTGGAATTTTCCTGTTGGAGTAGGCAGGATTGTCTCAGCATCTGGGAGCTGCTGAAGTGAGTTGGAGTTTTCTTGAGAAAGAAAAACAGAGAGAGAGAGAGACAGAGAGAGAGAGAGAGAGAGAGAGAGAGAGAGAGAGAGATTCTTTCCCAGCATCTGGAAGCTGACTGAGAATTGAGATGGAGTTTTCCTGAGACCAGAATCTGGTGAAGGCCACCCAGAAGGCCAATATTCCTTCTGGGTCCTAGGGCCAGCTGAACTGCTGGAGGACTTTATTTGTTCATGGCCTGGCTGATCCTTGAGTTCCAGACAAGAGAAGTGGTGAAGGGTTTGAGATGTA
>CM053594.1:315761453-315799052 GCA_028646575.1 Pseudocheirus occidentalis
TGAATCTATGTGATTGTTTGACAGACTCAGGAGGGAGCTGGGACCAGGGAAGAAGATCCAGGGAATCAGAGAGACTACCCAGAGTCAAAATGAAGAAAAGGCCTCCCTTTGGACTAAACTGAAGTTTGTTGGAAATCAAGGGGTGGAAGGTTTGTGTGGTTGTCTAAGGACTTTATTTGGAAACTAAAGTTAATGGTTGCCCCATGAGTGGAAGATCAGTATATTGTGAATTGTTGACTGAACTCCCTCTTAGGGAAACTAGGTCATTCCTTTTGTTAAATGGTTAGCTGGATTGATTGAATCTTTAAAATGTGAAGCTGGTTTCTCCCTTAGGGAAACCAGCTGATTCCTCTCTTGTTCCTTGTTCCTTTCTGTAATAAGATATAATATTGAGACTCTCCTTTTTCTGAACATTGTATATAATATTGTGAATTGTTGATACTGTGAACATTGTACTGAATCTGATTTTGTAATGCAATAAACAGTGTTCAATAATACGGTGTAATCTGAAGCTTAAAAGCTGTTCACAGTAGCATTCTCTCAGGAATCTACTGCTGATTGGCTTCACACATATTTTAGTCCATTACCTCTATGTCCGGTAAATGGTATTCATCATCATGGTCTTCTAGTATCATGGTTAATCATTGCATTGATTAGAGTCAAATATTTCAAAGTTTGTTTTTGAAATATTTTTACAGTAAAAATTGCTGTTCACTCTCCTCTGCTTCATCTCTCCCGTGGTTTCTTTAAAACAGTTGGATTTCTTCATTTGTTATAGCACCATAGTATTCCATCATTTTGTATAGACCATACCAATCAATAATTATGCATTCCTCAATCTTTAAAGTGCCTCATTTGCACTTTTAAAAGAGTTTTCCCTTTTCAAATTATGTGCAGACAATGCTAAAGAAGTATAACTAAGTTATACTTACACATTTACACATCTTTACTCCTTTAATTGGCGTGAAGAAGTTGCTCAGTCAACCTGATGGAATTATAGGATGAATAGCCATTCACAGGTTCAGCCACACAGTTCTTGGCCTCAAAAAGCAAGAGCAAATTGAGAAATCTGTGTTCTCTATTGGTCAATAAAAAAAATCAGGTATAGATGAAATTGTATTTTGCTTTTTTCCCTTGCACCTATTCCAAAATGCAATGAGCGAAGAAGTCGTCTTGGAGATATTGTTTGAAATGACCAATGAGCAGCTGATGATTTTTACTTGCTAAGAACCATCAGAGTTTGAATTCTATTGACTTAACAGTTGAGAACTCTGGATAATTTTCTTGCCATGATTGGGCACTAGAGTAGATTCTAATATTATCTGGCATTCTTTCCTGGCCTGTCCTAATTGGTGGCTGAAAACTCAATCTATTATATTTGGCTGGCTCTAGACCATGCTTCACTGACCATACATTTTAGCATATTGTCATCAACCCTGCTGAGTAACACTTCCCCTCCTCTGCAAAACAAACAGACACAAAACCCCAAACCAACAGTAAATCTATATCATTTTTTGCTACTAGAAAGGACATTACAATCTACTGCTTTTTAACTTCACTTCTAATCCCTACATTTACCTAGATCAAAACTCCCTTCCTTAGCAATCACTTCTCTATGTGCTTTCCCCTATTAGTATATAAACTCCTCGAAGGGAGGGAAATGGCTCCCTTTTTGTAATGGTAAGGGAATTTGAAGATCTTCCCTGCTCCTTAATGTGCCTCACTTGGAGCCCAACAAGAGAAACTGGCTTAGAGGTGGTTTTTTTCACCACACCTTTTGTTACTTTGTAATTAGGCAGTGTGTCACAAAGATTCTGATGTCTTCAGAACCTGGAGAAGGCTATGAGAGGTTTTGCTTTGGGATTCACTTGTGGTAAGAGTTGTGTGATTTGGCCAGATGAGACTCTGGGCAGCTGTTGAGCACCCTACCCCCCTCCCTTTGAAAAGCTAGATGTTGGTGCTTCTCTCTCTGGTAACTCTGTAGGTATGTGATGTGCAGACAGCTAGAAATCCTGTCTGTTAAATTGTATTATTTTCTTTCGGTATTTTTTTTTGTCTGCTTTTAACTTCTGTTTGCATTTTCTCTGAAGTTCAGGGTGCGGATTTTTTCCCCTGAACTAGGTAGATGACATATGTTTGATTAAACGAAGATTGTTAACCCCTTCTGAGTTGCTTTCCTTTAGAAAAGCAGATCAAAGAACCTATGCTAGCAGCCATCCTGGGTGCTTGCTGCTACACTTTGAATTTGTATTCACAGGGCCCAACACAGAGTAGACACTTAATAAATACTTGATGACTAATATAAAAGAAATTTAAATATTAAATTGCTAAGCAAAGTATCTTTTTTTTTTTTAGCCAACTGGGGTTAAATGACTTGCCTGGGGTCACATGGCTAGTAAGTGTTGTGGAGGCTGGATTTGAACTCAGGTCTTCCTGACTCCAGGGTCACCTAGCTGCCCCTATGTCAGTGTCACATAGGAAGTCATAGTGGAGTCAAAATTGGAACTCAAATCACTTTAATTCAATTGGTTTATATTGTAAGCAGTTTTATTAATTGGCTGCAAATTCCTTTAGAACTTCAAACTTATACAGTGCTTTGCAGTCATTCAATACACCATTAAAAAAATGACTACTGGTTTTTGTCTCTTCTTGGTTAGGAAGAAATATCAATCAAGCCTCCTTCTGTGGTTGTGATATCTACATAATAATGCTTTACATTTCTGTATCACTTTAGAGCTTACAAAAACCTTCTTCACAGTATCTGTGTGAGGTTGATCGTACAATTTTTACTGTCCTCATTTTTTAGGGGAAGGAATTGAGGTTTGGTGAAGTCAGATGGCCAGCCTGTAGGCAACATCTAGGATACGAATCCAAGCTTTCTGGTCACAAATCCAGGACATCTTCTACTCTCTTAAGAGAAGCATGTAAAGCATAGAAAGGCAAACTCATTAGCTGGTACTTCATTCTTTTTTAAAATTTAATTTCATTTTTATTCATTTTGAACTTAAATACAAAAAGACAAAAAAGAGAACATTTCCATATGCTGATACTTTATTCTTACAACTTTATAAAATGCCAGGACAATGTAAAATTGTCTAAAATTCCACATTCTCATCAATGGAGAGCATAATGTCACTCTCATTCTATCAATTAACTTAAATTCATCCTTCTTCATCACTGCTGCTCCATGCATCTTCAAATGCTGGATTTTTCTGTGAATGAGATACAACCTAAAAAAAAAAAAAAGCAAAGTCCTCATTTCCCCCTTCCTAATTTACCATGA
The DNA here is from genome assembly GCA_028646575.1 of Pseudocheirus occidentalis. Classification (NCBI taxonomy): domain Eukaryota; kingdom Metazoa; phylum Chordata; class Mammalia; order Diprotodontia; family Pseudocheiridae; genus Pseudocheirus; species Pseudocheirus occidentalis. The sequence continues at coordinate 315,764,737 of CM053594.1, forward strand.
TCAGAAGAAAGCAGCAAGTGAAATATGTGTAAGTCTTAACTGCTAACATAAAAGATGAAGTTGATAAACAAAATTCCCTAATTCAAAGGCAAGCTAAACTTTTAAAAAAAAAAAAAAAGGAAATTAACACAGGCATAAAAAGTAGTTGTAGGCAAAAGCGATGAGAGTATCAAGTAATACAGCTTATTTTAAAAAACACACATCAAAACTTATACACCCAAGCGAATACCGTTCTTTCAAAATTACTCCGTTGGAAATTAATAGCACGCTCATTTCAATGATGCTGCTACAGCTCAAAATATCTGTGGGGCTCCTCTTACGCAAATCTTGTTATGGCTTTTGGATTATCCTCAAGGGAGAGGTATCCCCATTGAGGGAGAGTAGATTTGACCTTTGGAAATTGGCAAAAGTGATATGCTGCCTCATTGGGTGAATCAAGAGCATAGTCAAGCTGGGAAATGCTGTTTTTGTTAAAAACAAACAAAAGAACAAAAGGAGGGTACAACTAAAATAAGAAACACTGGAGTTGGAGGATCTGAGTATATGCTACACTCTGGTCAAACTGGACTGTTCTTGGTCCCTAAATGTTGTGTTCTCCCTCTGTGCCTTTTGTTCATGGTCTTCCTCTCCATAGTCACCTTTTTAATAATTGTTTAAATGTTTTTAAAGTCTAGTTCAAATATTCCCACTTGTGCCCCTCCCCGCCATTTCCTAATTTCCAACAGATGTTAACAATTTGCTGACTTGGGCCCAACATACAGCATTTTGTTTTGGAATTCTCACAAGTGCTGATCATATGATACTGTGTTTTATAATGATTTGGGTTAGTTTCTTAACGCCCTGAAATGATCATTCCTCCTTTCACCATACTCTTTTCCACCAGGCTTCAGACCTACAGTGATTGATGGTGTTTTAGGTTGATGTTGAAAAAATCAGCTTCTTTTGGCTCATGATTCCCTCAACCAGAGTTTTTGATAAAACATGTAGACTAAAGAGCACTACATAAATGTGCATTGTTAATAATAACGATATTAACAAAGATTCTACATATACATATGTAATATAAAGTTTAAAGCTTGGTGAAAGAAAGAACTGGAAAGAAAACTGGAAAGAACATGGGCTCTAAAGTCAGAGGATCTATTTTCAAATTCCACCTCTGAGCCTTACTACTTATGGGACAAGGAGAAAGCTGCCTTAAAAAAAAAAAATAGTATTTTACTTTTTTCTCAGTTACATGCCAAGAAATTTTTTAGCATTCATTTTTACAAGATTTTGAGTTCCAAATTTTTCTACCTTTCTCCCTCCCCTCCCCTCTTCTGAAAATGGTAGCCAATTTGAAATACTTTATACGTGTGCTGTCATGCAAAAATATTTCCCTATTAGTCACAGTAAAGAAGAAACAGATCAAAAGGAAAAAAAAATGAGAAAGAATAAAGGAAGTGAAAAAGTATGCTCCAATCTGCATTCAGAGTTCATCAGTTCTTTATCTGGATACGGATAGCATTTTCCTTTGTGAGTTGTGTTGCTGAGAAGAGGTGAGTCATTCATAGTTGGTCATCACACAATGTAGTTGATACTGTTTACAATGTTTTCCAGGTTCTGCTTATTTCATTCTGTATCAGTTTATACAACTCTTTCCAGGATTTTCTGAAATCTGCCTGTTCATCATTTCTTATTGCATAATAGTATTCCATTATATTCATATACCACAGCTTATTCAGTCATTCCTCATGGGCATTCTCTCAATTTCCAATATCTTGCCACCATGAGAAGGGCTGCTATAAATGTTTTTGTACATGTAGGTCCTTTTCCCTTTCTGGGGTGGTATTATTGGATCAAAGTGTATGCACAGTTCCAAATTGCTCTCCAGAATGGCTGGAACAGTTCACAACTCCACCAAAAATCAATGTCCCAATTTTCCCACATCCTCTCCAACATTTATCATTTTCTTTTTTTGTCATATTAGTCAATCTGATAGCTAAGAGGTGGTATCTCAGAGTTGCTTTAATTTGCATTTCTCTAATCAAAAATTATTTAGAGCAATTCTTCACATGCCTATAGGTAGCTTTGATTTCTTCATCTAAAAACTGCCTGTTCTTCATATCCTTTAACCATTTATCAATGGGGGATGGCTGGTGTTCTCATAAATTTTACTCAGTTCTCTATATATTTGAGAGATGAGGTCTTTATCAGAGACACTTGCAGTAAAGATTGTTTATCAGCTTTTGGCTCTTCTAATCTTGGTTGTATTGGTTTTGTTTGTACAAAAGCCTTTTAACTGAATACAATCAAAATGATCTATTTTACATTTTGTAATGCTATCTGTTGTTTGGTCATGAATTCTTCCTTTAATCCCCACCCCCTGCCCCCCACCAACAGATCTGACAGGCAGACTATTCCTTGCTCTCCTAATTTGCTTATGGTGTCACCCTTCATGTCTAAATCATAAATTCAGCTGCCTGACTTCTTGAGGCTTCAGTTTTATTCTCTACCTAACAGAGGTGATGGGAAGGCCTTTGATGTTCCTTTTAGCTCTAGATCTGTGATCCTATACATCTGTAGGTTGTTTGACCTCTTTCCACTCTCCTGTAATAAAATCTCCAATAAATTATTAATTTCTGGCATGTCTGAGAAGTTAGCAAAAAGGTGATATGATCTGCTATTCATGTTGGTACTCTTATTTGCATAATTAAAATGAATCAACATTGACAATGGATACCCTTTTTTCCCTTTCTTTTTGTCATTATAAAAATTTATTTTGTCCCTCTTCCTGTCCCCCACCATATACAAATAAACACATGAAAGCCCAACAACTCCAGGAAAGATTTGTGGGAAGAGACTATGTTCTTAGACAATGTTAAACAGCATCTTACTTTTAAATTACTGATTAAAAAGCACAGGGAATTGTTTGTTTTTCAGAGGTCTTAGGCATTATTGTCAGGAAGCATCTAGAATATTCAGTGCTTTGTGATAAGGTATATATGGATATAATGTAGTTAAGTCTACATGTAACTTTTAGTTGAGTTTTCTACTTTAGAGCATTCATTAATGCAGTCTAGACCTAAAAACTATAAAAAATCTCTTTACCATTTCAATTTTAAGGTGTAATTTCTAACATTAGTACAGATATTACCTGATTTACAAAGTTTAAATGTTAGCAACCTCAATCCTCATGATTTCATGCCACTGAAAAAACACTGTCCCTTTACAAAAGAGCTAAATAGTTGATTTGTTACATACATACTCCTAATTTCAACGGGCATCTGCTCAATGCCTGAAATAAATTTAATTAATTTGCTTCTTCTTTTACCAGTTACACTCCACATGGACAACTTGAAGAGGACATGGACAAGAATTATGGAGGATGAGGAGGTTGGGATGGCTTTCTATCTGCACCATTAGAAGGAGCTTTCAAATGGATGACATTACAGATCCATTTGAGAACTCAGAGCGTCTTTCTTCTGGCATCTTAATTTTTTAAGGTGGAAATTTAGGTTTCTGAGCAGACTTAAATTAGGCAGATGATTCTGTTCTTATCCTGGTGGTGAAATGGTTCTGTTCTTACCCTTGGTGAAAAGCGTAACCCAAAGAAACTGGGGTGATGATACATGTAAAACAATGGGTCTGCTGAATGTAGGTAGAGCCAACAAATGGTAAGAATTCCTACAGCTCTAAAAAGTTTTGGAATTTAGATGTAACGCTAAAAGTGGGGCCCTGTGTAGATGGCCCTTTCTTTATACATACCTATATGACACCCATATTCTTGCTATAATGCCCTGTACCTAGAGGAATCTTTCAAAGTAAAAATTGCTAATGGATATAACCCTAATTCATTTTTAACATAATATGGTATATGACAATGGAAGTCATTATGAAGTTTTAATCATCTAATCGGAATAATTCATAACAGGACTGTGTTTTCTTGCCTAAAACAGAAAGCCATCAAGTATGACTTGTTTTATTTTCCCCCTATTCTATCCTCTGCTTGTTTTGCTTTATTTCTGCTGTTTTTATAAATGAAATGTCTTCAAGTAAGCACTGGAAAAGGGGTTTTACTCTCAGAAGTGCTGATATAATTGTGTAACTGGGAAATAAACGGAAACCATCAGAGGCCTACAGCTTTTTACTAAATTAAGCAATTTAATTTTCTTCCAATATCCTTTTTATACATAAGTCACAGTAGATTTACTTTTAATTTATTTTTATTGTTTTCATTTGGCAAGCTATGCTTATGCTATTTAACGTGGTCTATCATGTTATAACTTAGATTTAATATATAGAGTAGTTCTAACACAGTGGGATATGCTTATTAAATAATAATGTAAAATAAATGGTTAACCTAAATTCTTTGACTATATTTTGTTTTTTCAAAGTAGAAAATGTGTTCATTTGAGGCAGCTGTATGCTAAAACTGATCAAACCATAATAAACCAAATTAGACAGGTGTTGAAATCTGTAAGTAGTCATGTGGCATTTGGCCAGCCACTTGAAAATTCATCAACATGTGCTTTCTTCCTCCCTTTCATTTGGGATAAGGCCAAGACAAAACAATTCACAAGCTCAGTACTATGGCCAAGCATCTCAGTTGCAAATTTAGCTATAAAACATATTAAGTCAATAGCTGCAAAAAATGCTAACATCCACACAGGCAATATATTACTACAAAAATTCTCTTTCATCCTGATTGCTTAAACAATACTACTTTCATTTAGGAACTAAATGCATGAATACATTTTATAGTAACAAACATTGTTCTGTCCCAAATTTTACTTCGTTTTTATTTTGTAGAAATAGAGTTAATTTTAAATGAACCCTAAGTAAAATGTAATTTAACTAGCCAAGATTTTGTTTCTAATTGTGATAATTTGTATTATTAACTCTGTTGTCAAGTGTTATCTCTTTTACTCTTTCAGACATCAGGTCTTATTTCAGAAATTCAGCAATGTCCAGATAACTAATTAGTAGTATTTGCTGAAATGATTTTTGGTCAGCAAGATTATATTTTAAAAAGCAGAAAAAACATATGCTACTGTAGGTTGAGACTAATGGCATAGTCCTTATATGGCATTGGTACTTAATACTGAAGCCATGAATGAATGAATGGATGAATGAATGACATTTCATGACTATGCATTCATTCAAAGTGAATCATTAAAGGTAAATGGCAGGGGCAGCTAGGTGGCGCAGTGAGTAGAACACCGGCCCTGGAGTCAGGAGGACCTGAGTTCAAATCTGACCTCAGACACTTGACACACTAACTAGCCGTGTGACTTTGGGCAAGTCACTTAACCCCAACTGCCCTCCAAAAAGAAAAAAAAAAGGTAAATGGCAAATGATTTTGGAGAACTGGGTACTCTGAAACTTTATTAGTCTCAAAAAACTTCTTCAAAAGATATGAAAAAACACTGAAAAGAACCTGGAAAAATGTTGAACCATCCTAATAATCAGAGAAATGCAAATGAAAACAACTTTGAGGTTATCACCTCACACCCATTCAGCCACCAAAGATGCTAAAAGATGGGGAAACTCATTGTTGGAGGGAATGTGAAAAGAAACACACATTTCTCATGGCTGGTGTAGCTGTGATTTGGCTCGATCATTTTAGAACTATGTAAGAGAAGTTTCTAAACTCTTCAAACTCTTTGACTTGGAGATTCCCACTATTGGAATAAGATTACTGACAGCAACATTACTTCTGGCCTTCCTCCTTTACATTTTATTCCACAGATTTTGGCCTGACTAATTTTCACATTACACGGTACTTTACATTTCATCTTAAATATTAGAGCTAGTTAAATCAAAAAAGTGCTATCAATACAAACAACCTCAATCTACTTCTCATTAAATTGGTTTCTTGATCCCAGTAATCTGCAGAAGGGATATACTACTTGGATGATACAAGCTACCTTCTCCTAAACCCTTATTCTTATGAGTCCTACTTAACCCTGGCTTGCCCCTTTTCTTAGCTTAGTTTGTTGGACTCTCTGGAACATAAATTCTAGTGTTAACAAACTCTTCATTAATTTCAAACTTTTCTTCAACAATTCCTCAGTCTTATTAAGTGAAACCTAGATTTTTCCTGGGGATACCATATCTTTTGTAATCCTGACGACGAGTGGCTGGCTACCCATTCTCCCACTTCTCTTGATTCACAAGGCCTGGATGAGGGGTCTTTGAAAACTTTTTGTTATCTACTGCCACCAAACTATTCTTCTGTCACTCTCCTTTGAAATCTGTGCAATTTGTTCATGGTATTTTTTTTCTCATGTCACTCTATTAATTTCCTAAATGACTTTAAGACTTTCCTTTATCACCATCTAGAACCAAAGTCCCTGGGATACAACTCATGTTGTTCCTTCTAATATCTAGTACGTAAAAAATTCCTTTACTTCCTCAATTGCAATCATCTGCCCCCTGCTTTACATTTCAGCTTCATACCTTCATAGTCTCACTTTAGATCTTGCTGTCTTATGCTGCTACAGCATCCTCCAAGATACTGAATTTTAAAATTCCATTCTCTAATACTGTTAGCAACAACAACTGACATTTAGGTAACGCTCTGTCAACATGGTCTCATTTGATCTTTATAACTATCTTTGAAGCAGGCACTATAGCTTCCATCTCCATTTTATAGATGACCTTCAAATGTTAATAAGTGATCTGTTTCTGGTCACACAACTCTGAAGTGTCTAAGGTATAACTGGATTCCAGGTCATTCCTGACTCCTAAGTACAGAGCTATTTTCACTATACCATATATATGGCCTTTAAACCACCACTTATCCATCTACCTCTCACACTGGGTCTCACTACAACTATATGTCAGCATTATGACTTCTGGTCTTTGACCTCTCGCTCCTCTTCTGGTGTACCTCCCCAATTTGAGTCTTACTTGAATTCTAACTCAGTTATGATCCTTGTGGTGTATACTACACATGTGCTAACTACCACCCTAGAATACCTTTTCTCTTGGACTTTCTCACTAAGACTATATAATTTTCAGTGAAGGTGCTGACTTGCATTGGCAGAGAGAGTTTTAATGCGGTCCCTATCCCTACACCTATATATGCTGAGTTGCCACCAAGATATAAATTCCCTAAAGGGAGAGAAAATACTTCATTTGCCTTGGTAACTCCCTTCACAACTCCCACAGTACGTTAAAAAAAATGATTAGTATGTTCTTGGTGAATTGAACTGGATCCCACTTTTATTTTTGTTACAGGAACTTTAAAAAAAAGGAAAAACAAAAATAAAACTGGCAGCTGACCTCTGATATGGAGCCTTATGTATAGGAATAGGCTTACATTTGGACTTTTTAAAGTCATCTCTTTGCACCTCACCACCAGAAAATTAAATCAAACTCTAGTAATTCTTTGAGTCTATGTTACATTTAAATCTGAGGTTGAAACAGGTAATAATAGAAACAAAGTGTAACAATGCAGGAATCTATATAGTATACAAAAAGGGTGGAAATATTACATATGTCATTATGATTTACTTTAAAATTTAGACAAAAATCAAGAGACATAAATGTACTACAGCCACTATTAAGAGGAGAAACTTTAAAAACACAGAAGATACTGAATCTAGATTCGTTAATATTGTTGAATTTTAAAGTTTGAAGGCTCTATAGATCAATGACTTCCAAAATAGGGGCTGTGGCCTGACCTCAGAAAACATGAATAAGTGTGGAAATACAGTTCACATATAACTGTGTGCTGGTAAATATTTAACAACTAGCTCTCCAAAAAAAAAAAGTTTATATACATTGTATCATTAACATTTTTTCTATCAATTTCTTAAATTTAGATAATCAACAGAACAATCGAGTTATGATTTGTAGCATTTACTGATTTCTAGGGTGTAAATGTTTCACACTAAAGATCTAACAATTGACTCCTCTAAGTTGCAAGCAGTTTGGGGCTGGCGACAACATGCCCCTGCAACATACCACCCTTCCAGTGACAGTTAGAGGCTTATCTCTAGAACAACCACACCTACCCTTATCTCGGAATACTCCCCAATTCAATCCCTAAGTAAACTACCAATATCTTCCCTTTTAAGTCAGTAATTAACTCCCCTGAGCAGTTATAACCTCAATATATCACCTAGGCACAAAGAAGCAGTTATGCAGGTATTATTGGGAAAATCCATCACACTCATACCCACCCCTTTATCCTGAGATCACCTTGTGGTTAGGCGAGCATCCCTCACAAAGTGACCTTGGTGTCCCAAGCATTGGTGAAATATGTTTTGGGTAAGTTTCTTAGTATGTATGGGGGGTAACCCAATCACAGATCTCATTACATTATCTTTTCTCCCAAACTCCTCCACCCTTCTTCCTAATTTCCTTTTAAGGTAGAAGACATATCCATCTTGCAGATACCTAGTTTCACAAAGTGTATATCATCTACAACAGTCAAGTTACATTTGATATAGTTGATTAGCTACCAAATCTTGATCCTTCTACTGCAACAACATTTATCCTGAGTCTCTTGACTCATAGAGCTACTGCCTGTAATGGTAATGGTAATTTGAAGATCTTCCCTGCCCCTTAATAAGCCTAAGGGAATTTGAAGACTTTCCCTGCTTTGAAGATATTCCCTGACCCCCAACAGGCTGAATGTAATCACATGGAGGTGTGGTAGGAGGAGTTTGCTGAAGGGTGCAGGAGAGCCCACAGGAAGCCTGGAGTCAGAGCAGTTAGAGATGGAGGGAGGAGAGGATACACCAGAGGAAGACAGACTTATGAGTAAATGTTGGCTTGTGGTAAGCCTAAAGGATGGTGTGGCTCTCTGTGGTGTTACAGCTTATTAACTTCTTTGTTACTACGACAGATTTGTTTTTTTGGCTTTGGGATTTGGTTTTCTGGTGTTTGAATAAATGTTTTTTACTCCTGTCTTATATATGGAGAGTCTGTTATGTTTTGCAATTGAGCACTATTCCAGCATATTTACAGTCACTGTGAATATTGTGTTGTGGCTACACCACCTTAGTTCAGCCCATCGTTCTTCTTGTCACCTATCTGTGTTTCTAATACATTTTCTACACAGCTGCCAAAGTGAATTTCCTAAAGTGAAAGTCTGACCATGCCATTCAACCAACTCTGGTGACTCCCTACTGATTTTAGGATCAAATGTTATTTCACCTTATCTCATTCTTCTAAAATGATTATATTTGTTTAAGTTTTGTAACATGCATAATTATTAGTACTCTGGTTTCCGGAGGTCAGAATCCACCAGATTACTGGATTCCTTTCCCCAGTGCCCCAGCTAGATTCTTGCTCAGATCCCAACAAGATCTATCTTTCCCAATGGTTGTGGGCATGGCTCCTCCAGGTTCCTGGCCTTGAGATGGACATGGATGCTTAAAACCATTGCTACCTTTCCTGATGATGCATCCTAAGGACCACCAGACCTGTAGTCGAACTATCCTCTGTGCTGTCTCCTGCAAATTGAATAGGAACTGTTTGAGAACTGGAATTAACTAACTTTTCCAGCTATATACAATGAATGGCACATAATAAGCACTTACGTGTTATTTTCATTCCAATCCATTAGTATAGTAGTATATGAATATAATTCATAAATATAAACATATGGGTTTAAGATAGAAAATATTTTTATTATTTTCAATAATAAATAATTTTCAACAACTAACAAAATTTGGAGCCCACTGATCTGGGTTACCTCTCACATTTTATGGATCAAGAAAAGAAGGTCCAGGGAAATTAAGTGAATTGCCTAAGGTCACATGATTAGTGGGACAGCTTAAAGTAGAGCCCCAGAGCTCAGAAGAGTCTTCATTCAGACCCATGCTCTTTTTATGAGATTCTGAAGATCACGTGGCAGAATACGGCACCAGACACTGAGGTCCTTCCTCAAGCTAAACTTCCAAGCATTCAAGCCCTACTATAGAGAGCACAACTCAGATGAGCTGGTCATATTATTCGAATGCCAAAAGTATATATTTTACAGATATTATGGTCACCATTGTAGAAGTGATGAATCTGAGACTCAGATATAGTAAGGAATTTGCCCCCTGTCACATAGCTAGTAAATATCAGAGGCAGATTAAGTCAATCTTCCTGACTCCAATTCTAGTACTCTACGCACCAACCAAGGTCAAATCAAGTGGAATAACCAAGTTTTAAAAGAAGGGGCTATATCTTTTTCTTTAAAGGGAGACAATGAGTAAAGACAGAGAAATTTTGAGATGAAGAAATTTTAAACGACTCCTGCAAAATAAGTTAAGTCAGTGTTGTGGCTCTAAAGAAAATAAAGCTATTATTACAATGTCACAGAAAGCTGTTACATTAAATTGCTTATATATCTGTTATTCAGCCAGAAAGCATTTAATAAGGACCTATGTGCCAGGCACTGTGTTAAGTGTTGGGGATACAAAGAGAGGCAAAAAAAGAGTCCTGCTTTCAAGGAGCTCACAGTCTGATGGTGGGAGAACACTCAAACAGCTATGTACAAACAAGCTATAAAGAGGATAAATTGGAGTGCATGAACAGAGGGAAGGCACTAGCATTAAGGGGGATCAGGAAAGGCTTCTTATAGAAGGTGGTAAGATCTGAAGGAAGCCAAGAGGAGGAGATGAGGGGGCAGAGAATTCCAGGCAAGGGGAATAACCAATAAAAGTGTCTGGAGTTGGAAGATGGAGTGTCTTGTTCAAAGAAGGGGAAAGGAAGAGAACAAGCATTTAAGTGCATGCTATGTGCCGGGTTGTTGTGAGCCCAAAACAGAATTTTTGAAATGTTGAAAAGTAAACTTTAAAGCTCATCATGGTCATGATCATGATTTTTATTCCATCTGTCTTTTGCAGCTTCACTCTAACCCTGGCTCCTATTCTTTTGCCTAGGATTTTCATAATATTCTACAATAACCTAAAATTCTCCTATCCTAAAAAAAACTCATCAGCATGATCATCACTGAAAAAATCTTCCATTAATACTTGTCTATAGTGGTTTTCTCCACTTCCTAACCAACTGCTCAATTTTCAGCTCCTTACAGTCTACTTCTTCTCATTCTAATTAAACTGTTATCTTGAATACAATCAATGAACCCATAATCACTAATTCTATTTCCTCCCCCGCCCCCATGGTCTTCATCTTTCCTGGCATCTTTGTATTATGTTACATTTGCTGATCATTCCTTCCTTCCTGAAACTGCTCTCTTCCTTGGGCCCTTTCCTGACCATATGCCTAGCTCCTTGATCACCCCTTTTGTGGAGTTTCTTTACCAACCTTTCCCCTACTCCCATAGTAGTGGTTCTTCAAACCTGTCTCTGGGCAAGTCCATTCACTCCATCATCAGCTGTCACTTGATGACTCAGTGCAAACGTCTGCCTCCCAAGTCTGGTTCTATCATTCTGGAATACTAGACCCTCTTTCCCAACTGGTGGTGAAAATACCACCTTCTGGAGACATCCTATTGCCATTTCAAACTCAATATATCCCAAAACAAGCACCTGAACTTTTAAAAACCTGCTTTTTCCTGTCTTATCTGTATAATGCTATTACCATTATTTTAGTTAACTAGGCTTGACCTAGATAATATCAGAGTAAAGCCACAGCTATAAAGTACACTAATTTCTATTTTCTGAAAAATCTGTATATGTAAGCCACAAAAAAGAAGTTTCTATTCTCATGATCCTGAAAACTAAAAACACCCTGGGAGTCATCTTTGATTCCTCCCTCTCCTGCTTCCAATATATAATTTGTTGTCAAACCTTAATTAATCTATTTGGATGTCTCTTAGATCTGTCTTCTCCTTTCTAGTCCTACTGAAACTACTACATTATAAACTATTATCACTTGTTTGCCCTCTTCTGTTTTTCCTTTTTTAAATCCCTATAACATAACTACCAAAATAATATTCCTAAAACACAACTATCACTGCAGTTATCTATTAAAAAACTGTCCCTTACTCCTCATTATTTTCTAAAAGAAGTCTGAACTCCATGGTATTGAAAGCAATGGGCTTTTTATATACCTTTCTGGCCTCCCTTCTCACTGTACTCTAAGCCCCTGCCAAGCTGGCCTACTCATTTCCTCGAAAATGTACCAAAGGCTTTCCCTCATTCATGCTGCTGCTCATTTAGTTCATTCTGTCCATCTACAAATTTGATGAGCATACTATTTATATCTTTATTCAAATCTTTATTCATTTATTGCTGATAGAAACATTAAACAGTACTGAGCCAAGCACAGATCCTGGGACTTTCCATAGGAGATCTCCTCACACAATGTCATTAAGCTATTAATAATGATCCTTTATGTCTGGTCATCCTACCTGATCTGAACCCATCTGACTAGCATTAACTAGCTAGTTAAATAACTAGCATTATTGTCTAATTCCTTCCCTATCTTCTTCAAAAGAATAGCATGAGATACTTTATCAAGTGTCATTAAAATCTAGGCAAACGACGTTGACAGTGTTCTTCTCATCTATTAGTTCAAAAAAGGAAATGTAGTTAGTTTGGTACGCCTTCTTTGTAATGAAGTCATGATGGCTCTTTGTAATCGTTGCTTTCCTTTCCAGATGTTTGCCATGGACCAAAAAGGATGTGTTTGAAATTTTCCCAAGAAGCAAAGTCAATCTCACTGGTATCTATTTTACAGAATGTTTGTTCTCTCTCTGTCTCTGTCTCTCTCTCTCTCTCTTTTTCTCTCTCTCTATCCCTGTCTCTCTCTTTCTCTCCTGTCTCTAAATTGAATCATTTGTCCTTCTTCAATCTTGTGGTACCTCTCATTTTCTATGATCTTTCAAATACTAGTAATGATACCTAGCAATCCCAGCTGCCAGTTCTTTAAAGCCCCAAGGATACTGTTCACTGGAGCCAGTTGAACTGAATTTATCCAAGGCAGCCAGGTGCTCTCTTACTAGCTCCTCAATTATCGTGGGTACAAAAGCCCCTGTTAGTCATTTGTGTTTTGCCAAGGACAAAGATCCTTCTCATTTGTAGAGAAAAAAAAAAACCAAAATAAGAATTAAACAGCTCTGTTGTCTCTCTGTTGTCACTTACCTTCATCCAATATGCCCTAAGCTGGGTTCATACCCATCCTTTCCCCACTCCAATGAAGGTTTAAGAACACCTTTTTGTTGTCCTAAGCTTTATTAGTCTCTTTAAACAAATGCCATTTTTCCTCCTCATTGCAATTGTCTACCCTATTCAGATTTATTTTCCTTATTTATTCAGAATTTCATTCTTGAGCATTTCCCATTCCTCCTGGGCTACATTCTCTTAAAGCTTTTTCATACATGGAATTCTACTTATCTTTTCTCTGAACCCTTTGAAACATATGGTTTACCCCATTTTATGATTTTCTTAATATTAAATAGATGGCAGACCTAAAATCTTTCTGTTACATGTTTCAAAGAATCTTACATAATTTAATAGATGACCAGGGAAGTACCTTGATGACAGAGCACCTTTAAGGTGACCGTTTGTTTGCCCTACTAATTCAAATGCTCTATTTTAAGTCAACAAAGAATAAACACACAGTGGAACCTTTATGCCATCTAGAGAGAAAGATGACATCATTTGTGGAGAGAGACAGCAATAACAACTGGAGGGAGGGAGTTTCAGATAGATTTTGAGCAAGAAGTGATATCTAGTCTGAGCCTCGAAGAAAGTTAGGTTCATAGAATTATAGATTTCAAGATGGAAGGGGCTTTGGAGGCCATCTAACTCAATTCCCTCATGTTACATAGGAGGAAACTAAGGCCCAGGGAGGTTATGTGACATGCTCAAGGTCACACACGTGGTAAAGAGACAAAGTTGGGATTTATACTCTGGCTCTGATCACAGATCCTGAACATTTTCTTCTGTACTCCAGGTCACATCAAGAAATCTAAAAGGAAGAGCTGGTTTCGGGCAAGGCATTACAGCAACAGGAAGCAAGCAGTACCACAAATAACTTAATAAACATTATTTTAGGCTGAACTGAAATAGGTAATGACTACAAAATTAAGCCTGATTTGTCAAAGTGAAGTATTCTTTTTCTAGTGATTAATCCACCCCATGGCTTTTCATTTAGCTTCTTTTAATGTATCCTACTACTAGGAACACTATATATGTATAGTTACCAGAATTACTTGAGTATTTATCAGGTAAGCAACGTTGAATTATGTAGACATAGGGATTAGACTTGTGATTTCATTGGCATAGGGAACCTCAGATGAGGAAACTCCCTCTACTAACATGTTAACACTTTTCTGCAATTTCTATAATTATAGAGCTGCCTAGGGCACTGGAAAAAAGTAACTTGCCCAGGGGTCACAAAGTCTGTATGGGTCAGTGTCGGGACTTGAACTTACATATTCCTGACTTGGAGGCTAATTTATGCAAAACAAGATACTAAAATTTGTCCATCTAACTCTTAACTATTTAAAATTTGCAATTTGTAAAAAGTCTACTTACCTCCTCATCGTCATCAGGGAGGGGCTCACGTAAAGCTGGCACCCAAGCAAGAATATTGCAATCTCTGCTACCACTATAAAGTTCCTATGACGCAGAATACAAAGATGTGACAGTGGAGAACGTTAAGATTTAGAGGGAACCTGGAATCCACTCCTATTTTCCCATATTTTTAAAATGTGGAATTCTTAAAATAATAGTCTGGTATTGCCTCAAAAAGTCAACATTCCTGACACTAAATCATATGCTTTTTCTGCCTTTCTCTTACTCCATTTATTTCTGTTAATAGTATCAGATTCTGCAGAGAGAGATTTTCCTTACCGGAAAAAAAAAAGGAAACTATCATAAATCTCAGATGAAAAGCATTTTCCCTTCTTTGACTCAGGTATTAAAGGATACCCTTTGGATACTGTAAAAGGCAAACATCAAACAGCTGTACATTGAACAGACTACTGGCATTTGGCATCTCTACTGGGGCAGCAAGGTGGCTTAGCAGATGGAGTGCTGGGCTTAGAATCAGGAAGACTTATGTTCCTGAGTTCAAATCTACCATTTACTACCTGTGTGACCCTAGGCTTAACCCTGTTTGTCTCAGTTTCCTCATCTGTAAAATGAACTGGAGAAGGAAATGGCAAACCACTCTAGTATCTTTGTTTTTTGCTTTTTGGAGGGTGGAAGGCAAGGCAATTGGGGTTATGTGACTTGCCCAAGGTCACACGGCTAGTAAGTGTTAAGTGTCTGAGGCTGGATTTGAACTCAGGTCCTCCTGACTCCAGGGCTGGATGGTGCTCTATTCACTGTGCCACCTAGCTGCCCTTCCACTTCAGTATCTTTGCCAAGAAAACCCCAAATAGGGTGATGAAGAGGCAGACATGAGTGAACAATCAAATCCCTGTCTGTATCTAGTCACAGTAGTAGTAGGAGAGAAGTAGCATGTACTCAGCTGGAAGAACAGAGCACAGTTTTTCCATTTAAACAGACTTTGCTGCGTACTTAAAAAGAGAAAAGATATGCAATATAGAAACAAAGTTGGGGCACTCCCTTCATAAGCAGCACACAGAACTCAGGAGAGGCCTGTGTTGCTTGTGTCTATCTTAAAGTTCAAGGCTGGGCGGCTAGGTGGCGCAGTGAATAGAGCACCGGCCCTGGAGTCAGGAGTACCTGAGTTCAAATCCAGCCTCCGACACTTAACACAAAAAATTAGCCGTGTGACCTTGGGCAAGTCACTTAACCCCAACTGCCCTCCAAAAAGCAAAAAAAAAAAAAAAAGTTCAAGGCTAATTTTTATGTGTGAATGTGAGAACGTTGTTTTATAGGGGAGAGTACAGAAGTTTTAAAGTATAAATTTCAATTTAATTCTAAAAGAACTAAAGTTTATTAAGCAGCAACTAGATGCCAGACACAGTTCTAGGCACTAGGCATAGAAAGGCAAAAATGAAACAGTCCCTACCCTCAAAGATTTCATGTTCTAATGGGAAGAAACAACATGCACACAGATAAGTAAATACAAAATAAAATAAATATATGCACTTATACCAGCCCTGTGATTTCTTGGTATAGTGAAGTCCCAATGAGGAACATCCTCTGTTAATGCAGACTAGCACCTGCTTGGCAACTTCGGAATCTTAGAGCATCTACTGAGGGAATGAAGGGGTTAAGGGGCACAAAGACAATGCTGATCAAGGGTAAGAAACAAATCCAGCTCTTTCTGATCCAGAGGCCAGATATCTCCTCTCCACTATGCCAAGCTGCCTCTCTTCATAATATAAACAAAAAATAATTTCTGGGGCATGGGTGGATGAGAACGCTAAAAACCAGGGATTTGTGTAGAATGTGGCTCTTGAGCCAAGATTTGAAGGAAATTAGATATTTCAAAAGGCAGAAGTGAGAACGGGGACAGTTTATGCAAAGGAATGAAGTCAGGTTATGGAGTTAAGGTACAGAATATCATGCAAATTAGAAGTAGGTTAGCTAGCTGGAAGGCAGAGAGCATGTGAAATCAGTCTTGAAAGACAGGCTGGAGCAGACCATGAAGGGTATTACATACCAAATAAAGTTTACATTTCATCAGAGGCAGAAGGGAGCCCCTAAGGATCACTGAGCAGAGGAACGACAAGAGCAAACTTGTTGCTTTAGGAACACCAGGAAGGAAGATGGATCAGAAGGAAGAGGAATATGGGACCATAAGTAGCAACAAAGAAGACGCAGCTATGAAGCCCAGGTGAGGATATAAGGTACCACTTTGAGCAAGGCGGTAACTATGTAAGTAGAGATGGAAAAGGAAGACAGGAAGAGATGAAGGAGGGGAAGAAGAAAAAAAAGGAGGAAGGAAAGAAGGGAAGGAAGAAGGTACGGAGACAGCAAGAGAGAAGGATAGAAGGGAGGAAGAAAGGGAGGGAGGTAAGAAGAGAGGAAAAGAGGAAGGAAATAAACATTTATTAAGCACCTACCAGGCCCTGGCTACATTCTTTACAAATATTACCTCATTTGATTCTCACAAATCTGGCAGATGCAATTATTAACCCCATTTCACACTTGAGAGAACTGAAGTAGAGGTTAAGTGACTTGCCCAGGGACTCTCAGCACTCTACCCTCTATATCACCAAGCTGCCTCCCTCTGTTCTGTGTCTTACTATTAAAATTAGAAATGTTAGTTTAAACAGTTAAATACTGCACTTATCCATAGAATCTTTCATTTGGGGACCCTGAAACCCAGGTGTGATATGGCTTCATCATAAGAATCATTAAAACAAAAGGAAGAAACTAAACACATTAGTGAAAATAAAGTAGATAAAATGATTTATATATATATATATATATATATATAAAATCTTTTTGCAGGGGAGAAGGCAGGGCAACTGGGGTTACATGACTGGGGTTACAAGGTCACACAGCTAATAAGTGTTAAGTGTCTGAGGCTGGATTTCAACTCAGGTCCTCCTGACTCCAGGGCCAGTGCTCTATTCACTGTGGCCACCTAGCCACTCCCATCAATTTATATTAATTGAAGACATATACATGTGCTCTCTAAAAACCCTTATCTCTACTCTCAAGATCTTACAAAATAAGATCACTCACTAAATACAAGCCATAACAAGAAGTAAAAGCCACATTCAATGGACTGGAATGCTGAGAGGTCTTTTTATAGGGGCTGGAAAATAAAAATCACTTGCTTATAATGCTTGATTTAAGGTGGAAAACCCCCCAAGACTTCTCTTTAAAAAAATCTCAAAAATGTCTGCATTAGTATATTTTTCCCTTTATATATTTATGGCTATATTCCTCTTCAGAAATTACAAAGGAATCTATGGGGAAGAGATATTTGCTAAGAAATAAAGCTAGGAAGATATCTTAGTTACAATCTGCCCCAAAGGTGGGACAAACATGGAGAAGGCAGTGTTTAAAATTCAAGAAGTTAGAGAATCAGGATAGCTGGATATGACTTAAATACAAAAATAATCTAAACTGTCAGCAGGAAATATATAAATACCATTACACCACAAAAACTGTACGCAGAAAAACTTAGTAAAATTGCTAGTGATATGTTGCACTCCCACATGGCATATCAAGAAATACTACAACAATATTTCCTAGTGCTGCTGGAGGAGAAAGTTTAGAGACACAGCGAATCCCTTGAGTGAGTGAGAATAAAATGTGAGAAAGGAAAAAGCTCATATAAAAAAAATGCTGCATTGAGTCAAATAGCTGGTTGTTGAAAAAAAAATGAAATAACTCTAAAGAAATATTTTAATTTTTATTTATAATTATCCCATCCCCTCCCCCAAAGACTATTTACAGGAAAATACCTTCTGCAAAACCCAGTAAGAGTAAGATTATTAATTGCCAAATAAATGGAGTCCATATGCAGAGGAAAGTTAATTTTTTCCAATTAAGTCATACACTATTATCTTAAATATGTCTATGTCTCTAACTTAAGTCTGGTTTCCAAGTGGAATTCTAGAGGACCAAATCACAATCCACTATTTTATGCACAACTGGTCTGGCAAGCTGCCTGAGCATTTTAAATTCCCTTAAGTACTTCACTTACCTGGAAATTAGGTTGAAATACACAGCAGTCAACAGTATTATAATGTCCCCTAAGCATAGTTATCAGTTCTCCTGAGTAAACTGTATAAACAGCAACGGTGCTACCATATGGTACAAAGACAAATTCTGGACTGCAGCCATGAGAGATGGTAAATTTCAATCCTTTTCTACTTTCATTACAGACTTTACCATAGTTTACCTGCAAGAGTCAAGATCATAGAAAATTAGTCATTATTTGCTTCTACATAGTAAGATATATTTTAAAAATGTGAACATTTAATAGTTTTCATAGCTATTCCTCAAAAAAATATTCTTCCACTTAAAACATTCTTTCCCATAATGGTCAGTTTTTATCAATTCAAATGAAGTTTCCCTCAGGTGACCTTGCTTTTTAAAAGAATAATCAATACTATTTTATAATCTGATTATGAAAACCAATGTCATTAAGACAAATTGATGTTAAATATTAGGATTTATAAATAAAACCAATTCTCAATTATTCAAGAAATATTCAAGCTATTTAGTTCTCTTCTATATGGTCTCATGATATGTTAACACCTCCAGTAAAGGGTTTAAGTGATTCTGGTCTTCAGTCTTATTGAGGTTTGCTGGGACAAAGGTTGAACCCAATGAATACAAATTGGGGGATAACATATGGATTTATATTATTCATATTTACTTTTCCCACAGCTATAACATTCTATCTTTAGCTGGCCAGTGGGTGGGGAGACGTGAGGGAGTGACACAAACACTAAAGTACAAAGAAACACTTTGAAAATTTGGAGGGACACTGTTTAGTACACTTGTTCCTTACCCACCACTTAGAATAAAATGTGACAATTGTGGCCTGAGGTATATTCACAAGAGAATTTGGCTTGATTCTTCCCTTTGAGTTCTGCAGGTGCACTCCCCACAAAGGGACAGAAAGGAAGCCTTTTCTGCCCTGGCAGAGGCTTTGCCCTGCTGCCCCTCTGGTCACTCAGATTAGGGCTGATCACCTGTGCAAGCTGGAAAAATGCCTGTGTCTCTTAGAACATTGCCCAATTTTTATCACTTTCTAGAAAGCTACCAGGATATTCACGTCTCTCCCAAATCCCCAAAGAACTACACAGTGGTAGTCAACTTCCCATTTTTGTTTTGGCCCTTCAAATCAGAGCTATGACTTCTTTGGCCTGGTTTTGTCTCTGCTGATACAGATGACATCTGCTCTGCCTTCCTATCCCATTCAGTTCTCATGACTGTTTTCCCATAAATCCTCCATAGAACCAAAGTGCTAGACATTCTCATCCTATTCTTTTTGTATCTTGGAAAGATGAATAATCCATTTTGGATGTCAATCTGTTTTCACCCATTCTTGCTATCTGACATTCTTTTTCTAGTCATAAATATCATGGATATCATTTATGTCAACTGACTCTCAAGTCCAAAATGTTAACATGCTACAAGTTGCTTATGCTCATTATACATCTCTCCATTGCCCTTTGGGAGATATAATCTGCCATTAAAATTCTGCTAAAAATCAGTGGTCCACGATTCATGGTCAGGAGAATAGTGGTGTTAAAGGGACAGGCTTTGGTGGTGGTGAGTGATTTGGTACTACACTCTTTCTAAAATGTAATCCAGTCAGTTTCTTCCTTTTCTCAAATTTTAGGTCTAGGTCATCATGCAGCTGCAATAACTGTCCAAGGTACAAGAGTCTCCATGGTATGGCTGAGGGGCCAGGAAGCTAGGGAGTGGGGGCAGGTATTGAAAGTCAGTGTCAAAAATGTAGCCAGGCAGCTGTTCACAAGGAGTAGGACATTTATGAGAAGCAGCAAGTAAGACTCAAAGCAAAGATATGTAACTAAATATCTAATGACCTAGACATCTATATTGCTTTCTATGTACCAAGTCCTAAGTCATCCTTTTTTACTAGGAATCTGTAAAGTATCTGAATAAGAAATATGGTTGTAGTGTTAAGTATATATACTATAATACATGTGTGTGCATATATGTTACAGTATACGTGTGTGTATATATATGCATATATACATGCATATATGTATACACACACATACACACACACACATACATATATATGACCAGCAATGTCGACCTAATGAATAGCCAAACAAGATACCAGACACACATGAAATTCAGTGAGGCTGCTCTAAATCTCAAGATATGCTTCAGAATATTCTGTTGAGATTAATCTCTTTTTCGAGCTCACTATTACTTAAAAATGGACAAGCCTCAGCTGGCAGAGACTGTAGTCTTCTCTGTCATTAATTGCTGCATGATCCTGAACAAGTCACTCATCTTCTCTTCACTTCAGTTTCCTCATTTGTTAAATGAAGAGGTTGGCCAAAAGGAACTCTGAAGTTCCACTCCAAACAAAAATTTACCCAGTTGCATGTAAGCTCCTTGAGGAAGGAGCAGTTTTATTTCTGCCTCAGCATCACTAGTGTTTCACCCACTGTCCTTCACTGTACCCTGCCTGTAAGGCAGACATTTAACAGATATTTGGTGACTTACGGTTCTAGAAATGTTCAAAAATGAAACAAAAAATATTTCAATCCCAAGGTACACTAAGCTAACTTTCAGGAGAATGATCTTTAAAAACAATGTCAATATAAAAGAATACTTACAGTACATTTATGGTATTTTGGGCTACCCTGTGGCTACAGTAAGAGGAGGCTTTTAAAATACCGATATATTTTACATATTTCACATTTCACACACAATTCACATATAGCACTGTAGTTTTACTACCAAAATTATGTTAATTTCCCTGTTTCTTTTAGATGTCACTGTCTCAGGCTTGTTGATTATAAAGATCTGTGGCAAGGTATGACTTAGAAAAAGAAATAAAGACTTAAAATTTTATGACAAAGGAGTCTCAGTAGACAGGTGGAAGATAACAAGTATAGAACATGGCATACCTCTGATCTTGCTATATCAACCACAAATGTACCACCTCCATGTTCAAGAATTTTTTTTTTGGAGGGGGGAAGACAGGGCAGTTGAGGTTAAGTCACTTGCCCAAGGTCACATGGCTAGTAAGTAAGTGTTAAGTGTCTGAGGCTAGATTTGAACTCAGGTCCTCCTAACTCCAAGGCTGGTGCTCTTTTCACTGGGACACCTAGCCACCCCCAATGTTCAAGAATTCTTAAATCCCTTTATCAAACCAGTCTATTGGTTTTCCACATTTCCCACTCCTTACCCAAATCTTTATCCCCACCACAACTTTAATTCTTTGACCCTTCAGTTCTTTCCAAGGCCAACTCCCCTGCACTAGACACTCCTCTTTTCCTTATCTTGACCTTTTTGTGAACCAATTCAACTCTATACTGTCCTCTGGAGTTTCTACCCCTCCTTACAATTTTATTGATTGTACCCTGTCAAATCTCAGTTTTGGATCATTCCTACCATCCACCACCTTTGCTTCTACACACATGCTCTTAAATGATGGTGGAAGAAGTAACTCAATCATTCTTACTGGGTCCTCTAAAAACTTGTTACACAACCTCAGCTGGGACCTCGCTGCCGCCAGGCAATCCTTCTGCAACTCCCTTATCAACTCACTCTCCCACTCTCCATAGTGGCTCCTCTGAACTTTTTCATCCCTCCTCAAACCTTCATGGAGAATAATACTGTCAGATGCAGTTGATCTCTTGGGTCTGTTTTGATGAAAATATCTTAGCTATAAGAGAGTTCAATATGATGGGGAACTATATCGGTGAATGACTGATGTTTAAAAAAAACAAACAACCAAAGGGCATACATTTTTAAAATGGAGAGGAAAAGAGCAAGCTGGAGAAAAAGAAGAGAGGAAAGATGGAAATGGCAGTGGGAAATTCAGAGATACACAATAAGGTGTATGAAATAATATTGCAACTTTGGTTTTTCCTAGATCCTTAAGTGATTGAAGAATCAATAATGAAAAAAAAGGAAATTGATGATTTCATCCTTGAATGACTTATCCAATATTAAGATAACTCAGTTACAAATACACAAAGTTCTCTCTTTCTGTCACAGTGTATTCCTATAAATCAAGCCAAAAAATAGACTGTGATTTACCCACAGTAACAATGTAACTGGGAAAGCATTTTCGACAAAGGAATTTCCTCTAAATAAATAAGTGATATTATTAACAATGTATCATAAGTACAATGATACATCTAGGAGCTACTATAATTTGAAAAGGCAAAAATTAAATTACAAGTTTTACAAAATACTCATAAACTATACATATTGATAATATAACATTTCCCAATAGGCTACAACATGTGCATATACAATATAAACCTGTCATAGATTCGACCTAAAGTTAATGAGAACTACTTACTTCTATATTTCACCAGCTATAATATCAAATGTTTAATAAATGATTTTTTAAAAAACTTAGCAGCGTTTTATTTTTGATTTTGGAAGGCGGGGGAGAGGTAATTTTTGAATAAGCTGCATCTTTTCAAAGTTACTTAGTGTTGGAAGTCTGAGCTAATGCCTTTTAAAAAGAAAATCTCCATACATTTTCTTACAGCAAACAGAGAGTCAGAATCAATGCACTAACCTTAGACCTGTACTGAAATGGAATCATTATTCTCCAAAAATGGCTATAGCAGCACATACATATTTGAAATTAAGAGAGTTTGGAGAGCAAGTCTATTGAATCTTGTTCTATTGTTCGTCATGTATTTTTTGTTCCATCTCCTTGCCAACATCAAGTGCAGCTTACACGTGTAGAAAAGGGATGGGAAGAGAAGTGATTAAAGGGATATGCATGACTGTACGACTATAACTCAAGACATTTCTCTTTCATTACTCGGTTTTCCTCTCTTTCATGGCCTAGATTTTGGGGGAGGGGAGAGAAGGGAAAGAGGGCAAATCTTCATTTGAGGCCTATTTCCTCATTTATGCACAATATTATATATTGAAACTGCTCTTTCAAGGGTAGTGATCAGAATCCAGATTGCCAAGATTAGAGACATTCTTGCCAGCCTTGATGCTCCCCAATTTTATATGTCAGATATGTAGATGAGTGAAAGTTTGAGAATTAAAATGGGAGTATAAACTGACAGTAAACAGTGATTCTCTAAAGCCCATAAAATCTCCACTTAATATGAAGAAGAGGTCTGGAATTCAGGATAAAAGATTATGTTCTGGCTGTGTGACATGGGGCAAGTCACTTGATCCTGTTTGCCTCAGTTTCTCATCTATAAAATGAGCTGGAGAAGGAAATAGCAAACCATTCCAGTGTCTCTGCCAAGAAAACCCCGAATGGGGTCACAAAGAGTCAGACAGGACTGAAACTGACTCGACAACAACAACTTAGCTTATAGGAATAGGGCCTGGATCTACGATTTCATTGGTATGGGAAATTCCCTCTTCCACTTCTCTGCAATTTGTCTTCTCAGAGTTGTCTACAAATACTGAGAGGTTAATGAGGTTAGTTAAATGATTTAATCAGGGATACAGAGCCATTATGTATTAGAGGCAGGTCTTGAATCCAGATCTCCCTGGTATCAAGGCCAACTCTATTCACTCTGCCTCTCAGGTTACAGGAATGAGCAAACAGGTTTTTGAGTGGTTGCTCTGGGACTGATGGAACCTGGGTGAGGGAAGGCACCTTAGACATACAGTACTACTTCCCATTAAACTGTTGCCTTCACTCTAGCTCTGTCCCATCACCGAGGTTGTTAAACCAACCTCTGCCTAATCACAATTATGGATGTTCACTGATAAAAGGCAATTTACTTTATCACAGGTCTAGGTGTTCAAAAGTTGTTTATTTTAAATGTTAAAATTAAATTTGTCTCCTTTGTAATGTGTATTCATTAGCCCCAGGTTCTCTCTTGATTCCCTCTTCTACACAAGGGCCCTTCAAACACTTGAAAAAAGCTCTCAGGTTTCCCCTTGGCCTTTCCTTTATACACTACCTCCCTCATGGTACCCTCAGTATTTCTTTGTAAGAGAGTTTTCAGATGCCTCAGAATTCTTGTCCCTGAAAGGTTCTTTAGTTGGCTAACATGCCCCTTAGAATATGATATTCATATCTCAACACGATAGTCTAGATATAGTCTGATAAACACAGAGTACAGAACAATAACCTTATCTAAATAAACAAGAAATGAATAGAATCACCGAATACCCAGGATAGGTCATCAAGACTAGGCAACTGAATTTTAAGACAACGTTTACCTATGTGAAGTTGTGAAAAAAAGACAGAATGAAAGAATTGTGTTAGCATCAGTCTGTGCAGTATCCGAACTCTGAGGAGATGACTAGACATCAACATCACAAAGACTTTAGGCGGCTATATGAACTCTAATCTCAAAATAACTTATTTATATGTTACATAAATTTATGTATCATGCAATCATGTCATTTGTCTGTGCTGCCTTTCTAGATGAGAGGAGCACATTAAGTCCTGCTCAGGGTCAGAGTGCAAAGTGATAGAGACAGAATGAGAATCCAGCTTCTGAGCTTCTAATCTGTGGTTTAACTGAGTCAGAGTCTCCTGAGAGAATATAAAGGGAATAATGTGCTCTAACATAATCTAGACATAAATGACTTTGGCCCTTCCCCAGTAAAATCAATAGTAATAATGATTATTACAAGGACATTAGAAGCATCTGGAAGGGAGTATTTAGCCAGTACAGATGCTAAAACAAGGGGATAAGGAGGTTAATATTAACTCCTATAAAATGGCTTGGAAGCTTTCTAAGACAGAACAAACTACAGAACTTTCTAAGACTATTTTGGAGGGTACTAAAATGTGCACAAGGATAGGAGGACTTTTAGTCTAGAAAAAAAGTATTGACAGAAAGGTATTTCTAATTAATTGCCATCCAGGAATCCACTTATTTATTTTTTTAATCAAATTAATTGTGTAACCTTAAAAACATATAAGGCATAATATGAATTTGCCAGGCACTCAGTTTTTATCAAAAATAACTGCTTGGTCATTTTGAGAATTCAGTACCTGTCACCTGATGGTGCACTTACTAACGAAATGTTCATATTTAACTTTATTTTAGATGAGAAAAGTAGTTGTGCCTCAATGGCTAGTTACATGGTTAAATTTAAATGACCTAAAGTCTACACTGATGAGCTATTTTTAAACTGAACATCCTCGGCTCCATTTCAAACTCTGTCAGAGATCTTACCAGTGTGTTTTCTCCACTGGAACTATTCCAGAGCCTCATTCGATCATCCGTCCCAGTAGTCAGAAGGTGAAGCCCATCTCTTGTAAAGCACAGGCCATTAACTCTTCCATTATGGGCTGTGTTTGCTACCATGAAAAACAAAAACAGTTCAGTTTTCAGTAGATTCATCAATCCTAGAAAAAAGTCAATATATTTATATATCTATATATATTCAATTTTTAACATTATTTGAACATATTAAAATGCACTGCTGTAGGAACACTTTGAAGTGAATAAAAGCTACTATCAATAAATGCTTTAATTTTCCTAAGGATGTGAACTAGAATTATGAAACACAAAAATGTTAAAGGAAAAAACAGGGAAAATTAAGAGAGAAAAAAAGATGTTAAATCCAGTACAACTGGATTTGTTCAGAGAGTACAGTTTATCAAATGCTTGGATATTAAGGTTCTTTCCGGCTAGCAGTGAAAACCACTTAATTTCCTCTCTCTTCAATGTTTTCATTTCTAATTATGATGGTCATATTTAATGAAATTCAGCCAATATTATATATAAAATGTGATGTCAAGAATAAGTGTTATATAAAAGAAAGGACAGCTGTTCTAGCCTTAAAATTAACATGACTTCAAACATATGTCTTTGTCCTGAGATAGTACTGTTTCCTTAATAATATGATTTAACTTTTCTCTTTGAAGACTTGTTTCTAAAGGTAACATATGATTTTACCATTTAATCAAATAATTAATTTCCAGTCAATTCTGAATCAAATTTCAAACTACAATCAAAATACAACTATAAAAATGCAACTGATGTACTTTGTCACCTGGATTCCTGCTGATTCATATTCATATTTTTATGCTGACACAATGAATATAAAATTCTGCTATTTCTTTACTTTACAGTGGGCTTCCTAAGTGACACTCTCTGCATTTGCATTTCTTAAGTAAATTTACCCCAGACTACCATAACAGTGGCCAGAGGGGAAAAAATATAGGACAAATTGGTTCAGAGATGTTTCTATAATTCAAAATTCAGAGGCAATTACAAATTGTCATACTGCTTATTTACCAAGTGATTTAATTTAGCCTTGCACAAACTGATCTGGGATTTCTGATTGATGCCTTTTTTCTCCATCTATAAAATGTGAAGTTTAACATATCAATATTTTTGCTGTATCAAGAAAGCTTCAAGATTAAAAAAACAAAACACATTACTGTCTTATTTGTACATAAATACAATCTCTTCATTACCTGCTTCAGAAGATGCTTTTGACTTTTCCCCATTGTGCTGATCGAGAGTAATCAGGCATCCTGATGCTCTCCTAATATCCCACAATTTTACTTTACTGTCAGCACTGAGAGGAAAGAAGTGTTACAATGATTTAGACCTAGGCCAGAGACTCTGCCCCTCCCCCTGCTAGTCAGTCATCACAGCAAGGATCATTACATTTGCACAAATGTGTCTGTACATTTGGGTTGTTGTACCTTTGCCTGTTCGGCAGATGTTCAATATGCAACATTAGCATTAAAAATAGTGGGAAAAAAAGCTAAGAAAATAACCTTTCCTTTTTAGTTTACAAGGACACAACTCAACATCTGCTGCTTTTACACAGTTATTTTTAATTACATGAGCATCTCACTCCCCCCCAAGGACTAGACAGGCTTGTTTGTAGTTTGCAATTTTCTAACTACATTTCTCCCACTACTTGTTATTCAAATACTGTCTAGACTACGAAGCAGATAAAATTTTATTTTACTTAAGCATCCAAGCTATCATATATATGGCATTTTTTTTCTTTAAAAAAGAGAAGAGAAAGGTTAGCAAAAGCTAACGTAATTTCACTCGATTTAGTATACCAAAATTACTCATCTCAAGGGCTTACAGGTGACAAATTTGATGACCTAGAAATTAAACACTTGTTTTTATTCTTTTTCAGGTCATTGAATATATGCCTAAAGAAGAAAGACAAGACTTTGTTAACAAACATCAGCCCTGTGCATTCATTGATGATTCCAATTGATTATCTGAAGATGCTGGCATTGTATGGAATCAGAACCCACTAGGACATACGCTGGATCCTTCCCCCACTGAGTTTGTGTCTTGTGTTTTAATAAGTGCAGGAAAACTTACAAGCCTGTTTGCGTGTCAGAAATGTAAAGAAGCCTGAATGTTTATTTGCCACCTATAACCAGGATTCTTTGTACAATTCACCATGAATCCTGTAATAGTGGAATGAATAAGAGATACTTTCTTCACTTCCAATTCAGTTTTGTTTCTGAACCCAGTTCTGTTAAACTAGGATTCTATTCTGCTCAGATATTGGTGTGGGCATGCCTGTATCTCGATCCTGTCCTCCGTGGAAGGGATATAAATAAATATCTGCCACATTCAGAGAACTAGAGCTTCTAGAAAATCTTCTGGAATGATAAAGATCCAGGGTTGGATCAGACTGAACCGCTCAGGCTCACTGCCACCTAGATCTATACTAAAGCTATGGCAGACAATAGTTTCCAGGGGAAAGGCAGGGCATTATATTTACCTAACTTTCTTACCTTCAGTGTAAGACTGTTGATTAAAGATGCACACTGATGCTTGACTGTAGTAGGTGAGCATCCCCATCCAATTTAATTTCAAATCTTAGTGTTTTGATTTTTCATATTTGAGGGAATTTAGAAAAAACACAGTATAATCAACATTTTGGGAAGAATATTATTTGCAAAATAAGAAATCTTCTCCAGGTGTATGTCAGTGGTTTTTAACCACAAGGTTAAACAACATACCATTAAATTATTCTATTTTACCAAAACTGATGACAATGATATAATGCAAATCTCAAAATTTTCAAAGAACCTATTGTATATGTACATAACAAGAGGACTGATGAATAAGAGTTGTGACCTAGGGACCTATCTGATGATAACAATAAAAATCAAGGCACCATTTTGCCTAAAGAAGTTCCTGGAATTCTAACTTCCAATCACTTGGTATTGATTTTTTTCCCCTTGGAATAAACATTTCTTCTTTTAAGATTTAGCTGTCTTTGGCAACGAGAACAATAGAAATAATTCTAGGGGCTGTGATAGAAACTAGAAAATTTTCCACTAAAACCAAGACCTTTTTATTCTCTTTCCTCCTAGAACCATAGACAATTAGGGGAAAGGGGCACAAACAGTTGGCTTTGATCTACTCGATACTCTCTGGCTCAGGTTTGGGATAAGTAGAAAACCTCTACAGGATAGACAGCTGAAGTGAAAAATAGTGTGGAGTTGAATGTATTTACATATGATCTGCTTGTATGTCAACTCTCACTTGTTTCCATTCTAGCTCTGTCCCATCAGGGAGGTTCACAGAATGTCATGGGATTCCTTCCTTACCTTCTTTCCATTTTCCCTTCCGACCCATCCTTCCTGGTGTGGCTGCCAACTCCCTCCCCCCTGCCCAAAATAAATTGACAGATACAGATATATATTCTTAGGTGTGAGATACTTATAAGTAGCCATTTCTAGACTATGCTTGCAATTTTGGGCAAGGCAGCAATTTAAAATTTAAATGCGACCAAAACACTAAAGGTAGCTCTTTAAAGTACCTAACTAGAAACCAGGTAAGAATCTTGGAAATGATACTTTTGTTATAGCACAGAGAACATAGAGAAGTATGGTATTTAATTTTTCACACAATTTGTTAAGCAAAAGATAAAAATAAAATCTTCCTTTATCAATATATTAATTATTATAATTGCTTAGCAATCTAATTGAAACAATTATTTAAGACAATTCAGTACAATTTCATGGCTTGACAAAATAGGCTGGTTTGCAAATTCTGTGCAATTAGATCTCATGTAAATTCACAAAATAAAACTATTTGAGAAGACAGCTTATAAAGGGAGCCTGGCAAAGACACAAAATGGCAATTTTTCGATACTTTCTAAACTGTAAAATTAGTTCCTCTTTAAAATCTCTACACTCGATCAATCATTTTCACTGATAAACTTATTTAACCGCTTCTGACTTTTTTTTTTTAACTTCAGAACGTTGAGAAATACTGTAAATAATGATGTGGTAGCGTGGTGACAGCAGTATGCGCAGAGTGCTATAAACAGGTTTGGGTTTGAAACCTGGTTCTTACAACTATATAGACTGATAAACTGTGTGACTATAGGAAGACCCTTTAACTTCTCTGAGATCCAGTTTTTTTCATTTGTAAAAAAAAATACTTCCTGTCCTCTAGGATCATTATGAGATAAGCACAAAGGAAAAATGGGAACACTCTAAGCATTATTTATAAATGATAATGATAGTTAACATTTATAGTCTATAGTACTTTAAGGATAATAAAATGCTTAAAAATATTAACTCACTTGATTCATACAATAGCCTCACGAGGCAGAGAAAATAGGTGACATTACCTCCATTTTACAAATGATGAAAATGAGGCTTGCTGCGGCTAAGTGACTTGTACAAGGTCACTCAGCTAGTTAAAAATATGAGGGAGGATGTGAATCCAGCTCTTCCTAAACCCAAGTTTGGGGCTCTAAATCAAAACTACCACTGTCCTGAATACTGAGCTAGAGATATGTTTTACCTGTAATAAAGGTGTTACTCAAGAGTCTGGAACCAAAGACACTCTTTTATGGCTCCAATGGAACAGCTGTTGTCTAGTCACTTCAGTCATGTTCAACTCTTCAACACAACCTTATAGAGTTTATTGGCAAAGATACTGGAGGGGTTGAACATTTCCTTCTCTAGTCACTTTACAGATGAGGAAATTGAGGTAAACAGGGTTAAGTGACTTGTTCAAGGTCACACAGCTAGTAAGTATCTGAGGTCAGATTTGAACTCAGGAAGATCTGAATTCCTGACTGCAGACCTGGCACTCTAACCACTGCACCACCCAGTTGCCCAAAAGAGCCATAGATGATGACAGCGATCCCTGGGGTATGCGTGGCAGGAAGGCTGCAGAATACTGGGTACCCACTTCTTTTGTTTTGTTCAAATACAGTAAGATGAAGATTCAATGTCCATCTATTCTTCTCTATGCCCTACCTATTGACTGGGAAAACAAAGCAAAATGCAGCACAGAAACCCACTGGACTTCTCTATTTCCCTTTGATTATTATTTGTTCAAGCTTCTACTTTTAGAGACTTTGTGTAATTGTTCTAAAGTGGTAGCTTGATGTAACAACACAAAACCTTGCAGTCCTTTATATAATAAAGAACTTGGAGTACTTGGATGTTGAATTGGGACCCTACTGTATTTAACAAGAAGATCTGAGGCAGAATTAGGAAATTTCTAAAACTCTAGTTCTGGGAAGAGCCATTTTATAATACCCTGCACTTCCCTAAACACATACACACACAACCATTAGGAGAAAAGCCTCTCATTTTTGTTTTCTTATAAAATCAGGTCGCAAGAGATAATGAGTAAGTATAAAGTGATTCAGTGAATGACATTTGTTTTCTAGGGGACAAACATTACTGCACTAAATAAACAATGTACTCATGTAAAGATGACATTATTGGGTGTACATGAATTATTTTGCCCATAGACTTAACAAATAGACATCCATACAGCTATGAATATCACTGATTTCCTGCTCATCTCACTATGTAAAAAAGGGAAAGTTATAAGATGATTAAGTGGGTTATCAATAATGGGGAACAGAGAGTATCTCAGTGTAACATGCTTATAACTAAAATTCGACATACCTCTATACTCCATTTTCCAACAGCAGAATTATACCAAAAGAAGTCAAAACACTTATACTATATGAATGCAGCTCTTCCAAAATGATGATTAGCAGCTATTGTTCTTTTAAACAAAAATTAAAATACATTTTACCTTGCTGTTGCCAAGATATATTCATAACGTGGAGACCAAGAAACTGCTAATATTTCCTGCCTGTGACCTACAAATATAAAAACATAAAAAGTTTTGTGAGGTCTTCGAAAAATTAAGGGATAAAAGAATAATTCTGCATGAGTCTAAGAAAAGAGTAAAAATCAAATGTGCAGTAACTTAAACAGCTGGCATTTTATTATGTTAATAATTGAGATTCATGCAAAAATATAAATCTGGGTCCCAAGTAGGCACATACTAGAATATCTGACATTTATCATGCAATGACTGGTTTTGTGCTGGGAGGAATAACCAAAAGAAGTGGTTGGGTTTTTTTAAGGACAAAGTTGTCAGATTAGGTCTAATTACTAATGCATATAACAACTTTAAGATTACTTAATTTGCCACAGAGAACAAACATCTCCAAAACGAGTAAAGATTTTTTTTCATATATTACGAAGTTATGCTCATAGATTTTAAGCTGGAAGGATGGTGGGGGTCTGACCTCTTCATTTTACAAGTAAAGAAAGTAGGGGGGCGGCTAGGTGGCGCAGTGAGTAGAGCACCGGCCCTGGAGTCAGGAGTACCTGAGTTCAAATCCGGCCTCAGAGACTTAACACACACACACACAAAAACTAGCCGTGTGACCTTGGGCAAGTCACTTAACCCCAACTGCCCTCCAAAAAAAAAACCAAAAAAACAAAACAAAAAAAAAAAGCAAAAAAAAAAAAAAAAAAGAAAGTAGGGCTCAGAGAAATTAAATGACAGAGGTGGTAAGTGGAAGAACTAGGGGAGAAAACATGATTTTTTTTCATATACTAAATTTTAAAAATATATTGTCTATCACACGTACAACAATATTTATAGCAGCTCGGGGGGGGGGGACCAAGAACCGGAAATCGAGGGTATATCCATCAATTTGGGAATGGCTAAACAAATTGTGGTATATGAATTTAATAGAATATTATTGTGCTATAAGAAACAATGAATAAGAAATAACGAAATTTTTCAAATGATAAATGATGGACTTCAGATAAACCTGTAAAGACTTATATGAACTGATGCTGAGTGAAGGAAACAGAACTAGGAGAAAATTACACACAGTAACAGCCACAGTATGCAAGGACTGATTTTGATGGACTTAACCCTTTTCAGTAATGCAAGGACCCAAAATATTTCCAAAGGTCTTATAATGGAAAATGTCATCCATATCCAGAGAAAGTACTATGGAGTTGGAATGCAGAGTGAAGCAGAGTATTTTCACTTTTATTTTGCTGTGTTATATTTTCTTCCCGATGGTTTCTCCTATTTGCTAAAATTTTTCTACACAACATGACTAATATGAAAATGTGTTGAATAGGAATGTATATGTAGAGCCTATATTAGATTGCAAGCCATCTTGGGGAGGGAGGCAGGGAAGAAAATTTAAAATTTATGGTAGTGAATGTTGAAAATTGAAAAAAAATAAATTAATAAATTGAAAAAATATATATATTGTCTATCTAAAAAATAAGCCTCCTTAAAAAAAACTATTACAGGTGCCCCTTCTGGGGGCGGAGCCAAGATGGTGGCATAGAAGCAGCAATGCTCCCCAGCTCCCACACAACCACCCTAAAAACCCATTAAATGGGCCTCTAAACAAATTTTTGAGCTCCAAAACTTTCCAAAATACAGAAAACACATCTGTTGCTACAGACAGCTCAGCAGGTGGGGCTCTTCCCAGCAGTCTGGAAGCTGTGGCCAGTCCAGCCCGAAACCCAGCCAGCCAGGCCCCAGGGCAGTCAGGTGGAGTCAAGTATATAGAAGAACAGATTGCTGCATTGGAGGCACAGTTACCACATTTATCAGGCCAGAAGAAAAAAAGGCTGAGAGAAAGGTCAGTGGATTTTGCTAAATTTGGGGGAGAAGAGCGGTCTGGCCAAACTGCTCCCAGGGCAAGGAAGCAGCGGGAGGCAGCTGTGGCAGCAGGAATGGCTGAAACAGCAGTGGCCTCCACTGGGCTGCTTCAGAGCCCCTGGCCTGCAGATAGCAAGTGGGCTGAGGTGCTTGATCAGGGCCAAGGACTCTTGCATTGAGCGGCCTGGATCTGGATCGTGGTCTTTTTTTTTTTTTTTACTATTCTTTTTTTTAAATTATTTTTTTTTTGACTTGTTTGTTTACTTTTAGGTTACAAGATTCTGTTCCAGAGTCACTTGAGTTATAGATTTTTCTCCCCTTCCTCCCCATCCCCCACCCCCCCCCCATGGTGGCATACAATCATGTATAGGATCTGCAAACTCCTTCACATTGTACAATAGTCTGGTTGTATAGGTGTTATAACCAATGGAGTGAACAATGAGAAAAGAGAAACAAAAGCCAAACATTGAAAAGAATGATAGCATGCATTGCTTCAGTCTCCCTTTAAACTCTGATCTTTCTGGATCTTTCTCTGACTGTAGACATCTCCTTCCATCCTAAGACTTGTATAGTTGCTGGATCATGGTATTGAGTGGTGGTCCTGGGGTGCGGTTTCGGTGAGGCAAAGCTGGGGGGGGGCTTCAGCACCTCACTAATAGCTCCAGCAGCTGTGAAGGCCCCAGCAATTTGGGACAGAGCTACCTTCCCCCCCCGCCACCCCCCCAGGAAGCAGAGTTCCACAGAGCTAAAAAACCAAGCAATTAATAGACTGGCCAACATGAGGAAAAGGAAGCAAAGTAAGAACAGCAATAAAATTCTAGAATCCTTTTTTTGTGGACAAAAAGGATCAAAGCATGGAACTGGAGGAAGACAACACAGTCAGAATTCCCACACCAAATGCTTCAAAGACAATTGAAGAATGCCTAGAAGCTATACATCAACTGAAAAGGGACTTTGAAAACCA
>CM053594.1:315799552-315833043 GCA_028646575.1 Pseudocheirus occidentalis
AGAGACAAAATGGGGTTAATCTTCCCATATTAAAGAGGCAAGGGATACGTGTTACCATTTTACTTTCATTTACTCTCATTAAATTGGGCTTAGGGAAGGAATGACATAAACTCTAAACTGGGTATCTTGCCACACCGGAGAGTAGGGGGATGAGGATGAGAGGGAAGGGTGGGGTGGGGGGGAGGGTTGTAGGAAGCACACACCTCAGTAAAGGGACAGGGTAGAGAACAAAACAAGGGGTGGGGTGTGGGATAGGAAGGAGGGACATACAATTAGCCTCTCACAATATGTCCACCATGGAGATGTCCTGCGTAATTACACATGTACAGCTTGTATTGAATTGCTGCTTCTTCCAGTGGGAGTGGGTGACAAGGGAGGAACCACAAGAATCTAGAATTCAAAGCTATACAATCAAATGTTAAAATAAACAAACATATATATACACACATATATATAAAATTATTATTATTAACCACATGCAACTGGGAAATAAGACATACAGGGACTGGGGTAGGGAGACCCTCCCTGTCCTACTAGAAAGTTAGAGGGGCGCTGGAGGAGGACATAAAAGAGAACAGATTGTGGGAGGGGCTTTACACTGGGATCACTGTTTTGGGCTTGGGGGTAGGGGAAAGAAGGGAGAAAATTTGTAACTCAAAACCTTGTGGAAATGAATGATGTAATCAAGAAAATAAATAAAAATAAAAATAAACTATTACAATTCTTTTAGAATTTAAAAAATTTTATTTTTTCTAATTACATGTAAAAACAATTTTTCCCCCCTGGGTACCATATTTTTATTTTATTTTTTCCTCACTGGGAAACTTTCTTTAAAAATAACATTCATTTGTTTTTTAGCTTTTGTTTTCAACATTCACTTTTTTATTTTAATTTTTTAAAAATTGATTTATTTACTTATAGTTTAGAAAATTCAGTTCCATAATCGCTTGAGTTTCAAATTTTCTCCCCTCCTTCCCCCCCCTCCACCCCAGTGGCTTGCAATCAAGAATCTACAGGATCTGCAAATACTTTCACATTGGATATGAATCTGGTTGTATTGAAGGGTTGTAACCAATGGAGTGAACAATGGGAAAGAAGAAACCAAACCAAACATGGAAAAGAATGAGATCATGTAGTTTGCTTCAGTCTCCATTTAAACTCTGTTCTTTCTAGATCTTTCTCTGAATCTCCTTCCATCCTAAGACTTTTAGAGATGTCTTACAACTGTGTGCTGCTGAGAAGAGTCCAGTTTATCAAAGTTGGTCATCACACATATGATGTGTCTGTGATTGTGTACAAATTTCTACTGGTTCTGCTCTTCTCACTTGGCATCAGTTTGTATAAGCATCTCCAGGTAAATATGAAGTCCATCTGTTCCTCATTTCTTGGAACACAATAGTATTCCATTATATTCAAATATCATAACTTGTTTAGACATTCCCCAATTGATGGACATCCACTCAATTTTCAGTTTTTTGCCACCACAAAGAGAAGTGCAATAAATATTTGTGTACATATGGTTCTTCCTCCCACTTCTATGATCTCTTAGGGATACCATCCCAGAAGTGGTATTACTGGATCAAAGAGTATACAGTTATTGATAGCCCATTGGGCATAGTTCCAGATTGCTCTCAAGAATGGTTGAATCAGTTCACAACTCCACCAACAATGCATTAGTGTTCTGATTTTTCCACATCCTCTCCAGCATTTGCCATTTCCCTGTTTTGTTGTTTTAGCCAATCTGACTGGTGAGATGTGGTACCTCAAAGTTGTTTTTATTTGCATTTCTTGAATCAACAGTGATTTAGAGCATTTTTTCATATGCTTATAGATATCTTTAATTTCTGCTTCTGAAAATTACCTGTTCATATCCTTTGACCATTTATCAATTGGGGAATGACTCGTACTCTTATAGATTTGACTCAGTTGTCTGTATATTTTAGAAATGAAGTCTTTATCAGAGGCACTTGTTATAAAAATTCTTTCCCAATTTCTCACTTCCCTCTAAATCTTGGTTACAGTGGCTTTGCTTGGACAGAAACTTTTCAATTTAATGTAATCAAGAGTATCCATTTTGCATTTTATAATGCTCTTTAACTCTTCTTTGGTCACAAAGTCTTCCCTACTCCATAAATCTGACAGGTAAACTATTCCTTGCTTCCCCAGATTACTTACAGTATCAGCCTTTATACCTAGATCATGCACCCATTTAGACTTGATTTTGGTGTACAGCATTAAATGATGGCCAGTTTCTGCCATAGTACATTCCAATTTTCCCAGCAGTTTTTGTCAAATAGTGAGTTCTTATCCCCAAAACTGGGGTCTTTGGATTTATCAAACAGTATATTACTATAATCATTGACTACGGTGTAAAAACAATTTTTAACATTCATAGGGCTTTTTTTTTGTTTTGTTTTGCTTTGTTTTTTTTTTTTTTTTTTACAGTTTTGAGTTCCAAATTCTCTTCCCCCTCAATTACTGATAAGTCAATTTCAATTTCATAAAAGGTATACATGTACAGACTGGCAAAAAAAAGTAAACATCTTTAAAAAATTTCTTTTTTAGAAAGCCTAGGAACTATATATTTCTAAAAATGGTAGCAGAATATTTTTAATTCTGAAGTCAATACTGACTGATTCTGGCACTGTTAATCAAATCACTTTTCCCCCTGAGTGAACTACTTAGGCACTTCATTTGTCAATCCTATATTAACAAATTCATGAAATTCAAAAAAAATGTTCTTTCAGCAAACTTTTTGGATATCTTATTTTAATTAATTCAAAGAAATGTTAAATAAAGCATTGAAGC
Organism: Pseudocheirus occidentalis; assembly: GCA_028646575.1. Classification (NCBI taxonomy): domain Eukaryota; kingdom Metazoa; phylum Chordata; class Mammalia; order Diprotodontia; family Pseudocheiridae; genus Pseudocheirus; species Pseudocheirus occidentalis. The sequence continues at coordinate 315,802,361 of CM053594.1, forward strand.
TCTGGGTAGGAAAAAAGGATGTCAGACTTGCATTTTACATATTTAAATAAGATCAAATATTTCTTTCCTTAAATTCCTTATTTCAGTGGTTCACAGAGTTCACATTAATACAATTCCAAATATCTAAAATAAAAAAAAATTGAGATGTTCATAGTTTTCATTACTATATTTTGTTATATTTTATCAGTCTAATATTTAAATATGCCTTTTAACATCTCAGAAGTACTTTCAGAAGTGAAGAAAGATACTTCTGGATATTACAACAAAAGTTGACAACGTAGGCAGAATTTTACACATTAAAATTCATTTTGTGTAATTTTGAGAGATTCACTTGCCATTCTCATTTTGGACTTAGATATTTCAATCAAGCATAAACTGTCAAATGAAACTAGGCTGTGAGAGGCAGATCTTGCATTTTCCATGGACTCTGGCTCTTGGACATTTTCATGCCTTTCTCAAATTCAGGAACACCAGAACAATGCACAGAAGGAGCTTTTCTCCCCCATTTAGTTTTAACAGTTAGCACAAAATACATCAGTCATGTCACTGACAAAGAATATATTGTCAGTAACATGTCTTTACACTGAATGGTTTACTCAAAGTAGTTATTGTCTAACATTTATGTTCCAAAATGAAACGTACCCTGTAGAATGTGGGAAAAGGATCCAGACTTTAAGTCACAAAGTTGTACTTTGGGGCCTTTAGTACCAACTGCAACAATAAAAATAAAAATGCTTTAACACAACAACTTTTTCATGAAATAAAGAAGGAAAAAAACAGCAAGAAAGTTATAGTCATAAGTTGACAATTTACACTTTTTGGGTGTAAATAAATATGGGAATAAATAAAATGGGAATAAATAAAATGTGGGTTAGTTCCAACAATTCTTGGAAGAGTGTTTTAACTATATAAATGATATACTTTTATATATCAGTAAGATATTAACTCAGATTAAAAGAGAAAAAGCTTCCTTTTCATGCTAATCCATTTAAAACAAGACATGGTCTCTTAAGAAAGTAAAAACATTTTGCTGGAGGAAGAAAAAGTTCTCAAATGACTTAAACTGTATGAATATAATGAATTTTTCACATAGCTGATTTTTGTAGTGGAGAAGGAGGTCAGATGTGTGATTTAATTGGTATAGGGAACTCTCAGGGAGTCAAATCTCCCCCACTAGGGCAAATCAGCATCAGTTTTACAATTCATAATCTTAGAGTTGATTAGGTCAAATTATTAGGATTTTCTGTTTTTAATTTAGATCTAAGCCAGTTTGGGACAGAATTTCCAAATTACACAAATGACACAGTAATTAAACCTTTGAAAGAACTGGGGTGATAGTAAAATTCACTCAGTTTTTAAAATGAAATATTTAAATTACATGCAATTTTTTTATTTTTGTAAATTAACAGTTTATTTTCTCCCTCTTACCTCTCTTCCACTAGTAAAAAAAATAATTTTAACAAATATATATAGTCAAACAAAACTATTTACCACAATGGTCATGTCTAGAAGTATTATGTCTCATACTGCAGCTCGTTAAAGTGGGTAAATGCTGTACAAATATTTAAAAGCAAATCAAACAAAAAACCCTACCATTGTTACTTGAGCTAAACTAACCTAAACATACTGTATATTAAAATAATTAAATTTCTGATTTAGGAAAAATATATCAATTTAATTATAGTTACATACACACCTGCTATCAAACAGTGTTTGGTGGCAACTGGAGACATATGATGACTATAGACTGTTCCCTCAAAATGAAATACATCTGCAGGCTGATAATCAAAAGACAATATTTATTAAGTTTGAGTTCTGATTAAAATAATAAAATAATAAAAACATTTCCTCCCTATTTAATTTGGAAACTATATGAATAAACAATATAGTTAGGTTTTTATGTTTTCTTTAGTACAAGTTCAAACAGATTTCCAATACTTTTTTGGCTTCTCTTCTTTAATGTGTGAAATAACTTACTATAACAAAACACAATTTTGATATGTCAAGAATTTTAGCACAAGTAATATATCTTTATGAAAATATCTTGGGAACTTTTAGTTAAGATGGCTGTCAGAATGGAAGCAGACAGTTCAGTTTCCACACATTTAACCCAGCAAAAACCTAAATATTTGCACCAGACTGAATAAGAGATACACTGAGAAGTTAGACTAAGGGACTTCATCCATGCAAGACTACATAAAATGTCAGCCAGAAGTCTAAAGGCAATGAGTTTCTGTCAGAAATGTTAGCACCACCAAAGGCATATAAAACTCAAGGCTATGAGGTGACCAGAGATGAACCAGGAACACTTCTAGTCTGAATAGCTCTGTATCCAGATTCACCAAGACTGGAGGGTTTCCATAAGTAAGCCTCAGAATAGTCAGAAATTCATAGTGGACTCATTGGATGCAACAATCACCAATTCAGGTGTAGCAGGGCTCAGAATAGGACATTTGAGGCCCTAAGAGCCCCATGCTTGTAGTACTAGATCATGAAATGGCAGAAAAGGTAGTAAAGATCCATTAGTCTGAATCTCAAAGTTCCAGGGGATCCTAAAACTTAATAGTACTCTTAGTATAAACAAACCCCAGAGGCGGTCAGCAGAGGAAAGAAGGTTTAGATCAAGGATACTGACTAGACCACCTAAAATCACAGAGAATGTGAATGAAGACAGAGAATGATCCTGATACAAATCTCAAAACCAGAATTAGTGTAGGAGGCCTGAATAAGCTGAAGAAAATATAAACTCTTTTAAAGAATAGATCCAGACACACCGAAAATTCCAACCTAAAAGAGAATTAAATGGATTTTCTGCAAGGACTGTAAGAATATCCAAAAGGAAGCAAGTGAAAGAGAGTGAAAAAGAAAGCTCTGGAGGAAAAGATTATAAGATGAATAAATAATAAGTATCTTAGAGAAGAAAATGGTAAATCTTACCTAACAGACTTCCTGAAAATCAGAATAGACCAATAAGAAATCAATGATTCCATAAGACAGCAAGAAACATCAGAAAAAAATCAAAAGATTGAAAATTAGAAGCATGCATAAAACTACTTCTATCAAAAATAACTGTCATAGAAAATATCTCCAGAAGAGAGAATTTAAGAAATCCTTGGACATTCTGAGAATCATGGTTAAAAAAAAAGCATAGACAATGGATTTTAAGAAGTCTTAAATGAAACCTGTCCAAATTCTTTAAAACCAGAAGGTTAAGCGAAACAGAAAAACTGCCAACTAAACATCTCTGGAAAGAAATCGCCCAAAGAAAAGTCCCAGGAATGACTTAGCCTAAACCCTCAGTTTCCATAACTGTCCATAAAAGAGAAATACTGCAAAGGATGAGAAAGGAGTTCAAATGCCATTGAACTACAGGTAGGATTGCATAAGACCTAGCAGCAAAATATTAGATATTGCAAAAGATATAGGCTTGTAACCAAGAGTAACTTATTCTACAAAGCTGAGTATAATACTAATGGGGAAGAAATGGACCTTGAACAGAAGAGGACTTTGAAGCATTCTCAATAAAACAAAATACCTGAGTAGAAACTTTGAAATACAAACAAAACTGTCATAAGAAATATAGAAAGTTAAATTTGCTTGAATAACTGGAAGGGGCAATAACTGGGGTAGGGAACCTATGGCCTTGATTTGTTCTACAAAACTTGGATTCAGTCAAAAGGGCATATCCAAGGACCTAGAAGGCCACAGGTTCCCACACTTGGCCAAACCATGATAAGGTGCTAACATTCTAAAAGTGGAAAAAGAAAGCAATGAGTTTCACAACCTTAATGTCTTCCAAAAACATTGAGGGACTCAAGACAGAGGAAGTTGGGGTAAGTTGGTTCTATTCTAACAATTTTAAGGAGGGAAAGAAAAAAGGAGATTAAAAGGAATTAACTACTATAGAGAGGAGCAAAGTAAGGAATCTGTGTAATTTGTCATAATAGGAGTGAGAAAAGTATACAAATCTGGAACTAAGGGTGGCAAGAGCAATTATTGGATCAATTTCACTCTCATGTGAACCAAAAGAAAGCTGAACACAGTGAATGGACATTCACACGCACAGTGATTGGTACAGAAATATAGCATAGAGGCAAAGATGGGGTATATATGTATGAAGAAGTTGAATAATTGGCTATAAGCAAAAGAAACTTCAATTTTAAAAAGTAGATACTTGAACTGATGCAGAGTAAACTGATGAGGAACAGAATATACAGTTATAATACTTAAAAGAAAGATAACTGAAAGACTTAAAAATCATTAGAGCAATGACAAACAATGGGGCACCAGAGGGTCTATGATAAATATTTCCTGACAAAGAGGCAATGGACTTGAGGTACAGAGTCATTTTTTTTTTGATATTGCTACTGACTGGATTTGTTTTGTTTGACTATGTTTATTTGTTATAAGGGTTTTCTTTTTCTTTTCTTTTTTTAATGGAAGTAGGAGGGTTGTGAAGGTTAACAATAGCAATTACCTCTCAAGAAGAAAAAATGGGGCCATTCAAACATTTTTTTTAAATGCACAGAAGAGAAGGAAAGAAGCATAAACAACAGGACAATTTTGAAAGAAGGTAAATTTATTGTATACTTTAAAAATAGTAAGGTGCATGGAATAGGTTCATTGTTTCATATACAATCCTCTTTTTATGCTCAACTTTATATATAGTAATGCTCACTTTTTGGATTGGTGTTCAAATACAGAAAAAAGAAAATACTTTTTTTAAAAAAAGCAGAGTACCTTAAAGTACTGTCCATAGAGCTCTGGCCCTAATGTTGGATAATAATATTATACTGTAAAATTTGAAGAAAACCTACAAAACGGATCATAAGGTCCTATTAAAGTTATATTCTCCTTACGTTGTTAGTATAAAAGTAACTGTAGGGAAGAATTTTTTTAGGGGGGGGTAAATTAGAAGCTTCAAATATGCATTTTTGAAGGGCCTAGAGAAATTTACATGTTAAAACTATAATAGATTATATTATAAGGGAAATCAGGGATGATGGGGTAACATGACTATCCTTGTAAGGAGAAAAATTATGTCATAGAGAAAAATTATGACAACCTATAAGTGGCACTTCCAGAAATAAAATTGAGCTGGCTGGGCCAGTACACTACTTCTTGAGAAGAGAAAAAGGAAGTAAGGAGAAGAGGAGGGAACTTATATTGGCATCAAATGAAAGAGTTCCTTTAACTTTGGTACAGTGAATAGAGCATCTGACTTCAAATTAGGAAGAGGTAGGTTTAATTTCCACATCAGACTGTTACTAGATTGGCAAGTTACAGCCTCTCTGGGCTTTAGTATTCTCATCTGAAAAATAAAAAGGCTGGACTGAAGAACTTTTAAAATCACTTCCAGCTCTAAATATATGATCCTATGGTTCTTATTTATATGCTAAGAGACCAAAATTGCTGCAGAGAAAACCTAAACAGATAAAACATTAATTTCTATTTTTAAGCACTCTATATCTCTTTTGCACTCATTTTCAATGACACATTTTAAACAAATACAAATAATTTAAAAGAATATAGCAAATTTTCAAAATTATCTATCAAATATATTTAATGATTTCTTCTTGAAATTTAATTTAGCAAAGTTAACTGTGTTTACAGTTGTCAAGATCAGATATAAAGGGTTTTTCTTATTATATAAACGATGCATTTTTTTATTGAGTTCCTCTGTACTGAATACATGCAGAGAAGTATTCAAAGTGACATTCTATACGAGGAAAGAAGAAAATGAAAGTAATAGACACATTTTCATTTCTTTTTAAAAAATGTTCTATTGTATTTGATTTATTTATTGTATGTTTGAAATTTATTTTTTAACACATTTTCATTTCTTGATTAAAAACAAGTTTCCTTTTGCAACCTTTGGGTGGCAGTCACTGCTTCTTTCACTAGAAACCTCATTTTATTCCTTATTAAAAACATTATAAAACAGTGGTTCTCAGCCTTCCTAATGCCATGATCCTTTAATACAGTTCCTCATGTTGTGGTGATCCTCAACCATAAATTATTTTCGTTGCTACTTCATAACTGTCATTTTGCTACTGTTATGAATCATAATATAAATATCTGATATGCAGGATGTATTTTCATTGTTACAAATTGAACATAACCTACAGGTTGAGAACCACTGTTATAAACTAAGAAAATCAAAACACAATTATGATGCACAATCTGAAGGTCATGCATAATAAGCTTCTTTAGCTAACCCATATTAGATGGAATCTTTCAAGAAAAAATTATGATAAAATATTGCTTCAAAAATTATTTGAAGAATTTATTTCCTTACTCTATAGAAAATTTTCCTATAGGATTTTGGTGTGATTTTATAGAATTATTGTTTTTATAGAAATTCCTGAGCATTTTCATTAGTTCTATAAAAGTTTTTTTGAGAAAATGGTCAGGTTTGCCAAAAATTTATTTGTTGTCTAGCCCTCTAGACTCACCCACATAAGGTTATATTTATCGTGCAGCAACAACAACAAAAAAGCTTTTTAAACAGTAGCAGTAGCAAATTAAAAAAAAAACAAACATGTATTCATTCTTATTTTTAGGTCTTGGCATATTCCTAAATTCTATTTTTCTTGCTACTCAAGTCTATTCAAATATGGCCCAGGCCAAATTAATGACAATAATCAAAGTATTATTTAATTTTGAGTTATAAAGTTGCTCATGTAACTTAACTGATTGGGTTACTACATGGTTTCCAAAAATTCAGAATTTTAATTTACAATGGCCACGTTACTATATGTTGACTAGTAATTGAGATTCATATTTTTATATCATCAATATTATTTATTCTTCCAATGAATAACTGTTAACCTGCTTTGTGTCTAAAACTATGCTAGGTGCTATGAGAGATACAGAGCATAGAAGAGTCATTTAGTTAGAAAAACAGACTGTAATAGTCATTTAACAAGGAAAATAATAAAAGTCAATGGTAAAGACAATAGAAATTCATAGAAAATTTGGGTTAGAAAATTTCAGGAAGGAAAAAGGAACATCAATTAATGCTTGAATTTAGACAACGAAAGGGCATTACAAGGCCTGAGGCAGCCAAGTAAAGACATAGACCATAATGGTCCTGCAATATTTAGAAGGTAGTAGGAGATCAACCTAGACCAAGGGTGGGGAACCTGTGGCCTCAAGGGCATATGTGGCCTTCTAAGTCCTTGGGTGCAGCCTTCTGAGTCCAAGTTTTACAGAATAAATCCTTTTATTAAGGGGATTTGTTCTGTGAAGTTGGGATTCAGTCAAAGCACCTAGAGTGCCACATGTGGCATTGGGTTAGCAAGTTCTCTACTACAGAGAGTAGCAGATATTTCATACTTAGGAACATCAGGAAATAAAGCTGGACTGGAGGAGAGGTGAAGTTAAGGAGGTGCCATTTAACTAGCTCTATGAGGTTGAATAGGTCACTTTATCTCTAAGAACTTCACAGTTGCATCAGCAATAAAATGTGAACAATAAGACTTACACTAATTACTTCATAGAATCAAGATGATCCTTTGCAGGTAAGGATCAAATGAGATAATATATATGAAAGTCCTATGTAAACTGTAAAGGCTTTAATATTTCAAGCATCTATAATATTGCTGCATTTCCACTGATACAGGTCACAGCCTCTCAATAGAGTGTCTTCAAGAATTTGATGGTCAAAAATTCCTTACCCTGTGGCTAACTTGGTGATGTACATAGCTAGGCTCATCCTTGGATAACAAGCACATGATCCATCCCTGATTCTCTATTCAAAGCCTTCCAAGCTTGGTAGTACCTGGAGTTGTACTCTGCTGGTAGCCTTAGGGAGACCGAACTCAATGTAAACATTAAATGCCAGACTGAGAAATTCCTCTTCTAAGTAATGATGAAAAAAGGAAATTTTTTTTCAAGGAGAAATTAACATGATGAAGTCAGGGCTTTAGGAAGACTAATCTGACGGTAGTGGGAACAAACTGTAGGGGGAGCTAACAGAAACAGGGAAAACAGGAGGCTATGTAGGTATGAAGAAATGAGGACCTCATTTAGGATGATGGCGACAGTACTGAAGAAGAGATGAAGGAAAAATATTTTTGAGAAAAGAATTTAAAGACTTAGTGACTAAGCTTTAAGGAATAAAAAGACAAGGAAGAATTAAAAAAATCTGCAGAAAGAATTCTAACTTATGGTACTTAAGAGAAAGACCATATATAAAAATAGGAAATTTGGGACATGAAAGTCATGAGTTCTAGGCATGCTGAGTTTGATATGATCAGAAAACATCCTATAGGTAAGAACTAAAGGCCTGGCAAATATATACACACACATGCATACGCAAGTGTGTTCATGAACACGTGTACTAATTTAACTGGTTAGAGGAAATTCTGGGGTGAAGAATATCTACCAGTTCATATCAGCAACTTCTTTGCAAATTACAGTATAATTTAGAGTTGCTTCTCTATAATTAGTTTGTCTCTATAATTTAGGGTTGTCTAGAGCACTGAAAAGTCAAATGACTTGGCCAGGGTCAAGTAGCTAGCATGTGGGAGAAGTAGCTCCTGAGACAAAGTCTTGCTTTACAGTAAATTCTGTATGATGCCACATTTCCTTTCTTGCCTGCTTCTCAAGACGGTGAGATTATTAATTATAATAGTCATTGATTTAAATATATCTTGTCTATACATAAATATTAGGACTAACACTCTCTTTTAAAAACTGGCAACCCCCCACAATAAATAAATAAAAATAGGCAATAAAGATGAAGAGTAATTTGCCTAAAAGATCACATGAATTTTCATTGTCTTGCTTATGTCTAGTAGACTGTATTAGTTTTTAATGTCACAACTGTCAATCTTACTAGCAATATCAGGAAAATAGACAAGAATTGAATTATCCTTCATCCTTTAGGGGACTTAAATATACTTACCTGTAATGTGTTTGTGTCCCATATTTTCAGAGTTTTATCAAATGAGCTTGAGGTGAACATGCCAGTATCATGAGGATACCACTGTACTGTCTCTACACTGTATTTGTGAACATCAGGATGGTTTCTACAAAGCAGGAATAGACAATATTAGGTTCCAGATGTCCAACAAATCCAATATTCTTCATCCTAAAATCACCAATCTGGCTTTTGACTTCATCACCCAACTGTACCTGGTCACTTCAAAGTTACCAACAATCTCTTTTTAAATAAGTTTTTATTGATTTCTTTTTTTTTAAACATCACCATAATTTCCCACAGTATCATCTTCCAAGAGTATTTTCTAAGGACAATAAAAAAAATCAGCATTAATGACTGACACATCTAAAAATATGGACAACATTCAACTCTGACTCTCCCACCTTTGCAGACGGCTAATTAAGAAGTGTCTCCTCACATGTTTTCTTTTGATTCACTACTCTTTTAAAATTGTGCAATACACATTTTTGATTTTGTGTATGCAATTTTTCTTTCCTTTTACACTGTATATTGTTATATTGTCTTCTTGGTTCTGCTTAGTCACTGCCCATCAGTTCACCTGACTCTTTCCCGGCTTCTCTGTATTTATCACATTCATCATTTCTTAGAGCACAGAAATATTAGAGTCAAGGATCACAATTTCTTCAGTATTACAACATTCCCCAATTGATAGGCATATAATTTGTTTCCTATTCATTGCTATTACAAAAATAGTGCTGCTATAAACAAGGTATATATGGTGACTTTCTTTTTATCAATGGTTGCTTTCTGGTATAATAATAGCAATGAGATCTTTGTCTGGGTCAAAGAGTATGGGCACTCTGGTCACTTTATTTGCATAATTCCAGCTTTTTTTTTTCAAAATGGTTGCATTGATTCGCAGTTCTACCAACAATGCACCAGTGTACTATCTTCCCACAACACCTTCTATACTGAATATTCTCATCTTTTTCATTTTTGCCAATTTGCAAGGGTTTTTTTGATTTGTATTTCTCTTATTATTAATGATTTGGAACTTTGTTATGTCATTATTTTTAGTTTGCACCTCTTCTTTTAAGAACTATTTGTTCGTATCTTTTTTTTGTTTGTTTTTTTGGAGGGGGGAAGGCAGGGTTAAGTGACTTGCCCAAAGTCACATGGCTAGTAAGTGTTAAGTATCTGAGGTTGGATTTGAACTCAAGTCCTCCTGACTCCAAGCTGGGGTGTTCTATTCACTGTGCCACTTAGTCACCCCTGTTCATATCCTTTGATCACTTATCTATTCATGGTTGTTTTTTGGCTTTATACGTCTGTGTGTGTGTATTGATTGTTTATCTCAAATATCTACATATCAGAGAACCTCAGTTATCAGAGAAATTTTATACAATGATTATTTTCTATTTGACTGCTTTCCTTTTTAGCCAATGCATGTTAATTTTATCTATGCAGAAATGTTTCAGTTTCATGTAATCAAAGTTATGTATTTTATCTTCAGTAATTGCTTTTATCCCTTGTTTGGTTCAGAATACATTTCATACTCATAGATGTGAAAGGTATATAATTTGGTTCTCTTTTAATTTTTTTCAATAGTATAATCTTTAAAATTAAAGTCATATATCCATTCAGACTGTATTATGGAATATGGTGTAAATGCTGTTCTAAGCCTACTTTCTGCCAGACTGCTTTCCAGTTTTCCCAGTAGTTTTAATGAAATAGGATTCTTCCCTAAGTAATTTGTTTTTTTTTTGGTTTGTTGAGTTTTATTTTTTCTAATTCTTCTGTCTAGTCTGTTTCACAATTCTATGCTCTATTTAACCATTACAAGAAGGATTAGATTGACTGCTACTTTATAATGTAGTATGAGGTCTAGAAGTGCTATTCTTCCTTTGCCCCTACTGCTTTTCATAAGGATATTCTAGATTTTCTGATGTTTCCAAATGAACTGCTATTTTATCAATTTTTGCAAAACGCTACTTTGACAATCTGATCTGTGTAGCTTTAAAAATATAAATTAACTTCAGTGGTACTGTAATTTTTATTATATTGGCATAGCCCATCTATGAATACTAAATATTCTTTTGCTTTTAAAGTTGCTCTTTATTTCTTTAGGAACAGTTTGTAATTGAATCTATACATATGCTTTGGTAGATTAATCCCTAGACATTTAACATATTTTGTTGTTATGTGAAATGGAATTTCCCTCTCTATTACTGCCTCGTGGTTTTGTGATTAACATAGAAATGCAGTTGATTTTTGAGGATTTATTTTGTATCCTACAACTTTGTGAAAGTTATCTTGGTATTTCTATCGATTCCCTAGGATTTCCCAAATAAACTATCATATTATCAGCAAATAAAGATGATTTCTCTCTTCTCTTTAGTTATTTTTATGCTTTTAATAGTTTTCTGGTCTCATTGTTATTGCTACCATTTCTAGAACTATATCAAATAATAGTAGGGAAAGTGGACATACTTGCATTGCTCCTATGACCAATGTTTGAACTGCCAAATCTGATGGTCTTTTATCACTCCAAATCCTCCTCAACCTCTCTCCTTCTAGATACTCAATCTGAACTCGGTTTTTTTAACACTACTCTCTCTTGGTTTGCCTACTACCTGTCTGACTGTTCCTCTGCCTATCTTGCTGGGTCATCATCCACATTATGTCCTTTAACTTAGGCTTTTCTGAAAGGTTCTGCCCTGGGTCGTCTTCTCTTATTCCTCTATATTCTTTATTGGCAACCCCATCAGTTCCCATGGGCTTAACTATCAAATCTGTATCTGGCCCTACACATTCCCTTGAACATCAGTCTTTTAGCAACAATCAACTATTGGACAATTTAAAAACAGAAGTCCCAGAGACACCTTAAACACAGCAGGTTCAAATACAAAGTCATTTTTGTCCCCCCTATTCTATTCTCTTCTGTTTCTGTAGAAGGCTTGCCTCATTCCAGTTTTAGGTTGATGGTCTCAAAGCTCTCCTGGACTTCTCAATTTTCCCCACCCCACACATCCAACTGGCCATCAAGTCTTGTCATTTCTACCTTTACTTGCATTTAAGCCTTTCTTTCCACTTACATGGCTAACATCTTAGCTAAGATATTTGTCTATTACTAGTCTCCTAAATGCTTTATCCTCCACTCAAATACCAATTTATATTCCCAAGATAGAGGGCTGCCCTTGATACTCTTCTGCTTAAAATTCTTCATAGCTTCCTAGGACCTCTAGGATGAAATGCCATCTCTTCAGTCTAGCATTTAAAGCACTCTACAATCTGGCTCTCTCCTACGTTCGGAGAATTATATTATTCTCCTTCATGCATTACATAATCTAATCAAAATGGCTTACTAGCTTTTCCACTAGATGTGATATTAACTGAAACTATTTAATGAACAGATAAAATAACAGAACCTATACCTGAGATAAATTTTCCCCTTACCCAATCAGGTTCAGGTCAAGTGGCACCTCCTACTCTAAGCCCTTCCTGATGCCCCCATCTCCCTCCTCATTTGTTCCTGCTTTCTCTCTCCTGAAATCATCTTATGTTCACTTATCTTTGTACATGTTATTTTCCTAAGGAGACTGTAAGCTCCTTGATGACAAGGTTTCATTTCTGTCTACGAACCCCAACAGCACAGCATAGTGCCTTATATGCCAAGTGCTTAAATGTCTGGAGCTTCATTTTGGTCTGTAGTTGTATAGTGTAAAAAACTAGTGAGGAAACACCTTCTACCAATTAAGATAACCAACTGTTTCTAAACTTATAGCCTAAGAGAATTACCTGGTGCACTGAAAGCCAATATGAGTCAGAGGCCAGAGTCAAACCCAGATCTACCTGATTGAAGTTCACTCCCAATTCACTATGTGACTCTGCTTACCACTGTTTACTAAATTCAATTTAATAAGTATCAGAGTAGGACTTTAGTACACTATTATACACATTAAATAAACACTGAATTAACAATAATTGATTTTTCCTTCTAATTTAGATGATCTTTTGGGGGATGATTTAGATATCTCAGGATTCTTAAGAAACACTGTCTGAGGAAATGTGAACTAATGTGTTTATAAATTTCCCTAGTAACTGGAGGCAGGGCAATGACTTCATAACAGCCTTACAAACTAACTCAGCATATTTTCTTTTACTTTTCTTGCTTCTTCACTTCTGTTTAGGATATGATAAAACATAGGTGACCAGAATAAAAAGCCCAAGGTCTCAGAGCTTCAAATTCCTGTGAGACAGAAATAAAATACTGGACTTAGAATTAGAACCCACATACAGATACTGCGTCCACCAATCAAGAGATATGTGATCTTGATTAATTTGCAAATCCATTAATCTTCAATTTTCTCAACTGCAAATTATTGATAATAACACTTATACTACTTACCTTATAGGGATATTACAGAGATCAAATAATACAAAGTGAAGCATTTTGCAATTTTTAAGGCCTATATAAATATAAGCACTTAAATCACAAAATAATTATCACATCCTGACGGTCTTAAAGACATTCTGAAAAAAGTGTAAAAACATGGACAAGACACTACATTCTATCTAACTGGCTTGCTTGATGTGATGTTAACTGAAACTATTTAATGAACAGATAAAATAAGCAACTGAGGTATGGGTGCTAATTAGGTGGCTTTGAATGCTCAGCAGTGAAAAATGTGGACTGCCTGATTACTTATCTAGTAGTGAAAATGTTTTCCCTAAAATGTCATCAGGAATCAAGTTTAACTCTAGATTTTCTTCAATTCAGTGAAGAAATCATGTCTTTGGAGAAGATGGCTCAAACACTCTAATGAATTCATTGAACATTTATTGAGTAACTACAATGTACAAAGTATGTGCTATTCAGAAAAGAAAGTGGAGGTAGGAAGACTTAGGAGGCTATAGTCAAAAAGTCCTTGTAGGTGGTAATGAGGGGCTGAAACAAGCAGGGGAATAGAGAGAAGATGATGAATTTGCAAACTACTTAGAAAGTAGGTTTAAAAGAACAGGATTTGGGAAGTGAAAAAGACATAGAAATAATGTACCATAAGTGACAAATGCAGTATCCCGAATGAGGGCCATAAGCATAGTATATTGAGAATATAAACTTACACGAGAGGCAGTATGGTATAATGGTTAGATTACTAGACTGTGTGTTGGGAAGTTCTGAAGTCAAACCCTCACCTCTGGCACCTTTTAGCTGCATGCCTATGGACAAGTGTGTCAGTTTCTTCATGTGTCATTTGGGACAATGACACCTTTATCTGTAGTACCTGAATAACAGAGATGATGCAGAAGAAAGTTGTTGTGATTCAGAAGCTGAGACAGAATGTAGGATGCTATGAGGGAACCTGGGTATTCAGGTAAGGTAATTTGAGAATGTGTTGAGTGCAGGTTCCTAGCAGTTTTGTGGCTGTCTCCATAAAGAACCCCAGAAGATTTGGGTTGCCTTAGGGTAAAGCCTACCTTAAGGAGGTTGGGGAAAATGGAGAATTAAAGTGTTGAATGAAAGCAAGAAATTTCAGTCCCCATGTCCCATTGAAAAGATTTGATGCATGCAGGTCATAGTGTAGTCACCACAGTGTGATTCCATTGCTGAGGATAGTGATTACAGAACCTTACAGATTACAGACGCTCTTTTTGAATGCAACAATTCTAGTCTCTTTCCAGAATAAGGTATTTGTGAAGCTACATCCAATACATAGGTTAAAAAAAATCAATTGCACAAGCAGAAGTTACAGGCTATACAACATGGCTATACAACAGCGTTCGTGAAAGAGAAATGAAGGTTTTACCAAAACAGACTCATTGTGACTCAACAATATGACATGGCAACCTAAGGGTCAAAAGTAGGCAGCATCAACAGAGAAAGAAAAGAAGCCAATGAAAGACTCCAGAAAGAGCCCTGACCTAAAGGTTAACTTCTACCATGATGACCAACTAGGGCATATCCTAAAAAGGATGGTTAGGACTATGAGAAGACTGGATATGATTCCTTATTTGGATTAGCTGAGAGAAAGAGATACAACTATTTCATAGTAATGAAGGGCAGCTACATGGAAGTAGGATTAAACTTGACCTGCTTAACCCCAGATGAGGGATATGCAGCAATAGGTAAAAACTGCAAAGGAAGCTTTAGGGTCAACACAAGAACAAACTTACAAACAGAATGGGCTATACTGGGAAGAGGTTGGTTACTTGCTGTAAACTTTAAAAGAAGGGCCAGATGACAATCTGTGGGGAATTCTGTAGTGTAGAATCTTGTTTCAGGTACCAGCTAAAATGGATGATCTCTCAAGTCATTTCCTCCTCAGTGATTCTAAGAGCCTGTAGAGTCAAACACTTACCAAGGTTGTGCAGATGGCAATATCAAAGATAGCAGTATGTACATTGACAGAAATAACAATCAGAAAGTGTGGGCAAAGGTTTTGCTTGTTTTGGTTTTTGTTTCTTGTTTTTGGAAGAAAGATTATATACTTGATTTTGGTGAAGCTGACTTTGAGGTACTACCTAGTACAACATTTAGATGATGTGTCCTATAGGAATCTGGAGGGAGAAGATCAGCAGTGATAAATGTTGCAGAAAAGTCCTAAAGGATGAGTACTGAGACAATGCAATCAGATTTAGCAATTAAATAATTAGTGATAACTTGGAGAGAGCAGGTTTAGAAGAGTGTTGAGGGTAGAAGAAAGATTTAAAGGGCTAACAAGTGAGCTGGAGGAAAGGAGAGGGAATGAATGTAGACAGTTTTTTTCTAGGTGTTTAGGGGATTTGTAAGATCTATTGATGGACATTTTCTTAAGAATGAAGAGACCTTGGCGGTTAGGTGGCGCAGTAAGTAGAGCACTGGTCCTAGAGTCAGGAGGACCTGAATTCAAATTTGACCTCAGACACTTGACAAAGTCAGCCGTGTGACTTTGGGCAAGTCACTTAATCCCAATTGCCCTCCAAAAAAAAAAAAAAAAAAGAATGAAGAGACTTTAGTCTATTTGTAGGCTGTAGAGAAAGAATCAGCAGATAAGGAGAGATAGGAGATTAATGGGAAAAATCTGCAGAAAAAGGGAGTGGCCTTGGTAATTAGAAGAAACAAACTAAATTCATTACAAACTGAAATTTGGAGGAGAGAACGGAGGATGACGTCAAGGTGTTCTGAGACAGAAAAAAGGAGAAGATGGAGCTCTTGTTGAATAGTCTTAATTTTTTTAGTGAAGTATAAGGTGAGTTCCTCAGCTGAGTAGTTGGGGAAAGGAACTAATGTGGGTAGTTTGAAGGGGAGAGATTTGAAATAGTCTCTTTCTAGAGGATGGAATAACAAATTAATTGGGTAAAAATTAAAGGACTGACTTCTTGTAATGAGGGTTCAGCTGAAATTAGATAGCATTAATTTATAATGAGTTCAGTTGGCCATGTTGTGGGATTTCCTCTGGTTCTATTCAGGCCCACATGAATAGAAGCAAAAGAGGTTGATGGTGGAAGTAATTCAAGGGTGTAGAATGATGAAGAAGGAAACAAAACTTTGGGGGAACTTCTACCTAAAAGAGCAAGGCTGAAAAAACAGGAGGATTGGTTGAGAGGTAGAAATGGCAGAATATAATATCTCAGAAACCATGTGGTGATGTGAATAAATGGAAGGAAGAGATGTAAATGATAAAGAAAGACACAGAAGGATCAAAGAGGACAGAGACTGAGAAAAGATATTTGGAAATTAAAGTCACTGGTGACCTTTATGCTATTGGTTTCAAGATATAGTGAAAAGGCCATCTACAATAGATACCTACACTTTCTCTCCGATTGCTCTCTCCAAAAGCACTATGATTTCTTGGTTGCCAAATGCAAAGGCCTTTTCTCTATCCTGTCTCCTTGACCTCTCTGCAACCTTTGACACTGTTGATCACTGTTTCATCCCTAATACTCCCCTCTCTCTAAGTTTTCAGGATACCTTTCTCTTCTCTTCCTCTTGCCTATCTAACCTTCTATGTCTCCCTTGACAGATTCAGATCATGCCCTCTAATTATAAGTATCCTACAGGTTTCTCTCCTGGGTCCTCTTCTCTTCTCCCTCTAAACTGCTTCACTTAGTGATCTCATCAGCTCCCATGGATTGTTAATTACCATTTTTATGCTGATAATTCTCAAATCTACCCATCCTGCCTCAAGTTCCCTGATGACCTCCAATTACCTTTCAGACATCTCAAACTGGATGTCTGATATACATTTCAGTATGTTCCAAACAGAACCCATTATCTTTCCCCCTAAACTCTACCCCTACCTCCTACATTCCCTATTCCTGTAGAGGGCAATGGCATCTTCCTAGTCCCTCAAGCTTGAAACCCAGGAGTCATACTGGATTTCTCATAAACACCCCCTTTTCCTCCCCCTTTCATCCCCCATCCAATCTGTTGCCAAGGCCTGTCAGTCTCACCTTTGCAACATCTCTTGAATACATTCCTTTATATCCTCTGACACTATAATCACTCCAATTCAGGCTCTCATCATCTCATGCTTGGACTACTGTGATAGCCTGCTAGGGGGGGTCTGCCTGCCTCTACCTTCTCCCCACTCCAATCCATCCTCCATTCAGCCACCAAAGTGACCTTCCTAAAGCACAGTTCTGACCATGTCATGTGCCTGATCAATAAACTCCAGTGGTTTCCTGTTGCTTCTGAGAACAAACACTAAAGGCTCTGTTTGACATTCGAAGCCCTTCACAACCTCGCCCTTCTAACCTTTCCAATCTATTCAGACCTCACTCCCCAATATGGACTCTCTGAACCAATGACACTGATCTCCTGACTGTTCCATCAATAAGAAATTTCACCTCTCATTTCCAGGCATTCTTTCTCTGTCATCCATGCCTGGAATGCTCTCCCTCCTGGCTTCCCTGGCTCCCTCTAATTCCCAATTAAAATCCTATCTACTATAGGACACATTCTACAACCCCTCTTAATTGCACTGCCTTTCTCTCTTAATTATTTCCTATTTATTCTGTGCATACTTGTTTATACATATTTGTTTGCTTTTGTCTCTTCTTTTAGATTGTAAGCTCCTTCAGGGCAGAGATTGTCTTTTGCCTTTTTTAGTATCCCCAGGGCTTAGTAAAGTGTCAGCTCATACTAAGTGCTTAAAATTTATTTGTCTACTTGAGATGGAGTCAGACTAAAAGATGGTTAAGGATCATGAGAGGATGGAAACTGGAACTACCGAATACAGACTGTTTCTTTTTTGGAAATGTGATTTTGATGGGAAAAAAATGAAAAGGGAGAATATTAAAAGAAATGAAAAAAAGCATTTTTTATAAAGTTTTGTTTTATATCAGGGAAACCTGAGTAACAACAAAGCTTTCCCCTCAATTTACATTAAGAACTTCAAGACTGAAAGGGAAATGGCTTTCTTATTCAATCCAGAAAGCAATAATACTGTATGCATTTCTTCATTTAAATTCCACCAGAGAAAATATACTTCTCATATACAGAATCAATAGCTGAATGGCCAGGAATGGATATACAGAGTGATCAGTAAGTTCCTTATTAATGGCTGGGTAATTTTTGTAGGAAAATTAAAAGCAAATGGAAAAAGAAAAACTAAAGTTGTATAAGACAAAGTGGATATTTGCTTCAACAAGTCAGGAGAAGGGAACAATGACACTGGCAGAGATCAGACACAGAAAGGGCAAGAGACAATGCTTCTCTGGAGACGGGAAGGAAGGTCAAGAATATGAAGAAATTTCAGGTATTCAAAGAATGGAGTTCAGAAAGCTCATCAGATGTGCTGAATCTCAATGTAACAAGAGACCAGATAATGTGCTTTAAGCGTGGAAAGGCAGAGGTTAAGAACTTCTAAGGAAAAGGCCTTAAAACTGCCATGATAGGAAAGAAAAAGTGAAGGACAAAAAAAAATGAGGAGGAGGGAAGACCCAGTTGAGAATAAACTTCACAAATTTATATAGTGTGTGAAATCAATGTTATTTCATGAATTTCTTCATTGTTTTTTATAATTAAGAAGGGAGAGGAGAGAAAACAGATGGTGGGTTTACCTCAGATGCAGATTATCAGAAGTCAAAGCTGGAAGGTCAGGGGAAGTGAGAGGTTCTAAGGTGCTATACAGGAAATTATAAAGTAGGTCATAATAGAATCAAAACTAGTTTGGGAGCCAACTGAAGCCAGAGTAAGGGTAGTCAGTCATCACGATGTCTAAGAAAAGATGGACAAGTGGATTACTGAAGATCTAGGGCAGAATGCAAAGAAAGAAAATATAAGAGATTTATAAATTCCCATTAAAAAAAGTATACTCTGATGTCTTTTGGAAAGTAATAAAAAAAAGTCAACTATGCTTATATTTTTGCTAATTTTTTTGAGATGCTGGAGGATTCAGAGTAATTATTATGTGATTTTTTGAACATAATTTTATCTTTTCATCTAATATACTACTATTTTCAAATCTGCATTTATACCAGTAAATATTTATATTAGCTTTTTGCTAACTAATCATATTTTGAATACATACCTGCCCACAGAACAAATAGCTCTGCATGTGTAATAAACATTTCTGCTGAAGTTTTCAAGGTCATAAAGTGCAATAATGCCATCTGAACCACCTGATAACATGCTGTCAAAAAAAGGACACTTTTTAATTTTACATCATCCATTTATTTGCAAAAACTGATTACTTACTTCTGTCCAAGAGAAATAAGTGAAATGTGATAAGCAGTTAAATGTTGAATTCTTATTTAGACTACTAGCTTATGGTTATTTGATATGGAGCAAAATGGAATTTACCATTGTACTACCCATAAAAACATAGCTTGCTAGCAGATTAAAAGAAATTTGCAGAGGTCACATTGAACTATCCGAGGAGACCAAATTGGTTTTTAAGACTTTAGCATATTAATTTCAAGTTGAGCAACAGTATTAAGTGTAACAGGAATACTAGACTGGAATAAGACCTGAATTTGAATTCTAGGTGCATCACTTACAAGCCATGTGACGATAACCTCTGGGAACTCCAGCTTTCTCAACTGTAAAATGGGTAAACACTATCTGTAGAATCTACTTTATGAGGTTTATGAAGACTAAATGGTACAATGCCTGTAAAGTGCATTGCCAATCTTGAAGGGCTGTAGAAACATAAACTCATCAGCTCAGTGATGCTAATATTAACTAACCCTTAACTAAAGCCAACTGGGCTGTCTCTTTATTTACCAATGCATACTCAGCTTTTGTTTACATGTGAAAAATTACATTAAAAAAATCCCAACAATCTAGCTTTTAAAAAAAATCACTTCAAGACTGGTTTTTGCTGGCAATTTTTACTGGCAACATTATGGGCTTATATTTACTTAATGAAGAAATTCAATTTAATTAACAAAATGGGAGTGGCACTGGCCCTGGAGTCAGGAGGTCCTGAGTTCAAATCTGTCCTCAGACACTTAACACTAGCCATGTGACCTTGGGCAAGTCACTTAACCCCAACTGGCCTGCCCTCCCCCCTCCAAAAAGAAAAAAAAATTAACAAAATGAACTTACTATCTCCCCTCAACAGGTTCAATATCAAGGGTGTTGACACCGTTGCCATGTATTCTTTCCACATCTCGGTCTTTATTTAACTCCAATTTTAAGACCCTTTAGGAAAAACATAAAAATTAGAAATAAAAAGGAACAAATTAAAAATGATTTAAGAACGTGGAGGTTTTCAATTTCTGTAAAGTTGGAACTCTGAAAAATAATATTTTATGGTTTACATTTTCTCCTTCCTCACCTTCATACTTAAAGCAGAGACAGTATAATTTTACTAATTAAATTAAATAAAAATGTATTTTGCTTAAAAACACAGAAAAGCATTTTCTGAAGTTTTGCAGACTCACAGATCTGGAAATGTAAAGAAATTTTTCATAAATTTAGTTAAAAACTAAAAACATATTTATGCTTATGGCTGATTTGAAAAAGCTGAATTTGAATCCCAACTCAGCTACTGACTAATGAACTTTATGTCTAAGGGCAACTCAACTCTCCGCCTTGGTTTTCTACCTTGAAAAAATGAAGGAGCTAGGTCAGATGATCTTTTGACAGTAAATTTGAACAAAATAAAGCTATGTAGTGGACACATTCACCCAAGCCCTGTCTCAAGCAGCTGCTTCCCCATGTTATCTCTGAATATTTTCAAAATTCAGGAAAATGAAAGAATTTTTAAAAAGTCTAACCACAGTCCTAGACTCACTTCAGGTTTCCAAGCTGGTAACAGTCCCTCAGCTCCACTCTGTTAAAAAACCAAGAGATTCATTGTTCAGGTAAAATGATCTAAAGAACCCTTTGTGTCTTGCTGACAGCAGCATTAATCAATGCCCAATGTGTTTCCCTCTCAACAATGCAGAAAACTTACTCCATGGGTGTTATCTGGATCCCTATCATTGGAAACATTCATGAAATAATGGGAAACCAAATAATGGGAAACTACTTTGCAAGGATGTTGCAGAGGGAACCCTGTATCAAGCTGGTTAGACTAAAGGACCTCTGAGGTCCTGCCAAATTGAAGAATTTCTAGTGTTCTGAAAGCTCACTTGAGGAAAATTTTTAAAAGACACAGCTCTAGGCACAGAATATAAAATGAGAGGAAATTTAATTCAATAACTATTAAGCACCTGTAGCTTACTTTTATGTTAGTGCTGTCTCCCCCATGGAAGTAGAGATTGTTCCATGAATTGTTATCTCTATCCCAGTAGCTAGTATAGAGCCTGGTATATAATATAGCAAGCACATAATGCTTTTTCACCGATTGTACCTATGTGTCAACCACTGTGCTGGGGATATGATAAAAAGGAAACAGTCTCTGTCCTAAAGGAACTCACATTTAACTGGGGGTGGGGGCATGGCAGATTATGTACCAGGTGAGTAATTGTGGGGAGGAGGGAGAGGAAACTAAGATCGGGGGGATCAGCAAAGGCATCCCGAAGGAGGTGGCACTTGAGCTGATACTAGAGGGAGTTAGAAATTTCAAGAGACAAAGATGGAAAGGGATGGCATTCCAAATAGAGAGGTACAGGCACAAAGAGAGGCAAGTGATAAAATGTCAGGCTGGAGCAATAATCAGTAGGCCAGTTTGGCTAGAAGATAGAGTACATGAGGGGGAGTGATGTGTAGCCATCTTGGAAAGACAGGTTGGAGCCATCCTGTGAAGGATTTGGATAACAAATAGTGGATATTGTGTTTTCCCTTTGAGGCAAATGGGAGTCACTGAAGTTTCTTGAGTAGGGAGGGGAGTGACACATGTAGGCTTATGTTTTGGAAAGACTGATTTGGAGGAAGCTTTGGTGAGGGGAATGAATGGAAGCAGGGATATAAAAAATTAAGAGGCTAGTGCCAAAAAAAAAAAAAAAAAGGCTAGTATGATTGCCCAAGTGAGAGGTGAAGTGATGGCTACATGAAAAGAAGGATGTGAAGGATGTTGTGGACAAGATTTGAGACCTGCCTGTGTTTGGGGGGGAAGGAAGAAGGATGAATTATGAATGATTCCTTAGTTGGTGACCTCAGTAATGTTGCCTTTAAGAGAATTCAGGAAGTTAGGAGTGGGTGGGTTTAGGAGGAAAGATAATGAGCTCTACTTTAGATACTGTAACTCAGGGACAGAGATAAGGTATGGAGATATCTAGATTTCTTAGAAAGAATAAAGAACCCAGAATTGGATTATACTCACAAACAGGACAGGACAGAAGGAGGAGGATCATAAGAGCAGTGCCACAAAAACCCAAGGAAGAGAGAATGATGAGGAGGGGTTCATTGACAGTGTCAAACATTACACCAGTGTCAAGTATTAAGCACTCAAAAAAGGACACTGAGTTTATCAATAAGAGATCACTTTAACTCTGAAGAAAGTGGTTTCAATTGAGACAATCAATGTAGAGAGTTTTTTGCAGAAGTTTGGCTGTCAAAGGGAAGAGAAATATAAGAAAACTTGTAAATACATACTGTGATAGAAAAGAGAAAACACTAGGTAAAAAGTCCATTTCTTTAAATCTAGTCAACTTAAGTATTTATCATTTATTAGGGAGGCAGCCTGGTGTAGTAGTAGAAAGAGCACTGGCTTTGGAGTCAGGGGGCCTGGCTTCAAACTGCAGTTGTGATGATGATCTTTAAATAAGGGTCGGTGAGACACTTAGACTAGATGGCTTCTGAGGCCCATTCTAGGATATGACCCTATTTTGAATCTTCATTATGATAAGCAATGACTATATTAATATCCCATTAGTTCAGATTTTTCTCTACCAAAGTTTTACTCCTTATTGTGGTATGGAAAAGTCTTAGGTCCTCAAAGGCTATATCAACAGAACACAAGCTATGGAGTCTGTTACCAAGACAGGAAAACTTTGGGTATGGATCTGGAAGTGCGTGGGTATGGATCTGGAGGTGGGCTACAACAGACCTGTCTCCAAAAACCAACATAACTATGTTCAAAGAGGTTCATCACCAGGTTGGCCATCAGGTGATTGATTAATCTGGGTGCAGTAACTGAAATGTCATCTATTAAGGATGTAGGTATTGTTTTGTCAAGGTTTACAAAGTACCTACACAAAATGAAAACATGAATCCTTTAAAACTCTATGGCATAAGACTCTATTTCAATTTTGTCTTTCTACCTCTAATATTTTGAACAAAGGAAGCACTTAATATATATTTATTGACTTGACTTTTGAAATTATTCAAACTTTAATAAATTTTTAAATTTTACCAATAACTGAAATAATATAATGTTTACTGTTTCATGGGATACATTTATTTCTGTTTTGCTAGTGATCGTATTAATTCAACGAGAATAATTTTGGAAAATTAGAAGTTTTACATTTCCATAGCTTTATTAGGATATGAACAGATAATTAACTTAAATGTCCTGTGAGGATCTACTATAATCTATTTGAGAACTGGAATTCTATTCAAATATTTCATAAATTATTTTTACAAATTACCTTAACACACTGAATTATAAAAAAATAATACATAATGGCATATGTAATGGGAAAAGGGAGGGGAAGATTCTTCCTTATATAGTCATCTACCTGTATAACAAGGAACAGGCTATAGAACAGACAAAAAATATTAGTATGGTAGGAAGGAGATAGTTTAAGTAGTAAAGGAGGAAGATACAGAAGCAAAAAGCCCTCTTTGGGAGCTGCTAACAGTAAAGGTAAAGGTACCTTGTGAAGCTCTTCTCTAAAGAAGTGAAGCAGCATGTGGGCATGGATCAATTCAGGAACAAATACCACTACCTCCCGGACAATGGGGCCTTAAAGGCTATAAGGCAATGAAAAGGAAGAGCTATGACAAACAACAACTTTAATGGATGGCAAAGATTTTTATGGGGAGACCTGAGCATGTTTGTAGGTAGTAAGGAAAGAATCACTTCATATGGAAATATTGAATCAATAAGCATTGATAAAGACTAACCATGTGCCAGGTCTTCTGCTAGGTATTAGCAATAGAAATACAAAGGCTGAAACAATCCCTAAAATCACAAGCATTTGTTAAGCATGTACTAATCTAGACGTCTCTGTTACTAATGGTCTTTTAATTGACAAATCAATGGCTCTCAATTCCCATCCTTCTTGATCTCCTTGAAGCTTCTGACACTGTCAGTTACCCTCTTCTCCAGATACTCCCTTCTCTAGGTTTTTGGGACACTACTCTCTCTTGGTTCTCCTACTTATCTGAGCATTCCTTCTTATGCCTCCTTTGTTGGATCTTTATAGATCCAGGGTATGCCCTCTAACTGTAGGAGTCCTGAAGGGCTATTCTGGGCTTGCTTCTTTTCTTCCTCTATATCATTTCACTTGGAGATCTTATTAGCTTCCATGGGTTCAATTATTATGTCTATGCTGATGATTCTCAGATATACTTATCCAGTCCTAACCTCTCTTCCAACTCCAGTCTAGCATCTGTCTCCAACTAGGTACTAGATATCCTGAACTGGATTTTCTTTGGATATCTTAAACAGAATTTGTCTAAAACTGAACTTACTTTTACTCTCTCTCAACCTTATATCCAATCTGTGGGCAAAGCCTGTTGATTTCACCTTCCTATAATCTCTCAAATGGGCTCTCTTCTCTCACTTGACACTGCTGCCACCCTGGTGCTGGGCCTCTTTGCTCAACACACAGAACTACTGCAACAGTCTGTTGGTTGGTCTGGCTACCATAAGTCTTTCTTTCCTCCAATCCATCCTCCTGCCCTTAAAATTGTCAAAGTGATACCCTTCCATATAAATTCCACTCAATAAATTCCATTGGCTTCCTATTACTTCCAGAATTATATATAAAATACTGTTTGGCATTCAAAGGTTTTCACAACCTCCTTAGTTATCTAGTCTTCTTACATCTAACCCCCTAGTATACTACGATCCGGTGACACTGGCTTCTTTGTTGTTCCTCCAACAAGAGATTCCGTCTTCTGACTTCTGGCATTTTCACTGGCTGTCCCCCTTGTAGGGAATGTTCTCCACCCTCATCTCTGCTTCCTGGCTTTCTTCAAGTCCCAGCTAAAATCCCACCTTCTACACAGAAAGCCTTTCCAGATCCCATCCTCTTAATTCCAGTATCTCAGCTCTGTTGAATATTTCCAATTTACATTTTTTGCATACTGTTTTCCCCCATGAGTTTGTAGGCTCTTTGAAGGCAGGACTGCCTTCTGCCCCTTTTTCTATCCTCATCGCTTTGCACTGTGACTGGCATGTACTAGGCAATTAACAAATATTCTTTGATTGATTTTAAGTTTTTGTATCCCCAGCACCTAAGACGAAGGCTGATGCTTAAAAATGTTTGTTGACTGTACTAGGATCTGTGTCTAAATATAACGAATGAAATAATGCCAACTTCAATGAGCTTCCAGTCTAGTGGGGAGACTATACGAACATATAAACATATCTAAAGAACATAAAAAGAATAAATACAAAAAGGTCAAGGTGGCAGAGAAGGCACTGGCAGTTGCGGGGAGACGAACAGATAAAATAGTGCCTGAAGTTCGTCTTGAAGGGGAGAGGGATTCTTTGGGCGCATTTCAGGCAGAAGACACGGCTAGTGCAAAAGTGCGGAGATGGGGGATGGAGTGTCCGGCGTGAGGGACAGAGCCGAGGACTGTGGGATGGAAATTAAGGTCCAGCGAGTATCTCATGTTAGAGAGGGAGGGGATGACCGAAGGTGCTGATTCCCAGAAGATACGGGAGAGAACGGGATGAAAGACTCGAGGAGGGTCCTATGGCCAAAAGAGGGGCCAGCCTGCCTTGGAGCTGCAAGCTGGAGAGGAGGACCGGGTGGGCCAAAGGGCAGGGGAGCTTGGAGGAAGGCGGCGGGAAAGAGACAGACAAAGCCGCTGATCCTGACCGGCTTCTCAAGTTCTCTTTACCTCCGCGTGGCCTCCGCTCTCCGAAGCCTCCCAGGATCGTCCAGGCCGGCTTGCCGTGCCTCCAGGAAGCCCAGCATCGCTCCCGCCGTAAGCCCACAGCCGCCGTACCTCCATGACCCGAGCCGGCCGGCCTAGTTCGAGGAGGCGGGGCTTCAAGAGCGGCGTCACCCATTGGCTGGGCCGCGTGGCAGAGCAACCAATAAGGAGAGCTGTTACTGATAAGGGGCGTGTCTAGGGCGTGGCCTGACGAGAGGAGCGTGGGCCGGGAGCAGGCTGCGGAGGTGGGATTCCGGCTATGATGTCTCCGCCCCTGTAGGCCTCCTTGGTTAGAGCCCAGCTGAGTGAGAGGCAGCATGAGCGGCTCCCAGGGTCTGCTGCGCGCCTTTCTGAGGCTCTTCTCGAAAGAAGTGAAGCAGTATGTGGGTACGGACCAGTTCGGGAACAAATACTACTACATCCCTGAGCGCAAGAACTGGCTGGGTGAGAGAGGACTCTGGAGGTGGGGGGAGGGGAGAAAGGGAAGGCGCGACCCCTGCCCAGTGACCTTCACCGGCCGCCTCCGCGCCCGTGCCACTCTCCGGTTCCCTCGCCAGGAGCGCCTGGCACTCTCCCGGCTCGTGCGGTCACCCACGTGCTGCTTCCCCGGAGTCTGAAGCGTTCCTTGAGGGGCGACGCTCAGGTAAAGGGGGAAACATTAACTGCCTGCTTCTTCCCGGAGGCAGAACGGGCACAGTCTCCCGCTTGAGAAGGGGGTCTGCTTGGAGTTCTCTCTCTGCCCCTTCCGGGATGGGAGTCCTCCTTCTCTGCCCTTTTCCAGGTGAGTGCAGCCACAGAGGCCCGGGTCTTTCATGCTGCCTGGAAGACGCAGGTAGAAGTGCCTTAGCTTGACCTGAGTGTCACAGTTGGGGAGCACTTTAAAATCCTTCCCTAGAGCTGAGGGGCACATAATCCCCCTCACCTGGCCAGCTTCCCTGCTGGGGAGCCAGCACCGGTATTGTGTGTGGATCGATGTGCCCAGGTGTCAAGTGTGAGCCACACACCTGGCCGACTGAAGTGGGTGCCGGGCCAGGAAGAGTATCTTTGGTATGTCAGGGTTTTGGGGTGTGTAGTTCATTGGCCTCTTACTTATTGTGGACTTCTTAGCCCTGGAACTAACTCACTGTACTCCTATAGCTTGTAAGTTCTGGGGACTACTTTGGATGAAAGGAGGTTCTTCTATAAATGCAAAATAACATCTTAGGCTGGAGAGATTTACTGACTTGTCTGGAGCTGGGACTCCTGGCATAATTGTGGACCGTTACCTTTGACTTTGGGACTTGGCCTTTCCCGATCACCAACTTGATTCAGTTAAACAAACATATATTAAGTACTAAGTATTAAGTGCCAGATTCTGGGGCATGTTAAGGACAAAAGCAAGGGTGCCTGCTCTCAAGGATTTTGCAATCTTTTCCGTTTTGGGGAGGCGAAGGGGTGGTCAGATACGGAGCTGGAGCACAACTCCTGTCTTGGAATCGTGCAGCAGGTCTGTAGTTGAGTAAATGTAAGCTTTATACAAGAGCTGAGTGTAACTTAGGATGGTGGTTGAAAATACTGAAAGCATCAGTAAAGACTTCATGTAGGAGGTTGAACCTCTCTTGAGCCTTGAAGGTAGCTAGCTAGGTATTCTGAAAGGCAGAGGTGAGGAGGGACAGCATTTCAGGAAGGAGGCATGACACTTAGGGAAAAGGCAGAAAAGTGGGAGATACAGGGTGGTGTATGGGGAATGGCAAGTAGGCTCTTTGGCCAGAATTTACAGTGTATAAAAGGTTGTAATGTGAAATCAGTCTGAAACAGTTATTGATCTGGAAGAATCTCAGTTTTCTTCAAGAGCTTAAGATATAAGTAAGTCATGCAACTCCTAGTACAGACAAAAAAAAATAATACAAGTTTGCTTTCATATAACACTTTAAGGTCTACAAAGTAGTTTACATGTATTAACCTATTTGAGCTATTCAGTCTAACCCCTTTATTTTACCCAGAGAAGGAAAACTGAAACTCAGAGAAATTGTGATTTAATAGTAGTAATCTATTACGTTAAGTAAAGTCACTTAAGGTGGTAATCATCAGAGTTGTGACTGATAATTGAGTAATCGTGAATCGTCTTGCTGACAAAGTAGAGGGTTTGTATTTTTTTCTTAAAGTCACTAGGGAAACATTGAAGCTTCTACACCAATAAAGTGACGTGGTCAGACCTCTGCTGTAAAAATATTAATTTGGCAGTTGTGTGGAGGTTGAAGAGGGGAGAGCCTGGAGATGGACCAGTTAAGAGGGTATTTCAGTAGTCCAGTTTGGGGAGGGCCTACACTGGGGTGATGACTATGGGTGGAGAGAAGGAGATGGCAATAAGGGATATTGTGGAGGTAGGACTGGCCAGAGCTGACAGTTTATCTAAATCAGATAAATGGAGTAAAGGAGAAGAAGGAGTCAAAAGATAACTGCAAGGTGCTAAGATTGCCTCTGAACCTGTTTGTCAGGCAGAGTGGACATCACTCATCTGTTCTTTCTCCATTTCCTAAGTCCACATCTGTAATCTTCAGTAAACTGGAAAGATTTCAGTAAGTTCATTCACAGTGAGGTGTAAACCAGTAATATCCAGGGCCCACGGTTCAGTTTGAAATAACCAAAGCTGGATTGGGTAGCAGAAAACCTGTATTCGTATCCCTGCTATGTTACTAGCTGTATAATTTTGGGCAAGTGACTTAGCCTGTCTTTGCCTCAGTTTTTGCATCTGTAAAAAAAGATTAAGGTTATTATTATGCTTCTGCTCTGTGCCAGACACTATATCAAGTGCTTTACAAATATCCATTTAAGCCTCACAATAACCTTGGGAAGTAGATGCTCTTCTGATTTTTACAGATAAAGAGGAGTCTTCCTGATTCTAGGCATGGCACTCTATCCACCTAGCTGCTCAATAAGTATTTGTGGATTAATTACAAAGCAATGTGAAAATGATTAACCTAAATATAATAAATATTCTGCTATGGCAGCTAGGTGCCGCAGGCTTCCTTAAGGGATACAAAGTACAAAGGTCAAAGTTCTCCACCCCTACATCAGAGTAAATCATCATCTTCTCAGTCAGCATTAGGTACCCAAGAAGAGGTCTTTCCATCTTGACTCAAGGCTGACTCCCAAATTCCATGGTTCCTCTTCCATGGGTGCAACTTCTATCTGAATCTACCCAGCTGTCATCTCGATTCAAAGGTAGGCAGCTCTTAGCTACTCGTCCAGTTCCCTATTGAAGCTCACAGTGTCCAGTCCACCTCAGGTCCATCATAGTTTCTGTTCCTGGGAAGATAGAGCTTAAAAGAGCCAAAACAACATTCATGCACATTGCTAGCACCATCATCAATTCACTATCTGCCTGTGAAATCAACACAGACCCACATACAAGGTCTGAGAACTCAACACAAATTGTCGGTTCAGTCTCAGGACCTCTGAATCCCTCCTCCACGACTTCTGTAAACAGACAACAAGAAAATCCTCTTTCTGGGTTTCCAGTAAGGTCCCAGGGCTTCTGTACAAAGTATCACAAACAAAAATCAACACAGAACAAAGAGAGTGCCTGGCCACCACAAAGTCCCCTCTGTCATCCCCCATCTCATCCCCATACCCCCTACTCTCCTGTGTGGCATGATGCCCAGTTTAGAGTTTATGCCATTACTTCCCTAAGCCAAATTCAATGAGAGTAATTGAAAGTAAAGTTGTAACAGTTATCCCTTGACTCTTCTCTACGGGATGATTAATCCTATTTTGTCTCTCCCTGTCTCCTCATTCTAGTCCTCTTCCACCTCAGAATTTTGCCTTTTAAAGTATCCTCCCTTCACATTTAATTCATCCTATACCCTCTATATACACATATACACACATGCTCAGATATGTATTCATATGCATATATAGCCTCCTATATGGACCTATGTGTAAGTATACATATATATACATTTGTATTCCCTTCATCTATCCTCATGCTAAGAAAAGTTTCATAACTTGCTGTTATCGTTTTTCCATATTGACATGTAAATAATTCAAATTTGACAAGTTCCTTATGATTTCTTTCCCATGATTACCTTCTCATGCTTCTTGTGTGTTTGATTGTCAGATTTTCTGTTCAGCTCTGGTTTTTTCAGCAAGAATGCTTGAAAGTCCTCCACCTCATTGAATGACCATATTTTCCCCTGGAACAATATGCTCAATTTTGCTGGGTAGTTGATTCTTGGTTTTAATCCCAGTTCCCTTAATCTTCGAAATATCGTATTCCAGACCCTGCAATCCCTCAGGGTAGAAGCTGCCAGATCCTGGGTTATCCTGATAGTGCTTCTGCAGTATTCAAATGGTTTTCTCTTGGAA
>CM053594.1:315833543-315852888 GCA_028646575.1 Pseudocheirus occidentalis
AGTCAATTAATTGGTTGGTTTTTTTTTAGGTCTGTGAAACTCTGCTTCCAAGGGGGGAGCTCTGTTCCAAATCGTTTGGGTTTTCCCAGCTGCCGGAGGTATTAGGGGGGGTGTTGCAATTCCCCCCAGCTTTGGCTTGCTGAAAGTGCACCCCAGGACCACCACCCAAGACCAGGATCCGGATCCAGGCCGCTCAATGCAAGAGCACTTGGCCCTGATCTATTGATTCAGCCCCACTGTGCAGTCTGCAGGCCAGGGGCTCTGAAGCAGCCTGGTGGGGGCCGCCGCAGGAGCAGTTTCCTTCCCCCACTACTTCTTTGCCCTGGGGGCAGATTGGCCAAACTGCTTTACCACCCCCAAATTAATTTTCAAAGTTTCACTTTCACTAACTGTCTCTGACAATTTCAAGATCCCCTTAGGCAGGTGCTTTAGATTTTCTTTGAAGTAGACTCAAGCTGAGGTTTGGGAGACTCAGCTCCTCCAGGCCACCCTGGGGCCTAGCCTGGCCAGGGCTGCGGTTTTGGGCTGGCCAGGTCTCTGCTTCACTGCTGGTGCGAGCTGCCCTTCTCCTGTCCGGTTCCTCAGGCCTTGGCAGATGTGGAGGTGCTGGAGGCTGTAGATCTCTCCTGCAGACTGGCTCCAGTGCTGCTTAGCTCAGCCAGCCAGGCTCCTTCCCCTCTCTCCCCCCATGGTCTCGGCTTCAGGCTGTTCCAGCCTCCGTTCTGTCTGCCTTGATGAGCCCCTGCTGCCGAGCTGCCTTCAGCTAGAGATGTTCTCTGTATTTTTGTGAGTCTGAGAGTCCTAGACTTTCTCTGGGCTCATATTTTATGGGTGTTTAGGGTGGTGGTGTGGGAGCTGTGGGACCTTGCTGCTTCTACGCTGCCATCTTGGCTCAGCCCCAATAATCAGTTTTCAATGGAAATTGGCTGACCTGAGGACTGTCTTTAGTTAGTTGCCTGCATATTCTCTTTAACCAATGTCAGTGTGAAACCCTACAGTTAGTTAACATCAGACATTCTCAGTATGATGAGTAAGTTAGTTCTGTTAGAATGGTTTTCCTTTTTTTTTTTTTTAATGCCCTTGCAATGTAGAGAGTGCTAGCAACCTGGACCTGAGCTGTTCTTTCTTGAGAGATGCCCTTCCCAACTCATGTGACAATCCTAATGGTTTTTCCCATTTGAGTTTTTTGATCACCCTGAGGCTTTCTCTGCTGTTCGCTTCTACTTTATTTATTTGTTCATTCATTCATTTATTCATTCATTCATTTATTTATCTATCTATCTATCCATTCATTCATTCATTCATTTATTTATTTATTTTGCTGCTTCTTTAAAGTACAAATGTCTCTAGGCCCATCGATGGCCAGTCAGTTTGTTTGCCTGCTCTGGTGCTTTTCTTGTTGGTACCCTCCTTTTTATTTCTCGTAGGTTTCCCACTAACTTTTTTGGGGGTGGGGGAGGAGGGGTGATAAGTCACTTAATATAAAATCTCTTTGGATTTCTTGATTATACAGTCTGCTGCCACTTTGAGATTTTTGCTGAGGAAGGTGCGGAGGAACTTAACTGCCTGCCTCCCTCTGTTCAGACATGCGTCTTGGCTTGGAAGTCTTTAACACATACTTACATACACATACTATAGATAAATACTGTACATGTACATACACATGCACGTAGTATTTATTTGTGAATATGATATTTTCTCCCAGTTAAAAAAAAACAAAAAACTTTGCGACTAGAAGCTGTTTCATTTCTGTCTTTATCCCTGGTAGATAAAATATAGTAAGTTTTTAATAAATATTCTTGAAGGGAACAAATGAATATATTAAATTGATATTGATGCAGTCTAAGATTGTATTGTATTCTTTTCTTTCTTTTTCTTTTCCACAACAGCCTAACAATATTGATTCACATTAAGTTTTTAGTCAATGAAATCTATGGGTTCTTGTTTTTCCACATTAACTGCTATTAAGTCAGCTTTACTTAATCCTATGCTTGCACCTTTGATTTAGAAAAAAAAATACAACTTTTTTGTAGAACTAGAATTTATTGTTACTATATTTTATCTTATTTTTATTTGATCCTTTGTTGTATGTTTTTATTTTTTTATTTTGAACTTAAAACACCAAATAATATTAGAATTTATTGTTACTATATTTTATCTTATTTTTATTTGATCCTTTGTTGTATGTTTTTATTTTTTTTTATTTTGAACTTAAAACACCAAATAATTCATATACATAGAACAGAAAAAGAAGATTATATATGAAACTATGGATCTCTTATATTCAGCCTGCTTTTCTTTTAAAATTTAGAATAAATTCAACCAGGAGCTTTCAAAGCTGTCCTGCTTGTCTGTAATTCTTTCAGGCCTTTCTTCTGTTTTCTTATATGCCTTTTTTGTTTTTTAACAGATGAATAAAGTATCCTTTTTTTTTGTCTGTCATTGTCAGGTATTTGTGTAGGACATTGGATAAAACACTAGGCCTGGAGTCAGAGAGACCTGAGTTCAAATTCAGACTTCGATGTTTCTTAGCTATGTGCCCTTGAACAAATCACTTAATTTCTAAGTGTTTCAATTTCCTCATCTGTACATTAGGAATAATAATAGCACCTATGTGAGAGTTGGACTGTAAGAAAAGCAGAGTGCTGCAGAATTGTGCTGGAGAAGACATTTGAGAGTCCCTTGGGCAGCAAGGAGATCAAATCAGTCAATACTTTAAATGCAGATTATTCACTGGAAGGTCATATACTGAAGCTGAATCTTAAATACTTTGACCACATAATGAGAAGACAGGACTCATTGGAAAAGACCCTGATGCTGGCAAAGATTGAAGGCAAAAGGAAAAAAGATGGCAGAGGATGAGATAGATAAATAGTATAATGGAAACAGTGAACATGAACTTGGATGGACATGGAGAGATATAGTGGAGGGTGGAAGAGTATGGTGTGTCTAGGGGGTGGGATGGAGAGAAAAGCATTCCTAATGAATATAGTCAAGCCAAAGAAATTCCCAAAATCTTAGTGTCTGAAAATGTATGACTTATTCGGCCTCTTGAGTCCATTACTTGTGTAATGAAATGAGTGCTGTGTTTCACTGTTAGTCTCCTGAAATCTTGGTTGGTCATTGCATTGTTGAGCATTCTCAAGTTTCCCAAAGATTTTTGTTTTTAGTTTGTTTTATACCTTGGCAGTTGAGCATTCAAAACATTGAGATGAAGTGAGTGCAAGGGCATTATTCCCCCTTCCCCTAAGAAGCAGAGGAGGAAAGGTTTCTTCTTCTTGGGGACTAACCTTAATCATTATAAATTCACAGCATTTAGTTTCAGCTGTGTTGGGGATAATTTTCTTTCCACATGTCTCATTCTGGTCATTCTGTATATTATTTTTGTGATTCTGCTCACTTTCCTTTGTTTCAATTCATATATTTTCCACCATTTAGTTATTTATTCTATGTTTCTTATAGCCTAGTAATATGCTAGCATAGTTATATGTAGCAGTTTGTTTAGCCAGTTGTTGGTTGGTGAGCATTTATTTTGTTTTTTGCTACTACAAGTAGTGCTGCTGTAAATATTTTGGTGTGTGTAAGACCTTTCTTTTTGTCATTGACTTCATTGGGTATATGGCCTGACTTGGTCTGGATGAAGCCATGCTAGCTCTTTATAATCGTTTTTTCCTTCTTTAGATAGAAATTCGCTATGTCTTCAGTAATACATTTTATCATTTTGCCAGGAACAGAAACCAAGCTCATTGGCCCATGGTTTGCAGATTTTTTTTTCTTTCCTTTTTTTTTTCCTTTTTTGAAAATTGAGACACTATATATCTTTTGTCCGTACTACAGTATCTATCCCTTTCTACATACTGGCTCAGTAGGTGGGTTCATTTCAAACCTTAGTATGTCATTTATTTGGCTTTGTGATTTGAATTCATTAAGGAAGCTAGACTCTCTTTCAGTCTCCTTATATAGCTGGGTTATCAATTCCTTATTAGTCATTTTTGTTCTGTCTCTTTCAGCCATTATTCTATGTGAAGAAAAAAGAAGCAAATAAGGCTTAAACATTTCTGCCTTGCTATGTATTTTATTTCATCAGTTATTGTCATCCTATTCATTTTGAACTTGCTTGAAAGGTCTGTCCCTTCTCTATTTCTCATTTTCTCCCTAGTAGAGATAAGAAAAACCATTTTTGTTGTCCTTTGCTTTCTTCACCAACATGAACTTATTGTTTATTTCAGAACTCGCATTCTTCTTTTAGTAATGTCCCATGCTTTGGTATTTAATCTGTTTACTTGCCTTTCCTTCCATTTTTACTACATGTCTCTTTACAATCTAAGTTGGTTGGTGAGTTCTCTGTGTGTCCATATTGGTTTCTTTAGACGTCTCTCATTTTGTGACAAATCTCAGTTTTCCAAATGTTCTTCCTTTCCCATCCCTTCTGGCCTGAGTTCTTCTACCACTCCTTTTCTGTAAAGAAGGGGATACTAGGTCAAGTTAGATTTGTGCTTTCAGAGAGGCATAAAATTCATGAAAGTTCAAAAAAGATGATCTCATGTCCAGAGGATTTAAAGGGAAAAATGAATTAAGAAAATTAGTTCTTAGAAAGAAGATGGTGATAAGATAACTGTAAATTTACTTGCTGAGAAAGGAAAGGTCGAGGTGTTTTCCAACAAGTATCACTGAAACTTGATTGGCTATGGCCAGATGCATTCACATTACAAGGGAAGAAGCAAATCTGAGTGAGCAGTCAGAATTTTGATTGGGTGAAGTTACTAGGACTCTGTACAGATAGAATTTCACAGGGGAAGTCCCTGGGCTACAGAGCAGCTAGAATTACAAGCTACTGGGAATTAGGTGATGTTGATGGATAGGAGGCCCCCTCCCACATAGGTAGCAAAAACCTAAAGTTTTTCTTGTTTCATGTATAATTGAAGGCTTTGCACTAGTGATCTGATATCTAGTGGTTCCCTCTTTTCCTCTTCCCCTTCAGACCCCCAACAAAATCTACCCAGCACAAGGGACCTAGAATACTTATGGATGTGGTGGTTCTCTCAAACTGTATGATTCTGTTGCTGCTATTGGTCACTGTTGTTGTTTTTTGCCTTTTTTTCTATGAGAACCAATGATAATTATGGTGATATCTTGTTCAGCTATTCTGAGTGTCCTTGGACAAGGGAAAGTTTTGGTGTACAAGTGAACCAAAATTCATCAGCACTTGACTGAATCAGAACTACCAACGTGGAGTCTGGCTATGTTCTCAACAATTGTATTCTTAGGAGTTAATTCAGCCTGTTCTTTTATATCCCTAGTATATGCCAGGCCAATCATTTGCACCATTTCAAACACTTGGAATTACATTGTCTTACACAGGCATCACTTACACAGGACCAATGACTGAAATATGTTTCTGGACTTACTTATTCAAAGGGAAAAAGATTGGCTATGGGATGGAAGAGTGGTAGAGTAGCATTGTATATTAAGATACACTCATATTAGGAAGTCTAGGAACCAGAGGGAAGAAAACAGGATGCATGACCTTTGGGTGAAGATCAATGGAGACAGAAACAGAAATACAGTTATCATTGCACTGTATCACTGACTCTGTACAGAGAGAGAAAATAGATGAATTTAGGAAAAAAGAGGTTACCAGCCTGAAATGGAGACATGACAATAGTACTGTTGACGAACTTTGGGTTTTCCATACATCTGTTGGAGCTTTCTCTTTCTGCTAAAAGCAAAGTGCCTAATATATTCTTAATTGTCTTAACAATAATTTTATCATTCAAAAAGTGAAAGACTTAATCAGGGGAATGAGTGTTTTGTTCCTGATTCTCATTAACAAAGAAAAACTTGTTGCTGAAATAGGAATGATAGGGAACTTATGGGGAAGTGAGCATTGCATATGAGAATTTGTGATAACAAAGGATAGTAAAGCAGGGCAAAGTCTGATATACTCACCAGATTTGGGGGACAGCATTATTAAAATGAGTTCAGAGAAAGCTTACGTAGAAAGTAACCTAAGCATCAATCTTAGACAGAAGAAGAGTTCTCAAGGAGGACATTTTGAAATTGCAAAAGAAAATCAGTTTAGTTCAGACAAATTATCAAAAAGGAATGATGTGGATACATAGGGAACTTCCTGAACAACTTAAGGCATATTTAGAAGATGGAAGTGATTGCAGGTTAAAGAGAATGAATTCAAATTGTAGACTAGATTTGGTAAGAAAATCAGTGGTGCTGAAGTTTAGAATCCAATTAAAAATTCAACAGGCATTTATTAACCATCATGCAAGGAACTGGGTTAGATGGTCCTGATGTAAAAACACAACTGACAATGTCCTTGCCCTTAAGAACCCTGTATTCTACTTGGAAGATATAACATGCACAGATAAATACAAAGTTTACATGAAATAATTTGGGAGGGCATGACTAAACTGCAGGAGGGTTTTGTTGCTGTTGTTGTCATCATCTTACTTAGGCTCTGAGTAGGAAGTGGCACCTCAACTGAGCCTTTAAGGGGGTTAGAGGTAGAAGTGAGGAGGGCAAACGCATCATGCATAAGGCAGCAGCTTGAGCAAAATTACAAAGATGGGTTGTTTTCTGCAAGGAAAAAGCAAATCAGTTTGGTTAAACTGGAGGGTACATGAAAGGGAATAATGTTCAGTAAGTCTGGAAAGTAACCTAAAGCCAGATTGTAAAGGGCTTTAAAGGCCTAGAAAAGGGATTTGTATTTTCTGTTAAGGGTAATATTGAGTCACTGAAGCTTCTGCATCTTTGTAAAATATGGCTTACCGAAGGGAAAAATCTGGAGTCAGAGAGACTCTTAGTCAAGTGAGAGATGTAAATGGTCTAAATTAGGGTGTTAGTAGTAGTTTTGTGATTGGAGAGAAGGTGGCAGATGTTAATGATGTGAAGGTAAATTGGACAAGTCTCAGTAACTCATTGTGCAGCATAGTGGAGTGGAAAGAATGATTGCATCTGAAGTCACAGTACTAAGTTCAGCTCCCGGCTATACCACTTAGTATCTTTGTGACTATGGGTAAGTTGCTTATAGTGTTCTTTTAAATATTTATTGCCGTCCTTTGTTTTCACATCCTGTTAATCTCTGACTATGTCCCTCTCCTCTTTTCTGTCTAGCTGTCTATTCCTTGTAAAAAAAAAAAAGAGTAAAAGAGCAGTTAGGCAAAACCAACCGATACATCAGCCAGTCTTGACTGTTTACACCGTGTCACATGCCTATAGTTCCCACCTCTGTCAAAAAAGAAAGAAGGCTAGTTTTCTCAGCTTTTCTTTAGGGCCAGTCTTCATGGTCATACAAATTGTACAGCTGCCAATTTTGTTTATTTATTTGCATTTACATCATTGTAGTCATATTGGTCTTCCTATATTTCTCTGAATTCTTCATAGTCTTCTAATGTTAAAGTATGGAAATATTCCATTCCATTTCTGTATCAGAGCTTGGCCATTCCTCAATTAATGGTCATTGATTTTGTTTCCAGTTCTTTGCTACTACAAAAAATGCTGTAATGAATATTTTTTGTAAATATGGGACATTTTCTTTTTTTCTCTTTTAATTTCTGCTTTTAAAATTTATTTATTTTAGTTTTCAGCATAGATTTCCACAAGATTTTGAATGACAATTTTTCTCCCCATCTTTCCCTTACTCCCCACCCCAAAATAGCAAGCCTACTGAATACCCCTTCCCCAATTTATTCTCTCTTATATCCTCCCACATCACCCTCTCTTTCTAGTAGGGCAGTATGGATTTCTGTACCCCAGTGCCTGTCTGTCTTATTTCTCAGTTGCATGTAAAAAATATATTTTTTAACATTAAAAAAAAACTTTGAGTTTCAGATTTTTCCCTCCTTTCTTCCTCACTTGCCTCTACTGGGAAGATAAGCAATTCAATATAGATTGTACCTGTATAGTTACCCAAATCATTTCCAAAATAGTTATGTTGTGAAAGACTAATTATATTTCCCTCCAACCTATCCAGTCCCCCATTCTGTTTTCTCCTTTGACCCTATCCTTTTTCAAAAATGTTTGCTTCGTTATAACTGCCCTGTCCCCCAATCTGCCCTCCCTTCTATCATACCCCCTCTTATCCCCTACTCCCTTATTTTCCTGTAATATAAAATATCCAATTGAATGTATATGTTATTCCCTCCTTAAGCCAAATTCAATGAGAATAAGATTGTCCCATTCTTTTTCACCTTCTTGCTCTTCCCCTCCATTGGAACAGTTTTCTCTTGCCTTTTTTATATGAGATAATTTACCTTAATCTATCTCTCCCTTTCTCCTCCCAATAAATTCCTCTCTCACTTCTTAATTTTATTTTTTTTAGATATCCTTTCATATTCAAGTCATCCTGTGCCCTCTGTCTATGTATACATGAACATACATATACCCACATTCACATATATATTTATATACACATATCCTCCTATAGATATGTATGCATACATATATGCATATGTGTATACACACACACACATACATATATATTCCCTTCAACTATCCTCATACTGAGAAAAGTCTTATGAGTTACAACGATCACTTTTTCATGCAGGCATATAAATAGCTCAACTTTGGTAAGTTCCTTATGATTTCTTTTCCATGTTTACCTTCTCGTGCTTCTTGTATTTGAAAATCAAATTTTCTGTTCAGCTCTGTTTTTTTTTTTTCATCAAGAATGCTTGAAAGTCCTCCACCTCATTGAATGACCTTATTTTCCTCTGAAGCTTTATACTCAGTTTTGTTGGGTAGGTGATTTTTGGTTTTAATCCTAGCTCCCACTATCTCCAGAATATCATATTCCAGGCCCTTCAGTCCCTTTATATAGAAGCTGCTAGGTCTTGTGTTATCCTGATTGTGTTTCCACAATACTCAAATTGTTTCTTCCTGACTGCTTGCAATATTTTCTCCTTTACCTGGGAACTCTGGAATTTGGTTATAATATTCCTTGGAATATCTTTTTGGGATCTTTTTCAAGAGGTGATTGGTGAACCCTTTCAAGTTCTATTTTTCCCTCTGGTTCTAGAATATCAGGGTAATTTTGCTGGGTAATTTCTTGAAAGATGGTGTCTAGGCTCTTTTTTTGATCATGGCTTTGAAGTACTTCAATAGTTTTTAAATGGTCTGTCCTGGCTCTATTTTCCAGGTCTGTGGATTTTCCAATGAGATTTCACATTGCCTTCTACTTTTTCATTTGTTTGGATCTGTCTTATAGTCTCTTGATTTCTCATTTAGCTTCCAATTGTTCCAATCTAATTTTGAAGGAGTTACTCTGTTCAGTGAGTTTTTGAAATTCCTTTTCCATCTGGCAAATTTGACTTTTTAAGGCATTCTTCTCCTCATTGGCTTTTTGGCCCTCTTTTGCCATTTGAGCTAGTCTATTTTTTAAGGTGTTAATTTCTTAGTATATTTTTGGGTCTTCTTTAGCAGGTTTTTGACTAACTTTTCATGATTTTCTTGCATCATTCTCATTTCTCTTGCTAATTCTTCCTCCACTTCTCTTACTTGATTTTCAGAATCCTTTTTTAGCTTCTCCATAGCCTATAATTAGTTCATATTTTTCTGGGAGACTTTTGATGCAAGAGTTCTCACTGTGCTATCTTCCTCTCACCTCATGCCTTGGTCCTTTTTGTCCCCCAAAAGGATTCTATGGTCTGTTTGTGCTTCCTCTGCTTGCTCATATTGCCAGCTAATTACTTGACTTTTAAGCTCTTTGTTATGGTAGAATTCTGCTTCCAGAATGGAGAGATCTTTGTCCCAAATTGCTGGGATTTTCACAGCTGCCAGAGCTATTAGGAGGGTGCTATCTCTACAGCCCCCACAAGCTCTGGCTCAGTGGCCACACACCCCAGGACCTCCACCCAAGATAGTGATCCAGATCCATTATCCTCTGAATGGTCACTTGGTCCCCCATGATCTGCAGGTCAGGAGCTCCTGAAGCAGCCACACTGGTGGCTGCACAGCCACTGTGCCTCCACCACTTCTCACCCAAGGGCAGAGGCCATACTGTCCTTTTCTGGTCTGCCTGTTCCAAAAGAGTTCCACACTGCCTTTTACTTTGTCTTTGGCGTTTATATATTGAGAAGCCTAGAAACTACCACAGCAACTGGTGGTTCACTCTCCTGAAGTCTATTATATTAATAAATCACAATTTGTTTAGCAATTCCCCCATATGATGGACATTTGCTTTATTTCCAGTTCTTTGCTATCACAGAAGTGCTACTTTTAAGGATTTTGATGTAAATGGGAACTTTCCTCTTACCAATGGCTTCCTTAGAGTATAAACCCAGTAATGGAGAGTCTGGGTCAAAAGGTCTGGATATTTTTGTCAGGTTTTTTTTTTTTTTGCATAATTTTGAATTGCCTTCCAGAATGGTTGTACTAATTTACAAATCCATAAATAATGCACTAGTGTACCTATCCACAACTCCTCCAACATTAATACTTCCCATGTTTTGTCATCTTTGTTAGTTTGCAATTTATCTATGTTAATTGTTCATATATCAGACCCTTATCAGAGAAATTTTATAAGCAAAACATTTATTCATACACCAGAAAACCAAATCCTAACACCTGGAAACCAAATCCATCATAGCAATATAGAAGTTGATGCACCACAATGTAGCAGAGAGCCATACCATCCTTTAACCTTCCTACAAATCAACACAAACCTAGTTGTCACAGCAGGTGGCAAACACAAGCATTTACTCACAAGTCTGTCTCCTTTGGTTGTGTCCTCTACTCCCACGCTATATAGCTGTTCTGACTTCCAGTTTCCTGTGGGCTCTGTTCCACTCTTCAGCAAACTCCTACCACAGGCACCATGTGATTGCATTCTGCCTCTTTAGGGGGCAGGGAATATCTTCAAAGCAGAGAAGGTCTTCAAATTTCCTTAGGCTTATTAAGGGGCAGGGAAGATCTTCAAATTACCATTACAAGAAGCTTTGCAGTTTCATGTTTCAAGTTTACCTCTTTTGTCTTTTGTAATTGCCTCTTTCCCTTGTTTTCTCAAGAACAAATCCCTACCTGTAGCTGTGAGAGGTTTACCAAATGTTTCTTTTCTAATTAAAAAAATAGTATGATTTTTAAAAATTAAGGTCATCTATCCATTTAGAATGTATTGTGAAATATGTTATAAAGTGTTGATCTAATTCTATTTTCTGCCAGATTGCTTTCTTTTTTTTCTTTTTCTCCACTGCTTTTGCAGTGGAAACTTTTTTCTCACATCATTTGTGCTTTCCTGCATATGCATATGCTAATAAACCAAGGGAGATAAGTCACCACAGATCCAAATTTCAACTCTCAAGTTCCTTTTTTCCATATATTTTCCATTTTTGTGTAGCTGGTGGTGACTGGCTTTTAGGTTCAATAGTATAAGTGTTTAAGGTAAAATTATTTTATCATATGTGTGGTTCAGTTTTTAATATGCTTAACACTTAATTCTTTAAATAGTTTCCAAGTCTAAAATCTTTTATATGATTTTTTTTGGGGGGGCATGGAATTCAAATTATACTTAAAAATTTTTTTAAGATGACATATTTTCTGTGGCTAAAGTGCAAACCTCAGAGTATCTAATGCTCAGTTTCAGGTATATACAGTAACATTTCTGCTACATTTTTTTTTTTTACAGATTCTCTGTGTTAAAATTTAAAAACATAAATATGATTTAAAATAGCACAGATTTATCTACATTTTAGATTTGGAAGTAGCATCTAGTTTATAGCTAATTATAATTCTGCAATATGGCTCCTATTCTTAAAGCTGGATGAGACTGGAGTCAGGGCAGGGGGCAGCAATGGACATAGGTAACGGTGATTGATGACTTATTTTAGTATCTAGGACAAATATTTCACCAAACTGGGTAGATTTATCTATGTAATGCATTTATTTTTTACTCTATAACATACTGTCAAAGCTTTTTTTTTATGATGAATTGTTTCTGCTGTGCAACCTGCAGTAATTTTCAAACCATTCATATTTTAGTGATTACTGAAAGAATCCTTTATACAGTTTCTGCGTTTTATTGTAGTCATGTACATTGTTTTATAGAATACACTCTCTGTGTTTTTAAGGAAAGATTTTTTTCTCCCATTTAACTCTAAATTTTCCATGAAGTAATATTTTTTATTTTAGTATACGTTTGTAAAAATAAAACACACAACAATGTGAAACTTGCTTTAAGTTTTGCTTATAAAAATTTAATAGCTCTCTTATATTTCCATAGCTTTTAAAATTTATTATCTGGCTTTTAACAAAAACCAAGTCACATGTTGGTTCAAATTTTCCAGTATATACACATTCTTCACAGTCATATTTCCTGAATTTTATTCTTATACATTCTGGTGACAGCTGAGTGGTCTTTTTGAGCAAGTCATTTTAAATTCTCATCAGTCTAGTAGAAAATCAGATAAATTTAAAGCTAGGTAAAACTGAACACTATGAAGGTCATACTATTAATATTCTTCACAAGATAAAATAAGATAATAATTATAAAGCACTTAGCATAGTCCCTGATATAGTAAGTTCTATATAAATATTAGTTATTATTATGATGATTAATTGGAACATTATTAATACTATTCATTGGGACCACTTACTTTGATTTGATTAACAAATATTTGTTAACTTTCCACTATTCTGTGGCCACAGAGGGCCATCTAAGATAAAAATATATGCTTTTTGTTCATAAATACATTGGGATAAAATAGTGTGGATTGATCAGCATCCATCCATGATCACAGCTGGAAAGACATTCCTTTTTTGTGGTGGGTCAATAATAATTTTATGCGCACAAAAAAATTCACTGTTTCATCATACTTTCTTAAGCAGTAAGCTTTCTTTTTTCTATTAAAAAATTGACTAAAGATGGGAAGTTTTGTGGTCTTTTTTTTTTCTATGTAGGCCAGAACATGTCTACTACAAAGACATGGGAAGCAATCTGACTTTCAAAGAATCTTATTTTCTCGGGTGCAGGCAATTAAAGTGTAGGTCTGATGATGTCATTCCCTTGGTTAAGAAGCTTCGGTCTCTCCCCATTGTCTCAAGGGAAAAAAATAGTTCTTCCATGTGGCATT
The DNA here is from genome assembly GCA_028646575.1 of Pseudocheirus occidentalis. Classification (NCBI taxonomy): domain Eukaryota; kingdom Metazoa; phylum Chordata; class Mammalia; order Diprotodontia; family Pseudocheiridae; genus Pseudocheirus; species Pseudocheirus occidentalis. Next base: position 315,846,623 of record CM053594.1, read on the forward strand.
TAAAGCCCTTCAGAGTTTACTTGTCTTTGCGGACTGATGGCGAATGACTGCCCCTCACACACTCTGCATGCCTTCCCAACTGCCACACTTGCTGCTCCCTTAAAGGCAACACTTCAGCTCCTGCTGCTGCTGCTGCCTTTTTTTAGATACCCCCCATTCCTGGAAATCTCTTGTTTTCTCTTCCTAGTTTGGTTTTATGCAGGGTCTGGTAACCTGTGGCCTTGAGGCCACACTTGAGGACCTATCCTTCTGTGAAGTTTGAATTCAGTCAAAGGACCACACTGGAGGGACCTAGAGGTTGTGTGACCTGGAGGCCACAGGTACCCCACCCCTGGCTTAAAGCATAGCTCTGGTGCCATATACTTAGGATACATGATTGCTTTCTCCCTCTTCTCTCCTCCCCATCCTAATTACTTTGTATTTACTTTCTCTCTATTTTGTATATACTACTTATCTGCATAGATATTGTTTGTTCCCTTTAGAAATATTAACTCCTCCACATCAGTTACTCTTATGTTACTTTAGTGCAGTCTGTTACTTTGTAGATAGTCAATAAATATTTGTTTCATTGAATTAAAATAAAAGTGTGGGGAATAAGGTAAGATTCAGCTTAGAAAGTCCATCTAGTACATCTAGTACACTTGGGCTTCAGTTCTAAAGGCATTCATTATTTAACTTCCCTAGTCACCAAACCCCAGCCTGAATCCTTGCCTCCTGATTCTTCCCAGCCACCACTCTAGCTTGTGGCTCACTGACTTCCATGATCTGCATTCAAATTCTAATGACCAGTTTCTGCTTCTTCTCTGGCTTGTGACCCTGGTCTTGGCACTTAACTTCTATTCTTTGTTACTTCTTCTTATCTAGATTTGAGTCAAATTCATTTTGTGGTCTTTGTTTACAAGAGAACAGATAAAATGCAAATTCAGAAATAATGTTATAGGGTAAGATGATTTAGAAATATGCATAAAAAAACCCCTGTAAGTTGCAAGCTATATGGCACCTAAATTTTTCAGCCTTACTAAAAACCTCATTTCTCATCAGATGAAAATGGTATTATCTTTTTCTATTAACATCACATGCCATTTTTAGAATATGCCTGCCTAAGGATACTAGATGAAGTCATCTCTTCATGATATAATGGAAAGTTTGCGTGAAGCAATGACAAGAAAGCTGAACTGGGAATTAAGAGAGACATGGGTCTGACGCCCACCTTTGATCAACTGTGTTTGAGCATGGGAAAACCATTCAAACTTCCCTAAGCCTTAGTTTCGTTAGCTGTAAAATTGGGTATATTAGTACTTTTGATACTTACTTATAATGTTGTTATAAGGCTCAAATGTGATCCCGTGTAGAAAGTACATTTGGAAATAAACTGTAATCTCAGGTGTTAATTCTGTGCCTAAATAAACAAATCTCAGGTGTTAATTCTGTGCCTATTAGGAAGTTTTCTAAGGACACAGATTAGTTTGTAGTCTCTCTTTTTGTTACTCAGTTAGCCTTTTTCCTCAGCCAAGAGAAGATGAAAGAATAGAATAATACTGTGTTTTACCTCTGTCATCTGAAAAAGAAGTTTTTAACTGTACCCATAAGTATTCCCCATATTTCATAGACTATATATATATATATATATATATATATATATATATATATATATATATATATGTCCTTTTTAAAGGAGAGTTCTGACCTTTCTGAATTTTTCACAGGTGTGGATTTCTTTGACAGTTTTGGCTTATAAGTAATTATATATTTGTTGTTCATTAATTTAGATCACATACAAAGGCTTTCATTTCTTCTTATGAATTGAAATGTAAGTAGAGAAAGTTATGAAATTACTTTGGTCATCTTGGTGTTGAGATATGGTGGTACTTCCTTAGCTCTTATTCCCTTTTAATCAGTCAATGAATATTTATTGAGTAACTGCTATGTATTAGGCATTTGGGAAGATATGAAGTGGTCCTTAGATTGAATTAGTAAATTCCTTTGTAAGTAAATTTTTACTTAATTCATTTATTCAAAATGCATTCGTTATTTTCACTAACTCTGGGCAACATGTTGGTGATACAAAGACAAAAATGAAGCAGTTTCTACTCTCAAGGAGCTTATAATTTTTTGAGTGGTTCAGAACCAACATGGGTGCAGATAAAAAAAGACTTATTGCCATTTTAAGCTTTAATAGCTTAAATTATGCTAAAAATTTTGGTATACCCTGTATATACAAAGCACTGGGGAAAGGTAAATAAAAGATAAGCTTCAAAATTAGTTTCTTTTAGGAGGTGATAATAGAACTGAAACTTGAAGGTGGATGGAGTTGGATAGGAGATAGATGGTGGTGAAGCAAGAGTTCATTCCAAATGTAGAAAGATAGACTGGGTCAGGGGTGGGGAACCTGTGGCCTCAAGGCCACATGTGGCCCTCTCCTTCTTCAAGTGCAACCCTTTGACTGAATCTAAACTTCATAGAACAAATTCCCTTAATAAAATGATTTGTTTGTAGAAGTTGGACTAGTCAAAAGGCTACACTGAAGGACTTGTGAGGCCACATGTGACCTTGAGGCTGCAGGTTCCCCACCCCTGGCCCTGGGCAAATGCTGGGAGTCAATAGACAACGTCACTGAGGAGGACCAGCAAATTAACCACTTTGGTTGGAATGTAGAGTGCATGAAGGAGAGTAATAGGCAATAAATCTCAAAAGTAGGGTAGTCATATTATGAAGTATTTTAAATGCCAACAGTTTGTATTTTATCCTAGAGGCACTTGGGAGCCACTCAAACCTTCTTCATCAGGGAGGTGGCATGGTCAGAGACCTAGGCTTTAGGATTATCATGTATACATACATACATATATTTAGTGGAAAACAACAGAAACTAAGATTGGTTAGTGCTAGATTATAGAGGTCTTTGAATGCTAGACTAAGGAGTTGGACTTTATTTGTAGGCAGTGTGTAATTGAAGCTTTTTGAGCAGGAGAGTAATGTAATGCATTCAGTATTTTAGCATGATTAATCTGTTATAGTAAAGTACTCCTGTGATGCCTTATGGTAGAAGGTAGCACTGGATTCTCAATGACAGGGTATAAACTCTAGGAGGTTTTAAGAAGGTCTTAAATGGGAATCCAAGTGATGAACTGTTTGTGATACTGAAGCCTGATTACAGTTTGGAGAGACATGTCATCTGATTGGCTATAGTTACCTTTCCAGTCAGGACAGCTCTGAAAGAACACCCATCAAGTCAAGGGGGAGCAGCAGTTTGCAGTTTGCATTGGTGGACAAAGTATCTAACCAAGGAAATGACAGATCCGTGAAATTTTCCATTAATCTGCTGAAGAATGCAGAAAAAGAATATTGCTATGTAGTTAAGAAGTGAGTTGTAGGGACTGGATAGTGTTCAAATTGTAGAGGAAGGAAAGGATTTGGTGTATAATATTAAAAATAATGAAAAGACCTTGATAGCTGCTTGATTGTTGGGAGACAAAGGAAAAAATACTCTAGTCTTAGGATACCCTGAAGTATTCCAAGATATTGCTCTTGCACAGCTGGAAAAAAAAAACTTCATTGTTAAAGAGAAGTTAAGAGCACTTACTGTTTGTTTTTTTGGAGGGGATGTGGAGGTAGGGCTTCAGGGCACAAAATGTGACAGATTTGTTTTGATCTCTTGAGGCTGAGGTCATACAAGTTTATGCAGGTAAAGATAACTAGTAAGCAATTGGAGATACAGTATGGGAGGAATGAGCTTTGGTGTTTTTTGTGTTAGGACTAATAGAATCCTTGTGAGGTGGCTGAGAACTCACAGGAAGAAAAGGTAGAGAGAATGCAGAGGGTCAAGCACTGAACATTGAAGAGTGCCTCGTTTAAGGGACAGGAATCCAGATCTCTTAGCTGTCTGTGGTGCATTTGAAGAATTTAAGTTAAGATTAAAATAGTCCTTCTGCTATAGATTTATATGTGTTTGGCACGTGGAAAAATACATTATTATTATTAATTTCTTGCTTTTAACTGCACAGTTTTCACCTTTTAGACTCCTGTTTAAATTAAGGTAATTATTTTATTAATTATATCAATGCTATATGCAGCTATGAATTAGCTTCATTTAACTTTCAAATCATTAAAGGAAGTAAGAATTCAGGGAATGATTCTAATTTCTATAGCATTTTAGAATAGTTGACTGAGATATTTTTAAAATTTCAGGTTGCCTTAAACTGACATTCTTAAAGACAAGCAAAAATCATCCTAGCACATAGTAGGCACCTAAAAGCTTGATTCATTGATTAGAAACTCTTTGGTGGTATATAAAAGGTCCAAAGTGGCTAAGATTTTGAGACTGGTTTTGCCAACATCATAGAATCACAGAAATTGGAAAGAAAGGCCATCAGAGGCCATCTAATACATTATTAGAATTGAATTATACCATACCACCTAAGTAAACATCCATTGTTGTCTTAAAAACCTATAGTGAAATATAATGCACAATTTACTGAGACAGCCCATTCCATTTTGGAGATGGTTTTAATTGTGTGGAATTTTTTTCCTTATATCAAGTCTCTTGGAAACTTCTATCCAGTCTTCCTAGTCCTCCTCCTTCCTTCCAAATAGGAAAAAAAATCAAATCCCTCTGTCAAATCATTTAAGAAGGCAATGATGTTAAGATTTTTCTTTTCCAAATTCATCTGTTCCTTTGATCGAATACATTCTCCTGTCCTCTCATCATCCTAGTTGCCATCTCTAATCATGCCTTACTCTGTCTATATTTTTCCCCAAATGTGGTCAGAACTGAATCCTCCAGATGTAGCTTGTCCAGAGTAGAGTATAACAGAAGTATTATTTCCTTTGTTCTAGACAGTGTAACACTTTTAATGAAGCCTAGGGTAATATTAGCTTCTTTGGCTACTGTTTTACTGTGATTTACATTGAACTTATGTAGGGACCATTGTCCAGTTGTGTGTCCACCAAGCTCTATTTTGTGAAGTTAGTTTTTTGAAACCAAGTGTATGACTTCATCTAAATTAAACTTGATTCTCTATGCTTATTTTAGTTGACTCAGATCATTCTTGGTCCAGTCTTTATCTTCCAGTGAATTACTATCCCCTAGGATTTTTTTAATCTACAAATTTAATAAGAAAGACTGTACCTTCATCCAACTCACTGATGAAAATGTTGTACAGAGCCAAAGATAGATCCTTGGGGTACCCCTACTTCCTGTAGAATAGAAACCAACCAAATAATAACTAGCTTTTGAAACTGTTATTCAGCCAATTCCATATCCAGCTAACTGTGTCATGTCTGTCTTCAAGTATTTTTTCCTTTTACAATAAAATTATAGCATTCTAATAGAGATCTATCAATATCATATGTAATTTTTAAAAGAGTTTTTGTTGATGTCTTCTGCTTCTTATATCATCATAGTTTTCCCTAGTATCCTTCCTTTTCCCCCTTCACCTCTCCAAGAGCCATTCCATATAATGAATAGTATTTTTTAAGGGAAAAAAAATCAGCACAACTGACTGATCATTTGAAAAAGTCTGAAAATAATTACAATGTGTAGCATCAGTGGACCTCCCATCTTCATGAATGGATTGATTGAGGATTTTTCTTATATCTCTTCATTCAAGTCCAGCTTGATCTTTATAATTTTGTTACATTCACTATTGTTTTGTGATGTGTGGTTGTTCTTTCTATGTTGTAATTTAGAGTGCTAACCCATATTAATTTATTTTCCTCAGAATCTAAGTAAAGCTGCTTTAAATATGCCTATATATATGCATATATAAAGAGGTCATTAATAATTAGGACAATTCACATTTTCATACTTGTAAACTATGATATTTTGGTTTCATTAGTTATTTCGAAAAATCTTTGAGTGTGGTGGTGTTTTTAGTGTTTTCAAAAATTATACTGCCTTTGTCCAGAAGGAGGCAGCATTGTTTCAAATAACAGTTTTAGACTGACAGTTTCTTAAATGTTTTGGCTTTGAGTTTGATAGGAGAGAGAATTCTCTTCCTCCAAAATAATTGGATGCAATTTTTCTTCCAAATAAACCTTGTACCACTGTTATAAACTGCCAACTTTGAGGACAAGGATTGTGAAGTGACAGTACGAATTATTCCAAGTGGGTAATATGCAGTGAAGTAAGTAGCAATTATTTTGAAGAATTCTCTAAAAAAAAACTTGTCATACATATAATTTTTTCTCGTCAGTTGTCATAGACAGCATAATATATACATCACCATCATGAACATCATAGACTGTTTAAAAAATTTTTGCTTATAAAC
>CM053594.1:315853388-315885253 GCA_028646575.1 Pseudocheirus occidentalis
CACTTAACGCCAACTGCCCTCCAAAAAGCAAAAAAAAAAAAAAAAAAAAAAAAAAAAATAAATTATGGGGCAAAATTACCCTGACATTCTAGAACCAAAGGGCAAAATAGAACTTGAAAGAATTCACCAATGACCTCTTGAAAAAGATCCCAAAAAGAAAAGTCCTAGGAATATTATAAGCAAATTCCAGAGTTCCCAGGTAAAGGAGAAAATACTGCAAGCAGTCAGGAAGAAACAATTTGAGTACTGTGGAAACACAATCAGGATAACACAAGACCTAGCAGCTTCTACATTAAGAGATTGAAGGGCTCAGAACATAATATTCTAGAGGTCAAAGGAGCTAGGACTAAAACCAAGAATCAACTACCCAGCAAAACTGAGTATAATGTTACAGGGGAAAAATATGGTCATTCAATGAAATAGAGGATTTTCAAGCATTCTTGATGAAAAAACCAAAGTTGAACAGAAAATCTGACTTTCAAATACAAGAAGCAAGAGAAGCATGAGAAGGCAAACAGGAAAAAGAAATCATAAGGAACTTATTAAAGTTGAACTATTTACATTTCTACATGGAAAAATGATAATTGTAACTCATAAGACTTTTCTCAGTATGAGGGTAGTTGAAGCATATATGCGTATGTGTATATAAATATACATATGAGTGTGGACATATGTATGTTCATGTATACATAGACAGAGGGCACAGGATGACTAGAATATGAAGGGATGATATCTAAAAAATAAAATTAAGAGGTGAGAGACAAATTCTTTGGGAGAAGGAGAAAGGGAGAGATAGATTAGGGTAAATTATCTCATATAAAAGAGGCAAGAGAAAACTGTTAAAATGGAGGAGAAGAGCAAGAAGGTGAAAGGGAATGGGACAACCTGATTCTCATTGAATTTGGCTTAAAGAGGGAATAACATACACACTCAGTTGGGTATCTTACCCTACAGGAAAATTGGGGGGTAGGGGATAAGAAGGATAGAAGGGAGGGCAGATTGGGGGAGAGGGTAGTTAGAAGCAAACATTTTTTAAAAAGGGATAGGATCAAAGGAGAAAATAGAATAAGGGGGGGGCAGGATAGGATGGAGGAAAATATAGTTGGTCTTTCCCAACATAGCTACTATGGAAATGATTTGGGTAACTATACATATATAGCCTATATTGAATTGCTTTGCAGCTAATGTCTGATATTCAAGATATATCCATACAGAGAATTTATTCAAATATATAGGAACAACAACTATTCTCCTATAGATAAATACTCAAAGGGAATGAAGAAGCAACTCTCAAAAGAAGAAAAGCAAACTATCAATAGCCAGATGAAAAAAATACCCCAAATCATTAATAATAAGAAAAAAACAAATTAAAACAGCTCAGGTTCTACTTTATACCTATTAGAATGGCAAATATGATTTAAGAAAAGATAATGAGAATTATTGGAAGAATTGGGGGAAAATAAACACATTAATATATTCCTGGTAGAACTCTGAATTGGTCAGGTAACACAATTTGGAACAAGTAATACAATTTGAAACTTTGCTCCCAAAGTCACTGATCTATACATTTCCTTTGTCAGTGATACCCTATGTCTATATGTCAAAGAGATCAAATGAAAGGGAAAAGGAGCTGTTTATATGGAATATTTATGGTAGCTCTTTTTGGAAACTACGAGGGCACCCATCAGTTGGGGATGGCTGAACAAGTTGTGGAATGTGAATATAATGGTATATTACTGCACTACAAGAAATAATGAAAGGGGTAGTTTCAGAAAAACCAGAGACGACATATGAAGTGGAATAGAATGAAACAAGCAGAGCCAAGAAAACAAATTAAACAAAAACATTATAAAGACTTTGAAAGACAGCAGAACTCTGTTCAATGCAGTGCATAACCATAACTCAGAGGACTCATGATGAAATATGCCTGAGAGAGAAAGGTAATAGACTTATGGAGTTAAAGAGAGAACAATTTTCAGACATAGTTAATGCAGAATTTTGTTTTGCTTAACTTCATATTTGTTACAACCTTTTTTCCCTAGTGGGGCGGAGTATTTGAGAGGAAGAGGCAGGGCCTGGACAGAGTTGTTTGTCTATACCCAAACCAAGGGAAAAAAAAAGAGAGAGAACACAAAAGATAAAGGGAAAGAAAAAAGGTATTGAACATGTATTTGAGTGTGTATGTGTGTGTGTGTGTGTGTGTGTGTATGTAGGAAATGCTGAAAAGAGAAGGGTCAAAAATACAAATAAGACAGTTGTGAATGTTACATGTTGAGTTTATTATATACTTTAAAGGAAAAGCAATCTGTAGGAAATAGAAGTTTGCTGATTTATGTGCAAACTTTTTAAAAATTCAATTTTTATACAGAAATGCTCATTTTATTTGGTGTTTAAATTCAGAATTTTTAGAAAGCTTTATTGCTGTTTTGTTTTCATATTACATACATTTACGGATTATTCCCACTTCATGGGCAATCTTTTATAATAAAATAAAGCACTAAAGTAAAACTAATAATATAAGGATATCATCTGAGACTGCATGCAACATTTCACATCTATAGCACCAACCTACGTCTCTATATTTTTCAGATGAACAGAAATCCATTTTCTCTCTCTCCCATTCCTTAAATACAGAATTAAAAAAAAAGTCAAGAACTCTGATCAATAGAATGTCCAGCTATGATTCTAAAAGACCAATGATGAAACCATATTCATACTTCCTAACAGGTGATGTACTCTACATTCTGAATGAGTACTGGCAATGTGGGGAAATCTTTTTTCTTAATTATACTTAATTGTTTTTTATTTTTCTTAATTTTTACAATGGGGTAAGATTTGGGAGGATGACTGGGAATGGCATAACCTTCCAAAAAAAGCAAAAGAAAAAAAATAAGGCCATTGAAACTTTTTTTTTTTTTTAATGCACAGAAGAGCTCAGAAAGCTAGATGGAAACAAATAGGAAAGTTTTGAAAGTTACATTCAAGAAATGGTTGGATCATGGACACATTCACTTTATGTGTTGTTTAGAAGTCAGGGATTAAAGAATTGAAAGTATTTACATAAAAGACTGATCAATGGAACAGATTAGGAACACAAGATTCAGAAGCAATCAAAGAAAGCAGTATAGTATTAAAATCAAGAAGCTGTGATTTTGACAAATTTCTAGGAAAAGTGGAAAGGACTCTGGCAGAAATTAGGTTTATACGAACACCTCCAAATAAGCTCCAAATGGATAAATGTTTTTGATATAAAAGGTCAAATCATAAACAAATTAGAGGGCCATGTAAGGACATAACTTTCCTAAATATAGATAGCTGAAGAGTTCTTCAACAAGTAAGCTATAGAAAAGATCACAGGAGATAAAATGGATAATTTTCATTACATGAAATTGAAAAGTTTCTTCATAAACAAAACCAATATATTTAAAATTAGAAAAGAAAAATAATTAACTGGGGTAAATATTTGCACTCAATTTCTCTAATAAAGTTCTCATTTCCAAGAAACAAGGGAACTCAATCAAATAAATAAGAAATTTTCCTAAATACAAAGACAAAGGATATGAACACATAGTTCCCCGCTGTATCAGCAAGCATCCTAGCTTACCCAGGATGGCTGCCAGCACAGGTTCTTAGATCTGCTTTTCTAAAGGAAAGCAACTCAAAAAGGGTTGACAATGTTACTTTAATCAATCAAACATATCATTTACTTAGTTCAGGGGAAAAAGTCAGCACCCTGAACTTCAGAGAATACAAACAGAAGTTACAAGGAGACAGAGAAACAGATCAGCAGACAGATTTCCAGCCATGTGACCATTACATCCATACCTAATTAGTTACCAGAGAGGGAAGTACCACCATTTGGGTTTTCAAAGCCAGGGGGCTCAATGGCTTCCCAGAGTCTTGTCTGGCCAAACCACACACATCTTCTCAAAGTGAGCCCCAAAGCAAAACCTCACATCAGGATATATATAGCCTTCTCCTGGATGGGAGAATGTCACAGCCCAATTATAAAGTAATAAGGCGTGGGCATTCCTGAAAAACAAGCCTCCCATTACAGGCTTCATGTGACCATATTTGGCCTATTAGGGGGCAGAGTATACTTTCAAATCAGGGAAAGTTCTCAGAGTCACTTAAGCCTATCAAAGTGCCTAGGGCAAGGAAGATCTTCAGATTCCAGTAACACCTCCAAAAGAAAAATAAACTATCAAGATCATTATGAAAAAATGTTAATTTACTAACAGAGAAATGCAATGTAAAACAACTCTGAGGTTGCATCTTATACCCACCAGAAATATGACAAAAAAGGAGCTATTCGAGGATATGCACACTAAGTTACTGCTGATGGGGCTATAAGTTGGTCCAACTATTATAAGGCAAACAATTTGGAACTGTGTCCCTAAAAAACAATTTACTGTGACTTTGACCCAGCAACTTCATTAGTAGGCCTATCCCCCAAAAAGAGCAAAGGAAAAGGATCTATCTGCATAAAAATATTTACAGTAGCTCTTTTCATTTTTCCAAAGAAGTGGAGACAAAGTGGCTGCTCAGGAAAATTGGGGAATGGTTGTACAAATTCTGAATGTAATGTGAATATAATGTATTATTGAGTCATAAGAAATTACAAAAGTGGTGGTTTCAGAGAAACTTGGGAGGTTTCTATCTCAGCATATAAAACTAAGGCAGAGTGAAGTGAGTGGAACTAGGAAAACATTTTATATATTGACTGTGACACTGTAAACAAAAACAGCAGTGAAAGACTGAAGAACAATAATCAATGCAATGGCAAATAATAACTTTCCACAAGCTTGACTATGAAACACATTTCCCATTTCTTTTTTTTATTTTCTCAATTTTAATTTTAATCTCTAACATATCTCTGCTAAAAACAAAAATAAAACAGAACAGAACCAAAAAACACATATTTCCTCAGACTCTAATTTTAAAAATTGATATATCTTGTTTTTATACACCTACATTTCCCACTATATTCCTCCTCTAGTCCATCTCAGAGAGACATTCCTTATATAACAAAAAAAATAAAGGAGAGGAAGAAAAATAGTCTAGCAAGACAAAAAATGGAAATATTCTTAAATTACACAAAGTATTCCATTACTCTCAAAGGGGTCCTCAATATTTTACACTTTGTTCTGCAGATTTAGGGAAAAAGCAGAATGATGAAATAATTGTTACTGGGAAAGGACCTGTCTCTAACTAATATTGGGGATTTTGTAGTTGACGTACAATTTAGTTCTTGTAATATAAATAATAACTCACATTTATAAAGCCCTTCTAGGGTTACAAACTGAATTCAGTTAAATAGTCTTATGAGGTATATGGTAAAAGTATTATCTTGACTTAAGGGATTGCATGCAGCCATGGGTGGGAGGGCTGCGGGGAGAGAAAGGGATTGTGGAATTGCATGTTGCAAACCAAAAGTAAACAAATACATTAACAAAAATGATTCTTATTAGGTGCCACCTTCATGAGGACCTTTCTGATGCTTCCATTTATGAGTATTACTCCCATCCTACAATTATTTTATATTCATTTATTATTTATTGATCTATAGATGTTTTGTTGTCAAGAAAACCCCAAATGGGATCCTGAAGAGTTGGACACCACTGAAATGACTCATCAATAAATATATTTTTCATCCCCTAGCATAAGATAATTTCTTGAGGGAAGTGACTTTTTTACTTTAGTCTTTATATCTCTAATACCTAGCACCTTGCCTTGTGTATATAGTAGATTCTTAGTAAATGCATATTTAATTGAAATGGGCTATTGCTTAAAATTAACATTAGTTTTATTTAATGGGATGGGGGGGTATAGTGGTGATATAGTGCATAGAGAACTGACCTCAGAGCAAGAAAGATGTGGGTTCAAGTGTCACCTCTGACATATACAATATGCCTTTCAACAAGTCTCAACCTCTCAGTGTCATGGGGAATATTCTAAATGCTGATCTCTCCTTGTCCTGCTTCCCTAGCTTCACTTTACCTGAAGGTGTTCTCTGCCTGAAGGAAGGTAAATTTTGATGACCAAACCTACCTAGTTAACTTTCTTTCTGAAAGACCAAGCCTTAAACCTAATTTACATTTCCCATTTCTTGGCAAAAAGGCCACGGAGTAACTAAAGGTGTAGGTATGGCCAATGTGTAGCTTTGTTTGATGTAATTATCTTTTACAAGGGAAGAATTTTTATTTCAGAGAATTAGGCAATAATGATAGCTAGAATAAAAAAAAAACAGAAGATAAGAATGTCAATAAATCATGTAAAAACATATAGAAAAGAGAATGGAGTTGAAAAGAAGATATACAAAGTAAGGCATTGTTAGAAACACCAGGTTAAGTTTGAAATATATACAAAAAAAGGTATATTTAGTAGAGATTCATGTATGTACTCCTTTTTATTCATGTATGTACTCCTATTTTCCAGTTCTTTGTACAGGCAAGTTCATGTTTGTTGGTTTCTTAAGATCAAAGTAATAAAACGGAAAGATTTTTAAAACAATAATAAGAAAATAATTAGGTTAGTTTAACTTGGAACCACTTTAAAATAGCTAATTGTAGAGGACCCACAATAATTCCTAGGAACAGTTCACATAATATTTTTTTTTGAGAGGGGAAGGCAAGACAATTGGGGTTAAATGACTTGTCCAAGGTCACACAGCTAGTAAGTGTCAATAGTGTGAGGCCAAATTTGAACTCAGGACTCCCAACTCCAAGGCTGCTGCTCTATTCACTGCGCCACCTAGCTATCCCTTAGTTCACATAATCTCAAATTCATCTATATTTTCAGGACTCCCGACTCCAAGGCTACTGCTCTATTCACTGCGCCACCTAGCTATCCCTTAGTTCACATAATCTCAAATTCATCCATATTTTCTTTTTAAAAAGTATTCCTTTCACTTATGTTTGAATATGGATACATATAATGCTGTGGAAGTCTAATATTTCAAAGAAAGTTAAGAGAGTCATGTATAAAGAGTGATCAGAAAGAACTAAAAATGTGTCAAGCTTTTTCGTCCTGCTTTGATTTCTTTCTATTTTAAGCTGAAGATGGATATCACACATGAGAAATACAATGAATTAAGAAAAGTAGAGACATTCAGGTTAATACATATCTGTGCTTAAAAGACCTTTCCTTCCCCAGTTCTTGGCAAACTATAGTAAAGTTACTGGAAAAAAGGAATGGCGATATGCAGAGAAACGAAACAAGCTAAGTTAAGTGATGCCCAAATAAATAAATAAGCAAATAAATAAGTAAACAAACAAAGCCACAGTTATGTCACTGAATCATTGCCTTGCTGAGTAGATATATTTATACATGTTATTTCAAACAAAGACAATTAGGTGCTACATCCTCCTTGCTTACATGTTACTCATAGTTAAATTTATAGTCAAGAACATATTTCATATATAAATCTTATCTAAATATTCCATACTGTCCTCAAGAGTAAGAGAGAAGTTCAGAAGGAGGGTTTGGAAAGAAAAGATGAGGTTGTTTTTTAAAAGACATCTGTGGACATCCACTTCAGTATATCCAAGAGGCAACTGGTGATGCTGACTATAGCTCAGGAGAGAAGCTAGGACCAGAGATAGACATCTAAGAATCACCTGCACAGAGATGATAATTGAATCCATGACAGCTGATGAGATCAATAACTAAGATAGTACAGAATAAAAATAGAAACCCTTGGATAGAGCCTTGGGGTGGGGGCACCCATTATTGGTGAGAATGATTTGAATGAACAAGCATAAAGAGACCTGAAGAATGGTCAGAAAAATGGGTAAGAGCCAGGAGAGAGAAGTGTCATGAAAGCTTAGAAAAGAGAGTATCTAAGAAGACAAGGTGATCAGTACTATCAAATCATGCAGAGAGGTGAAGATGGAAGACATCTTTCTGTTCTTTGAAGTTCTTCAATGGCTAGATGTTAGGACCTGTTCACATCCACCATGCATCTCTGAATTGGTCCACGTGTAATATTAATTTGCAGTCCTTTAAAGGCAGTTCTTTTCTTTTTTTTTTAATTTTAATTTTTTTGGGGGGGAGGGCAATTGGGGTTAAGTGATTTGCCCAAGGTCACAGGGCTAGTTTTTGGGTAGAGTTTCTGAGGTTGGATTTGAACTCAGGTCCTTCTGACTCCAAGGCTGGTGCTCTATTGACTGTGCCACCTAGGCACCCCAAAGGCAGTTCTTTTCAGTGTCTTACAGTCACATAGCAACATCAAGAGACTGTTGGTATGAAAATGATGAGCCTTTGTTTCTAGAAGAATGAATTCATTAAAATAGCTTTGCAATGTTCTATAAGACTATGCAGATCAATCTCTCTTTTTAAATTCCAGGACCAACTTGTGTACAAATACAGATGCACAGCTCTACAGGTTGTCTTCAAATGTATGACATAATTTGGGCAACAGATATTTTCAATTCACTTGGTCTTTCCCATGTTGGTGGTCAGCCAAATAGCTCTTAAAGGCTATTCATCTTTTCTACTGTTACAGGATAAACTTGATGCAACCAGGACAAGAAGAGAACAAGGAACATTTGAAGGACCTCACCATTTATATGGAACCCTTCTTCAAGTAAGTGTTTCCTCACAATGATGAACATCTTTAGCAAGCTTCCTGTTCTATGTCTCTGTCTGATGCTTATGATCAGTGGGTTCTTGAACAGCATTATTTCTGTTTTTATATCTTTCAAGGAGTCTTGAATGACAGTTCTTTTCCATGAAATGCTTTTTCATAATCAACAACAATCACTGTAGAATCTTATAGTTTATACATATTTTAATTAATTGTGAAATACTAAAGATGTGGTATATTGCAGAATGTGTCCTGCATACATCTTTCTGTTCACTACTATTATCTTCATAGAGAACTGCTCTTGATTTATGTGTAGATGAGCCGCAACAAGATTCCATATAGATGGAAAAAGCAGGTACATCAGTATATAGTTATTGATGTTTTTGAGCAGTTATCCTCAGGCAGGCAAGGTACCTGGGGCAAAGGTGGTAAAGCTCAGGGAGTGAGGAAGAAGTGCAGGAAGCAGTGGGATTAGAGCTCCTCAAGATATGGCCTTCCCAGCAGGGACTCACAAATCATCAAGGATCCCTGATAATATATATTATTAATATGTCAGTATACGCATGTCATGTCATATATTTTTCTTCATTATTTTTTCCCTTTGGAGATTTTTTAAAAACGAATTTTGATCTTTGGACAAGTCAGTGTCTCAGTATAAACTGAGAACTGGTTCAGATATGACTCCTATATCATTGCTATCTTTTCCTATATAATAAAAGATGTTTAGTCTAGTACCTAACCAGTTTTTGTTTCCTCAAATAAAGCACTCATAATATAAATGCATAAACTCTGGCGTGGATAGTTCCTCTATCATCTCTTCTTCCTAAACCACACACACACCCACCCACCCACCCACCCACACACACACACACACACCCCGTGTATATGTGTGTATACACACACATATATACACATGTATACACACATATACATGTGTATGTATGTATTTCTCACCATTCTCATCTATTCCCACATTTGTATTAAATCCACCAAGTATTAAAGTGTATTTGATTTAATCTGGATGGTCTTATCAAGTTCCTAATAGAATTTTCTCTACCTCTTCAACCTCTGCAACCAATGTTGGCACATAAGCTGCAATTATCTTCTTTCTCCAAATACTAATTTTTACTACTTCAATATGAAAGGACTCATTCATGAAATAATATTTTTATTGCTTTGGGTGAAACATAAAAATAACCCATCAGCTCCTTTTTTTTTTTGCATCTCCAAGGAGTGTATATGAATCATCTTTTAACTTTCTTGTTTCTTTCAGTCTTGTTTACAGAAACAACATCAAGATCAACAGGATTCAGCTCCTTTAGCAGTATGTTCATCTCTTTGTCAGTAGACTAGTATCTCACACTTAGAGTATCAAATCAAGTTACAATGCAAAGATGGCCTAAAAATGGATATTTAGACCCTCTGCCCTCTTTCTATTACTCTGTCACAGCCACTGTAGAAGTGGAAGGGGGCTGCATAAGAGTGAGGCCATTGTCTGTTTTTTTCATTGTTTTATGGTTTGCATTGTCAAAAAAATTCATTGCAAAGTATCCATTTTACTGGTTATATAACTCTGACCTTACATAAGGTGATCCTCAGAAAGCAGACTGAATCTGTTGCTAGGATCATACTTAAAACCTCTGCAGTATTGCAAAGATGTTGTCAGAATTTTTGCTATGAGAAACCTTTCAGTTTCTTTGAGAAACTTTGAGAATCCAAGGTGATCTGAAGCACCAAATGAGGTACTGGAGCAGGACTTGGTAGGGAGGTGAAGAATATGTGCACAAGGTTCCATATATTGTCAAATATCACTGGGTAAGGTGGGTTTGCTTATCTCTTTTGTGATAAAGGGGAAGGCTAATGGTGGGGTAAGTATATCTGGAAATGACCTAGATATCAAACCAAAAGACTTATGTAATGGGAATCTGAAGCTCTTTCCTGCCCCTATCCCCTTTGCTTAAGCGGCTTGAGTGGCTCCGAGAATGTTCCCTGATTTGAAAGCATACTCTGCCCCCTAATAGGCTGAATGTGGTTACATGGAGCCTGTAGCGGGAGGCTTGTTTTTTGGGAATGGCCACACCTTGTTACTTTGTAATTGGACAGTGGGGCAAGAGGGCTGTAACATTTTCTGGCCCAGGAGAAGCCTATATATATGCCCTGATGTGAGGTTTCCTTTGGGACTCACTTTGAGAAGAGTTGTGTGATTTGACCAGATGAGACTCTAGGAAGCCGTTGAGCCCCCTGGCTTTGAAAAACCTGGATGTTGATGCTTCCTTCTCTGGTAACTTGAATAGGTAATGGATGTGATGGTCAGATGGTTGGAAGCCCATCTGCTGATCTGTTTCTTGGTCTGCTTGTAACCTGTGTTTGTAACTTGTGCTTGTAACTTGGGTTTGTATTCTCTGGAGTTCAGGGTGCTGACTTTTCGCCCTGAACTAGGTAAATGATATACTTGTTTGATTAAAGAAAGACTGTTAATCCATTTTGAGTTGCTTTCCTTTAGAAAAGCAGATCTAAGAACCTGTGCTAGCAGTTGCCCTAGGTATGCTAGGGTGCTTGCTGATACAGCTTACAAACAAAACTTTTAAAAGAAATAATGTTTTTAAAATCTCATTTTGTAGTCAGAAGTTTTACCTCTCTAAATGAAGTTTAGAGAAAAAGAGTAAATCAGACTGTAGTCACATATGTTCTTTTTCATTCCTCTTATATTTAAACCATTCTTGTCACTGTAATGTTAATGGGACATAACATCTTCTCCACCCTTTAACAGGCCTCATGTGGAGCCCATTAAGGGAAGCTTGCTTAGAGGAGGCTTGCTTGTGGGAAGGCTTTCACACCTTTTGCTAATTTCTAATTAGGCACTGAATTATGAGGGTTGTGATGCCCACTGGCTCTAAAAAGGGTATATACACTCTGAGGTTAGCATTTTGCTTTGGGGATCACTCATTGGAAGAGACTGTGGGTAGCCATAAGGAGCTCCCCAGCTCTGAAAAAACCCAGATGTTGGTGCTTCTCTCTATGGTAACTATTGCCTTGGTAAGACAGTTGGATCTGGCTGTCGATATGTGCCAATTTCTCAGACAGTTAGAAGCTCTGTCTGTTAGTTATTATTTCTCTGCTTGTATTTTCTCTATTTTCTTTGTTTGGATTTTCTTTGAAGTCCAGGGTGTTGATTTTTCCCCTGAACTAATGAATGTAATTAAGACATTGCGCTGACCCCTTGAACAGCTATCTTTTCTAGTAAAGCAGATCTAAGAACCTGTGCTAGCAGTCATCCTAGGTATGCCAGTGTGGTTGTTGCTACAGTCACACAGTTTACAAAAAGAAAAAAAAGTACCTTCCCATTCCATTGGAATATCGCCTTCTCTGTAGTCTACTTCTTTCATATTTCTTGCTTCCATGAATCTTCTTTCTCGCATAGTCTGTCCTACAAAATACACAGGGAATATATTTAATATAACAACAATTTTTAAACATTTGTTTTTAAAACTGTGAGTTCCAGATTCTCTCCTTTCTTCTCTCCTCACCTACCCCAACTGGAAGAAGCAGCCCTGGGAAATACCTTGATGTAACATAATGTTGCTAATTACTATCAGCCAGTATTTCACCACTTAGGACACTACAACAAGAATAACAAATTTACTGTCAAATAGACAGGTCGGTTTTGACCTAGAAGTAGGGACACAAACTGGGGAAGTTTCAAATTTCAAAGTGCTACAGAACCCCCCCTCCAAAAAAAAACAAACCCAAACTTCCCTCTTTATGTAGGCAAATGAAAAGAACTAATAAGAAATTTTGGTAGTACCTTTTGTTTGAAAAGCTAGGTGCTGAACAGTCAGTTCTGACACAATGTTTTTTTTCAAAACTCGAATCTGTTCCAATGCAATTGTTAATTAGGGAATGTTATGAGCATAACATTAATTTTGGGTCTGCTTCTGAATGATTTCTTTATCTTGATTTCCCATCCATATTCTTTACATAACAATGCCTGTCATGAGGTAGCAAAGAGGGGGGTGCTGCAGAGTGGCATTGCCGAAGAGGACTCTGCAGCTTGTTCTCTTTTGGTATAGTTAAATTATCATTTCTGATCTGCTAGAGATGTTCCATGCCTTGGTAGATTTCCAGGCTAATGATTAGTAGGGAGTCAGTCAGGCAGTAAATAAATGTTTGTTAAGTACTCACTTTGTGCTAGGCACTATGCTCAGCACTGGTGTCCTCAGAAAAGCAAAAGACAGTCCTAGCTCTCAAGGAGCTCACAATCTAATGGGGGTAACAAAAGGCAAACAAATATGTACAAATAAGCTATTTACAGGATAAATAGGAAATAATGAACAGAAGGGAGGGACCATAATTAAGAGAGATTAGGAAAGGTTCCCTGAAGAAGGTGAGCTTTTAGCTGAAACTTGAAGGAAAACAAGGAATCCAGGAAACAGAGATAAAGGGGAAGATCCATTCAGAAAGAGGGACAACCAGTAAAAATATCCAGGACCAAAAGATGGAGTATCTTGATTGTGGAACAGCAAGGAGGCCAGTGTTACTGGATCAAAGAGTATGTGGTAGGCTGGAAGACCAGAAAGGGGTGTGTGTGTGTGTGTGTGTGTGTGTGTGTGTGTGTGTGTAGGTTATGAAGGGCTATGAAGATTCGTCAAATAGGGTATTCATCAAACAGAGATGATCTTGAAGGTGATAAGGAGTCAGGTGCATTTATTGAGTATAATGGTGACATGGTCAGACCTACCCTTTAGGTTGAACGGAGGATGGACTGGAGTGGGGAAAGACTTGAGCAGACTAACTCACCAACAAGGTACTGTAATGCTCTCCTCTAGGCCTAAGGTGATAAGGCCTGCATCAGTGTTGGCAGGATCACGGGACAGAAGGAGGCCTATTTTTCTTTCCAGAATTTATTTAATTTTAGTTTTCAACATTCATTTCCACAAGATTTTGAGTTCCAAATTTTCTCCCCATCTCTCCCCTACCCCTACCCCAAGATGGCAAGCATACTGATTACTCCTTCCCCCAGTCTGCCCTCTCTTATATCCCCCTATCCTTCCCCCTACTGCTTACCCCTAACTTTCTTGTAGGCCAAGATGGATTTCTATACCCCACTGCCTATAGATCTTATTTCCCAGTTGCATGTAACAACAATTTTTTAACATTTGTTTTTAAAACACCTCTCCTTTCTTCCCTCCTCACCCACCCCCACTGAGAAGACAAGCAAATCAATATAGGTTATACGTGTGTCATTATGCAAAACATTTCCACTGCAATCATGTTTGTTAAAGACTAACTATATTTCCCTCCATCCTATCCCACCCCCATTTATTCTATTTTCTCCTTCGACCCTGAATCAAAAGTGTGTGCTTCTGACTACCCAGAAGGAAGCCTATTTGAGATATGTCACACAGGTGAAAGCAATAGGTCCTAGGAATAGATTGGATGTGGGGGAAGAGTTGAGGTAGCAGTTAGGTTACAGTATCTGAAGGGGATGAGGGGAGTTTGACCACTTCATTTTACAGAGAAGACTGGGGAAGCTCTCAAAATGGACATTCTGAGGACACAAAGAAGATTTTGATAAAGAAGGAAAGGGGGAATTACCCCTTTCAAAAAAGACACATGAAATTCACTGACCAATTTAGATTTCCAGAAGACAGAAGCAAGGGTAAACAGAAGAGAACAATAATAACTAGCATTTATATGATGCCCAATATATGCCAGGCACAGTGCCATGAGTTTTACTAATATTATCTCATCTGATCCTCACAATAATGCTTGTAGATAGGTGCTATTATCTACATTTTATCGTTGAGAAAACTGAAGCAAACAGCATTGCAGTGACTTGCCCAGGGTCACACAGCTAGTAAGTATCTGAGGCAGATTTGAACACAGGTCTTCCTAAATCCAGACCCTATGCTCAATCGATTATGCCATCTAGCTGCCTATAAGATAAATACAAAAGACTGGCAGATTTCTATGAAAAAGTGTCAAGAAAACTAAGGTTAACAAGGAAAGCTAAGCACAATACTCCCTACCCAACCCTGACCACCATCCAAAAAAAGGAGCATCTCGGATGGGTTTGGACAGCTGTTAAGAGTAGATAGGATAGTGACAGCCAGTGAGAGACAAAGCACAACTCCTTATTGTGTTCTTAGTTCTTACTTCACTATGGATCAGTTGTATAATTCTCATAGTTCTTTGCATTCTTCAAATTCATAGTTTTTTCTGGAGCATTTATGTTCCATTATGTGCACTACTTCTTCTTCTTTTTCTTCTTCTTCTTCCTCTTTTTTTTCAAAAATACATTTATTTCTCTTTTAAATACACACTGCCTTGCAATTGTTCCATGGTTTTCGGTAAGTGAGAATTCTCGTTTTGGTCAGGAAATTTCCCCTCATATTATAGTGTCTGTTCATTGTGGTTTTGTCTCTTTTTGTGTTCTTTTTTTTTCTTTCTGTCCTTATGACATCACCAGCTGTTCTACTTCATTTTGATTCTACCATCATCATCATGGCCCCATGTGGCACATCACCCCCTTTTTAGCATTTTTAAATGGACTGTTTTCCCCCTCAGACTGTAAGCTCCTTGAGAACAGAGACTAACTTTTCATTTGTATTTCCTTCCTCAGCACTTAGGACAGTGCCTGGCACAGAGCAGGCACTTTATCAATGTGTGCTGGGTAGTGCTGTATTAGTCATTCTATGGTTTATCTGCTTCTGAACTAGGTGTATTCTCCCTTGATCTTTTACTTATCTCTGCTTTTGCTGCTTCCTTTTGGGTCCCATCTCCTTGGACTGATACATAATGCCCTGGGTGTCCTCTGTCTCTTTCTACTTACTAAAGGAGTTGAGGGTGTGGCTTGGGGGCCTTTTCCCAAGGAATCTCTTGGGGGAAAGGACAGGGCCCAAACTCTGTTTCTAGTCCTCTTTTTCATTGACATAGAAACTATTTCAGTTCTATTAGGTTCTGTACTGCCTACTGATCCCTTTCACTCCCATTTATTCTGCTTTTCTTCCTTTGTATGGTAGAGAAAAATTACTCTTTTACCTCAAATGGGAAAAATGGTGCTCCAGGATGAGTTACGCAGTGAGAGCACTGGGTAGTGACCTCAGCCATAAACCTGAAGCACAAGCCTGCAGGACACACAATGGCTAAGATAATGTAGAAGAAGAAAACACTACAAGACATCAGAATTCACAAGGCTGCCCTTGATCAGTTCTGACTCCTGAGCACTTCTGGCTAGAAAGATAGTGAAGAACAGGGCATATGCTACCAGATGTGATCAGTGTGAGTTTGTTTCATTGAATTTCTTTTCTGTTCAAGGGAAAGTCCAATGGGAAGTGGGATGGATTGGTAAGTGAGAGCAAGATAAAATACAAAAAGCATCAAAAGGTGGCACAGGTGATAGAGGGCCGGGCCTGGAGTAGGAAAGACTGATCTTCCTGAGTTCAAATCCAACCTCAGACACTTACTAGCTGTGTGACCCTGTGGCAAGGCACTTAACCTTGTTTGCCTTGGTTTCCTCATCTATAAAATTGGCTAGAGAATGAAATGGCAAATCACACTAGTAGCTTTGCCAAGAAAAACCCAAAAGGGGTCATGACACGACTAAAACAATTAAACAACAACAGCATTAAAAAAAAGAACAAATGGGAATCTGCTTCGAGAAGTGGTTTCCAGGAATATCGTTTATCTAAAAGTAGGAACAGTCTGCAATAAGATGGAGTATTTAGAATATGAATAATCAAATAATTAACTATATATAAACTTCCAACAAGTTTTATGGTGAAGGCATTTTAAAAAGCATTTTTTTCTGTATTGTTAGGTTCTGAAACTTCTTTTTCATGTAAGTAAAATGAAAAATGAAGGGCAAGACAGGAGATATTATGCAAAATGCACCACAAAACTCTGAATCGACAGGAGATATTATGCAAAATGCACCACAAAACTCTGCATCCTGTAACTCCTACTTTATTTTGACTTTCACTTAAGGAGACACACCACAGTATAGTGGAAAGTGTGATAGACCTGGAATCAGGAGAGAACAGAACTTGAATGCCAGCTCTAATATTAGCTACATCACCCTGGATATGTCAGAAACTCCTTGAGTCTCAGTTTTCTCAGGGAGACACCATTACTTGCATTATCTCCTCCACAAGGTGGCTGTGAGGAAAGTACCTTGTAAATGTTAAAGTGACACATATACAAACTCGAGGTGGTGCAGTGGACCAACATAAATAAACAGACAAAGGAATGAATGAATGAATGAATGAATGAATGAATGAATGAGTGAATGAGTAAGTGCATGCTGAATGCCTGACTAGAGTCAGGAAATATCTGAGTTCAAATTTCATCGCAGACACTTACTAGCTGTATAACCCTGGGCAAGTCACTTAAACCCGGTCCACCTTAGTTAGCTCATCAGTAAAATAAGGCTAATAAAAACACCTACTTCCCAGGGTTGTTGTGATAAAATACAATAATATTTGTAAAGCCCTTTGTAAATATTAAAGTGTTACATAAGTGCTAGCTGCTGTCATCATCACTAGAATAACCTGGACCCAGATTTATCATATCCCTGCCTTTCCAGGTCTATGTCTCTCTGAAATACTGAGAATAAAATGAAAACAAATTAGACTGTAATTTGGCTCTGTGTTGGAAAAAGGAACCTCCTACTTAAAAGCTAACATTTTGTCCATATCTATTATGAGCAATTTTCTCTCCCCCACAGTGATTAAATTGGGTGTTCCAAACCATAAAATTCTGTGATTTTACACAATTGCCATATGTTTTTGTTGGCATGCAAACATTAACTTTGCATTTGGTACTTTTGTTTTTTACAGGCCGTTCATTTATGTGAGCTTACCAATACACTTGCATAACTCCAGTCTGCTGAGACATTTACCAGCCCACCCAAACTTTACTAACACTCCATGTTTCCCAGAATCTCATACAGAAAGATTTGGGATATTCTAAAATCTTGTCAGTCTTACATATCTCTTCTTCCCATCATTAACCAACCACAAGAATATAGGAATTAGATCTCTGACTAGACCCTCATGCAGATCTTCTAGTCCACCTTTCTAATTTGAAGAAATTGAGTCCTAGAGAGGTTGAATGACTTAAACTCTTTCATTAGCACTGGATCACTGATCCATATGCTTCCCAGTATATCTAAAGGTAATTCAATTCTTTCAAATCACACCAGACACCCAGACATGGGAAATAAGGACATTATACTTTTTTTCTACTCCTCCTTTTGGCTCATGATGGTCTAAAAAAAAAAAATTGGATGGCAGGGAAGGATGAATTCCCCCTTCCCACTCCATTGCATAATTTTACTTTGTGATTCTAAAATACTTGCCATAAACTACATCAGGTTATGATCTGATGGTTTCAAAGATCAAAACAGATATCAGAGTAATACTCAAAAACTGCCACATGAATCTTCCTTCTTTAAAATACAGTATTTTCCTTAAAGTTGTCTTTATTTGCCTTAAAACGACTAGAGGGAAATGTTAGTAAGATACAAAACTGAAAGTAAACACAAATAGTCCTATAAGTTAAGCAATAGAAAAGACCACCAAATAAATGTGTTTACTCTTCCCACGCAGATGATGTATAAATGTCTTTATTCCTATTTACTGTCAAAAACATGGAGTGGGTAGTAATGAAAAATACTAAGAGTAAAGCATTTTCTAAAGGTCTAAAGAGTATCTTTGTTGCATGCAACAAAAACATATGCCACATAGTCCATTTCTCTAGAAAGATTTATAATTAAGACTAAAAGGGAGTTTTGACTGCATTCCAAAGTCAAGCATAAAGGATTTAGAAATACTTATTGTTGGGCATTATCCATAGCCTCCCTCTCCTCCATTAGTGTGGCTAATCAAAATTTGAATACATTTTAGTGCTATCTTAAGAGATAAAAAAAAAAAAACAACTTGAGTACCACATGAAGAGATATCATTTACTCTACAAAATGCAAAGAGGTAATGCCTGGATTTCTATAGAAAATGCAGCCTTCACACTGATTCATACCAGGTAAGGATTAAAAAGAAAAATCCAAATGATGGGGGGGAAATGATTTGAACTCAGATGCATCTACTATGTGGAAGTAAAATAAAGGTAGCTGTTGAAAAATTTAATTAATTGCAAAGAATCAGCTTTTGGAAGTAATATACATTCACCTAACACACATTCTATAATCCTTTGTATAGAGAGTCTTATCTCCAATTTACAAAGCACATTTCTGAATAAGAACACAAGCCTTCAAAAATGAAATCATAAGAAACAAGCATTATGCAATGTCGTTTTAACTTTCTGTCTGAATCATGACAGATGTGCTTTAACATGTCTTAATTGTTCAATCCAAAGGGGCTGAAAACTTTTTGTCCAAATTAAATAGGCTTTAAGATAGATGGCATGGAAAATCCAGGTTTTAAAAAGCCTCTTTTACAATAAGAGGAAATTTAATTACTGTAATTAAAATCTTCCACTTTGCAGTGAAGTTAGCTAACAAAAGCAAACAAATCCAAGTCTAGTAAACTACTGGCATAAAAAGAAACAATATTCTTTATACTCCAAAATAAGTGAACCTCATACATACTGTGGCACGTGCCAGTACAATGTTATATTTATTTTTACTTTCAGAATACAGCCTGATCATCTGAAGATGCAAAGGGAAACAAAGGTAAGCAAGAGCTATATGGTGGGAAATTGCATTAGCAATAGAGATTTAGACAACTGCAGTATTTCTGAAGTAGGAAATAATCTTAAATTCCATTTCACAATTTCAAACTATGGAAGAATTGACTACTTATGAAGTAATTGATTAAGTGACATAAATAGCCTCACAAAAATTTAGTGCCAGATGTTCCACTATGGTTCAAAAGGTTGGTAAAATGAACTAAAATAATGGTAAATGTTACAAACTCACAGACTATACTGCTAAATGAATCATTTAAAAAGAACAATTACTCAAATGAATATAGTAGCACATTAAAAAACTGGTCTTCTTAAGCAATACAGCATACTACACTAAAAAAAAAAATTGAGGCTATCCTATAAAGAACTCCTCTCAAATTTCACATTTCAAAGCATCTCACTCCAAGGTCCACCCATCGTGCTTTCCTCTTTTGCTTCACACTCAGAGTATGTGGAGAGAGTTTCCTGTCAATTCCAAACCTACTACTTGCATCATCTATATCATGAGCCTGCCCCTTTAATCATCTTCTCTGGTACCCTCATTTTTAGCCTTACTTTATCCACTGGCTCCTTCTTGGCTGCTTATAAACATAGTCAGATCACCAATATCTTTAAGAAAAAAAAAAACCTCACCTCTAATTTGACTTTACCTTTGCCTGAAAGTATCATCCTCTGTGACTTTCCAGCCAAATTCCTAGGTTACCTTCATTCAATTACTACTCTCTTCCCTCAAACTTACTTCTTAACTCTGTAATCTAGCTTCAGAGCTATCCCACACTCTATACCCTGCAAGGGTATAAATGTTCCTTTTATTGCTAAATCCAATAGCTTTTTCTTAGCGTTCATCCTTCTTGGCCTCTCTAAAGCATCTGACACCATTTACCACTGTTTCCTTCCTGAGGTTTCCTGATACTACTGTGTCCTGGTTCTTCTCTTGCCTATCTGAGCCTCTTCAGTCTCCTTTGCAGGATCCTCCATTATTGTTCTTGTTTAGTTGTTTTCAGTCATGTGTGACTGTGTGTGTGACTCTCTAGGACCCCATTTGGGGTTTTCTTGGCAAAGATAATGGAGTAATTTACCATTTCATTCTCCTGCCCATTTTACAGATGAGAAAACAGACAAACAGGCTTTAGTGACCTGCCCAAAGTCACACAGCTAGGAAGTATCTGAAGTGACATTTGAACTCGGATCTTCCTGACTCCAGGTCCAGATCTCTATCTACTGGGCCACCTCGCTGCTATTACCACTATAGCCCTCTGTGTATAAATGAACTGCATATCTTTCTTCTATGCCTCCTCTTTAATATTTCTCAAGACAATCTCATCAGCTTCAAGTATTCAATAACCATTTTCTATGTAGATGATTCCCAAATCTACCAAACTTCCTATTACTGTAGAGGGTACCACCACCTTTCAGCTCCTCAGGCTCAGAACCTAGGTGTCCGCTTTTACTTTGATATCTTTCGGGTCCCATATACATTGTCTTGCCAAAGTCGGTTGCTTTGCAATATGTCTCGACTACCACTGTCATAACGCAGAATTTCATCATTTCAGGCTTGGACTACTGCATAGCCTGCTGGTTATCTCTGCCACAAGTCCCTTTTCACTCCAATTCATGCTCCATTCAGCTGTCAAAGTGATATTCCTAAAGGGCAGGTCTAATCATGTCACCTCCATATTAAAAAATTCCAATGGTTTCCTATTGTCTCAACAGACACCAATGGCTCCCTATCACCTCCAGGATCAAATTCTCTGGCATTCATAGACATAACCAACTTCCACCTCTCCCCTCCTGACCCTTCCAGTCTTTTCATAGCTTATTCCCTGCCAAATATGCTTTGATCCAGTGACACTGGCCTGCTTGTTGTTCCATGAACAAGACACTCATGACTTTGAGTGTTTTCTCTGGCTATCTTTGCATTCCTGGAATGATCTCCCTCCATGGCTTTCTTCAAGTCCAAATTAAAATGTCATCTTCTAAAGGAAACCTTTCCCAAACTCTCTTAATTCCAATGCCTTCTCTCAATTATTTCCTATTTATCCTGCATATAGCTTCTTTGTAGGGACTGTTTTACCTCTTTTTATATCCCTATTGCTTAGCACAGTGCCTGTCAAGCATAAAGTAGGTGCTTAATAAATGCTTATTAATGGTCTGACATCTCCAATTGCTTGAAAAACATGACCGAAAAGTATCTCAAACTCAAGGTCCAAAACCAGATCTGTTATCTTTCCCCCTAAATTCCTTCTTAACTTCCTTATTTCCACTTAAGTCACTGTCATTCTTCTAATCACTTGGTGTCAACCTTGGTGTAGGTAAAACATTCACTTGGTGTAGGTTAAATATTCAATTCATTCTTATTTACTTTCTTCCCCAGTCCAATCAGTTGGAAAGTCTAGAAGAAAGACCTAGCTCCTTAACATTCCACACATTTATCTCCCCCATTCTCCACTTATACTATAGTAACCATAGTATAGTCCCTCAATTTTTCCCTTGGACTATTACAAACTGTCTCCTAATGGGTCTCAATGCATACAATTTCTTCTCTCTTCAATTAATCCCCAAACAAGTGTCAGACAGACATCCCTAATGCCTTGGTTTGATGATTTTATCGTCTTGCTCATAAACAAACAAATAAATGAAAAATAAATAAAAACTCTCAGATAAGTGCAAATAGCTTCTAATTTGCATTTAAAATTCTTTGCAGTATGATTCTGATCTGCCTTTCAAGGCCTATACACACTACTCTGTCTAACATGTTCTTCATCTTACCCAAATGGTCTAATGGCTGGTTCTATATATATGACATTCAGTCTCCTTTGCACAAAGATGTTCCCCAGCTCTGAAATGTTATTTCTTCTTACCTCTGCTTCCCAGAACACATAGCTCCTTTCTAGTGCCATGGCCTTCAAGAATAACTGCCTACATGTTAGCGTTGAATCCATCCTCAAATTACTGTTTATTTTGCATACATTCTGTATATATATCTGTGAGAATTTTTGTTACCTCAGTAAATTAAAAGCTTTTGAAGGACAAGAATCCTTTCACTCATGGTATTTTTATTCCCAGTTCATAACATAACACCTGGCACAAACCAAATGCTTGTTGATTATCAGAAGTGCCAACTCTAGAAATAAGAAAAAGAACTTGAGGGAATAAACATGAACAAAAAAGAGGTAACATTATTTTCATTTTCAGACTATATGATAATTTATAAACAGAACCCCAATGATTCAACAAAAAACTTTAGTGAAGTAGCAAAACACAAACACAGGCTCTCAAATCATGTCTTTCACTAACAAATCTCAGAGGAAGACAGAATAAAAGAAATTTCATTTCAAATAACTAAAAATGTCTAAAGTATCTGAGTTTACATACTCAAACACCCCCAGCATTTATACAAATGCAATTACAAAGTATTCCAGAGGAATAATGGAAGAGAAATTCAGTGTCCAAGGCTAGGCTGAACCAATGTAATAAAAATGATATTACCTAGATAAATTCAAATATTTAGCACTAAAACAAACTATCCAAAGGCTACTTTATAGAAAAAGACAAAATTAACAAAATTCTTCTGACAGAACAAAAGATCAAGTGGAATAACGAAGATATGCAAGACTAAAGAAGGTCTAATATAACCAGATCTCAAATTATACTACAAAACAGTAATCATAAAAACAATGGAACACAATAGATCTAGAAGCAAATTAACATAGTAGTCCAAGGCTTGATAAATCTATGACCACAAACTACAATGGGGGTCCTGGATAGTCTCTACTCTCTGCATTTTCATTATTCTGCTCTCTCTTGGTTCTCCTACCTCTCTGAACACAGGGCTTCTAAGTTTCCTTTCTGAAGGCAATATCTTTATCTCAGTTCCTAAATGCAGGTGTGTTTCTAGGCTGAGATCTTTTTTCTTTATCTCTCTGCTCTTTAAACCAGACCTGCACAGCTTGGCAGTAGGTAGGAGTCAAAATTAAAATAGGCTAAACTTCTTGGGGCTGCAGATAGGTTTTTAGTAGTTTACTTTCTAAGTAAAGGTATAATTAATGATTAAACTATTTTGCAAATAAACCATATTTTTTAAAAGGGGAAATTTAAATTAATATCAATTAATTACATTTATTACTTAAGATTTTTATATATCATGAAATTGCTCCTCTCAAACTAGAGATAGATTGATGATGGTTGGTTGTTGTGATCATGTGACAAACAGGGGAGAGTGCACAGTGGCAACACATCTGAGAAGTTACATGATGGATACAATAGTGACTAGTGAAGGCAGGTTAAGCTGGGCACAAACAAAGCGCTCATTACACCTTTTCTTTCTTTTATATCCTCTCCATTTTTCATGGGCTACCTGAAAACCTTTGGCCATATGTTGTGCAGACCTGTTCTAAACCTTCCCTTGGTGACCTCACAGATGCAGGGAAATATTACCATACACATAATGAAACAGTAAACTTTTTTGCATTAATTTTTAACTATGTTAAAAATACACGAATAACATCCAATTAGATAGCCCAGTTACAATAAAAATAAAAACTGGTGTTTAGATAATTTAACAAATTCACGTTTTTCTGGATATTTTTCATCAACAGCAGATGCATGCATACACATACACAGCTATATGAATAAATGCTTATGTCCATACTGTTAATCAATCAGTGAGAATTTATTATGTGACAGACACTTTGCTAGGCACTGAGATACAAAGATGAAAATAAAATAGTCCCTGCCCTCATGGAACTTCTATTCTATCAGAGAAAGCAACATGTATATAATAAACAATTTAGATATATACACACATACATATATATACATACACACAAACACACACACACACTATAAAATCAAAATAAAATTTTTAGGGGAGAAGGCTCTAGTAGTTGGGGAAGGGATCAGGACTTCATGTGGAAAGTGTCACTTGAGCAGAGTTGTAAATGAAACAAGGAATTCTAATAGTCAGAAGTAAGGTGAGAATGCGTTTTGGGCATGGAAGACTGCCAATGAAGAGACAGAAAATGGTTACAAATAGCAAGAAGGCAGTTGTGGGGTGGGGGAGAGGGATACAGAATATGGGAAAGGAAATAATTGCTAACAAAAATATCCGGAATACACTACTATTGTTAAATAAAAAGAATTCATGAATATAATTTCACTTATTTTTTCATCACCTATCATTCCCACTGTATTCCTTCCCTTATCCCTACCCAGAGAGCCAATTTTTAATTTTTATTTTAATTGTTGTCTTCATATTATATCCTGATGAAAACATCCCCCAAATAGCCACAGGATTACTCTGCTTAATCAATGAGTGTATATTTTCCACTGATTTCAAAAGTAATTGTTTTACTGAGCTTTGATAAGTCATCATATCTCTCTTTCACTATTTTTACATAAACTACAGTGATCTACTGTTGTTAACCAACCTATTTGGAAGACAAATCCTGCCTGATATAGAAACTACATATCTTTTTATTCCTTAAATAACTTTCTGACCAAACAACAACTTCCAAAGAATTTAGTGATTTTCTTTAAGTTTTCTAGAGATGCCACTACAAACCTAATAAATATGGACCTCTAAAATACCCCATAAACTGTTGTGACCTAAGGTCCTATCAAAAAGCTGACATACTACACAGTTATAATTTCCATTGCATGAGAATAATGTTTAAGCATTAATATATAAAATTAAAAGTAGACACACATACACACAAAAGTTTTAACAAAGAAACTTAAAACTGGCTTAAATCCATAATATGTAATTTTATGAATTTAATTAAAAATATTAAATGTCTATCAACTGAATAATGACTGAAAAATTACGGTACATAAATGTTAATATTACTAAGGAGGATGAAATTGTAAATCTAAGGGATTCAGAGAAACATTGATTTGTTTTAACTGATGCAGTGAAATAAGCAGAACACAATAAGTACAATGACAACACTGCAAATGAACAGACTACTAAAAAGAAGTGGAATTCTACATAATGAAATAAAAACACTACTCAAAGTGTGGAAGATTACCAGGAAATAACTCATTCATTCTCTTTCTCTCTCTCTCTCTCTCTCTCTCTCTCTCTCTCTCTCTCTCTCTCTCTCACTGTGTATGTGTGTGTCTGGATATAGTATTCTCATACATATACTACATATGTGAATGTATGTGTGTGTGTGTATGGCTTTCTCTTTATTGGATGCTTTTGTTGAATTTTTTCTTTGCCATAAGAGAGTTCAATCTGGAGACGGTGAAGCTAACGAATGATTGTGACTGAAAGACAAAAGACATCAACAAAATATACTTTTTTCAAGCACTAATATTTCATTATCCGGATTCTATCAGATAGATAATACATAGTCAAATAAAGTAGAAGTCTATGTCAAAGAAACTTGGTATACAAAATGAGCCTTGAGAGTAGGGTCCATTTTAAGTATTCTTCTGCTTACTTTAAATTCTCCCTAAAGTCAACTCTAGTCAGAACCTAAGTTTGCATATAATTCCCAAACTGGTCTTTTCACCACTGAGTACTTTCTTGTTATGTCTAAGTGAAGGTGAGGAGGACACTTTATCATTATAAATTCTTCAAGAAACAACATGGGGGCTACAAAAAGAGCTCATACTTGAGTACAGAGTTCACATTCATCTAAGGTTTAATTAGCCCAGGCATAATGGTTTAACAAAATTCACCTGGGAATCTGCTTTTGAAAACAAATTTCCCTGATGTGTCTATACCAGACTTTGTCATTCTCACCTATCATTTCAGAAAATTTACTCATGAAAGAATATTTAATTTGGCAATTTCAATTTCTTACTTTAATTGAATATAAATAACAAATGCAACATTTCTGTTTCCAACAACTTTGGGTATCCTATTTGATTAAATAAGATTCATAATTTTAACCCAGCCCAGTTCTTTTAATTGAAATGATCTGAGTAAGCACTAGCCAGGGAATAAGGAAACAGGTTGACAACCAAATCACCAGGAAAGAAGCATCTGAGCATTTATCTTTTTGTTTTTCTCCATTTAAAATGGATAAACAAGCATGAGTATCTTCTCAGTGAGAATTATCCAGATATTATTTCAAAGCTATCCAATAGCAAAAGGAAGAAGTAGCCAAGGAAACAAATTCTTTAACTCACTTCCAGCATGAATGAGGACTTTTTTAATATGAAGCACTGGGTCTTATTCAGAGATCCACTTAAATTGGTGATACAGAAGAAAAATGAACTCATTCAAGAACCCTGTATAGCATGTTATGATCAATAATAAGGCAATTTTGAAGAACAAAATTTGAAAGGAAACAAGTCTATTCTGATTTTTTTTTTCACTTCACATTTAATAAATTGCTCTTGAGACAAACTTTCTCTGTTCTTTTGTTCCATCTGGTATGGAATGAAAACTTCAAAATCTTTGATGAATGGTTAGAAAGGATCCATTTTTACAGTCATGCTCATATATAATCCTAAATAAATGGCACTTAAACAAACTGTAGGCAGACGTGACTTTTTTTTTTAATGTCAGAAGGCAGTTTAGGAATCACTATATAATCCCAGATGGCCTCAAATGCCTTAAACAATTTAGGCTCAAGCTGGGAGGCTCTCCCTCTAGACTTAGGAAAGCTATGGAAGGTTACCTGTAATTGATAAAATCATAACCTAAGCTTGGCTTATAAGGCCATTTGGTATAAAAAGAGAAGCACGATCCCTTTAATAGATCAATAGGGAGATGCTGATGGTACAAAATGGTTTGCTGGAGCAAACATTAAAATAAGCATTAATGCTAAATGCTCTACTTCTTTGACTTTAGTAAGCCTGTCCCCAAGGTAACTTCAGTGACTAGCCCACAGATAAGAATGAGGCCTATTTTCATTTTCCCTGAGAACAAAAAACAATGGTTAATAATAATAATAATAAAAGTTACTTTTCTTACTTTTTGATTCAATTATACTTCATATAATGCACTGATAACTAGATGAAAATAACTTAGCATTGAATATTTTTTGAGACCAGAAAGACCCAACCAAAAACTCAATAAAAAGTACATTATTATTAGAACTGTCACCAGAATATTAGCAAAGGAGGAATTAATAGGATCATAGACTTAGAGCTATTAAGAACCTTAGAGGCTAAAACCAACTTCTTCATTTTACTGATTAGGAACTTGAGGCCCAGAGAGTTTAAATGATATGCTGATGGTCACACAATTGGTAATCATCTACTGTTGTATATAAACCCAAGTCTTCTTGACTCCAAGACCAGCACTTTATTTACTATACCACATCACCGTCTACAATATGACACCATGTAGTGAGCTCATGTTTAACACTTAAGACTTGCCTCTGCAGCAAGGGAAAGAAGAGTGGAGAAGAGATACAAACAAGCATAAGACAAGAGTGGGATTTGCCTGTAGAGGTGGGAATTACTCTGAAACCTGCATGATTGCAAGGTCACGAAAGTTACAGAAGCCCTACTTATTCTATGTAGGGAGGAACATTTATCTGAAAAAGTTAAAGAGAGCCTTGGAACTGAACCTTCCCTTTGAATTCAAAGTGAGAGGCTCAGGTGAGAACATAGGTAAGGTCTGTATCTGACCCTTACCTTAAGAACTGAGCTTGAATTGAGGCTCTTGTCAAAAGAACATTCTAAGAGGAATTTACTGATTGAAGAAGAATAAAAAGGTGTATTTCCGATGGTCTTAGGAACCAAGACGCTGCTCCTCTATCAGTCTCCAGGCAGTCACTCACATGCAGACATGCCCATATACAAGTATTAAAGTGTCATGGCATTAGGAACGTTGAGAACCACTGCTTTAAGGGAAGAGGTTGTGTCTTACATTTATCTTTGTACTCCAAGGCTCACTCAGTACCATAAACAGTTTGTAGAATGAATGAAACTGGGTCAACCTACCATAAACTCAAAGGTATTTCTTTTTTTTTTTTTTTGGAGGGCATTTGGGGTTAAGTGACTTGCCCAAAGTCACACAGCTAGTTTTTGTGTCAAGTGTCTGAGGCCGGATTTGAACTCATGTCCTCCTGACTCCAGGGTCAGTGCTCTATTCACTGTGCCACCTAGCCACCCCTCAAAGGTATTTCTAAATAAGATTTGTAACACTAATGAAACATTAATAAAAATTCTATTTGTCCACACCTAGGCCTTTAATCTGAAGTGACTAGGTTTCTAATTATCCAAACTTATGACAATGTGAAGGAAACTGTTAAGCTCCAGGAAACATAACTGGTTTGTCCATGGTGGCCTCAGAAAATTTTATTTTGATTAATGGCATGAGAAAACATCACTGGGATATAAAGAAGTAATTAAGAAATGGTCTCCAAAGCTCCCTTCTCACCATGGCATTATTAGTGTGTATGTGGGAGCTGAGGGAGTTCACAGAGGTAGAACATTGCATGTAATGTCAGACTTTTTATGCTTTAATCATTTTTTGCTAAATTTTTCTCTCCTTTTAAAAGACTTTGTTATTACAAATGGTTTTCTGGGAGAAGAGAGTGATACAGAGGAAACAAAACCCCAAAACAAAAACCTGTAACCTAGGTGATACAAAACCCAAAAAATATCACAAAGAAAAGCCTATTTAAAAAGAAAAAAAAAACATAGCCTTCAAACCTTTTTCTATGGGGAAGAAAGGTTTTGAAAGATTTTGAAAGAATATGACATAAATGAATCTATTAAATATAAGAAGAGAGCTATATTCTGTACTGGCATTACAAAAAAAAATAACAAACAAAAGTCATTAATTCACCTGGCTGAATAAGCTACATCATTTTAAAACCCAAATTTCTGAAGAGGCTGTTTTTTCACTTGAGATTGATATTCACATTTTCAAGCACTTTGCTGAGCTTTAAATTTGGGACCCTCTCTATTCTATATTTAGTTCATTTCCTTTATCAAATTAAACATTTAAAATTTCTTACCTAGAGTCTTCCCAAAAAGGGCAAAGCAATTTTGAATTGAGGATTCTCTATTAAAATTCATGAAAGAATTATGAAACAGGAAGAAAAAAAAGGAGCTTTCTGTAGAACGACTTCTGAACAGAGCACTAAATTCCCTTTTTTTTGGCTAGTCCTCTTTCACCTCTTTGCTAAACAGTATTTAGTGAAGCATTATAAAACTACTTTCACCTTTAAGACAGATCAACATGACCAGAGATAACAGAAAATATGTTTATATTGACATATACACATTTATGCTGATAATTACAGCCAATAAATTCAGGAAATAAGTAGCCAATTCTTTAATAATTCTAATGTTTTAAAAATTCTCCCATTTCCATTTATATAGTCCTTTCAAATACCGACTCCCAGTGAATGTGTACCTGTATATTTGACCCAGTTGTAACTAAAGGTGTAACCTAAAGGTTTTAGACTGTTTGCTGAAATAGTAAACCCCTGCTTCAAAAACAACATTCTAATCTTGTTCACATTTATTAATTTTTCAGCTGTGTTTTATATGGCAAAATCCAGATACTAACTCTCAAGACATATTCCTCTGTCACAGAGGGGTGATCATTCCCTTGGATATGATGTCACTTACTAGTTTTCATGTTCAAGAACTCAGAAATTTCTTTATTTGATACAATAATTTACCAATCCTTCTGTCCCTGTGCCTCACAACTGTGAGATCTCTTCTTTGTCCTCACTATGATAAACAAATCCCTCCAACCCTCAATGCATTTTTAGTACTAGATAATGATTAGAATCAGTACAATCCTAAACTGGCAATACTCTTTCTTGCCTTTCTAATTTCCACCCTTTAATGAACTAGCTGTACTGGACACTGTCCCCTACCTGAATGCCTTGATCTCTTATCTTTTTGCTGATCATGCCTTGCCAAAACCCAACCCTGGGTTATTCCCATGATCTGGCTCCTTTGCACCTACTCAGATGCTACTGGAGAAAATAACTAAACCAAGCTAATTTGGCAGATCACACCTCATGTTAGCAAACCTCAATGGGATGCTCACTAAAACAAGTTAATGCTTCTGCTACCTCCCCTCTCCAACTTAATTCTCTAGCCCACTCACCACGATGACAGCATTACAAATTTTCTTTTCTCTCCTCAAGACTTTCCTAGCATTCCCTCTCCAAATTCTTTCAGCTGAGGACCTTACCTCCCACCCACCCCCCCAAGGCCATTTGCAATGAGCTCTGTCTTCCCTCTTTCTCAACTCATATCTCCTTGATATTGTTTCCTTGTTGCTTTGCTGTAGACCTATATTCTCTTTACTCCACTCTACTGAAGAGAGATCCCTTCTCCCCGCCAATGTTAACTCCTCAAAATATACCCATTCCTTCCCATCACCTCTCATCTTTTACAGCAAACTACCATCCCCACCCACTAATCTTCAATATCTCCATAACTTTCTGTGTTATGTTCTTTCTGTGCTGCTTATAAATGCACTGAATTCCTTTCCATCTTTATATAGTCTCCATTAGATTCTACTATCACCACTACATACCATCATCTCCTATTTTCAGGATAACTTAGGAAAAGCTATCATTATTCAATGCCTCCACTTCTCATTCTCTTCTAAAACGCCTGCAATGTAGTTTTCAACCTCATCATTCAACTGAAACTGCACCCTCAAAGTCACCAATGACTTCTTAAATGCAAATCAAATGGCCTTTTGCATTCTTCAGTCATGTAGACCTCTCTGTTGGATTGGACACTATTAACCATCTTCTCTTCCTGTATACTATCTCCTCTCTGGTTTTTATGACATTTTTCTTGCTTGGTTCTGCTCCTATCTGACCATTCCTTAGTTTCTTTTCTTGAATCTTCATGTCATGCCTACAAATTATGGATATACATTGAGGCCTGCATCTGGGGCCTTCTTTTATTTTCTTCCATCTTCCACACAGATACTAGAGTGACTTTCCTAAAGCACAGATCTGATCACATTATAACATCCCCTCAAATGCTAATCTTTGTTTCTGAGGTCACCTTGGGTCTATTTTGTATGAAACTTGACATGCTGTCTCCCCCATTATAAAGTTAAGTGTTTTGAAGGCAGGAACTGTTTTTGCTTTTTTGTTGGGAGGGGCTGATATTTTTAGCACCTAGCCCAGGTTCTGATGCATAGTAAGGGATAGGAAACTGAATCTGTAATTTCACTGATAAAGACAATTCTCAAATAAGGACAGTGCCTTCTCTACAATTCATAGTCTTAGCAATGAGAGGCTAAGTGACCTGCCCAGGGTCATAGATCTAATACAGGACAGAAGCAGTACTTGTACCTAAGTCCTTCTGGTTTTGAGGCTGGCTCTCTATCCATTATCCAACACTGTCAGCACTTAATAAATGCTTGTCAATTGACGGACTTCAAGTCAGTAGACCTGGGTTCAAATTCTGTCTCAGATACTTACTAGCTTTATGACCATGGGAAAATCTTTTCATCTGTAAAAGAGGGGTGATAATAACTATAATATCTTCCTTACATTGTTGTCGTGGAGATCAGCTGTGCAGATCAAATGAAATAATTGATGTAAAAAACCTCTTCAAGATCTGGAATGCTACTTCGGTTCATGTTCTGGCTAACCATCAACCCACTGTACTCCCTATC
>CM053594.1:315885353-315917330 GCA_028646575.1 Pseudocheirus occidentalis
GAGAGAGAGAGAGAGAGAGAGAGAGAGAGAGAGAGAGAGAGAGAGAGAGAGAGAGAGAGAGAGAGAGAGAGAGAGAGAAAGGGGGGGGGAGGGAGGGAGGCAAAAGACAAATTAAATATCTTTCAGAATTTTTGGGTCCTCTGTCATCAGTTAGTAGAGCTATCAATCATTATAATGGAGCAAGTGCAGTGTAACAACCAATTAATACTACAACAGGCTGGTCTGATGCCAGCTGATAGTTGTGCCAGCCACTGACAGTCAAGGAAAGAAGAGTGCCAAAGGGTGCTCTCCTCCCTTTACATTTTTATTTGTCCCACATCTATTTCTAGACGCCCTCCCCACTAGTGCAAAATTACTAGATATAAGCCTACTGGGATCTGAAAAAAATAGTAGTAAATATTTCTTTGTAAATTATACAGCCTGAAGTTTATCATAGGTATAATTCTTTCAAATAGACTCTCCTTAGCCAGAGGAAGAGTATATTTGTGGTTATCTGGTACTTCAGTCATCCCAAAATGTAGGGAAAATATACATAGATGCAATTTTCCTGATTCAGCTAGGTGCAAAATGAACTGAAGTAACAGGGAATTTATTTGAGTTTTATATCTATATAAAGAAAAACATTCGCAATTAGAGCTACTGCAGAATAGAACAGACTAATTCAGGAGGTAATAGGCTTCCTCTCATCAGAAGTCTTCAAGAAAAAGCTAGAAAACTATTTATGTAGAATGTTGTAAAAAGGTATCAAATTTACAGCACACAGGTTACCCCTAAAACTCTGAATGTACCTCAAACCAGATTAAAATGTAATTGGGAAATGTCTGACAAAATAAATGAAAACAACACAACATAGATAATGTTAATTTGTCATTTTCTAAGTCAATATGCAACCCACAGAGATCTATTTCTATTTGAATTTGACAACACTCCATAGAGAGCATCTTTATTCAGATACACACAGGAGACCCTTTTGAGGTATATGTGACATATACATAAGAGGAACCACAGCATAGTAAATAGAGTTGACCTCAAGGAAAGAAAGACTTGAATTCAATCTGACCTCTCATATACACTGTCAGTGTGACCTAAGCCACCTCTCAGCCCCATGGGCAACTCTATAAGACTGTAAGTTGGGTACAGACCTGCATTAGTAGAGAGAGTTCTCTATCACAATGAAACCAAAGATCTAGCTCCTATCCCTGACAGGACTGTACAGGACTGATAAAATGCTTAATAAATGCTTGCTCTATCTATCTCATCTATTTATCTCTCTGGAAATACAAAGATCAGGCTTGAAATGACTAGAATCATTAAGATTCTTAACAATTAGTATTTCACAGTTAATATCAAAATATAGGGCCATTCAGCAATTTTTCAGAAGTTCTTGAAATCTTCATGTTTGGAAAATACTCAACTAATCTATGGACTTGGGTTACTTTAGAAATGGTTTCCGGACTCAAAGTACTCTTAAAGTAACAAAGATACGAACTACAACTATTTATGATAGCATATCTATGATAACAGTTCTTATTGGAGCTCCAAGTAGCAAAAAGATGCTCTACAATAAAGAAAAGGAGGGATATGGTCAGCAAGTCACACAGAATAAAGGATGACATTGTCAGTAAGGTAGTGAACAACTCTAAATTGTGATAGCCCCAGAAGGTGAAATCGGGAACACATGGATAGAGGTAATGTGGAGGCAAATTTAGGTGTAGCTAAGGAAAAACTTGCTGACAATTAAAGGTACTACAAAGTAGACTAGACTGCCTCAGGAGGTGGTAGATTCCCCCTCATTAGGGGTTGACTTCTTGTGTGGTAGGATTTAGAGGGCATCCTTGTTCAGTTATAAATTAAAGGTATGTTAAGCAAGATAGCCTCTGCAGTCTCTTCTAACCAGACAATACTATGACCTCATCAAACTAGTTTCATTCCCTTAATTCTGCTCAACACTCTCTGCCTCTCCTCCCCAGTCCCACCCCACCAAGTTTGTTTATATTGTTAACAACTTTATTTTGTTGGACCTAAGCAGCAATATTGTACCAAATCTGATACAGTCTCATTCCATTCCTGGTCCCTTTATGGCCCCACTCATCCCCACTATGAAACAGATAGATTGTTCTTGAATTTTTTCAGTTCATAGAT
Source organism: Pseudocheirus occidentalis (assembly GCA_028646575.1). Classification (NCBI taxonomy): domain Eukaryota; kingdom Metazoa; phylum Chordata; class Mammalia; order Diprotodontia; family Pseudocheiridae; genus Pseudocheirus; species Pseudocheirus occidentalis. The sequence continues at coordinate 315,887,496 of CM053594.1, forward strand.
TGATATGGAAAAAAACAAAAACAATCACTTTTGGACTAACCATTTATGCAAGTTTGCTGCAAATTAGCAGCAAAATCTCACCAAAATTGGAAGTAATACTGACACTCCTTTTGATGGAACCTCAATGACATGATGTGATATTGAATAAAAACCAGATGAATAAAATGTTCATCCTAACCACAAGGCAGAGAGAGCCTGCCATTTTCAGGACATTAATAACAATGGAAGAGATGAGTTCCCCCATTTGTTGGAGGAGCTTTAAGGATCCCCAGCTGTCTCCAAGACCATAGTCTGAGAAACATTGGTCAGTGATAACACACTCCCTGCAGTGGTTAATCAAGTTTTCTTTCTTTCTTTTTTTTTTCTTACTGCGCTATAAGTAGAGATTTCTTTGTTGGGCAATGACACTAAAAACCATTACACTTAACACTTACAGATAATGGCCACTTTCTGCATGGTAGGGGTTTTTTTTCTCTCTAAATGAACAGGAATATGTATGTGTGTATGTGTGTGCGTGTGTCCTTGTGTGTGTGTGCATGTGCATGTTAGCAAAGTACTGTTTCCTGTTCTTTTAGAAAGAAAAAAAGCAATGCTAATAGATGGCTTTTCATAAAGATGACTATTTAAAAAATGAATTTCATAATACACTTGCTACAGATATATTCTCCAATCCATCTTTCTCTTTTTTTTTTTTAACAGAGGCTTAAATAATGCAGGTACAAATGCCACTTCTTTAACTATCTGATGGCTCCTCAGCATTCTGGCACGTGGTAGCTTTGTCCCCACTGCCTTTTTTTCTTGGCCTGTCAGCGGAGAGAAACAGTTTTCTACCAATTACTGTCACAATGTGAATAAATTCAAACCTGGAAATACAAGTACTGAATATTTTCTTTAAATTTGTCCCCCCAAAGCTGTATAAAGCAAGGATTTAACACGTATAAAAAGAATTTAGCAAGCAATGAAAAAGCAGCAGTGCAATTGTACTTTCTGTTCTATAAATAAAAACATAATGTAAGAAGGTAAACAAAAAGGCACTCATGCAGAGAAGAGAAATGGGCAAATGACACCAAGAATATGAAATGTAAATTTAATACAAATAAAGTTACAGCTGCAGAGAACATCAATTAAGCAATTTGACCCAAAATAACAGTGTTATGGGCTTTTCTGGGTGATTAATTATGCTTTAATTAGAAATCATTTTAAAAGGTTCATTTAGCATTTTACTCCTTAACATCAATCAGTTAATTTTGGTTTGCAGCCCTAAACAAACATCCAAGGTTTTCAGTTGGGTGCTAACAAGTTTTTAGTTTAAAAGTTGTAAAGAAAGGTACTAATAAAAGAATGAGTAATGTACTTGGGTTATTACTATTATTCAACATTTATTAATTCTGGATCTAAACAGGACACAGTTATCCCTTATTTAAAATATTACTTAAAAAGAACTCATACACATTTTCTTTCTTTTTTGGAAACCTCAAATGCAGAGACAATAGGTATGGTCCATAAACACAAGTTTGAATCTTTTCCCTCTGGGGCCTAGTCCTGAGGTATCAAATATGAAGGCCACATGTAGCTGGAACCAGATTAAAACATAATTGGGAAATATTTAATGAAATAAAAATAAAATAAAATAACAGCTGTTAATGTGAATTTCTATATGTGAACTGCAGGGATGTTTATTTTCTATTTGAGTCCCTTAGCCAGAACAGAGAATGGGTCTCAACATCAGTTGGCCAAAAAAAGCTAATAATAACAATACCAACTAACATTTATATATTGTTTACCATGTGCTAGGCACTGATAAGCGTTTTATAATCATTATCTCATTTGATTTTCACAACAACCCCAGAAGGTAGGCACTAGTATTATATTCCCATTTTGCAAATGGAAAAACTGAAGTGGAGGTTAAGTGACTTGCCCAGGGTCATGTAGCTAGTAAGTACCTTAAAGCTAAATATGTACTCAGATCTTCGTGACTAGTTCCAGTGTGCTCTATCCACTATGGCACCTAACACCACAGTTGACATGGGATTATTTTTCTTTTCCTTTTAAAATAATTTTTAGGTTGATTTTCCTCAGAATTTAACCAGTTTTATTTTTTCTTTAGCTTTCTTTCTCTTTGTTTCTTTCTTTCTTTCTTTCTTTCTTTCTTTCTTTCTTTCTTTCTTTCTTTCTTTCTTTCTTTCTTTCTTTCTGCCTTTTCCTACCTCTCCCTCAGTTTTTATCATCAGTCCCTTTAACTCATAATGATCTCTCTAGGCTATAAAAGAAAACTTGTGAGAACTTGCAAGTCCTTTGACAACTTCTTCTCTCCTGTTTCTCACAGCCAGACACTCATCAAAACCTGCAAACTTTCTACGTTTTATCTTGTTACCCTGTCCAATCTCACTACCACTATCCTGGTAGAGTTAGTTCACATGATTACTTCAATGACTGCACTAGCCTCCTGATTGGTGATGGTGGCAGTAGTCTTGCCCCAATCCAATTCATCCTGCACAACCCTCCTAGATTAATTTGCCTAAAACATTAATCTAGCAGTGCTGTATGTGACAGATTGAAGTGGGGGAAAAGACTCAAAGCAGGTTCACCAATTAGAAGTTTCTTACAATCTAAGTGGCATGCTACTCTCCTATTTAGAAATGTTCAATGGCTTTCCATTATCTGCATTACATTTGAAATGTTGTCATTTTGGTGGTTTTAATAAAATTATTTCTCCTGAAAAAGTATTTGTGTATTGCTCTACTTTCAGAAAATCTCAAAAAGAAAAAGAAAAAAATAAGTTTGTAAAAATATTCTTTGCACTAATTCAGATTTAGAGAGCTTATCTATCCCTGGAGAAATGGTCCATAGGGGAGAAATTTTCACTTGATTTTTTTTAGGTCAAATATTGGCAGAACTGTTGCTGACATTCAAATGTGCTAAAATTCTGTCAATTAATGGGTACTTAGAAATATAAAATTTGGAAGTCTATTGAAGTGAGTCTAGACATATGAGGAATTAGTATGCATACTGGAAGGTGAGACATATCCACATCCACACATATCTATATCTATATCTACCAAGCTTTTAAGGAAAAATCATCAGCTTTAATAGGAACAAGTTCTTTTAAAAAATTACGTGGAACTCAAAATTAAATTGGATCTCAAAAGCTTGTGGGATTGAATTTGTAAACTAAAAGTAAATAAAATTTTTTTAAAGAAAAAAGTTATATGGATCCCTTCTAATTAGAGTAATTAGTTCATACTTGCTTCCATCAAAAATACTTTGACAAAAAATTAGGAAAATCTGAACTGCATTAAAAGGTCCTCCAAAAATAACCCTAGCCTATCTTTCAGTTTATTTTCCATCAATGTCATATATCAAAGTTGTTCTAGATGCCTTGGTATATCCATAATCTTCTCAAACTAGCTAGTATATTTACATCCCTGAACTAATGTTCATTCCACTGCCTCCATCCTTCCATTTTATCCTTCCTTCACTTATTCCAATTATTCACTTCATCATCTAGCTCAAGTCCCATTTTCTTCAAGAAGCCTTCCTTGATCCCTTTAGCCTACGTTGATCTCTTCCTTCTCCAAGGTTCAACAGAATATATGTATATTATATATATATGTATATATACATATATGTATACGTATAGCTAATCTCTCCTACACCACCACTCCTACACTGTTGTTCCTGACAAGAGATCATATATTATAATTCTGTGTCCAACAGTGTTAGCATAACATGAAGCATATAACAAAATACTCAAAAAGTTCAGTGAATTTGTCAATCAAATCAAAAACATTTAGGATGGCTGGTTGCATTTATTCAGGTATATCCAATCACAGAATCTCAGAAACAGAAGGACCCTCAAATGGCCATCTATCCAATCTAAGATTCTTTCTACAACACACCTAATAAATGATGATCATTCCGCCTCTGCTGAAATATCTCTGATGAAGTGGAAATTCACTGCCTCTTCAAGTAGTCCATTCCATTTTGGGGAAGTGCTCATTTTTAGGCAATTTCCCCTTGCATCCAGCCTAAAGAGGTCTCTTTCTAACTTAGGGTCATAGAATCATAAGATTTAATCTATCAATGAATATACATTTATTAGGGGCCTATGTGCCAGACAGTGTGCTAGGTACCATGGATACAAATGACTTTGACCTTAAGGAGCTTATAGTCTATTAAGGCTGTGGTTTTCAACCTTCCTAATGCCGCGACCCTTTAATATAGTTACTCATGTTGTGGTGACACCCAACCATAAAATTACTTTCGTTGCTACTTTATAACTATAATTTTGCTACTGTTATGAATCTATCTGATATGCAGGATGTATTTTCATTGTTACAAATTGAACATAACCCACAGGCTGAGGACCACTAGGGAAACAAGATATACATTTATAATTTTACATAAAAAATCTACAAAGTTAATAAAAGATTACTGGGGAAGGAGCTCATATATGGAAAGATCAGGCAAGATTTTACTTAGGAAGTGGTATCTGAATTTTGAAGGAAGCCAGGAAAGTTAAGGGGCAAAAGTAAGGGAGTAGAGCATTCATGGGGCATAGACAGTATAAAAGAATAAAGATGGCAGATGGAGTGTTGTAAGGAATTTCAAGCAAACCAATGCAACTGGATCACAGATGGCATGGAGGGGAATACAACTTAAGAAGCTTGGAAAAGTAGGAAAGGGCCAGGTTATGAAAAGCTTTAAAAGCTAGATAAGGGTAGAGGTAAGAGGAAGTCACTAAGAAGGGGCAAGTTTACATTGAAAGCAAAGGGGAAAAAACCCAACCCAGTAGTAAAAAACATTCCTCCCATAAAGCTGGGGCAGACTCTCCCATAATTATATAGTGTCAGCAAGAAGAATGGGGTACAAAGACAGAGTAAGCTAGTAGAGTAGCACACACTGGGGAACACACATGGTCCATAAAACTCAAAGCTTTGGTATTACAGAGAAATCGCTCATCTTGATTCTTTATTGGTGTTTACTTTTGGTGCAAGTTTTCCTGTGCTTGCATTGTGCAGGTAAGTAATAGTTCCACTGAAAGACACTATGGTCAACTGGGAGGAACCGGGAGAGAGAAAAAGCGATTTCCTCCTCCCCTTCACCTCCAGGTAAAGAACCTGTATTTTGAGAGTTGGGTTTTCCTCTTTTCTTCTCCACTAACAGAGCTCATCTTGTGTCTCAACTGACTCCCTCAACAGTGTCTTGCTTTTTTAAATCCATCAGAGACATAGACAAATCTTCAGATAATCCTTGGCTAGAGACCCTCTAAATCCATCAAATCTGACTCAACTGTTCATCATGGCTGTCCTAACCAAATCCACTTCTACACGTAAGTCATATAACCTATGTGGTATCTCTTACCTGAAAATTCAGGTATAGGGAAGTCATCTGAAATCCCAAATTGAAATGGCAAGTTTTAACAGAGTGACCACAGAGTTCGAATAAATAGTTTTAAGGAGCTTTAATAGCATCTAAATTTATCAGCTGGGCTGTCTCAGTGCCAATTAGAAGAGAGAGTGCAGCCCCTAACACAGGAAATGCCGGATCTTATATACCATCCTACCCCAATTGGGTTGCTAATCAACATAATTGATCACCAAACCAACCACTACCCAGGTGCAAACAATTCACCACTGGGAAAAAGGAAGTGCGATGACCTTGATACTCAAAACCTGGTGGATGCGGAAGTGGGCATAGGACACGAAGATCCGAGCACACACAAAGAAAAAGACAAACTACACAGGCTTGCTCCCAGGCCAGCCCACTAACCCCCATCCTGAGTCCACCTTGAGCCCACAAAGCCTGCCGATTTTCAATCCCACAAAGCCTCACCCAACTGTCTCCTAGCCAATCTCCTGACTCCCATCTTGAGTCCACAGCCCAACCAGTTCCTGGCCATTTAAAAATGACTGGCTTTTGTGTCTGACTACAAACAAAATAAGTAGCAACTCCAATTTCATCACTTAATGATTACACCAGAGTTCTGACTATTTTTAATTCTGATCATTTTTATTTTGGAACACAAGTGCCAAAAAGTGTACTGTCAGAACATCAGTAATTATTAAATCCTTGTTAAATCAACATTGGTGAATGGGAGAAAAGAATTAGATGTACAAAAATTTTGTTCAAAAGGCAGGAAAGCATAAACTCTGCATATCAAATAATTTTTTTCAACTAATAAAACATTCTGGCATTTCGTTTCAAGAAATTTTCATTTAAAAATATGGGTTTACTTTCTAATCTGTTTTAGCTCCAACTGTTTAGAGAACTTTTCTAGTTGTTATTACTTCATTAAACTCAAGATCTTTCAGAAATGACACATAGCAATCTTGATGAACTCTCTTCTGAATTAGGCCAAACAACAAGACCAACTTTTAAATAATCAGCATTATCGTCTGGAAAACATACAATCTTTTCTTCTCTTCAGATAGATATTCAAATTGCTTCATTTTTTTTTCCTGACAAGTGTGCAGGTTAATTTAAAGTACTAGACTAATATTATTTATTTTACCAATGAAACTAAGAAAGATCCTTTTCATTTTCCCTCCATCCAAATGAAAAAAAAAATCACCTTGAAATTTTAGTAGCATTTACAAGTGTCCAAAAGAATGCAGGGGACACATTTAAAATATAAAATTGAATACAATAATTAACACAATAGTGCAATTCAACTAAAAAAAAAAAGAACAGTTTTAAGTACCTGCTGGTTAGTGATTATACACTGCAGAACTATTGTGCAGATGAGGAAATGACCCTTCCCACTCAAGTGTCATGTGACCATGACCCAAGAAAATAAGAGTCAGAATCTATTGACAATGATGGCATTCAATTCACCATGTCTTATCAAAAGCAAGCTTTATTTATTTATTTTTGCAATTTATAAGCTTTAAAAAGTAAACAGTCAACATTTTACAGATTTAAAAATTTGCTGTATACTGGTGCCAACTCACAGACTGATACTGGAGAAGCACTGTTCTAGTTCAAAGCCCTTGTTCTGGTCCTTAGTATCTTCATTTGTTTGAGGTTATACTGCTAGACCATGTCAAAAATAAAATTAGACTCTGAACTTCTGATTGTTATTTCTATTTCAGAGATCTACAAACACTTTTTTGTTTGTGCACCCTTATCAGTAAAACATTTTTATATACAATATCTATTTATAAACTATATAAATTAACTATTATGTTAATACCTTCTACATTATAAAGATTACATAAAAATAGACATTTTTTAAATGAGATAAATGTGAAATAACAAATCATCCTAGTGTCAATATGGAGCCATTAAAGTTTACGGAGTAGGGGAGGGGCATGGTTAGATTTCTGTTTAAGGAAAAATCAATTTAACAGCTTTATAGAGCATGGAGAGGAGAGATGAAAGAGTAAGACCAATTAGGAGGCTATAATAATAGTTGACAGGTAGATGAGTGACTGAATGAAGGTAATAACTTAATGAGTAGAGAGAAGACAATGGATACAATAAATGTGGAGTCAAAAATAGTGAGATCTGGCAATTGATTGAATATGTGATGTAATGAGGACCTCAAGATGAAAGTGAAGCAGTAAATATGGGTGAATGAACAGATGGTGCTATCCTTAGCAACAATAGAGAAGTTTGGAAGAGAGGAGTATGTTTAACCAGAAAGATAACAAAATGGGTTCTGGGATACAAATCACAATCCATTCATGCCTACTCATGCTGTGTGATTCACTGTTCTATTCAAAATGAAAAGGTGGTAGGTGGGGCTCTTACTCACTGGTCACTACGCAGAATGCAGTCAACCTCGTAGGGGATCCTGCCACAGCCACAAAGTGATCTAGAGAGTAGGCCTTAGGTAAGCTGGGGTAGAATGAAGGAAAGTTATGGAATTTTCTCAGAGATCTACCCATGTGCTAATGTAAGTGCATGGGTAGTATTTAGATTTTAACTGCCATAAAGGATTGAAACCCACTTCACAATGGGATGAAAAGATTTACTGGAGGATAAGGGTAATTAGTGTGGTTATTATATAAGTGGGAAACAATTCCCACTATTTGCTATCAAGAGGAAGGTGAAATACAACTCATATTCCTATCATCTGATTGTTTAGTCATATAGCTTGTCATGTCAGGAAACAGACCATCAGGGCTCCCACCCCTCCACTATGAAGGCCTTGGTTCCATTATATAATACTCACATAATGAATAATTTGTTATAATTACACAAGTACAGGAAAATTCTCAAAAGGATTCACCATCTGAAAGTATAAGTACTTAAGAGAAGTAAGCAACAATCTTTAAGTCAGTGTGGACTAATAAATCATGACAAAGATATATGATTTACTTCTGTTCCATTTTTTATGGCATTACCCTTAATGTTCAGGCCATATATACAATTATCAATGATCTAGATCAGTGGTTCTCAACCTTCCTAATGCCATGACCCTTTAATACAGTTCCTCATGTTGTGATGACCCCCAACCATAAAATTATTTTTCTTGCTACTTCATAACTGTAATTTTGCTGTTATTAATTGTAATGTAAATATCTGATGTGCAGGATGTATTTTCATTGTTACAAATTGAACATAACCCACAGGTTGAGAACCGCTGATCTAGATGAAGATATATGGCATTTACTGTGGCATATAGTACAAGATGTCAGTCTAAATCTAAACTGATCTGCTACTGTTTTCCAGTTTTCCAAGAGTTCCTAGCAAAAAGAGAATACTCTCCTAAGGAATTTATATTACCAGCTTTGTTGTACAGTTATTCAGTTCACTTATGTCTGATATTCCTCATCTAATTTGTCCCATTGATATACTTTTCTGTTTTTTAATGGATAACAAATTATTTTGATGACTTGTAGCTTTAAACAGTAGTTTGAGTTCTGGAAATATAACTGCCATTTTTTTTCATTATTTCCCATGGTCTTCTATATCTTTTGTTTTTCCAAATGAATTTGTTATTGACTAGTTTTGTAAAGTTACTCTTTGGTGGTATCAATGGTATAGCACTAAACTTATAAAGTAACTTTAGTAGTATTGTTATTATTTTTTACATGGTCCAGCCATGAATACTGAATATTCTCCCTAGCTATGTTAATCTTTATGGTGTTTCGTAACTTAATCTATACAGGAGTATACTTTGGTAGACTGACTCACACATATATGTATTTTGTAGTTATTCTGAATGGAATTTTCCTTTCTTTTACCACCTCCTGCACTGTTATTATCTAGAAATGGTAATGATATCTGTGGCCTTATTCTGTAGCCTACAACTTTGTTCAAATTATTACAATTCGATTTTCTAAGTAAACCATCATATCATTAGCAAATAAGGGAAATTTTTTCTCTTCTTTGCCTTTTTTTATACCTTTAACGTCTTTCTCTTGTTTTATTACTATTACTAGAATTTCCAGAACTATAAGGAATCTCTTAGTGTATCTGTACTGCATACGATGCTAGCTTTTGGTCCTAGATAAACTTTTTATCATATTAAAAAAAGATCCCTCTGTGTGTATATTTTGTTGGGTTTTGGCTTTGTTTTGGGCACAAATGTCAAAGTATTTTTTGTCAAAGTATTTTTCTGTACCTCTAGATAACCAGGTTATTTGTGATATTTTTGGTTTTAATATGATTAAGTCTGTCAAGTTTATTTCTAATGTTGAAACATCTATGCATTCTTGGTATAAATTCAACTTCATCACAAATGATCTCTTGGATAAATTGCTACAGAATGGAAATGTCATTTAAAATTTTGTAAATGTTAAGGGGTCCCTTGAAATTGTCTTCTTATGTTGCTGTATTTTGCAGAAACATTGGACTCAGAGTATGCAGGAAGCCCTGAACATGTCAAAGCCTCCCTCCCCACCCCCAGCTGACATAATTTGTTGTTTGCACCCCCAATGGGACTCCCTATGTGCCCTTGGGAGTCAAACCAGCTGCAAAGCCAGGTACCAGTCAGCATTAGTGATATTTGTTCTATAATTTTCCTTCTTTGCTTTATATTTCCCTGATTTAGGTATTGTGACTATATGTCTCACAGCAGATATATGTAAGTAGAATATATTTTCTCAAGTTTTGCAAATAAGTTTTGGATGTGCAGGTACTGTTCTTCAAAGTTTTGATAGAATTTTTCTATGAATCCAAAATGGTAAGATTTTTTGTTAGTTTAGTTGCTTTATAGCTAATTCAACTTCCTTCTCTTAAAATGAGTTATTTAAGGTTTCTAATTGGTCTTCTGTTAGTTTCAGAAAACTTCTGTTTATTTTGTGTTCTCAGTTCTGTCAGCATATAACTGTGCACAGTAAGAAATGATGAACAAAATGATTAAAGAGAAACATGGAGTGACTTATATCAAGTACTCCAAATGAAGTTAGCAGAGACAGGAAAGCAATAAACACAATTATTATAACAATGCAAATGGAAAGCACACCACCACCAAAAAATATCAAAACTGAATATAGAAAAATTATAATGTCCAAGATTTGCCCCAAAAAGAGAAACAAGAAGAAACCTCCTTCCTGCTCCTTCACAGATATGGGGGCCCAGAGGCTACCTAATGGGAACACTGAATGTAATATCAGATTTTTTGCATATGTTGACTTTTCTGGCTGATCTTTTCCCTTCCTCTTCCTTTTTTTTTTTTTTTAAATCCTTTGTTATAAGGAAGTGTTGTCTGGGACCAAAGAAGGAGAGGGTTACAGGGGGAAATGTAGGTAATTTTAAAACAAAAGTTATTGATAAAAATCTTTAACAAAATAAGAAGTCATGCCAGGCTAACTTCAGTGGACAGACAAGTATGGTTTAACGGAAATAACACTGGACTTAAACCAAGAAAACTCAGGTCTGAATCCCAGTTCTGATACTAACCAACCATATGACTATGAGTAAGTCATTTAACCTTTCTAATCCTCCAGTTCTTAATTAGTAAAATGGAGTTAATTACAGCTACAATTGAATTTTTGTAGGGTTTTAATTTTTTGTGGTGCTTTATTGAGATTTATTTATTTGAGCCTCAACAGACCTATGGTACATCTATAGATATTATCTCCATTTTACAGATAAGGAAACTGAGGCTTAATAGTGTTAAGTAACTTGTGTGTTGTCAGAGAGCATGATGTGGAATTCAAGTCTAGATTTTTCTCATGTTTTTTTTTCCAATTTATCAAGCATTTATTTTTTATTTAATTTTGAGTTTTTTGGGGGGGGGGAGCTGATGGGAGTGGAAGAAATACAAAACCCTTTTCATATTGGCCATGTCCAAAAATGTCTTACATTCTGCCTGTTTAACAACCATCGTTTCTCTGTCAGGAGGTGGGTATCATTTGTCATTGGTTTTTTGGAATCATAATTGATCACTGCATTGATGAACTCAAATACATGTCCTTGTCAAAGGCCAGCATGATCTATTCTATCATAATGCTTCTCAACAATATCTATAATAAATCACAAATGTGGTGTAGGAATAGTGATGTGCATACTTTAAAGTTCTATATAAATGTGAGCAATTATTATTTCCTTTGACAGGGCTACGAGCATCAGTGAATCAGGCAAACATGGAAAAACTGTCAAAGGCCTTGTACAGATTCAGATCTATAAATTCTTTTGTGATTTCCATGTGAATAAGAGAGAAGGATGTGTATCAGATAACATTACTGGTAGGTAAATTCATAGCTGGCTGAATGATCATACCCAAACACTATGATGAATAGATCAGTGTCATAGGAGTAGGGGTTGCTGTTCTGTTTACTATTTACCAATGACAAGGAAAGAAATGTGTCATAATTATTAAATTTCCAGATGACTTAAAGCACAGAGGCATAGCAGTACCTTGGATCAGAGAAACTAGATGCTAAGGGATTGGAAGCATGGAATAATGGGCCAAATTTAAGAAAACAAACTGTCCTGTGGACCAGTGCAAAGTTCTGTACTTAGGCTTGAAAAACAAATTTTAAGGTCAAGCTCATGACATAGATGTTTGGAGAAAAATGTCTAGACAGTAGTTTATATAAAATAAACATAGTAATTTAGGTTGATTATAATCTCTAAAGGAGTCAAAAAAAGCTAATGCAATCTTACACTGCAATTAAGAAAAGTATGTTGTCCAGAGTGTGGAGATTGTAGCACAGCTGCTTATACTCTATGCCAGTAAGAGCGATGAGGTAGACTGAATTCAAAGAAAGATGGCCAACATGGTGAGGGGATCTGAAAGCGTGTCATGTTACAGCGGATGAGAAGAACTAGAGACGCTTAGCCTAGAGAAGAAAAAATGGAAGAAAGCAAAAATTACATTAGCACTACGAAAGTGTTACGATATCAAACAAAGATTAAATTAATTCTGTGGTGCTGCAACAGAACCAGGAAAAACAGAAGGAAGTTATGAGGCAATAATTTTCAATTAATATGAGAAGATTCTTTAGGACCTTAAATGACAGAAAATGGAATCACTTTCTATCATGTAGCACCATAATCTCCATCACTAAACATGCTTTTTGCAGAGGCTAGATTACCGTTTGTGTCCAAAGTGTTGAAGAAGCTTATGCATCAAAGGTAGGGAGAAAGGGGGAGGGAGGGGTAGTGTCTGGCCTAAATGACATCTTGAGATTTTTTTTCTTTTTTTTGCTTTTTGGAGGGCAGATGGGATTAAGTGACTTGCCCAAGGTCACATTGCTAGTAAGTGTTAAGTGTCTGAGGCTGAATTTGAACTCAGGACCTCCTGACTTCAGGGCCAGTGCTCTACTCACTATGCCACATAGCCATCCCCTGAGATCCTTTCTTGAATGAAAACAAGGTTATTTACTGCATTTCAACTTCAATTTATGAATATAAAACTTAACATTAACACATGACATTTCCTTACCTCTTGTAAACACTTACTGACATTATTCAAGGGTAAATGTTCAAAACCAACCCTACATATTTGTTCTCAGAATCACAAAATCTCATGAGTTGAAAAGAACCTTGAAGGTTATGTAATGTGATCTATACCTATAGAGGAATTTTTTCTACAAGAGGTCCCAACAACATCCTTAGTCTTTGAAAACTCTGTTAATGGGGAAACCCATCATCTGTCAAGGTAGCTAATTTTAAATTTGAACAATCTCATTGTTAGGACCCTTTTCCATGATTTTCTATATATTTTCCTATTAAACTTCTGAGATCTTACCCTAATTTCTTTTCTAACTACAGACTCATATCTCCAACTACCTATCAGACACATCTTGAACCAGATGTCCACAGATATCTTAAATAAACTGACATATCCAAAACTGACCTCCTGAACTCTTCCTTCTTTTGAAATTCCCTATTATTGCCAAGAGCACTACCATCTCCCCAGTGATCTAGGTTCACAATATAGATGCTATTGGTTTTTTTTACTATAGTTATCTCTCAGTCATCTGTACCCTAACTCCAAGTCTTTTTCTTTTCTTAAGGAAGTCAGTACCTACCTTACTCTTTTTCTTTCCTCCACAATTACTGACTTTATATCATGGAAATTCAACATTTGTGTTAATGCTCCTTCAAACCCATTAACCCATCTGTTCCTTAGTCTCCTGAAAACCTACTTGTTTGATCATACACAGGAATTGCTATAGCCTAGACAACATACAAAGGTTCTATATTATTATAACATCCCAATATTCTATCCTTCCCTATGCCTTACCTCTTCTAAACTTACTCTTTACCTCTTGTTGAAATCTTCAATACCTCATTTGGTATTTTCAACTCAGCAGTTCTTTGAAGACTATTTCTCAGGCCCACTCTGCCATCAGTTTCTTTTTCTATTAATGTCAATTCCATAGTTAACTATTTGAACTCTATGCAGTATTTTGCTCTGAAATGAATGCTGTTCTTGTCTTATCAACATTCATTCATTGCTACATTCAACCCTGGAACACTCTCACTCATAATGCTGCTGAATGGAGTCAGATCAACTGTGCTCTCACTTCTATAAGAAAATCCTTTTCCTTCTGATTCTTTTCTACTCCTCATAGAAGCAGCCTTAAATCTTGTCTTGTTTCCTCAAGCCTCCCACAGCATTTCATACCCCATTCTTTGAGCTTCGAACCAAGCCTCTTACATTGCTGGAAAAAAAAAATTAAACCTCTTCTTCTTTTCTTTCAATTTCAAATAATGAATTTAAAAGATTTATGTCTTTGGGCAGAAATAAATAGGTTAAATATAATAAACACAAGCCTTTGGCCATAAACCCCCAATTCTTTCCTCCTCTACTGGTTTCTGATAATGAGGTAGCCCTTCTTGGCAAGCCCAATCATGTACTCTTGATCCCATTCTCTCCAACTTCTCCAGCAGACTACTCCCCTCAGTGATCCTCCCTCTCTTTCCAATTTTAAATCTTTACCTATACACTTTTTCTTTTCCTGATGCTTTCAAACATGCCCAATTTTCTCCCATCCTTAAAAAAAAAATAGAACCTATGATCTATTACCCTTTATCTGTCCTTTTTTCAGTCAAACTCCTAAAAAGCTATCTGCACTGCCTTCACTTCCTCTCCTCTCTTATTTCTCAATCCTCTTGTAATCTGGCTTCTGAACTCAGCACATAACTGAAACTGCTCTTCCCAAAGTTACCAATGATTATGATGGACAATAATGGTCTTCACTTCGTCCTTATCCCTTTGAACTTCTCTGTAGGATTTCATACAGTTGACTAAACCTTTTTCCTCATGAATAACATAGTACCTGACTCAAAGTGTGTGCTTAATAAATGCAGGTCAAGTAACTGATTCCTCTGAATTTTCATCACACTAATATTTTCTAATTCTCTTTCTCTCTGTCTAATTGTTCCTTCTCAGTCTCCTTTCCTAGTTCATCATATTCCCTAAACTATAGGTGTTGCCTAGGAATTTGGATTAGATGACTTCTGAAGTCCATACCAGAATTCTGTGATAAGTTGTTTGTTGTTGGTTTTTTTTTCACTCTGCTTGAAAATGAGAGAGCATTTCAATTTGTTTGGCTTTGAATTGACAATCAGGAACATCTTGGAAGTTGGCAAGTCTAGTGTTGCCATGGCTAATGTAATCTCAAGTCAGCTTTGTACACAGTGCCCTCTGGTGTGGAGGAAGTGTCATCATAGCATTAGTCACCACATATGACACTACAAGTGTTTCTGCTACATTATTTCTGAAAAACACTGGAGGCAACAAGCCTGGTACATAGATTTGATTTCATAGTCAAACTAGAATATTTAATAGCTAGCAATGACTTGGCAGATGCAATTTTTGAATCCTGGTCATAACTACGTTACGCTACATAAAAGAGAAAATGTATGCCATTAGGTTTTATGTCTTCTTCTAAGTAAAAACTGCTTTCAAATGCTAAGCCAACTCTTGATTAGAAGAACTACTGTAGGGCACCAATAACACAAATAATCCAAAGCATCTGGTAATCCAAAAGTCCTTTATATTTGTCTTTGGGGGAAGAAATTTTATTTGCCTAGTCACACTGTTATTCAATTAATATTAAATTTAGTTTCCATTGCCCTAGTACAAATAAGATGGGTATATAAGGGAAGCACTATACAATACACAAAGCTTATTAATAATTAGGCTATGTTATGAAATAGATGTGCCATTTCAGTTATTACTAAATCTTTAGAAATCCTTTAAATAGTGAATGCAATAAAATGAAATAAATTTTGTAAAGCATGAAAAGATAGCAAGAAGAAGCAATGCTATAAATTTTGTATGCACAAGAAAGCAAAATGAGAAGTAGGAGTCACCTTCCTGAAATAGCTATACACAAAATATATCCACTGACACTTAATGGGAATAACACATAGACTAGAACATAAAAGTAACCCTTAAAAAATCAAATTCTAATTAGAATAAACACTTCTTACAGCAAAATCTGATATGTACTATTAATTTTGAAACTTTGAAAACTCATGTAATAAGGACCAACATAAGCCACATGCATATTATAAATACCAACAGAAATGTATACTCCTTACCAAATAAGAGCCTTTAATATGTATATATTCGAGATCTTCCCAAATATAATTATATCTATAAAAAGCTACTAAAACTCCCCAGAAATATAGTAGAATTTATCAAGGGTTCAATATCATTATGCTACCAACTCAATACAGTAAAAGCTAACTAAAAAACAAACAAACAAACAAAAAAACCGGACAATCAAATATGTCACTGTTTTGTGGGATGGTAGTCTTACTATTTTATAGCCTAAAGATAAAAGAAAGGTAAGAGCCTGCTAAGTAAGGATGTGGATATTTTTGTATAGCAATGTGCAAACTCTGATCTTCATGCAAAGCCACCCAAGTGTATCCTGTTTTGGTCAATGCATGGAATGTTACACAGAGACAAGGCCCTGTGAAAGAACAATGAAAATATATCTCTATATCATCTCATCACTTAAATATGCATTTATATTTTTGAAAGTTATTGATAAACACGCATTCATGTATTACAAAGTTAGATTGAAGGAAAAAATGATTTCTGTATCAAAAAGAGCTTTCCTATCTATCTCAAAACAAAATAATGCATTTTATAACTTTAAATAAGAAGGAATCAATTTCCCAGATACACATTATTAAGTGTGGAATGCAATTTTTGTGCTTATTTGCAATTTTTTAAAACTGTAAATCATTTTTTAAAAATGTTACTCTAAAAATGAAATTTAGGTGTCTTCTAAGTACATAAAATGATTAGTTTCCTTTCCACAAAGACAAGCTTTTTTTGTGTTTTTGTGGCACTTACCTTCTATCTTGGGAAGCTAGTATGAAAATAACTTATATGATAAAACATTCTGTAATTGTAAGAACTATCTTATTTTTCCCATTTGAAAAGTAAGCAGGGATTTTTAGTTACACATTACATTTGCTACAGATGACTACACACATATTTGGATATAAAATTTAGACATTTTTGGTTAAAATCAATTAAACTGAGAAGTCCTTCCCTTCTGGCTGTCTATATTTTTCTTTAATCCTGGTCAGTGTAAACCCTTATTACAAGTAATTTGAGACTATAAGGCTGAAGAAAAATGCTAGCCTCACGATTTTTGTCATTTCCCCCCTCTCTTCCCCTGCAGGCTGCTACTGTTGATAGCCTTTATGGAAATATAAATTCAATCAGCAGCTGCAAATTTTATGAGACGTCCATCTTCATGCTGAATTTCTAACTGAGTGTCAAAACAATCTGTGGATTTCTCCCTGATGAAACACACATTGAATTGTAAATTTCTGCAATTTCCTCATGTTTGAATTTCAGCTGCAGTGCTAGCTAAAGCAGTGCTAGCCTGGATTCAGTGCCTACCAGGCTGAGACAAGCGATTTTTTCTTATTATCTTCTCTCTGCATTTAAAGAGTTAAATTGCAGAATCCCCTGAAACAAGATTTTTATTTTCCATTCCACTGGCAGGAAATGAGTATATAAAAATCAATACTTAAAATTTCTTTTCAAGTGAATTACTTCATCTGATGTATTCCATTTTAATTTTTACTATATTTGGTAGTGATAAATGGAAGAACTATGAAAAAGTATTTTTTAGAAGGCCAAAATAATACAAAAACGTGAACTGAAAGAGTTGAGGAAAATAAGGACTTGAACAGGCTCTTCTTTAACATGTCTTATTCTTAATTAAATGTTGCGAGAGAAAAGAAAATTGTTAAAATATGGAATTAATTAAAATTGCCGGCACAAGCACTACTGTTAACACACACTCCTCATGAGTTCCTTCTTCACCTGATTGTAGTTTGTAAAAGGGCAGCTTCATCCAGATAGCTATTTATATCAATAGCTGGAAAAGAATGCATTGTATGCAGGCTGCATTAACTAGACAAACCACAAATGTTTTACTTTTTAGAAAGATGTGTCTTAAAACAGTCTTTTAAAGAAAAGAATACATGGCAAAGTAAAGAATGCATGGCATTTTCCAAGATAACCAATTTCTTGCACCTGCTACATCCATTCACTAACAACTTGAGCAATTAAATAACTCAGAAATCCACTTTAAAACTGCAATCATATAAAATATGGCAGTGACCAACTGAGTTAAATGATTAGTAAGTATTGAATGAAATTAAAATCACCTAAATGACAGCTGACAAATCTACAACCAAACTCTTTGTCATTTGGTTGAATCAGTCATCTTGTTTATGAGCATAATTCTAACATAATGGAGGTACTAAATCGACCCCAGAAAAGAATAACCAACATAAAAATTGAAAATCCACAAGAAACACTTGTGAATATTAATGTAGGAAGGATGCAGCAAATATTCTAAGAAAGAAAAAAATCAAATCCTGCTCAACTTTTGATTTGATTACCAAAAAATAGTTATTATAGTCCATGGTAAGTTCCTAGAGAGAAAACGACAGACCAAAAGATTGTATATTGAATAACAACTAGTAGAGCAATATATGTCAACCTTCAGTAAATATTTGGGAGAAGATAATTTATAAACTAACCATTCAATTCTTTACTGGAAAAGGTGACAGATCAAGCGCTTGAAAAGGGAATAATAACAGTAGGGAACATCAAAAAGATTCTAAGACAACTGACTAGACTTCAAATTTCAACTTTACTATTCGTCAGCCATGATGTTTTCCAAGGTCTTTTCCATAAGCACCATGGCCCTGGCCTAGAGCTCTATAAATCCAATGCATATTTTTAAAAATTGTCTTAGTTCATGTTTTAAAAAATCTTGTATAAAGAACTCCAAGTCCCCTTCAACCTAAAAACTCTGGGACTCCTGTAACTGAAATTTTCTATAACACTAATCAAAATTTAATTTAAATAATAATAATAATTTATAGGATGTCATGTCACCCAGAAATTGTTATTTATTTCTTAAAAATACCCCAAATGGTTTTACTGACCCCACCACTGGCCAGGCACAGGTCTAGATTTGGGGTTGTGAGAAACCAATTTACAACTAGTAATTTTTTTTTTTTTTTAGAAAATCAGTTCTATTTTTATTGTATAGTATACATTACTGTATAGTTGTACAGATGGCACAGTGAACAGAGTGCTGAATCTGGAGTAAGAAAGCCCCAAGTTCAAATCTATCTCAAACACCTAACAAGTGTACAGAGCTCCTGGGCAAGTCACTTAACTTCTATCTGTTTCCTTACTTATAAAATGAGGATACCCAGGGTTGCTGTAAGGATCACATGAGACATCTGTAAAACACCTTGCAAATGTTAAAGTGCTACACAAATGCTAGCTATGAACTAGCTATTAAATGTGTTGTCTGTTAGATTCTGATTTGTTGTATAATGATATATGCAATACTCTCCAGGAATGAGGGCCTCCTTTTTGAAAGGCTAGCATGTGGAAGACACATTGGGCTTGTTCTGCTTGGTACTAGAGCAGAAACGAGAACAAGGGAAACCCTCTTCACAATTAAAATTGCCCAATTTTGTTGGAACACGCTACTGTAGGAATGAGTGGTTTCCCCTTCTTTGTAAATCTTTGAGCAGAGTCTGGATCACTACCTTGCGAAAGATGGGATACTTACCATGGAAGTTCCTTCCAACTCTAAAATAAGGTAATTTGAGTTGGTGGTGAACCAATCAGTGTCTAGTTGTGAATAAGGTCTCTAGTTTTGGGGAGAATGCTGCTTTACTCCACTCCCTCACGACCCCAGTAAAGCGGGCTAGCAGTAGTGATTGAGATCCCAGTCATTCAGAACCCTTGATGGTGACAGAAGCTTGAGAATACCGTTTTTTTTCCAGACAGAAACTGAAGCCAGTACATACTGACGAAGTTAGTGCAATCTATGCACATTTTTCTAGGTTATCAGTATCAGCATCATCTGCTGTAGCAGTCACCTCTAACTATCCAAGGCTTTGGTGGTACAGGAAGGTTGAAGTTGCTGTTAATTTTTAGATGTTAATGCTATTCTTCCATTTACACAGGTTTGTAAACCTGAAGTCATCCTGATCACCCCACTTATCCAATCAGCCGCCCCGTCTTGTCACCACAATATGCTGCCTCCATAATATCTCTAGTAGCCATCTTCATCTCTCCATTCACAGGGCTACACCTCTGTTCAGGAAAACATCACCACTGCCTCAACATCCCTTCATTTCTGAGAACCATCAACTGGGTATATATCTTGAATGAACCTATTTCTATCTATGTTTTCTCACCCTTGTAAATTACTTGTAGGCTGAGACTATTTCCTTTATTTTTGTTATCACTATTAGTTATAGCACAATGTCTACTGCATAATAAGTGCTTGATAAACATTTGTAGATTAATTGCATGCTCAGTAACATAAATTATGAGACCTTTTTTTATTTAAGATTTACTGAGCTCAAGCTTTCTGCCTAATTTTTTCAATCAGAAATAAAATCAAAGGGTCCAAAATGAAGCAATAAATACTATGCATTCTGCATGGTATAATAACATCCTAAGAAACCTTTTAAAAATATTCCGTTTCCTCCAAAACAAGTCAATCATTTACCATAATTCTGAAATATGGTTAATTCCACACCCCACTTATTTTAAGACAATCTTTTAAAAATGGCTTCTTGTTTTTCTACCATTAAATAAAACAGTCAATTTGTAATTTCAAGAAACAAATTATTGTGTGAGATTCTCACTTAATCAAAAACCCAAGTATTAATATTTTTAAATAATCTCATGATTACTTCCACCTAAGTCTTACACTGAGGTCTCTTCATGGCCTGGAAATGATATCTTCTGGTATTTCCAAGGCACAGGGGAGAGATCACAAAGTCTCTACAGCTTGGTTGACCTTCCCAGAACTTCAAATAAAAACTGGCACTGTTGTTTGAGGATCAGCCTATTGAGTATAATGAAGTTCAAGATCAGTAATTGATTAATATTAGGTAATAAATTCATTAGCCACAGCAACCTATGAAACAATGAAAAATAAAAATTTCCCTTTATCTTTCCTGAGACAACTTCTGTTTACAAAACAAAATGATGAGGGAGGGAGAAAGAAAGGGAGGGTAAAAAGGAGGGGAGAGAGAGAGACAAAGACAGAGAGATCACAACACCTCCCTCCCCAAATGCAGAAGATACCATATAGTTTAGACAAAATATAAAAATAAACTCAACTGCTGTCACACTAAATGTAAAACCTGTACTACGTCTGGACAAATGTCCTAGTCCTACGTGTGTTATATTAATGCAAGGAAAGAACTATAATACTTACATTCTTATTATAAATGAAACCAAAATGTATAAATGAGTTGCAGCCAAGTGGCAGGACAACTTCTAGGTTTTCTTTTGAGAGATGAATAATGGAATTACAGAAGGTGGGTTCATCATGTGCCCAAATACGCTACATGCTACCCTTGATTATTTTATCTGGTTGTGCTGAGAAGCACCACAAACAAAAAAAAATATATTGAAGAAATTCTTTTTTGATGTACACACATCTATTAGAGAGAATGAAGTAGAGAAACTCTGCATAAGATCCTTAAAAATAACATCTGAACATACATTTGATACAAGGTGTTTTGAATGGAGGATGATGAAAAAATATGGTGGGAAATATGGATCAAAGTTAAGAAGGAGAAGAGATCAAAGATTAGGAAACTGCTACTATCCCTGTTTTTTGTTTTCTTGACATTTTCTCTAAGTGTACACTAGTCATTTCCAAGTATATATCGTCTATCAACTAACGGAACCCTTCCTTGTAAGAATAAAAACCAACATCCCTCCAAAAGTATAACTGTTAAGCAAAATGTAACAAAATGTCTTACATACTGTGGTTATTCCTTTTTTTTATTAAAAAATTTTCAAAGAAAAATCCACTATTGGGGCAGCTAGGTGGCGCAGTGAATAGAGCACCAGCCCTGGAGTCAGGAGTACCTGAGTTCAAATCCGGCCTCAGACACTTAACACAAAAAACTAGCCGTGTGACCTTGGGCAAGTCACTTAACCCCAACTCCCCTCCAAAAAGCAAAAAAAAAAAAATCCACTATCCCTTCTATCTTGAGGCCTTGTTACAAACATGTACAATTAAACAAATAAAAAATTCCACATTGACCACTTCCAGAAAAAAAAGTCTCAAACTACACTCTGGGTCCATTACCTCTTGATCAGGAGGTGAGCAGCATCCTTCATTCTGAGTCTTCTGGAATTATGGTGCTCATCAAGCTGATCAAGTTCCTAAGTCTTTCAAAACTTTTTCTTTATGATACTGCTATTGTATAAATTATTTTCTTGGATCTACTAACACCATCCGGCATCAGTTTATAAAAATTTGCCTAGGTTTCTCCAAAACCACACCCTTCATCATTTCTTACAGCCCAATAGTATACCAGTCATTCTCCAATTGATAGGGACTCCCCCCACCAAAATTTTTTGCCAACACAAAGGAATATCTATGTATCCGAGCAGTAGAAAAACTTTTGGGGTGCAGTTCCAAATTGCTTTCCAGAATGGCTGGACCAGTTCAAAGTTCCATCAGTAGAATGTCAACGTTACTGTTTTCCCATAGGCCCTCTAGCATTTGTAATTTTCCCTTTCTGCCACTTTTTCCAATCTGGTGGGGATGAGGTAAACTTCAAAGTTTTAGTTTGCATTTTTCTAATTATTTTTTTTAATGGCTATTAATAATTTAGATTTCTTCCTTTTAAAAATGCCTGTTCCTATCCTTTGACCATTTATTAATATGGAAATAGCTTATTCTTATCAACTTGAATCAGTTCCCTTTTTCCTAAAATATATTTCAGAAATAAAATTTTTATCTGAGAAACTTCCTACAAAGATCCCCCCCCCCCATTTACCCACTTCTCTCCTAATTCATTTCATCTTTCAGGATCCTCTCTATCCTTTGTTTGGTAAGGACCTTTTCCCCTATCCACAGGTTTCAAGTAGTTTCTTGCTTGCTTTTCTAAAGCTTTGTGATTTTAAAAAAATATCTAAGTAGAACATAAACTCCTTGAGAGCACAGATTATCTCACACATTTATTTGCATTGCTAGCACTTAGGACAGTCCCTGGCACACAAGGTACTTATTAAATGCTTATTCACTGTCTGCTGAAGATTCCTCAAGATCACAGTGAAGAGAGGAAATAAGGAACAATTACCCTGCCGCCCCCCCCACATAATCTTTGCACCAAAATCTTGTATTAAGGCAAGAGTTAGATATTCAAAATGGAGTTCAAGTATGTACTTTATATGGAGTTCAAATATGTACTTTAAGGAAGTCTCTAAATAATCATTAAACCTCTAAATAGGAAAGTTACTATTTATATCAATTCCCCAAACTGAGATTAGGATTAATTACTTACTAACAAACCATTAGAGACCTCATAATACTGTACAGTCTATACTATGCTGCAAAAGGATGTGTCAAATAACAGAACAGAAAAGAAGCAGTCATAGAAATCTCAAAGCAATTATCCTATCCTATCCTATCCTAATTTTAAAATATATATATATATATATAATGACTATAAATTAATATTTTGTTTAGGAAGGTTTTGGATGGTTTTATTAAGCATGGGCTAATAACAGCAATAAGAAATTTTTAAAAAATGAATTCCCTTTCCTTCCAATAAATCAATACTCCCCCCAAATTATGCAAGGGATAAATCTAACAACTGTAATAGTAAGTATAAAAAGACCAAACTCTCTAGTAAAAGAAAATAATTATAGCATGAATTTTTTAAAAAACAGAAACCAAAAATCTACCATTTGAAGGAAACATTTAATCTATTAAGATATAAATAAGCTCAAAATGAAAAGGTTGCCTTAAAATGATCATACTACTACAAATGAGCAAAAAGGAGAAGTAGCACAATGCCACTGAACAAAGTCAAATTCTAACCAGAAAACACTGATAGAGACAAAGACAGTACAATATGCTAAAAGGATATATTCAAAATGACATTGTTCCAAATACACACAGATACATATGATACCTAAATAATTCTTCAATAAAATTTATGAAGGAAAAAGTCATAGACTTAATAGCTTTAGAAAGTGAAATTAATATTCTAACATTCTAATTAATATTCTAAGAATATTAAAGATCAATAAGAAATTAGAAAAGTGAATACAGTGCTAAACGAACTAGATCTAAGGATAGATGGAGTGTGCATAAAAGGAAAAGGAAATAACATTCCTTTCGAATATAAGTGGAACTTTAAAAAAATGGATCATGTAATCATTGCATATATAGGCAAATACGGGAAAGCAAAAATTGTATACAGTGTTCATAGAACATAAGAAAATTAAATAAGTAGTAAATAATAATTCAATGAGTAAAAGGTACAGGACCATGTGAAAACTAAAAGATAATTTCTTAACTATTTTATTGAGGGAAGAAATGAGAAAAACAAAAGTAGACTGTATAAAAGACAATAAGAATATAGATATGATAATTAAATATCTTTGGGATGTACCCAAAGCAGTATCTAAAGGCAAGGTTATACTATTTAATGTGAGCATGAATAAGAGAAAAAGATAGAAATAGTTAATCGAGTCTTCACTATAAAAACCTGGAAAACAAAACAAAGCCATTTACCAACTGAAAAGGGAAATTATAATGATTAAATCAGAGACTAATATTACTGAAAACAAGTAAACAAATAAAATAACCCCAAGAACTGTTCTTTACAAAACTAAAAAAAATTAACAAAATATCAGTAAATCTATTTTAAAATTTTGATATAAAGATTTATCAGTAGAGTTTGGTTTTTATATTGTAGTCATTTCCTGATATATATCCTCTTCAAAATGAACCCTCTCATGTAACAAAGAAAAACAGTTAAGTAAAACAACTTGACAAAGTGGCTGAATCTGTGGTGCGCACGCACGCGCACACGCACACACACACACACATACACACACACACACACACACACACACACACCTCTAACCTGTACACCCATACAGGCTAGGGTCTAGTGGCAAAAAGTGTATACACACACACACACACACACACCCCTCTAACCTGTACACCCATACAGGCTAGGGTCTAGTGGCAAAAAGTGTATTTCCTCTGGGGTTTGGATTGGTCATACCAATTAATCAAAGGCCTTTTAATATGAGTTTCATTTCTATTATTGTGGTCAATATATATTTTCGTCCTCCTGATTCTTTTTTCTTTGCTCTTCATGCAAGTCTTGCCATGTTCTTCTGAATTCTTCAATAATTCTTATTGGAGGGAGAAAAGGAGAGAGAAGAGATGGAGAGAGAGGAAAAAGAGAGGAGAGGGAGAGAGAGGAGAGGCAGAGGAGAGGGAGAAAAAGAAGAGGAAGGGAGAAAAAGAATGAAGACGAGAGAAAAGAGAGAGGAAAGAGAGAAAAGAGAGGAGAGGGAGAAGAGGAAGGGAAAGAAAAAAGAGAGGAGAGAGAGAGATGAAGAAAAGGAGAGAGAGAAGAGAGAGGAGAGGGACCAAGAGAGGAGGGTAAGAGAGAGGGAGAGTAAGAGAAAGAATGCACATTTGTTAAGCACTTACTATGTGTGTGTAAGGATAATATGAAGCACAGGGGATACAAATACAGCCAAGCAAGACAGTCTCTGACCTCAAGTGCATTCTAATGTTAAAGTATGACATATAAAAGAAAGCTGGAAGGGAGGCAGGGGAAAATATATCATGGCATACTGTAGAAACACCAGGGAAGTAGCCTGGAAGTCTAGTTAATAGATAAGATAAGGTGAAAACTCACCTATCAAAGGCAGGGGAACAAGAAGGAAAGGCAGATTGCAGTTACCAATGATCTCAAATTTAATGATTTTTTTAACACTGATGATCATACTTTTCTTGATACTTTCTTCTCTCTTGATTTTCATGACATTGCTCTTTCCTAGTTCTCTTTCTACCTGTTTGACTTTCTTCTCAGTCTCCTTTAGTGGGTCTTCAGGTCATATCCATTAACTGTGGGTATCCTCCAAGGCTCTGTCCTGTATCTTCTTCTCTTCTCCCTGATACTATCTCAATGATCCATTAGGTCTCATGGATTCAATTATTATCTCTACAGAGATAACTCTCAGATTTATTTGTCCAACCCTAACTTGTGTCCTGACATCTCACATCTCCAACTGCCTACTGGACAACTTAAAACTGTATGTCTCACAGATACCTTATGTTCAATGTATCCAAAACTGAACTAAGTATCTTTCCTTTACAAATTCTCCCATCTTCCTAACTTCCCTATTAGTGGGGAAGGCACCACCATCCACCCAGTTAGCTGGGCTCACAAGTCCAGTATCATGCTCCACTTTTCACTCCCTCTCACCATCCATATTCAAACAGTTGCCAAATGCTTAATAATGATTCTCTTATTGCTGCCCCCCCTTCTGACACTGCCAGCACTGTGGTCGTTAAGCACCTCATGCTTAGATTACTACAAGAGTCTGTTGGTTGGTCTCCCTGCCTCGTCTACCACTTCAGTCTATCCTCCATTACATTGTCAAATTAATTTTCTTTAAGTGCAAATCTGACCATCTAACAACCCCCCCCACCCCATTCAATCAATTCCAGCGGCTCCCTATTCTCTCCAGGATCAAAATAAAATTCCCTGTTTGGTTTAGAAGGCCTTCCTAAACCTAGCCCTTCTTACCTTTCCAGTCTTATATCATGCCTCCTCCTTATACACTGGCCTCCTTACTGCTTCTCCTTGACAAAGCTTTCACTGACATGTCCCCCATGCCTTGAATTCTCTTCCTCCTGGCTTCCCTGCCTTTCCTTCAAGTCTCAGCTAGTCTCATTTTCCAGTTTCTCTTAATGCTAATGCCTTTTCTCTATTGACTCATTTTCATTCTCTCCCCGTCCCTTTCTAATTTGTACATATTTGTTTGCATGTTGTCTCCCCCACAAGACTGCAAGTTCCTTGAGAGCAAGGACTGTTTTTCTTGCTTTTCTTTGCATCTCCAGTGCTCAGAACAGTTCTTGGCCCACAGCAAGAGCTTAAGAATGGCTGATTGCTCAACCTATCTGTTGCATTTGAAACTAGTGACCACCCTACCCCAGCCGCCTGGGCACTTTCTCCTCGGGGCTTTGTGGCGCTGCTCTCTCCTGGCTTGTCTCCTACACATCTTTCTTTCTTAGTCTCTTCTGCTGGTTCATCATCCACATCATTCCCCTTCACTATAGGTATTGCCCAAGACTCTATGCTAGAATTCTCTTTTTTCCTTCCACACTCTTTCTCATGATAACCTCATCAGCTCTTATGGCTTTAATCCACCTTCTTCCCTGCAGATCATTCTGAGATATTCAGACCCAGTCTGGCCCCTGAGCTTCAGTCTCACATCACAACTTGCCTCTGGGATGTGCAGGAGATATCTTAAACTCACTGTCTAAAACTGAACTCATCACCTTGGTAAGTCCCCGTTCCAAAGTTCTCCACTTTTGTCAGTCTCCCAGGTTCACAATCTTGGCCTTATCTTACTCATTCTCTCTCACTCACATAGCCAAACTCACCATCTTGCTATTGCTTACCTTCACACTGTCTCTTGCATCTGGCCTCTTCTCACCACTCACGTAGTCACCAACTTAATTTAGACCATAGATTCTTGCCTAGATCATAGCAAAATCCTTCTAAATGGTCTCTGTACCTCAACTTTCTCCCTACTCTTGTGCAGTCACCTAGTGTTTATCAAGCATCCCCCTATGTGCCAGTGCTAAGTGGCAAAGATAGAAAAACAGGGCAAAAAACCAGTCTCCTCAAGGAATTCACAGTCTAATGGAGGAAGACAACAAGAAAATAACTATATGTATACATATATAATACATACATACATACACACATATATTTCAGATGCATATACATAGTCTTTCTATAAAATGTATATCATACATACATTTATGCAGATATTTATCTATAGAAAGAGAATTAGATACATATAAAATAAATGGAGGGGGTGTCAGAGACAGCACTAAGATTAAGGAGGACTGGGAAAGGCTTCCTGCAGAACATGGAACTTTAGCTGAGAATCGAAAAAGAGAAGCCAGGAGACAGAAATAAAGAGAAAAACCATAAATGGCTAAAGTAATTTTAAATACAGATCTGATCATGTGACTCTCCATTCAGTCTATTTAATGTCTTTCTTTGCCTCTAGATTTTTATAAAATAGCAATGCCTCTATTTAGTTTTTAAAATGCTATACAAGCTGGCCTCAACCTACTTTCCCACCATCACTGAACATTACTCCCCTTGCCAAACTCTGTATTCCAGTCAAACTGGCTTCCCTGTTCTTCACAGAAAAGTTCATCTCCTGCATCCACAACTTTGCACTGGCTGTACTACAAGTCTAGAATGCACCATCTCATTACCTCTGCCTCACAGAGTCCCTCTCTCTTCCTTCAAGATTAAGCTCAAGCACCACCTTCTACAAGAAGCCTTTCCTGATACCCCAAATGCTTGTACCTTCCCTCCCAAACTACCTTGTATATAAGTACATCGCACAAACACTCACATCTTTATTAACATCAAATTTATGCTATGGATACTTTTATATGCACTTGATGTCTCTCCCACTAAGATCTTCTTTATTTTTGAACAGGTACTGTTTCATTCTTTGCACTCAGCTTATATCCATAACACCCAGCACAGTGCCTGATACACTGCAGGAATTTAAATACTAGGTAGGGACATGGAAATATAAATGGCTTGCCTAGAGGCTGTGAAGCTGAACCTGAAGTAAGGCCTTCTGATTCTGAAGTCTACTTTCTACCCATTGTGCTCCACAGTCTCTGAATAGTAAAACTTCCATTATTTAGCATAAGCCATTTGGAAAAGCAATTTTTTTCAGATATCTACATGCCTACCCTTTAGGCACCCCAATTTTTTCTATATCAGACACTTTAGAAAGAAAAAACCTGAAACCTCTTTGTGTGTATATGTGTTCACCTTTCCTAAACACAATATAGGGATAGAGCCTGGACCTTTGACCTCACTGATGAAGGGAGGTTCTAGTGAGTTAGGAACTTCCTCTACCAAGCAGGCTGGCACTTTCTTTGCAGTGGAGTAATAAGGTATGCCTAGAGCAGTGGTTCTCAAAGTGTGGTCCACTAGGCATTCAAAAGATCTTTTAAGAGAGTCTATGAGGGGGGCGGAGCCAAGATGAAGGCGCAGAAGAAGCAAAGCACCACAGCTCCCACACAAACATGCTAAAAAACTCATAAAATGGGACTCTAAACAGATTTTCAAGCTCCAAAACTCTCCACAAGACAGAAAGCACATCTGTTGCTACAGGTAGCTCAGCAGGTGAGGCTCTTCACAGCAGTCTGGGAGCCACGGCTGAAACCGGGCTGGCTCAAGCCCTGGGGCATCCGGCAGGAGCCGAGTCTATAGGAGAGCAGATTAGCTGCACTGGAGGCACAGTTACCACACTTATCAGGCCAGAAGACAAAAAGGCTAAGAGAAAGGTAAGTGGATTTTGCTAACTGGGAAGTAGAAGAGTGGTCCGGCCAAACTGCTCCCAGGACAAGGAGGCAGTGGGAGGTGGCAGTAGCAACAGGAATGGAGCAGCAGCGGTTTCCACAGGGCTGCTTCAGAGCCCTCAGCATGCAGATAGCAGGGGGGCTGACGCGATCCATCGGGGCCAAGGGCTCTTGAGTTGAGCGGCCTGGATCTGGATCATGGTCTTGAATGGTGGTCCTGGGGTGTGCTTTCAGTGAGCCAAAGCTGGGGGAGGGGCTGCAGCACCCCACTAAGAGCTCCGGCAGCTGTGAGGGCCCCAGCAATTTGGGACAGAGCTTTCCCCCTCCAGGAAGCAGAGTTCCACAGAGATAAAAAAAAAAAACCAAGCAATTAATAGACTGGCCAACATGAGAAAAAGGAAGCAGGCTAGGAACAACAGTAAAACTCTAGAATCCTTTTTTATAGACAAAAAAGACCATAGCATGGAGCAGGAGGAAGACAACTCAGTCA
>CM053594.1:315917830-315963512 GCA_028646575.1 Pseudocheirus occidentalis
TCTTTTTCCATCTGGCAAATTTGACTTTTTAAGGCATTCTTCTCCTCATTGGTTTTCTGGGCCTCTTTTGCCATTTGAGTTAATCTATTCTTTAAAGTGTTGTTTTCTTCAGTCAAGTTGTTGACTCTCTTTTCATGATTTTCTAGCATCATTCTCATTTCTCTTCCCAATTTTTCCTCCACTTCTCTTATTTGATTTTCAAAGTCTTTTTTCAGTTGATGTATAGCTTCTAGGCATTCTTCAATTGTCTTGGTATGGGCGTTCTGAGTTCTGGGCTGTCTTCCTCCCGTTCCATGCTTTGATCCTTTTTGTCCACAAAAAAAGGATTCTAGAGTTTTATTGCTGTTCTTATTTTGCTTTCTTTTCCTCATGTTAGCTAGTCAATTAATTGGTTGGGGTTTTTTTTAGCTCTGTGAAACTGCTTCCAGGGAGGAAAGCTCTGTTCCAAATCGCTGGGGGTTTCCCAGCTTCCGGAGCTATTAGGAGGATGTTGCAAGTCCCCCCAGTTTTGGCTTGCTGAAAGTGCACCCTAGGACCACCACCCAAGACCATGATCCGGATCCAGGCTGCTTAACGCAAGAGCACTTGGCCCTGATCAATCAATTCAGCTCCCCTGCGAAATCTGCAGGCCAGGGGCTCTGAAGCAGCCTGGTGGGGGCTGCTGCCATTTCCAGCAGTTCCCTTCCCCCACTGCTTCCTTGCCCCGGGGGCAGATTGGCCAAACTGCTTTTCGATCCCCAAATTAATTTTCAAAGTTTCACTTTCACTAACCCTCTCTAACCCTGGTTTGCGGGATTTTAAGATCCCCTCAGGCAGGTGCTTTAGATCTTCTCTGAAGTAGACTCAAGCTGTGGCTTGGGAGGCTCAGCTCCTCCTGGCCGACCTGGGGCCTGGCCTGGCTGCAGCTGCAGTTTGGGGTTGGGTTGGTCTTTGCTCTGGTGCAAGCCACTCCTCTCCCGTCCCTGTTCCTCACATCTTGGCAGATGTGGAGGTGCTGGAGGCTGTAGATCCTCTACTCTGAAGACTGGCTGTGGTACAGCTCAGCTCAGCTCAGCCCAGCTCCTTCCCACCGCCCCAGGCCTGGCCATGGTCTAGGCTTCAGGCTGGGCCAGCCTCCCCTCCTGGCCAACACGATGAGCCCCTGCTCCCGAACTGCCTTCAGTGAGAGATGTGTTTTCTGTATTTTTGTGAGTCTGAGAGTCCTAGACTTTGTCTGGGCTCATAATTTTATGGGTGCTTAGTGTGTGGGAGCTGCGGAACCTTGCTGCTTCTATGCTGGCTCCACCCCCCCAGGCAAATCATTTAAGAACTGTCTGGTTCAGTTTCCTCAACTAGAAAATGGGAGTGATAACAGCATGTACCTCACAGGGTCGTTGTGAAGATCCAATGAGACAATATTTGGAAGCACTTGGCAAATGGTAGTTGCTGGATGAATATTTGTTCCCTTCCTCTCTCTCTTAGTGGGATCCCAATCAAAAGGTAATGCTCTGGAGGCCTGTTGGGAGGAGCAGAGCTCACCCCTGGAGCCAGAAGAACAGTTATCTGAACTGTCTGGTTATATAAGGTCAGGTACAAGTCATTCTGTTTTGTATCACTTTTAAAGAAAGCCTTTCTTTTATTTGATACAGTAAGTCATGGGGGTTGAAAGCCCTTTTATTTATTTTTTTCTGGAGAAAGACACCAGCTAAATTCTAAGGCTCCCAGGGGAGATTCTGGGTGGGATCTCAAGCTAAAGGAAAACCAGTGAGACGCTCCAAGCTTGAAGTGCGTCCAGAGCTGTGGTTCTGGTCCTCATTACAATACAGAATACTGTTAACAAGTGAAACAACTTAACAAGGTGGTGCAATTTTACAAGTGCTAAAATACATAAATGGTGTCATACAGTAAACATAAAAAGAGTTCAGAGAAGGGAGAAGTCAGCATGATTTAACATGATTAGCTTCATTACAGCCCAGTCTCCCTGAACATAGAGCACACTGACTTCCTGAAAAACCAAATAGGAGCCACAGTGGCTGCTGCCTAAGAATCCACTGCCATTTATGAGTTATCCCAACCTTTATCAAATTTCTAGATGAATCAGAAGTCCAAAGTTTGAGTGGTGGGTGTGTCAGAGATGCAGGAAAGTAAGCAGAGACCATCAAGAATGAGAAATTACAGGCTCTTACAAAATCCCTTTTAACCACACAATTGTTTGTCCAGAGTTTTCATGCTACTTGACTTCTACTGAGCAGAAATATTGTAGATCTAATTTTAATAAAATATACACAAAAAAGTGGTAAAGAAAAAAAAGAGACAGATTTGGAGCCAGAGAACCTGGGCTCATGCTTCACTCAGGCTTCTTAAGACCCATGTGATCTTGTATAAACTGGGTCATCTCTCTAGACCTCACTTTCCTCATTTCTGAAAGACAGGGGTTCTGAGGCACTTCTTAAGTTCCTTCAAGCCCTAAATCTATAATCTTATGAATATCGTAAAAATTAAGTCACAACTTTCTTTTAAATTAGCCTTGAAGAACAGTTGTGGTTTATATTAAATACCTTTCATCCTTAATACCTAATCCTACTACACCAAACTCATTTTTTGTCTTTTGTGCTTTGTATTTTCGGGGGGGAGGGGTAAATACTGAATCAAATTCAAAATGTGAATATTTTTATTGGCAAAACTATCATAAAAGCTTAATATCAATCATTCTAATAATTGGAAATTGTTTTGAGATAGACAAAGTATTTCAATTATGAAAATATAATCTATAGTAACTGCTTTTGTCCATTCCCCCTTCAGTTTTAATATGCATTCTCTGAATGAAGGCTTAGAAATTTTACTAAGAGTACATCCAATGACTCTACTTAATTGGTATGCTGGTTGTGTAGAGACTACTATGCAGTAGCATAGTACAATTCACCAGTAATAGAAGGCACAAAAATATTATGGCTAAACCATCATTCTGCTTCCACGACCACCTTAAAACTCTCACATTCATACAGCCAAGAAACTGAATATTTCAGTTTGCAACATTTTAAGTACACTGTTTTTTTGAAATATCATCGACTGTTTAAGGAAAGTGTTGGCACTTAGATAAAATTCGGGCAAACCTACAATTAGAAAAAAATTAAATAGTCTCACAGTAACCAGGTATTTCTTAGCATGTTTAGCACATATCCTTTAAAATGTGGCCAGAAATACCATAAAAGGAATCCTCCCTTGCTAGTAATTTTTTTCTGCAATTTCCTTTTAGTCCTATGAGAAAATGAAGAAACTTGAAAACTAAAAGTAAAAGAAGAAAGCAGATCCAAACCTTTAGGTGAAGAAGTTAATTGTTATATAATGCCTAGCATATAGAACAAATACTAATCATGCGCAAAAGACATTATCTTCTCTCTGGAGAACCTTAAGACTTTAATATAAACTTAACTGCATATATTTTTCCTAGATAATTAACAAAAACCAGAAGTTGATTAGACCTGTCACTTAAGGAACTGATTCAAACAGGTGAACCCATTAGCAAAAACAATATTTAAAATGGTAGGCAACAAAAACAGTTGGTTTACTCGAGGGTTATTCCAAGGACTTCTTCTTGGTTATGCCAAGAAGAGAAAATAGTTCAGTTCCCTACAAGCTAATTTTACATAGAATGAGCATGTCTCACAAACACCACAAAGTGTACTATCAGGTAAATTTCAAGGCTTCCATGGTGGGGGTGGTGGTTGTTTTAAAATAGCTTTTAAATGCTATTATTTCTTCATTTTTCTTTCTCCCAGGCCACAAAATCTCCAAAAATAAACTCAAGTAGAGAACAAAAGAAAAGCAAAAAGCGAGAAAACAGGAAAAAAAAAAAACCCAGTTAACTAGGGGGAATAACCAGTACCATCAGAAGTCTTAGCTAGGTCACTTGATAAGTTAATGGCTACATTCTGGAGAATACTGGACTATACAAGTCCGTTTTATGCCATATGAATCTTCTCAATGAATAAACAATCTCATTTTATTCTGAAATTTCAAACGCTCAGGCAGGTCTCCAATGGGAAAGAATAACTAGGTAACAAATGAATCAACTTGTTTTTAAAAAGAATCTAATGCTCAAAAAGACAACACAGGACATTAATGCAATACACAGTATCCCAAAAATCTTAGTGAAGTTTTAAGTTTTAATAGTCTTAATTACCTAAGCCTGCATTAAGGACATCCTGTATATCAGCAAACTGAATTCTTACAATAATTCATTTTAGGCCAACTTAAATCCAAGAAGAGTGGTTCCTTTTCATATACCTTTGGACAAAATAAAGATTTAAAAACAAACAAAAATACAAGGGGAGGGGCGGCTAGGTGGCGCAGTGAGTAGAGCACTGGCCCTGGAGTCAGGAGTACCTGAGTTCAAATCCGGCCTCAGACACTTAACACAAAAACTAGCCGTGTGACCTTGGGCAAGTCACTTAATCCCAACTGCCCTCCAAAAAGCAAAAAAAAAAAAAATACAAGGGGAAACTTTTCTTCCATAAGTTAGATGTTTGGGGGGAAAAATCCAATTCAATCTTCCACATTACAGAGTTTTTTCAAATGAATAAAAACCACAGTAATATTTTGTTGTGTATCAGCTGTTTCTTGAGGTCATTAAAAAGCAACTCTACAGATTTTCAGAATTTCATTGGCTTTTCTATCCAAATTTCTACAATATTAACACTTAATTTTATTTACTTTATGTAGTAAAATAATACCCCAATACCAAGAATATGCTTTCTCCTTACTAGGTAGCTTACTTTAAAGACTACTAACCAAAACTGCTGTATCATGAGATGTCTGCAAGGTCACTGTTAAGAGAGCTAAGACAGATAACATGTTTGGTCAAAGCATATTATTGTTAAATTTTTAAAAAATGCTTAATTGACAATGACACAGTGATTGAATAAGGCCATAGGTGAAACAGTAATGGAAGAAATAAAGACTTAGTTTTCTCCTGTTCTGTTTGAATCATCTATTTTTTAAAATAAGATGTGTTTTATATTAGTCTTCAGAATGCTGATAACTGCATCACATAGCATATACTAAAATTTCATCAGAAAAAGCAAATTATAATTTCTTAAAATGTAATTAAAATTATTTCTCAAAGCAGAAAAAATACCAATGGAAATGTTTCTACATTTAAGTCCCCCCCCACTCCCCGCTTAATGATTGTTTCATTCATGTGCTCTTTTTAACTATCCATACTTAGAGCTACAATTTTGGCATCATACAACATTTAGAACCTAATTTTATTCATTTTACTGCAAGAAAGTAAAAGAAAAATACCAGGAAAAGCATGAAATAATTTAAAATTATATAATATGTATTATTTATTTTATTTATACAGGTCTGCTGATAACAGTATTAAGGAAATATTTTATTCACTACCACAGAGATCACATAGTAAGTATATCACTTGCCCCTAAAGTGGAAACTTTCTTTTTACCATAAAGTTGCTCCACTTAAGGGACTGAATGAAAACGGATAGAAATTCAATTAATTCTTATTTACTTCTAAAAGTTTAGAATTCAGATCATATTCATTTATTCGTTTATTCATTCATTAGAATTTATTTAAGGGAAATCAATAAGTTTCCCGGATGGTCCTCAATAGCCTATTAAACACACAATCTAGGTAAAAATAACTTCTACCATAAAAAGAACAAATAATTTTTCAATGCCAAAAATTTAAACAAGATAGATGAACAAAGCTAGTTTATCATTACTGTCAGGTTTGAAGAAAAAGTAGGCTTGCTTCTGATTACATAGCTAGTAGGTCTAATCCCCTTCTTCCTGATTCCAAATCTGCTATGTTATAATCAACTATATCATGTTTCCTTCCCAGTCTATGTTCCAGTCTAACTGTTGTACTTGCTATTCTCTGCTTTTGTCCAGTCTCCACCTTTTTTTTTAATGCTGTCCCTCATGTCTGGTGAAGTCGCTCCCTTCCTTCACAATCCAACTCAATCGCCAACTAATTCCATGAAGTCTTTTCAAGCCCTTGCAGCTGAAAGCATCATCTCTTTTTACAAAGTATACTGCCTAGGCACAACATTTATATCAGTTATGCCTGTAAATCCCTTCTCCTATCTAATTAAATCAGTTTACAAGAGCCTTGAAAACATTTATCTTTGTATTTCCAGGGTCTAGTATACATTCTTTGCACATGGTAAGCAGTTAAGGTTGCTGAAAGATTTTTTTAAAAATTCTCCTCTGAGCTATAGGGCCTCCTTCCATTTCTGCAATGACAGTAACACAATGGGGCAGAAAATGGGATAGAGACTACTAAGGCTTACACTTTTTACATGGTTAACAAACTTCAATTTGTCTGTTGTTACTCTAAGGGTGAGGTCCTTGTTCAGTTCCCAAGGAGTAGATAGGTTCCTGGATGAGCTGAATCATATAATTCTTAACATTCTTCTTATAAAGAAAAAAATGAATTCTATCTAAATGTAAGGAGATGGCTCATAAGGACACTTGAGAGAAATAAAGAAAGGAGTTGTCAGAGTGGGTTTCATTACACATTCAAAGGTTATAAGAAACTTTATTTCATGGGACATTTGGTTGTCATAAACTGCACTATTAATGACCGATATTTGCTAAAACCACCCCATAAAAATAATTGCAACTTACATACCATATCAGTTGCTGAGGACAAATTGGTAAAGAAAATTTAAAAAAAAAAACAACAAAACTTGACATAAGACCTTCCAAATCTAACCAACATACCTTCTGGTATTTGATGACTTCAATGCAAAGGTGGAGATAAATACATGAACAAGTATGATTCAGGAGGAAAAGAATAAAAGTCCAAGACCTCTCAGGTTCATAATCTTAGCATTATCCTCAATTATTCACTGTCCCTTATTCCTACATACCTAATCAGTTGCAAATCATACTTTTTGCAAATCATACTTTTTCTATGTCCAAAACATTTCTTTCATCTGACCCCATCTCTCTACTCACACAACTACCACCTTAGTTCAAGTCCTCATTGCCTCTCACTTAGAGTCTCCTAACTGATCTCTCACTGTGTCCTCCATATTGCTGTCAAGATACTTCCCTTAAAAACAGATTTAAAAACATGTCACTCTCCTCAATAAACTCCAATGGCCTCTTATTACATCTAGGATAAAATATGAACTCATTTGTTTAGCATTTAAAAGCCCTTCACAACCTGGCTCCAACCTTTCTTTCCAGGCTAACTGGACATGACTTTCTTGCATTGTGTGATCCTATCATGCTGTCTTCCTCTCTTCCTCACACACAACTCTCCAACTCCACCACAACTCTGCAGGTCAACAACCAAGCTGGAATAGATTTATTTCTCACCTCTACTTCACAAAATTCCTCTCCTCCTTTAAGACTCCGCTCAAGGGGTGGCTAGATGGCGCAGTGAATGGAGCACTGGCCCTGGAGTCAAGAGAACCTGAGTTCAAATCCGGCCTCAGACACTTAACACAAAAAACTAGCCGTGTGAGCTTACACAAGTCACTTAACCCGAACTGCCCTAAAGGGGGGGGGGGGAAGCAAGACTCAACTCAAGCAGCATCTTCTACACATGGCCTTTCCCAATTCTCTTTAAACTACCTTGCACTTAACAGTGTGTTTATACTCTTTATATTTATTCTACATATTTATACACACACACACACATATTCTAGTTGTCTCTCCAATTAGAAAGTAATGTGTAT
This sequence comes from Pseudocheirus occidentalis, assembly GCA_028646575.1. Lineage (NCBI taxonomy): Eukaryota > Metazoa > Chordata > Mammalia > Diprotodontia > Pseudocheiridae > Pseudocheirus > Pseudocheirus occidentalis. The sequence goes on from CM053594.1 coordinate 315,925,521, forward strand.
AAGGGAGGGATTGTTTCAATCATATTTTTATCCCCACGGAATATTTATAATGCCTAGCACATAGCATTATTAATAGACTGAGGATATATTACACAGAACCATCTATATCATGAACATTTTATTTTAAAAAAAGAATGCACAGGCTCTGGACAAAAACTAAATAACATAAAAAATGAAACTGACTCCATTTTATCAGATGAGAGAAGCCTTATTATTTACATGGGAGTCATCCCTGAGTTTACGTATAAACTCAGAGCTAAGGTCAGAATTTATAATGTGAGAAAAAAGAAATATGAGAAAAATATATATTATATAATTTAAAAGATTAAACCCTGAATTACTTAACAAAGTTATCAGGAAATGGACAACAGAAACGACATGGATACCAGCTATAATTTCAACTAAAAGGCCAATATGAATTAAATGCTACAAAAAGAGAGACCAAAAGAGCACTCACAGGGTCTTAGAAAAACCTCTGGCTTACTTGCCAAATGGAATGAAATAGCTACCAAAGACAACACTATCTTGGAGTATAAATCTATCTGTATTAGAAGGATGATGAATAATTATAAGCAGTACTATTTCATGAAGCAGAGAGAAGAAAGGAGGGTAAAACCAGTCTGAAGAAAGATTAGCAATATATTCAACTAAGAAACCATTCCAAGAGTACTCATGGAAGAAAATGGAAAGAATAAAAAGGAGAAAAATGAAAAATTTGCAAAAAAATCTTTCAACAAACTTTTCCATTAGGGACACAAACCACCACACATGTACCCTGACATCATAGGATTTAAGGTGTTTATTGGGAGAAAAAGAAATGGCATTAAGGGAACAAACATGGGGAAAGCAAATGGGCAGGACCAAATATATAAAGAGGTGATCATTGCTGGAACATAATTGTGGTATCTCCTGGTCATACATCAAGCTCATTTTAGACTCTTTGGAAGATATAGAAACAAAAATTATTCAATGAACTTCTAATAATAAGCATTAAACATGGCATGAAACAGGGTGAAACACGCTCACTCAAAATATTCACCACTGAGGGAGACGATCCAGAAGAATACTGGTTGAGGATGTCTCAACCATGAGTATGTCTCATGGATGTAGAGGTCTTCCAGATACTCCTGCTTGCAAAGGATATTGTCCTGATTACATCAAGCCCTGAGACACTGAAGAGTCTCCTTGGAAGAGACTGATAATTGCTTAACAATGTGTGGTCTGTCTACACAGATAAAACAAAGTAGATGAAGAGTAAGAGCTGCCTAGTCAGCCAGACAGGAAACATTTATGAAACACCAACTATGTGTCAAGCACTGTGCTAAGCAGTGGGGATACAAAAGAAGGTAAAAGATAGTCCCACCTCTCAAGGAGCTCACAATCTAGTGAGGGAGATAACATGCAAACAACTATGTTCAAATAAGCTACATAGTGGATAAAATTACCTGAGGGAAAGTAGTGGCATTAAAGGCAAGGGCCAGCAAAATCTTCTTGTAGAAGGTGAGATTTTAACTGGGACTTGAAGGAAAACAGGGAAGCCATGAAGGCAGAGATGAGGAGGGAGAGCATTTCAAGCATGAGGGCCAAAGACAATGTCCAGAGTAAAGAAGTGAAGTGTCTTGTTTGCAAAACAGCAAGAAGACCAGGGTCACTGAAGTAGATAAGGAGTGGTATGATGGTAAGGAGTGGTATGATGGTAATAATGTGTAATGAGCCTGGAAAGGTAAGAAGTGGCCAAGTCATGAAGGGCTTTGAAGACCCACAAAACAGAGGAGTTTATATTTGATCCTGGATGTAGCAGGGAACCCCTGGAGTTTACAGAATAGGGAAGGTGGCATTGTCTAACCTGGACTTTAGGAAGATCACTTGTCGATGGAGTGAGGAGAAATTGTGGCAGGCAGATCCACCAAAAGACTATTGCAACAGTCCAAGCATGAGGTGATGAGAGCCTGCACCTGGGTGGTGGCAGTGTCACAGGAGAGAAGAGATTTAGCAAAGGTAAAACTGACTAAGCTACAGATAGAATATGGGGGATTTGGGGAGGGGTGGGCAAGTGAGGAGTTGAGGATGACACCTAGGTTGTTAGTCACCCAGACAACAACATACATTTGGAAGGTCACCCTATAGAGTTATATCTGGGACAAACAGTTGAGATGGACAAAAAGCCAATCCCAGAGATGTGAATTTTAGAGTGGGCTGGCTTGCCCTCAGGAAACTACAAAGTGCTTACTGACACCAAGCTTCCTATAAAAGTAAAAGTCCATATCTTCAATAATATTTTACTAGCTATATGGCAGTGAGATATGGAATAGTATTGCCTCTAGTCCTACAAATTGTATTTTGTTCACAGTAGATACTCAAGTTTAAATGGAATTTAAACTACATTGTAAAATGTATCACCTTTTCCCATAAACTACTCAAATTTATGTAGGGCTTTTGCAAATACAGAGTACTTTCCTTATGGTGTAGTATTAAACTTACAATCACAATGTCTGTTTTATTGATGAAGACTCTGAGGCTCAGATTAAAGTCTCTTGCCCAAAGTCACAACTAGTTAATGCTAAGAGTTGATATTGAGACCTAGGTCTCTCCTGACTTGAGTTCAGTGTTCTTTCCACGACCCTACCATAAAATCAATAACATTCAACCAACCAAGCAATCAATCAACAGGTATTTATTAAGTTCCTACTATGGGTGAGGCGCTGTGCTAGGCTTCGGAGATACAAGAGTTTATATTTTAATGGTGGAGACAAATACACATGTAAATGTGTACATCATAAATACAAATATATCAATAATTGGATGCAAGGTGGTTTAAGGGAAAGAGTAGTAGCAATTGGGTGGAGGAATGAGGCTTCATACAGATGATGGTTCTCTGGCTCCATCTTAAAGGAAGAAATGGACTACAGGACTGAGGCTTAGGTAACAAACTAGGGCTAGAATCTTCTACAAAAATGACAGTTAAATATATGAGAGCTGATGATGTAACCTGGAGAAAAAATGTAGGAGAGGGTATAGGAGAAGAGAAAAAAAGGCCTAAGATAGAGCCTTAGGTAATCTCCATAGTTAGGGGTATAAGGTAGACAATAAACCAGCAAATGACACTCTAAAAGTATGGTTCAACGAATAAGAAGTGGACCAGAAAAGAGTGGTTTTTATGGAAACCCAGAGAGAGAGAAGCTATATAAGATGAAAGAGTGGTCAACAATATTAAATACAGGGATTAATACTAAGGAAAAAAAAGTCTGATATTGGGCAATTAAGAGATTATTTGGTAACTCTGGAGAGAACAATTACAGGTGAGTGATGAGTTTGCAAATCAGACTGCAAAAGGATAAGGAAAAGGAAGAAGGAAGCAAGGAATTTAAAAAAATTAAAAAGAGCATTTACATATGCAGAACACCCACAAAAATACTACATGTGAAACTGCAAATCTCCATTTCATTTCATTTGCTGTATGTAGACAACTTTTTCAAGCAATTAGGCTGAGAAAAAGAGGAGAGATATAGGACCATCACTTCAGGATGTGATACAATCTAGTGAAGAATTTTCAAGGATATTGAAAGGATATTGGGCATATTTGTAGGCAATAAAGAAGGAACTAGCTTATAGGAGAAAATGGAAAATTCAAGAAAGCGAACATGACTGATGATGATACAATCTTCTGGAAAAGATGAGAGGACATGGGATCAAAGTGCACATGTAGAAGGGCTGACCTTGGCAAAGAGAATCACTATCATTTATCAGACTAGGAAAGAGGAAAGAGGAGATGACAGCAAAGAATTTTGAGGTGAAACAGAGAGAAGAGGGAGCTCACATCAAATAGTCTCAATTTTCCTGATAAAGTAAAATGCAAAGTCTTCAACTGAGGAAAAATGGACAGGGGCAGGTATGAGAGGACTGAGGATAAAAGACAAGCTTTGGCACAGATTCTGTGGGGACTGAATCAGGAATCACTAATTGGGAAGAAATAAAATGATTCTCTTGCTGAAGTTACATAATATGAATTTGTAATATTAATCAGTATAGCTTTGAGATTTCATTCAGTTTTTTTCAGGGGCTCATGAGCAGAGGCAGAGGAGGCAGAAGGTGAGAGTAATTAACTGTTAAGGTTTGGCAAGAAAAGAGCAGAAATAGGATAAGGAAGCAAGAGATTCGAGAGCAGAGGACAATTTTTAGGTTGAACTGGCTAACTATTGAGACTGGAATAGAAGGAAAGTGAAGACATAGCAGGGGTAATTTCCTCAGAAAGTACTGAGGTGGGGGTTGGGATTTTAAGGCAACATCTAAGTAGAAATTAAAGTCTCTTAACACAAGGTCAAAAACTGAGGATGAGAGGGAGATGGTGAGCTACTGAACTCCTTGAGAAAAGAGGGAGAATGACCTGGGAGTCGTCAATGTACTATGCCTACCATACTTCATGTTGGGTGGAAAATTTTCATTGAATTAACTTCAAAAGAGGAAAGGTTTCCAAATAAAAGGAATTAAAGGAGAGAATGGAAGTGAAAGTAAAGAGCAAGTATTGTGCAAATACATCCTCAAGTACCAATGCATCCAGGAGTGAGACAAAAGGGTAGTGACAGGAATTCACTGTCAATGGAGAGAAATCAGGTATCAGGAGGGACTAATGAAAAGAGTGCAAAAGAAAACAGGTCTAGGTTGAAGAGTCTGTTCACTATTGGAATAAAAATTCCAGCAGGCACAGTGGAAAAACCAGACAGGGTTTGGAGTGGGATTTGGGTGGTTTAAGTTTGATGTTGGGAAATGGATGAGGAAATTGAAAGAGGGGGCTGGGAGTAGTTTTCTCCTAAGTGGCCAGTGACTGATAAGTATAAAGGACAGCAAGGGAAACAGAAGAAGCCATAAGGGTGGTAGTAGGCAGCACATGAGCAGAAAAGTTCACACTCTCTAAGGGGTGTAGGAAAAGGAGCTGGGCTAGGTTTGGGCATACGCCTCTTCTGAGTTGTATGGGAGGTACAGAGGGGTATGTGTAGAGTAAATGGGGAATGGTCCCTCCCAGTGAGCAGAGAGCAATAGCTGATGGCCAGGGCCTGCCCTGGGACTGAGACTGGTCCAAGGATTCCAGGTGCAGGTGCTCCTAATCCTCCAGAGGTAGGCAAAGGTCCTGTCTTCATAGTTATTTTGTATGATTTTTTTCCCCCAGTGATCATTCTTTTTTATTTTTATTTATTTATTTATTTATTTTTGCTGTTTCACACACTGTTGCACACACTCTCCCCTAAAGGAATCTGTTTTCCTAGTTTTTCTTCTGGATATGCTTCCACCTGTCCGATCAGTCTTCCATTCTCTTGCTGTATTCATACTGTCATCACTATACAAATGACTCTCAGATTTATATATCCAGTCCTCCCTTCTCTGAACTCTAGGGTCACATTGCCAGTGGCATGTTAGTCAGCTACTGTTATTTCATCCACCAGTACCTCAAACCTAGCATGTCTAAAATAGACCTCTTAATCATCCCCTCTTCACCACACACATTTAAATCCACTCCTGTGAATTCCCTTATACCTGAGGGCATCGCCATCCTGACAGTCACCCAGGTTTGCAACTTCTGAATAATGCTCAACTTTTTCTTCTCTCTCTCATCATTTATTATTTAGTTAGCAGCCACATCTTGTTAGCTTTACTTCTGTAACATCTCTCATCCATTCCTTTCTCTCCACTCAGATGGTCATTACACTAGGTTGGGTCCTCATCACCTTTGCTTAGTTCAGAGTTTCAAGTTTATTTCAAACTTTTCCCAACAAGCACCCCTATCTGTATGGAACTCATTATCTTTCCCGCAGACCCCTCCTGCCTCCTACCCTATTCCTGTACAGGGTAGCATCCTCCCAGTCCTTCAGGCTTGCAACCTAGAAGTCATCCTGGATTCCTCACTATCTCTTCTCTCCCACACTGAATCTGTTGCCAAGGTCTATCAATTTCATCTTTGCAACATCTCTCATATACATCTCCTTCTCATCCCCAGCCCCACCACTCACTTTAGACCATGGCCTCATCACCTCATGCCTGGACTGCTGCAAAAGTTTGCCAGTGGGTCTACCTGTCTCACGTCTTTCCCTATTCCAATCTAGCCTCCATTTAGCCACCAAGGTGATTTTACTAAAGCACAGGTTCGATCATGTCACTCACTACTCAATAATTCCATTGGCTTCCTATTGCCTCTAGGAGCAAACAAAAAAATGTTTTGTTTATCAAAGTCCTTCAGATGAATGAAGTTTTAATAGGAAATATATGAAAAGAGAATGACTTTTAAAAAGTTCTCCCTCCATTAGCCCTAAAAAATTGTGTTTGTTAAATAATCACGTGGTAGTATTACTGAAGTTAGGCCATCATAACTTGGATTTTATTAGTCTCAGTTACTGATACTGAAAATCCACAGTAAAATTAAAGTTGCTTTAGTGAGTTAGAGATGTGCAATTTATTAAAACCAGCTGATACAGTCATCCAAAAAAGTCAATTACACCCCCATTATTTGTTTTTTTAAAGCTGTGTTGAGGGTCACACAAAACACAGTGGAGAAACACCTAGTACTTTGAGAAAGCTGCAACATAATTCTACTGAACAACTGCATAGGAAAAGCAGCCTTAAAAAATGTCATAAGCTGAATGTGAAAGAAAATAAAGGAGGTCAATCATGTGGGAAGAGTGAGAAATAACTGGTGGAAAGTCTGCAGGCTTCACTATCATAAAGATCAAGAGAAAGGGCTCCAGCACCTTAGATGCATCCTCAGTGGAGGATTTATGAAAGGATATGGATAAGAGTTGGACAGAATAGGAAGGCCTGAATGACTTGCCATCAGTGTGGGGAATACCTGCTTAGATCCATCACTGGGATCCATCTAAAGTAAATATGTTTAAAACTAAAAATGCCAATAAAATTCAGCATCTACAAGTCAGTTTTACTTCATAGCTATTTGCAATGTTTTGGACTCCAGTTTTTGCTATTTTTGTTAAATATATGAGTTGTACATTACACTTTTCTTTAAAATCATACTAATTTTCATTCTTTAAATGAATTTTTTATTTAATGTGTACAAAAACATAATATTCTTATAAAACTTGAAATGCAGTATATCTCTGTTAACTGAGTGACAACGACGGTTGTATTTTTCCAACATAATCTGTAATGAATAATGCTGGGTTTTTTTTTTCATTACCATGCTTTCTGGTTGATAAGTACAACAAAGTACTTCAACCTGTACTATCTATATTGATGCCAAAGACATTTCTTAATAAGAATATTATGTATCCTCAAATTAAAGCTGTAAAGTATATAGTGATTTATGGTCCAAAGGAAAACTTTTAATTGCTGGAGAATGTTTGTAATTTTATGCTGATTTTAACAGCACTAACTTTAGGTCAAAGTGAAAAGGTAGAAAGCACATGCAAAATAAATGAGACCAATGATAAAAACATATGTAGATTCTGGAAACATTCCTCTAATAAGAAGGTTTCTGCAAGTAATTCTGTTTTATTAATGACATGAATTATGGAATAACAGGATACAAAAGATAATTGGAACACATCATTAGTAGGCATTCATCTTGCAATTTTTTGTTATTTCCAAAGTATAATCTCCCTCAAGACTACTTTTGACCACTCAGCCACCTGCACCAAAGAAAAGACACACCTCTGCATCCATTTCTAATGTAGACAGCTGTTTTTTCCCCTTCTACAGCTCTTACACAGAATTTTCCCCTTCTGTGATTCATACATTTGCTAATTCTTACAGTGTTTTCCAAATGAGAGCATTGATTTTGTCAGAGTTAATCTATGTTGAAAATGACATCATGGTCTTTTTTCAAATTTGTAATATTATTTTTAAAGGTCTAGTATTATTTATGTCCAAAAAAATTTTCTCACTTAAGATATCTTGGCATTTTCTTTTTTCAGGTCTTGTTATTATGTTTACAAAATCTACTGTTGATACTATTTTGAATTACTTTAAGAGTATGTCATCATATTGGAAGAAGAAAGACATAACTAAATTTTATAGCAACATAGGATCAGAGACAGAAACCAAGCCATCATCTAATATAGTCTCCTCACTTTACTGATGAAGAAATTGAGACATAGAGAAGTTAAGTCAGTAACCGTGCTATCAACGTGGGGATACAACAAAAGGCAAAAACACTATCCTCATCAAGAAGCCCACACCATAATGGAGAGATACAATGCAGGTAACTATGTAAATACAAGATACAACCAGTGAAAATAGAAGGCAATTTCAGAGGAAAGGCATTAGTAGTTAGGGGGATGGGGCAGGAAAGGCCTACTGTAGAAATAAGGATTTGGCTGAGTTTTGAAGGAAGCCAGGAAAACCAGAAGGTGAGGGTGAGAAGAGAGAACTTCCTAAGCACAGGAGGCATCCAGTACAAAGGTATGGAGGTAGGAGAAGGAATACTGTATATGAAGAAACAAAAAGAGGCTAGTGTAGCTGGATCATAAAGTATGCAGAGTGAGAAAAGTATAGGAAAGAAGACTAGAAAGGTACAAAGGGTCTAAGTTATGAAGGGCTTTAAAGGTCAAACAAAGCATTTTATAATTGCTGGTTTATATTTGTCACAGGAGTTTACTGAACAGAAAAAGTGATGACCATCAATCTACAATTCAGGACGGATCACTGTGGAAACTGAGCAGAGGACTGAATGGAGTGTAGAAAGACAAGAGGAAGGAGACCAATCAAAGGTCATTATAATAATCTGGGCACGACACAGTGAGGGCCTTCCCAAATATGGTACTGATGATCCCTGTGTGATCAGAGAAAGAGGAGATAAGAGCAAAAATAATAACTGACATTTATACAGCACTATGTGCTCGCCATTGGGCTAAGTGCTTTACAATCATCTCATCTGATCCTCACAACATCTATGGGAGGAAAATACTATTATTATCCCCATTTTACAACTAAAGAAGCTTAGGCAAGCAGAGGTGAAATAATCTGCTCAGGGTTACACAGTTAGTAAAGTCTGAGGCCAAATTTGAACTCAGGTTTTCCTGACTCCCGATCTGACACTCTATCCACTATGCCATCCAGCTGCCCACAGATGTTGTGAAGGTAGAAATCATAAGATATGAGAATATATTTGATACATGGGGCAGAAGTAAAGAGCTGAGAATGAAAAGGAAGTTTCCAGCCTGGGTAGCTAGGTTATTTTAGAAATCTTTCTCCTTCTGCTCATTTTAGTATAAAACACTTGATACAAGTGTTTCCATAGTTCTCTGGAATCACACTTTCTTTTTAAAATTAAATTAATTATATATTTATTTTTAACATTGGTTTTTTTTTTTAATTTTGAGTTTTGAAATTTCTCCCTTCCTCCAGTCTCTCCTCCACCCACCGAGAAGGCAAGTCATATAATATCAATTATACATGTGAAATCATGCAAAACATTTCCATATTAGCTATGTGGCAAAAAAAAAGTCAAGAAAAATAAAATGAAAACAATTTGTTTCAATCTGTACTCTGATTTTGTCAGTCCTCTCTAGATATGGATGGCATTTTTCATGATGACTCTTTTGGAATTGTCTCAGATCACTGTATTGATCAAGAGTGGTAAAGTCTTTCAAAGCTGATCATTGTAACAAAATTGCGGTTACTTTGTACAATATTTTCCTGGTTGCTCACTTCACTTTGCATCAGTTTGTATAAATCTTCCCAGGTTTTTCTGAACCTCATTCCACCCATCATTTTTTTTTTAATTTTCACATTAGTCATGTTGTAAAGAAGTATTAGAACCAATGGGAGGAATCATGAGAAAGAAGAAACAAAAACAACAAAGACAGCAAAGAGTATTCTTTGATCCATATTCAGACTCCATAGTTCTTTCTCTGGATGTGGACAGTATTTTCCCTCATGAGTCTTTTGGAGTTGTCTTAGATCCTTGCATTGCTAAGAAGAGTTAAGTCTATGAAAGCTGGCCATCACACAATGGGGCTGCTACTGTGTACAGTTCTCCTGGTTCTGTTCACTTCATTTTGCATTAGTTCATATACATGTTGTCAAGTTTTTCTAAAACCGTCCCACGCATCATTTCTTATGACATAATAGTATTCCATCACAACCATATACTACCACTTGTTTAATCATTCCCTAATTGGTGGGTATTTCCTCAATTTCCAATTTTTTTGTCACCACAAAAAGAGCTGCTATCAATACTTTTGTACAAATATGCCCTTTTCCTTTTTCTTTGATCTTTTTGGGATATAGACCTAGTAGAGGCATTACTGAGGCAAAGGACATGCGCAGTTTTGTAGCCTGTTGGGCATAGTTCCAGAATATTCTCCAGAATGACTGCATGAGTCCCAAATCTAACAACAGTTCATTAGTGTTCCAATTTTTCTATAGCATCTGTCATTTTCCTTTTCTAACCTGTTAGCCAATCTGATAGGTGTGTGGTGGTAGCTCAGAATTGTTTTAATTTACATTTTTCTAATCAATGGTGATTTAGAGTATTTTTTATATGACCATAGATTTTTTCTTCTGAAAACTCATATCCTTTGATTATTTGTTAACTGGGGAATGGCTCTTATTTTTCAAAATTTGAATCAGTTATCTGTATATTTGAAAAATGAGGTCTTTGTCAGAGAAACAGGCTATAAATTTTTTTCCCCTTGGTTTTCTGCTTTCCTTCTAATCTTGGATGAACAAGGGGTTTTTCCGTGTAAAACTTTTTAAATTTCACATAATAAAATTAATTCATTTTACTTTCCATCATCCTCTGTATCTCACTTGGTCATAAATCCATTATAGATGATTACATAACTGCACTGCTTTTATTTGTGCTAGAATGTTTCAATTTGATATAATCAAAATTGTGTATTTATCTACTATGTTTCCCACCATGTCTTGTTTATTCAAGAACTTTTGCCCCAGTCACTGCTGAAAAAGATACTGCTTTTGCTGCTCTTCCAATTTGTTTAGGATATATTTTGTCTAGTTCATGAACCCATTTGGAATTTGTTATGATTTATGGTATAACATGCAGATCTAAACCTGATTCCTGCTAATTTCAAAATTTCCTATCATATTTTGCCAAATATTGTATCCTTAGTCCAGTAAAGGGAGACCTTGGGTTTGTCAAACACTATGCTACTATATTCTAGCTCTTCTGCTCTAGCTCTTATACACCTAATCTGTCTCATTTGATCAACTTTTCTGTATTTTAATCAGGAACAGATGATTTTGATGATGATTGCTTCATAGTCCAGTTTGAGATCTGGGACTGACAGTTTTCTTGCTCCATATTCCCTCTCTTCCCCCATTATTTTCCTTGATCTTGGATTTTTCAAGAAGAACTTCTTATTTTTGTCAAGTTCAATAAGTAATTCTTTTGCAATAAGATTGATATTGCACTAAATCTAAATACTGGCTTTATATTTTGTTGTTTTTATTGTATTTGGTACTGCCCTACCATGAACAATTAATATTTCTCCAATTTTAAAAGTTCAATAGCTTCTACTATTCTCCTATGCTGGCTCTCAATACTCCATATTTTTATATTCTTGTTTAACAAACATTTTAAAAGCGATTTGATGTGTTAACCTTTTACCTTAAATTTGACTTTATGTATTAATTTGTGAAAGAATGAATATTGTTTAAACACTATTCTTTTATAACACCTGAAATCATAGGATTTATAAAAATCATATAACCTAGCCCTCTCATTTCACAGATAAGGAAACTGAGGCCCACAGGACTTAAGTGAATGACTTGTCCATAATCCAGTATCTGAAATAAGGTTGCCGAGATCCCCATTTGTTAGGTCTCTGATACCTCACCTGGGGAGGAGACTCCTAAAGAGGGACTTTGATGCTGATACTCCACATGAGATGGACAGGTTGAACAGGTCCTCAGCTAACAGGAGTACAACTGATCACCTGGGGTGAAATGCAAAGGCTGCTCCTGTTTACAATAAGCAGGATAATCTCTCTGCCTTCAGGGTGAGACACTTTGGCTGGCTGTGGCAAGGGCATGGCCAGGGGAGGGGCCCTAAGGGGCCCTGGAGAAAGGACTTAAATACAGGCTACTTGGAGGCAGGGGCAGTTCCATGGAACCAGGCCAGTCGAGTCCAGCCAGTCCAGTCCAGTCCAGTCCAGCCACACTAAGATAGAGGATGAACTCTCAATAAAAGCTAGAAGCAAGTCCTGTGTCCTGAGTTTCTCTGTGCAGCTGTTTCTCTCGGAGTGGACCGGGAGCCGGAGACGCCCGAGGCCTGTTGAGGTGGGTATAGGTAAGCCCTATACATCCTGACCCAAAAAGATAACCCTCACCTGAATAAGAAACCAGTAACAACCATTGTTCTAAATGACTTTACTATAATATCTTCATTTAGTCATAAAGTTTGAACAAGAAAAATAACTGAGTAAATGTTAAGTAGAAATAATGATTTGTTGAGTTAGGAAGAAGGAAATTGATAAGAGTAATAACATACAGGGTACAAAAGAGTAGCAGAATTTAGTCCATCTGTTTCATATTTGGTTCAGTTCAAGTTTTGTACAGTGTAGAGATTGTAAGCACAGGAGGAGAAAACTAAAATTGACATCTTATGACTTAGATTTTGCTTTTTAAGTTGTTAATACTGGATAATGGTAATATCAGACACAGCATAGGCTTTGAAACAAAGGAATATTCTATAAATTAAATATAAGAGTTTATGAATATAAAATCTGCTCATCATTTCCCTATATGCAATATCTGAATTGATCAGTGATCATTTTTTAAAAAAGAAATTTGATAAAAAGAATATTCACAATTCATTCCTTTCCCAATTTATGCATGCATTTTCTACTTCTGCAACTAACACTAATGTCAATTATTACTTTCTACTAAGTATTAAAATATTAACTACCAATAATATAGCCTATTCTCATGATTTAATTAAAGACATATCTAAAATAGTACTGGAGAGCTTTAAGAAAACAAGTACAGGGGCGGCTAGGTGGTGCAGTGAATAGAGCACGGGCCCTGGAGTCAGGAGTACCTGAGTTCAAATCCGGCCTCAGACACTTAACACAAAAAACTAGCTGTGTGACCTTGGGCAAGTCATTTAACCCCAACTGCCCTCCAAAAAGCAAAAAAAAAAAAAAAAAAAGAAAGAAAGAAAGAAAACAAGTACATGAATTCACTACTTGCAGTTGTGAACTGGCCTCAGATATTCTCAAAAGTAATTTTGAATTACATCTTAAATGTTACTTAACTGTTCATAATCTTTAATGAAGCGACCCAATGATTTACACCTCAAGAAGCAATGACAGAAAGAAAAGTTACAAGTATCAAACTAACCATAGTATCATTGTTTGTAATTTTTAAAAAATCTTGTAACAAATAATATGCCCAGCTAAACTGAAGAGTGGCTCAACAACGTATATATAAGTGTAATGGAAAATTATTTTGCTGAAAGGAATAATTATGAAGAATATAGATAAGCATAGTAATTTTGTATGAATTGATTCAGAGCTAAAATAAGAGTATACATAATATTTACAAAAATGTAAATGAATAATAAAGGACCAAAAAAAAGGAAGAAAAAAAAAACCTCAGTTCCCATAAAATGGACAATGTTGGTTCCAAACTGCTTAGATTAAGACATATTTCTTTCCTTTCTATTAACAAATGATAAGCTTCAAAAAAGAAAAGTAATATATTATCATTCAATCATTACATTAGATAGTTTTGCATAATTGTTTTTCTTATGGAAATGTGTGCTGGAAGAGGATGTTTTTTGTCAAATTAATGTGTCAAAATGCATTAACAAACTTTGTGATACTTGATGTGAAAAAGAGATTAGTACTTTGGAAAAATTCTTGCCTAGTCAGAAGCATGCACCCTGTTGAGAAAACTACTAAAATATTGATAAATTGGTACCTTGGAAACTTATCAGAGCTGCAATTCACCCATGAGGCCCTTACTGGCTATCCTGAATATTCTTTCACTCATAATTTCCATCACTAAGTATATTTCCTGACAGAAGTCACTGATAGAAAGATTCCAAAATCTTCATAGAAGCACTTGGTACATCAGCAAAGAATAGGAAGTAAAGCTGATGCTCAGCAAGACAGGAATGGCCAAACTATAGTACATTAAATGTAATGGCATATTAATGCATTATAAAATATTGTAAATATGGATAACAGAAAGAAGGTTGGGAAGACTTTTTGACAATACTGAATGAAAGAAACAGAACCAGGAAAAAATAATGACTACAATGTCAATGAGAAGGTATCTAAAATGAAAGTGAATGCTATGTATGAAGAAGCTTACTTCATAGATGAGTTTAGAAAATAGGCCTCCCTCCCTTGCAGAGCTGAGGGAAAATGAGTGTGGAATGCTGTATATGTTGTCAAACATGATTAATGTGTTTGGTTTTGCTTAACTGATGTTTTTCTTTTCTAATCATTGTCACAAAGGGATGACATGCTGCAAAGAAGAGAGAGAAGGGATATATTCAAGAAGGAAAATGATACAGAAACAAAAGATTAACTTAAAAGAGGGTTAAAAAAAGAAAATAGCTTAGTTCTTTTCTTACCACTTAGAAAGTAGCTGAAATGATATGAGCACTAGGAGTAAATAAGAAAATTTGAACCAGGTACAGAAGCAACAGAAAGCTGATGCTTAAGCCTTCAATTGTGGTGAACTAAGACACACCTTGAGTTACACTGTTGAAATGTAAAATGTGTTTATTAATGTTTTAAACACATTAACAAACTATGACACTAAAAGGAAAAGACAAAAATAAATTTAACAGTACTGGGGTTTTTAAAAGTCGTTATAAAAATTATTTTTCTATGACATCAATTTTTCTGAAAACTGGGAATAAGGTATGACAACTCTATATTAAATTGCTGTAGCAATAGGAAGTTACTGCTTTCTTGGAAGCAGAACAATTTGATGACCTTTAAAAATGTTCCTTTTGTTCAATGAATGTGTGAAATAGACTAATAAAAATTTATTTGAACAAAAAAATCTTTTTTTTTAAAGCATGTTTTTATTCTAAAATAGGCATGGTTGCCAGAAGAAGAGTTTTACTCAGTAAAGACTGGCATAATGAGAAAACTACCAAGTGTTGCATACATGGGTTCATGTGATCTACAAAATTAAAGAGTGATAAATATCAGAATGGCACTTTTAGACAACTAATTCAACAGATTTGTGAGCTCAATGACATAAGGCATTTGTCCATCCGTGTAAACTGTAATCTCTTAATATCTTCTAATCCGTAATTTTTTATCCTCATTCTTCCATAGAGCTTTCATACAGAATGCTGAAGGCCTACCTTAAGGTCTTATTACATTTCATGGGAACTAATGGAGCATTTAACTGTTATTCCTAGATCTCTTGACAGGACTATAACCTTACCTTTTCCAATCATACTTTTCTTCTGATATCCTTCACATATTTCTTTAACACAGGCTAGCAATGGAAATATGCTGCAGCATATTTGTTCCCAGAATATGTGACTCTTATTCCTCAACTGATAAATCATCTAAGTATATGTGAGCAGGCAGTTTTCAGAAGAAGAAATCAAAGCTATCTATAGTCATATAAAAAATGCTCTAAACCATTACCAATCAGAGAAATACAAATTAAGATAACTCTGAGGTACCACCTCATGCCTATCACATTTACAACCATTGTCAGAAGATTTGGGTTGAAAAAAATCGGTTTTTGAGTTGGGGAACACTCTGGATCATGAAAAGCACTGCATCAAACATCTTTTTTGTTTTTTTGTTTTGAGACTGGGTCTGCCAATCTTGCTCAGGATGGCAGCACAATGGTCATTCACAGGAACAATCCCGCTACTCACCAGTGCAAAAATTCTGACCTGCTCCATGTCTGACCTAGGCTGTTTTATCCCTTCTCAGGCAATCTGGTGGCACTCCATTCCCAGGGCTTTATCATGCTGACACTAGACTTAGCGCAGATACCTAAATGGCTTAGCCCACTTCAGCTCAGAACTCTTGAGCTCAAGTGATCCAACAACCTTAACCTCCCCAGCAGGAAGGGTAACAGACATGTGTCATCATGCTTGATTAAATTCCCCAAATGTGATCCCTCTTTATAACTCTTTGTTCAAATTACTGTCCATCTTCAATGCCTTTTCACAATTATAGGTATAACCACAGTAGAATCTTATATTCTGCACTTCTCAGGCATCTGTATGAGTTGGATATAATTGAAGATCAGGGTATGGTAGCTTCTTTCCAGTGGTAAAGAACTGGAAATTGAGGGGATGCCTATCAATCTGGAATGGCTGAAGAAGTTGTGACACATGATTGTGATGGAATATTACTGTGATATGAGCAATGATAAACTAGGTGGTCTCAGAAAAGCCAGGAAAGACTTAAATGAACTATTACAAAGTGAAATGAGTAGAACTAGGACAACACTGTACACAGTAACACCAACATTGTAAGATGATCAACTGTGAGCGACTTAGTTTTATTTTCAGCAATAATACAATGATCCAAGATAACTGAATGACTTAAAACAAAAAATGCTATTCATCCCCAGAAAAAGAACTGATGGAGTCTGAATACAGACTGAAGCATAATTTTTTTTTACTTTATTTTTCTTGAGTTTTTTGTTTATGTTTTCTTTCATAACATAACCACTCTGGATATGTTTTGCATGACTACACATGTATAACCTATATTGAATTGCTTGTCTTTTCAATTTTGGTGGGGGGAGGTTGGAAGAAGGAAGGGAGAGAATTTGGAATTCAAATTTTTTAAATTTTTAGTTTTTTTTATTAACTAAAAATTTAAAAACAGATGTTAAAAATTGTTTCTACATGTAATGGGAAAAATAAAATGCTAAATAAATGTCAAAAAAAAGGAAAAGTGTTTTGACATGTAATTAGGGGAAAATAAAATACTAAAAAAATTTTAAAAAAAGATCAGTGGATCTAGAGACAGAAAAAGAATCTTATAGGCTATGTGAACCCTCCCATTGTACAGTACAGATAAGAAAACTGAGGCCTAGAGAGGTTGTAATTTACCCAAAGTCACACAGATAGCAAATAGCAAAGTTGATATCTGAATTCAGCTCTTTATAATATCCAGCATTTATAGAATGCTGACTTTAGATGTTGGATTAGATCTTCACAACAATCCTGGAAGAAAGGTGCTGTTATCATCTTCATTTACAGAAGAGGAAAGAGAGATTGAGAAAGACCCAAATGACTTACTTAGGTTCACTCAGCTAATCAGTGTTTGAGGCAGGATTTGAAATCAGGTTTACTTGACTCCAAGGCCAGCACTCCATGAACTTAGAAAGAGAAGGTAGACTTGACCAAACATACACAACAAAAATCTATGTTGCAGGTGACTCAATTTTTAAAGGTACTCAGGGCTTGTTTCTCCTGTCTAAGAAAGCTCCAAAAGAATAGAAAAGACCATGGATAGGACAATCATATCCCTAACTACATTCCTTAAACAAAGTGTTTATCATGAATTTGTTTAAATCATACACAATTCAATGAGAGAGGCACCCAAGAAACAACTTGTTTACATCATCTCGTAACTACTAAGATCAAGGGAGTTATAAGACATTAAGACATATGCCTACTAAAACTGTTAGCTAATGTCATAAAGCATTACCTATGCCAATCAAAGAAAGATTCCCTACTGATTATGGGGTTAAATGATAGGAGAACAGACTGTGACAGCATCAAAAAATCCAACAGAGTAGAAAAGATGATTTTCCAGTTACATGAAAAAGACAATAGGACACAAGGTGGTTATTTCAAACATTGCATTATAGGAATTTGATTTCAGGCACACCTTAAAATAATTAAAATTATGTGTTATAGAGAAAGAATACAAATAGCAATTGATAGACCAACTTCTGATTAGATATGGAAGAGCTGAGTACCACTGGGACTGTAAATTCTTTGACAGCAGGAAGACTCTCAATAGATGAATCGATAAAATAGGTAGATGGATGGAGGGATGGATGGATGGGTGGATGGACGGAAAAACGGACAGATGGACAGATGGATAAATATGCACACACATGTATGTATGTATGTATATTTAACAGAACCTAATAGAGTTCTCAATGCTTAGCAGATGATCAATTAATACATGTTGAATGTAATTAAATTCAGTGAATAAAAAAAAGAGGTTAAAATGCAAATGAGTACTTAGTGGCTAAAAAAAAAAGTGGGCACATATCTACAGTCTCAATATAGATTGTTTATGAGAGTTTTCACCATACTTGCAAAGATACTACTAAACCAAAGCATCTTAAAATATGATATTTTAGGGAAATTTTATATAGAATTGTTGGGGAAAAGCTCATTCCTGAAAAATATTCTATATAAATCAAATGTGTATATGGCTTCTTTATAACTGTATGGTACTTAGGGACTATCTAAATGTTTTCCTTTGTTACATGACAGGAAACCATTCTTGCATTATTAAAATCTGGAAAAGCTAAGATCATTTAAATATTCTGGCTCCATGGTTTATTTTTTTTTAATCTAAGATTTGACAGCCTTCCTAAGAAGTTCCAAGCTACAATGATTGTAAAAAGAAAATATTCTATATTTCTCATGCTAGATTACAAAAAGTAAAAATTGTTGATTATAGTAAGATAATAAGTCTCTAGTTATCAGGAAGATGTGCAACCAAATCTCCATAGTTTGGAAGGAGTAGTGCTTAATAGAGTATGTAATTTGTCTGCTTTGAAAATGTGCTAATCAGCTCCCCAACAAGAAGATACACAAAGGGATTAAAAGAGGTTTAGTCTCCAGTGCTCCTTTTCAATAGGAGCTGAGTAGATGTAATGTTCATTTGCCACATATGGTTTCATTAATTGTACTTCAGCTTTTCTCTGCTCCATTTGAGGCTTTATACTTAAGAAAGGTAAATCCATCCCTAGATCAGACTTGCCAATGATGATTGTTTTTATGAATGTAATGAAGCTTCAATGTATAATATGGTAGTCACTTATTCTTCTATGGGTCATTAAAGAGTATCTTTAAATACAGCGTGAGTTACAACTGCAAATCTCATGCAATAATTTGTTGTTCAGAAATTGATTTATTTCATATTTCAAGTAATCTCAAGTTTTATGATTAACACAATTGCATATGAATATGCACAGTGTCTATTTGTAATGTCAAAATCATTTAGTACTAGAGTTAAAATTAATGAGAGCACACAGTTCACATGGAGTCATCTTTCCTTTTTTCACTTTAGGCCAAATTCCTCAGGTTCCTGATAACTTCTGGGGAATCTCAGGCTTCATATTCAGTCTGGTCTCTTACATTTACACCATTCAATGATCTGCTGGTCAGCTCCTTTGATGTGCCTAGTAGCCCTGACCAATGACTGCTTAACACACCTCCCTGGATGTGGATGTGGAGCGAAATCTTTTATTATCTCAAAATGCATGGTGATGTCAAGACACATCTATATAACAGTAACACTGATGAAAAGAAACAGAGAAAGAATGCAGAAAAAGAGAATGTTAGAATGGTTTATAACCGCCTAAAATCTTAAAAGATAGTTAATAAGAAAGTGCCTATTGTTATCTGGCCTCAACTGTCTCACTTACTGGGCACCACCATAGAACTGATCATGTCATCCTCCCACTCATTAAACTCCAAAGGTTCCCTGTTGTCTGTTATATCAAACTCCTCTTCTTGGCATTTAAAGCCCTTTATAACTTGGTCCCAATTTATATTTCTAGACGTAACATACGTTATTCCCCTTTGTACAAACTATAATTTAGCCAAATGAGCCTTTTTTACTCCACACAAACAACACTCCATATACTTCATTATGCCCCATTATGTGTATATATCTCCTCCCAACAGAACATAAGTTCCTTGAGGACAAGGACTGTTTTCCTTTTATTTTTGTATTCCCACTACCTAGCACAGTGCTTAACACAAAGAAAGTGATTAATAAATGGTCGTTGATGGATTGAATCATTTTCCATGTGACTTTTCCCAAAGGTTCTGTTCTCCTCTTTCCTAACAAAAATATTTCATGAGAACCAACACAATTTCCTTTTCCCAGTTACCTTCTAACTTTTTCCCTAAAGGTAAAGACTAAATCCACAAGTCAAGAACTTCCACTAAGGCTTTATTTCTATTTAAGGCATTCAGACTCCCTATACTTGGCTTTTGCTTTGAAATCACATTTTTCTCTCTGTATATTTAATGACTTCTTCCCTATTGTACATGTTGGCTTCTGCTTTTTTATTTTTTTTATTTTTTTTATTTTTTATTTTTTTTGCTTTTTGGAGGGCAGTTGGGGTTAAGTGACTTGCCCAAGGTCACATGGCTAGTTTTTGTGTTAAGAGTCTGAGGCCGGATTTGAACTCAGGTCCTCCTGACTCCAGGGCCGGTGCTCTATTCACTGCGCCACCTAGCCGCCCGGCTTCTGCTTTTTTAAATAATTTGAAAAATGGAAAGAAAAGTTATATCGTGCAACTTTCAAAGTGAATAGAGCACCAGCCCTGGAATCAGGAGGACCTGAGTTCAAATCTAGCCTGAGACACTTAACACAATAAATAGCCATGTGACCTTGGGCAAGTCACTTAATCCCAACTGCCCTACTTTCCCCCTCCAAAAAGCAAAAAAAAAAATTTTTTTAATTTTTAAAAATAAAATAAAATAGGAAAGCTATTACCCTCAGATAACAAAGAAAAGAAGAATGACAGATACAAAGAAATTTAAAGGACTGATATGCAGAAACATGTTACACAACCCCTGTTTTCTCTGTAAAGTAGAATATGAAATTATCTGCTACAAGAGAGAGTTAAGGGATGAGAGTGGAGACTTGGGGAAGTTTGGAGTATCTGCTTTCACATGTGATAATGAGTTAAAAAAAATTATAAAGCTACAACAGTCCAAAGTAAGGTTAGCATGAGTTTTCATTCGACCCAGTGAGTAAGAGTTTGTGACTTCTTCCAGCAATGCTCAGCAGTTGGAGGATAAGAACAGAGGAACTGGGACAGAAGGTTATGAAATGAAAGCACAAGGGCAAAGAATAGGGATATAAGAGTAGAGGTAATTCTAGTCATGAAGTAGTTAACCAGAGATTCAAAGCTATGAAGTGAGAGTAGTCAAAAAAAGGGTGATAGAGTTGAAAAAAAATAGAAATATTAAGGGACTGTAGGGCCAAGATTTAGATCAAGGAAGATTTAGGCTATGAAAGCAAGTAGACAGGAAAGGGAATTTTTAGGATCTTGAAAGTGATAGAATTTTAAGAGATGATAAGAGGTGAAGCATAGCTATCACGGGGCATAGCCTAGGTGGATAAGAGGTGTATGCCACAGGAGTTCAAAAACAATGAAGTTCTAAGGCATCAGAACGGCAGAAGACAGACATCATTGTAAATTGGTAAGAGATAGTGTGGAGAGTGACTGTTAAACAAGATGCTGAACCTTAAATTAAGGAAGGTAGGAGTACCCTGGAGAGTGACGTGACACATACCAGGATCAGAAAAGGATGATATAATGAAATGGTGTGAATGTCAAGAGTAGAGAGCTGGGAGGCAGAGAAAAGGATGGAAACGGTAGTGGGAAACAAGGAGTAAATCAACTCACATCTGACTCTGTCTCTGGGATTGTGAGAGAGGGAATAGCAAACATCAGAGAAAGTGGCAAGGAATGTAGTGTTTACATTGTATATATGTATGCACATGCATATACACACAATATTTTACACTGATGTATTTCTTTTTTATATAGCCTAAATTTCTCTTTATATCCTTCTTCCTTCCCCCTACCATGGAACCATCCCTTGTAAGAAAGAATTTTTTGGAAAGAAAACAGGAAGAGAAAAATTTCAGTAAAACTTTATTTTTTCCTCCTTTTAAAAAAATTCTTTGTTAAAAGGTATGGCTCTTTGGCTTTGGGGAGAGAGGGGGACACAGGTACAAACTGAAGTGACATAAAAACAAAAGTTATCAATAAAAACCTTAAAATTCAGGGAAACCAACACAACAAAAATTAAAAATTAAAAACCCCAACACAACAAAATAAAAATTTTAAACCTGATAATGTATGCAATACCCTATACCCACTGACCCCAAACTCTGTAAAGCACTCTTAGTTCTTACTTGAGTCAAGCTAATTTTTTATAATTTCACAGTTGATTGTTTTGTGGTTGTACTTTATATTTACATTGTTGTAATAATTATGCATATTACTTTCTTATTTCTGTTTGTCTTTGTATTATTTTCAATAAAACAATAGTAGAAATAAGTCAGAGGAGTTTAATATAAATGTACCAAATGTTCCCATGCCCAGCTAAGAACTCTTTCAGTTGCCCACTTTAAATTCCCAAATGGCAAGCAGAGCTAAAGCTCAGAAACTCAGTTTCCCCATTGTTCCCATCCAGGAAGATAGTTTCATTCACAAACTCCTTTGGCAGATTATTTTTGACTAATACAATTGTTTTCTTATCTATGCTTACTTCAGCTCATGTAAGCCATTGCCTACTTTTCATTATACCGCTCTTCCTTGATCGTTGGGTATAGCTCATGTCTCTTCTTTGGGGTCAAGCTTGCTGTTCATAACATCATAACATTAAGTTCTGATTGTTCCATGACTGTTGCTCTTTCAATTGACATTGTTCTAGTCATTGTGTATACTGTTTTCCTTAATCTGTGTGCTTTTGGTTTATGTCTTTCTATGCTTCTATACATTCATAATGTTTGTAGATTCTTAAAGCAAAGAAATATTCCACCACATCCACATCCTACAATTTGTTCTGCCGTTCCCAAAGAGATGGGCATCTACTTTGTTTTCAAATCTTTGCTATCACAAAAAGTGTTGCTGCTAGAAATTTTGTATATGCAGGGAGTTGGAGTTCTCTAGAGAAAACTGGTTACCTATACATGCCAGGAGATGGAAAGAACATAAAAGAGACCTAATATTAAAGTATAGCACCTATCTCTATCAAAGAATACCAGGCACAAATATGGCTCTAGCAGTGTACCTATATCTATGCAAATAATGAAGGAATTTGGGTTGATGGATTTTAATACAGAGAACAGGGTGAACAGGAAGACAGCCTGGAAAATGGGGGTCTGCTTGAAGTAGTGGTGCATCCTCCCCCTTCCTTATGCCTCAGCAGGACTATAACAACAGGCGATTCATATCCTGTGGAGGATTGTCCTCCAGTTTGTCTGGTATTTATCAGTTAACAAATATTTATTAAATACCTACTATTGGGAATGACAATTATATGCCCATAACTGATAGCACAGACAAAGAAAGCTGGAGATAGGTAGCAGAACCATAATTACTTGGCAATTAGATTATAACCTTGTGTTACCTTCAAGAACAACCAATGGACCATTCCACGTTCCTCAACCAAATCAGCAGAAGATGACTGGCCAAGGGAGTTTGGGAATCAAACCTTCCGACCTAAGAAGAATGGGTACCCAGACTTCTGGGATTTGGCACTGATCACCATTTTATGAGGTTGAAACTGAAAACTAGAAGGATCATGGGCTGGAAATAGGCACACTGGGTGTGCTGATATTAACCTGCTATGGTTTATTTTTACCATTCTTTTACCACATTAGGTCCTCGTAAGTGAACTTAAATAGAAGGCAATTGGTAAGGGATCAATGGGAAGAACCAGTGAGATGGCCATGAGATTGTATTCAATGACAGAAACACATCCCTCCTTCAATATATCATTTAATCAATTTCAACAAGCATTTACTGAGTCCCTCCTGGCTGCCAAACATTGTGATGGGTGCTAGTGATACAAAAAAAACCTAAATAGTTCCTCATCTTCAAAATGCTTACATCTTATTCATGAAAACAACACATACACAATATATACAAAATATTGTTTTGAACTAGATTTTTTATGTCATTGGTATAGGTAGGATAAGAAACTCTTGAAGAGGCTTCTCAGTCAATGAAGAGCTGCATGTGTGTTCTTTAACTTAATTATCTTAGAGAGTTGTCTGGGATACAGAAAGATTAAGTGAATCACCAGGGGTCACAGAGGCAAAATATTCTGGAGGTACCATTTGAGGCTCTCTAGGTCTTCCTGACTGTGTGTATATGTGTGTGTGTGTGTGTGTGTATGCATATACATATATACACATATATACATATGTGTATATGTGTGTATATGTATGTATATACATACACACATGCACATATATGGTATAAATACATATTTATATATATTGTATATAATGTGTGTATGTGTGTGTGTGTGTGTGTGTGTGTGTGTGTGTGTATGAAGAGTGATATTGGTTAGGGAAGAAGAGGGCCCAATAATGAAGGAGATCTGGAAAGAACTCCTGTTAGGAGGGAGCACCCATCTTGAAATTTCTGGAACGGTTTTGATTTTAGGAAAAGAAAGTATTCTTTTAATGATATTTTGCAAAAGAAATCTTTTGTCAGGCCATGTGTTCTAATTTAATTTGGAAAACATAGTCACCATATAAAAGTTACATCTCAAGCTGACTATAAGTAAAAGGGCACTGGAAGCAATATTAATTTTTTATTCTCCCAGCCCCCACAAAGATAAGTAACTGTCCCAATTCAATCAAGTATTACTTTTGCTTTTCTTACCCAAATGGTATACTTGTCTGATTCACCTCAATAGCTGCCTCTTTTCCCCCCAGACATGTCTGTTCACTCTCTAGGAGACTAAAACATTGTGCAGATGTACTGTTGGATACAATGATGCCAATATAATATATGCACTGTTCAATAATTTATTTTGTATCTGGAGAAATGCATCTGTTTCCTTCTTGTGGGGTTGGGATGAGGGGTTTCAACATCATTTTAGGTATTGGTCCAATTCTTCCATCCAGTTAACCAAAAATGAAAATTTCCATCTGTTCAATTGCCATTCAGAGGAATGTTTTATCTCTGAAGCACATTATGACAACTAAAATTGACAGCATAATCTGTCTCCTTTCCCCCACTTTCATTTCCCTCTCAGATTTTCTTGAGTTTTAACAAGAACTTTCTTTTTTACCTGTCTAAAACAACAGTACTTATTCTTCCTTCTTCCTTGTATCCAAGACCAATAGAGCACTAATAACTATCCACTATTCACTTCTTTCTTAGATTCCTTTTTGTCCATTAGTGACCCTCTAAGTAACATACTTGCTGGCATGTTATTAACAGAACAATGCAAACATAACCTTCTCTCCTTCATATATGAGGGAATGCCTGCCAGCTATATCTGGCATTCCACAGAATCCACAGATTCTTTCCCATTGAAGTTTGGAAGTTAAAGATGGAGACTGATTTTATTGATCATTCTGTACTTTAGAAACTTAACTAAAGAGTCTTCAAAAGAGTAGTGCCTCAGATGGTTTTTAACTTATTACTTGGCAGAAAAGGTGATAGCATCATTTTACACAAGAAGTGAGAGATATGCATACACAGGCATATAAAGTATATATACATAAATCAATTTTCTGAAAAAAATGTTTATTTAAATATAAATGCATTTATCTCCATTATTTCATTACTGTAGTTAGTCCTTACACAATTCCTTCATACCTTCTTAGGTAAACTTTGTGAATTTCCAGAACTCAAAAGCTCATTACCTGGTAATCAAACCTTCTCTTAAGTGTTTCTGAACTGGGGTAAGCTGATCCTCACAAAAAGATGTCCAATCTATCTCTGGGTCTATATCAAATCCATTTTAGCATGGACGGAACTTGCTAGAGCTACAACTTGGGTTGCACTGATATTTCACCTTCAAGAGCCAGGTTCACCACCATACCCCATAGTAAGGAAATAAGAACAGGATCTTAGAAGAATATATGGATATCTAGCTATCTGTGGATATATTATATGGAGATCTATATCATGGGTCTATATGGAGAGAGACTAAATCATGTATTAAATAGGGAAGTATATCTATATATACATACACTGACAGGAAACCTCAGCCCAAATCTTTTTTTTTTTCTTTTTGCTTTCTGGAGGGCAACTAGGGTTAAGTGACTTGCCCAAGGTTACAAGGCTAGTTTTGTGTTACATGTCTGAGGCTGGATTTGAACTCAGGTCCTCCTGACTCCAGGATCAGTGCTCTATTCACTCTGCCACCTAGCTGCCCCATCCCCCCAGCCCAAGTCTTGCTGCTGAGGTATACTGACTGTAATGCTGAGCAAGTCCCTTAACCCTTCTGTGTCCCAGTCTTTAAGATTGTAAACTGAAGAGAAGGTGCCAACCTGCATCAGAAATAGAGGTTACTTCATCTCTGAGTTAACTATAATTCATGAATCATATGTCTAGTTTCTATCCTCATATTTTACTCTGTGTGTATATAGATGGATAGATAGATATGAGAAATGATATCCTTTCTTCTTTTATTTTTCAAAGTGATTATATTTTCTTAAGGATTAAACTGACATTTATGGGTGTCTACAATGGGAAAGACATCATTATTTTAGGAACAATGCCTTGTACTATGAAGAATTTCCATTAAAAACAGGAAATTCTAGTGTTTTGTCATACAAATGGCTATGACATAATAGATAACAAACAATGGACTTCAAACTACAAGGAAGAGTTCAGACACTGTTGGTTTGAGCACCAATGAAGTTCTCTGTTCATGCAAAGAATCCAGTTAAGACTAGAACTAAAGATTTAAATATATCATTCCTGCAAGGCCTGTGGCCAGCTTATGGGGCCTGAGAAGGCTCTTGCATGGAGGCCACAGCCAATGGCGTCCCTGCAGCCCAGCAGGAGGGTCTGGGTCAAGACGATGCCGTGGTGAAGACTGTTAAGGAGGCCATGGAGCCCGCCCAGGCGGACATCACAGGGCTGTGCCAGGACATATTCTCCAAAATGGCCCACGTACCTGACGGGAGAACTGAAAGTCACCAGTGAAGATTATAAACTTCTGGAAAATATGAACAAACTGACTAGCTTGGAGTATCTAGAAATGAAAGATATTGCAGTAAACATAAGCAAAAACCTAAAGGATTTAAACCAGAAGTATGCAGCACTTCAGCCTTATCTGGATCAGATCACGTTAATTGAGGAGCAAGTAGCAGCTCTTGAGCAGGCAGCTTACAAGTTGGATGCATATTCAAAGAAACTAGAAGCAAAATACAAGAAGTTAGGGAAGGGATGAAAGAATTCTTTAGTACAAAGACTCTAACTACAAGAATGTTTTATAAGAAACATGTGTAATGGAACTCACCACTACACTTCAGTTCCTAAAAGGAAGTGGTGCTGCTGATCCAAGGAGATTCCCAGCCCCTACTTCTGGCTGGATGTGTAACTGGCCACCCCGGTGTTTTCCTCAACCTGTACCCCTGGAACCCCATCTTATCATAAGTGTGCTTCCTTGTGTGCCCTGGACCAAGGCTCAGAAATCGGGATCGACCCCGTCTGGAGCAGGCACAGATGAGCAGGTCTTGGCTCCCTGTCTCCTCCCTTGCCCCCCACCCTCTCATTACCTGTTCTTCAACTTAAATAATAAATGCCAATGTATGACCCTCAAAAACAAAAGATTTAAATATATCATGAAAAGTACACTTTGGGGTATGTAATAGATGATTATTAAATTTCAAGCTAATATTAGAGGTATTTAAGAAATTCAATAATCTTGATCATGAAAGCAGAAATTCCAACTTCCTTAAACTTCCAACTCCAACCACTCTCTGACTTCTGATCCTTTCTTGTAGCAAATGACCTAATAGTCTACAGAGAAAACAATGGTCATTTCACGTTTCTCAATGTCTCACAGTCCTCTAAATTTCTTTACATCTGTCATCCTTCTTTTCTTTGGTATAAGAGGATGAGATGGCCTCTTTTTGTCTAAGCCAACAGCTAGCACTCTTTATAATCTGACTCCCTCTTCCCTTTCTAGTCTTAAGACTTTATACCTCTCCACACACTACATTCCAGACTCTCGCTGTTCCTCACACGTGGCACTTCAGTTCCCATTTCCTTGACTTTGACTGGAATAACTGTCTTCTCATTCTAGTTTGTTGAAATCCTTCTCTTCCCTCAGGATTTCACTTTGGGCACTCACTACCTCCTTCTTCCTGATAGTTGCTACATGGTTAGAAATTTTCTTTCTTTTATAATTTGTCTCTGTCAATCTTTTAATATACTTATCACCTTTAATAGTAAGATTATTTATATGAAAATCATGGCATAATGGACAGATAGCTGACCACGGAGTCTTGGAATCAGAAAGACCTGGGTTCACATTTCATTTCTGCCGTCTACTGGCTCTATTATGCTGGACTCTAAAACTCCAAATTACAGAGGAGATAGATGCCCATTTGCATTGAAAGAAGGGGAAAACTCACAAAAAGGATAGTTCTACTCCAGTTGTAAAACTATTCCCAAAGGAAAGCTGAAAATAAATGGGAAAACTACTCCCTTGAATTGCTGGAAGCATACATACAGATCTAAGATTACCAAGCAGTTTTTTCTTATAATCTGATGGTAGGCCAACCCCAGTTTTCTAGTCTCTTATCTGTCCCTTTTCTCCCAAAGTAAATCTCTTCCCTCCTCCTTCTGCCCATAACTCCCAGATGCTAAGGAGCCAGAGCTCAATATTACGAAGCCCTCTTCCTTCTCCCTAGGTGCTTGCTGGCTCTAGTGGAGGTCTTTCTAGTTCTATTTCCCTATCACGGTAATAATGCCTTTGCACCCTAGTCAGACCTCTAGATGCCCCCAAACTCAATTTCCCCTGCCTACAGCTCTAAACCTGAGATCTCACTAGTATTGTGAAGTTCAAATAAAAAAGGTTCTACAGCAGGGCAGCTAGATGGTGCAGTGAATAGAGCACTGGCCTTAGAGTCAAGAGGTCCTGAATTGAAATCCTCCCTCAGACACTTAACACTTAATAGCTGTGTGACCTTGGGCAAGTCACTTAAACGCAACTGCCCTGTTTTCCCCTCTCCAAAAAGACAAAACAACAACAACAACAACAAAAGGTTCTACTACCAGAGCATGAGGCACTGAGAAGTTAAATGACCTTCTCCAGGCAACACTGCCAATATGCATCACAAGGGGCATTTTCCTGACCCTCCAACTATTAAGTATCTCATTTCAGTAAAATAGCAACATAATTTATGTTAATGAAAATTTAAAAATGACTTTAGATAGGTCGTTTGAGTTTTCATACAAATTTAACCATGGCATACTCATTGAAAAATAAAAAAACAAGATCTAAAAAAACAATTTAATTTAAATTTTGAAATCATGTACTTTATTTAATACAGAAGGTAGGCATAAGTATATTAAAAATTCCAAAAGAAAAATTAAATACTAACTATAATACTAACTATAATATCACACACACTTCAGTATATAACCAAAATTTTCCGAGAACTCAGCTTACAATAAAATTGTAAAAAAAAAAAAAATGAAAGATAATTTGGCATAGTAGTAAAGGAAAGGGATTTGGAGTCAGCAGATCTGGATTCAAATCTTGGTTTTGATACTTACTGCCTGTGTGACCACGGGCAAGTCATAAACTCTCAGAGCCCCAATAAAAAATAACAAGGCTAAACTGAATGACATGTAAGGTCACAATCAATAACCATTCTTTTGTTCTTTTTTTTTCTTTTTGGAGGGGGGAAGGCAGGGCAATTGGGATTAAGTGACTTGCCCAAGGTCACAGGGCTAGTAAGTGTTGTGTCTGAGGCTACATTTGAACTCAGGTCCTCCTGACTCCAGGACTGGTGCTCTATTCACTGTACCACCTCGCTGCCCCCAGACAGTCAAAGTTCTTAAGAAAGAAACCAAACTGGAAAACATTTAATGTAACAAAAAGAGAAACTGTGACAACAGACCTGAAAGCTTCCCACAATAACCATTTTTAACAATCTGTGGAAGACAAAACTAATCCTGCTCCTTTAAATAATGCATCTACTACTAAAATGTTATCAGGCTACCTTTCCCCAAGAACACTATCTCCCTCTCTCTCTCTCTCACTCCCCCCCCCTCTGTCTTTCACACACACACACACACACACACACACACACACACACACACACACACACACCCCTTAGTCCAGTCCTCTTCCTTTAATCATCCTGACTCACAAGACCAAGAGGAGAAAATAGGACACTCATTCCTAATCATCATCTTGCCACCTTGCCAGCATCACCCAACAGTCTTTCCTTCTTTTAAGAGTCATGCCAGGGACAACTAGGTGGCACAGTGAATAGTGCACTGGATTTGGAGTCAGGAGTCCCTGAGTTCAAATCTGACCTCAGACACTCGACTGTACTAGCTGTGTGACCTTGGGCAAGTCACTTAACCCTAAATGCCTGGAGCAGGGGGGAGGAGGGGAGATTCAAGTCATTTAGTTATATCATCATTGGTTCTATAATTCACTTGACACCTTTGCAAATGACAATTCTCCCTTGCCTTTAGTGACTTAAGTACCTGGCTCACAGATTTTATCCCTTTGCCAGCCATAACCTTCACCAATTTCAGTACGCATGCTGATAACTCTCAATATCTTGAATTCATAATTACTCTTCTTCCTTCTCAATTTCAATAACCTTCATTTATCTCCACTCCATTTTAACAATTACTACAGAATTATATTTTAAACTTCATCATCACCTTGGATTAAACCAAATTAGAAATCCTGAATTTAGAATTCTATTTTTTGACCAGTGATGTATCCTACTCTCTCATGAGCCTGTTGGTCATTCTCATTATTACCCTCAATTTTGCCCTGTTCTACAAGTTTGACAACCATGTTCTGTTGCTTTTCCATCCAAATGGCCCAAGCATTTTAGTCATTTGCTTACCACATTGTGTAAAAAAAAAAAATGTCATACAGTTATCTTTTCCCTTGCTCCTCTTTTTAATAGTACCTCCAGGTTCCCCAATTAACTCAACCTGAAAACTAGAGTTATCTTTAACTCCTCCCTTCCTATTAGCCACTACATCAAACCAATTGCCAGTTCCTCTTAATTTAACACATTCATCTAATCCCCTTATTTATTTTAAAAATAATTACTGATGCTTTTTAAAAAACAATGGTATGTATCACATTTCCATCCTCTACCTTCTATGCTCAAATAGAAACCTCTTTTAAAAAAAAATCAAGTACAAACAAAATCAAGTGACATATTGAGGCCTATACTGTTAGACATGGTCATTCTGAACCCGTAGAGCACCACCTGTATAATAAAAGGAAAGAAGTATGCTTCATCAAAATTAAGAATAATAACGGCACTAACCTAAATTACAATGTCTTATAGTATTGATTCCTTTATATCAAGGTTTCTTAACTTGGGATCCATGAAACTGTTGTGCAGAGAAATAAGAGCAAGCCAAGACCTGGGTTCAAGATAAATTATGATGTGGATTTATTGATCAAGCGCGAGACTGCCAGAGTTCTCACTCAAATTGGCAGTGGTTTCTGGACTTTCAGATCTTGGTTATATAGGCCAAAACCACAAAATTATAATAGGGAGGGGAGCTAGCCAAAGCTGTGACGTACAGAAGCGAATATCAGCCATTGGTCAAATCTATATGATTCAGGGGAGTATGGTACAAGGGTAAAAGGGGTCTTTCATAGAACTGGGTGGAAGACACAGGGTGCAGGGGCATGGTATGAGGGGAACTGGTCGGGGTCATGTTCCGGGCAAGGGAGGTGAAGGCCCTGCTTGGTCAGTGGGGCAGGACAGGATGGTACTTAGATAAGAAGATCCTTGCATCATAATTAGCCTGGTACACTATAATGATTCAAGGAGAAAATATGAAATACCGATCAGGGGAGACAGAGTAAGGGAACGCCTTGAGCAATATGCCCAAATCTGCCTTAAGCAGTCTCAAAATAAAACAGGGACAGAGACAGAAATTCAAGAGGGGCTTAATGGTGGGCCACAAGTCAGGTGGTGTATAGTGACCTGGGATTTGTGTACAACAAAACCAGTTTTTAAAAATATATATATTCTGATAATTATTTAATTATAATTCATTTCCCTGGTAACCCCACATATTAATTTTATACATTTAAAAACAGTATTCTGAGAAAGGGTCCACTGGCTTCACCAAACTTTCAAAGGATTCCTTGAGGGAAAAAAAAAAGGTTAAGAACTTCTAGTTTATAGTATTGTGGTTAAGTATGTAGGGTATTCTTTTGATTTTGCTTGTATTGCTCTGCATCAATTCATGTAAGCCTTCCCAAATTTCTTTAAATTCTTCATATTCATTATTTCTTATTCCATTACCACAGGAAATCTGTTCTTTGTTATCTGTGATCAAGGAAGTCTTCTTGAAGAAAGTAGTATATGAGCAGAACCTTGAAAGAAGAGATCACGGGGAGATGGGGGATGCCCACCATAGAAGTTGGCCTGTACCAACGCAGAGGCAAGACAAAAAAAAGGAAACAGCTTAAGGTCTCCTGTGACTGAAATATAGAGTATAATTATATAAACCACTGAATAACTAGCAAGAATTGATTGAGTGGCTAGAATAATGAATCAGGTCACTATCTTTTATGGAGATGACAGATTCCCATATTACAAATATAGTGCTCAAAATATCCTTCAGACAACCAATAAGTAGTACTGGAACTGGAACATTACCAAATTTGAACTATTGCCCACAATCATTCAGACTTTAACACTAATATATAAAAATGACAACAAGAAACATTTACTTAAGAACAATGCTTTTAAAAGTTATCACCACACTAAATACTCAATCTCTAAGTTGATTTCAAAATATGGACACTTAGGAGGAATAAAAATCATGGAGGAATATAACAAGGCATGCATCATCCCATGATTATGTGTTCTCTTGGAGGCATACCAATGATGCTTTTAGTGGGTCTAAAAGGAAAAGCTTTCATTTTAATACATTCTTAGACTCAACTACAAAAAGTAGTTTATTTCTTCTACCAATGCAATAGTCCATAAAGCATTAAATAATAAAAATAGCAAAAGAATGATCTGCCCTCAGATCAATTTTATCTGAATTCTACTGAAACAATTAGAATTATATAACATTACACATTTATACAGGACTTTAAAGTTTACAAAGCACTGTACATGTATTATCTCATTTAATCTTCACAACAAACCTGTGAAGTATTAACCCCTTTTTACAGATGAGAAAAGTGAGACTTACAGAACTAAAGACAATTTATCTAGGATAACTAAGTCAGTAAGTCCTAGAGACTGGATTCACATCCAGGTTTTCAGTTCCTCAAACCGAGTGCTCTACAACACCACAACTGCTGCCACTGTGAGGATGCCTAGAAAGAAGAATTTTTCTCTCCTCTTTTTAAAAAATATTACTTTCAGTTCTAAATATGCCCCCACTGCATCCTCTACCCTTATTAATGTGCCAATCACTGCTCTAAACTCTGGAGATGAAGTACAAGCAAAATAGTCTCTGGTCTCAGGGAACTTATACTCTAATGAGGGAAGAAAACAAATGGGTGCTAGAAAGTTTGCCAACAAGCATTTACTAAGCATTTAGCATGTGCTAAGCAGAAGCTAGGCAGTACAGTGGATAAAGTGCTGGCATGAAGTCCAGAAGACTTGGGTTCAAATTCTACCTCAGACATTTACTAGCTGTGTGACGCTGGGCAAGTCACAACCCTGTTTGCCTCAGTTTCTCACCTTTAAAATGAGCAGAAGACATGACAAATCATTCCAGTATTTTTGCCAAGAAAACCCCAAAAGGGGTCACAAGGAGTCAGACACAACTGAAAAATGACTAAACAACATGTGTCACGCACGTCACTAAGTGCTGCAGATACAGAAAGGCAAAAGATACTCCTTGTTCTCCAGAAGTTCACAGTCTAAAGGGGCAGACAACATGAAAATAACTGTACAAACAAGACACAGACAGGGAAAAAAATCAACAGAAAGAAGGCACTGGAAGGATTAGGAAGGCTTCCTGTAGGAGGTGGGATTTTAGCTGAGGGTTGGAGGAAGCCAGGGAAGCCAGGCAGCACAGGAAGGAGAAAATTCAAGGCATGGGGAACAGCAAAAATGTCCAGAGTTAGGAGATCTGATGTCTTGTGCAAGGAAGAGCAAGGACAGTGTCCATGCATCACAGAGTATATAGGTGTGACTAAGGTATAAACAGAGTGGGGGAAGGGAGAAGATTATAAAGGGCCTTGAATACCAAAGGATTTTATATTTAATCCTGGAAGAAATAGGGATCCATTGGAGTTTACTAAACAGGGAGCTAACCCAATTAGACCTATGTAAGGTGATGAGAGCCTGCACCAGGGAGATGATAGTGTCAGAGGAGAAAGGGGGTTTGAAATGTCCAATAGACATGTGAAGATGCAAGACTAACAGTTAGGAGAGAGATTAGGGCTGTAAATTAGTAGATAAAGAATTATTCATTGAAGCAGTGGGAGCTATAATAAGATTACCAAGTAAAATAATATAGAGGGAGAAAAGGGTCCAGGAGAGAGCCCAGAGGGACACCTCTGTTAGCAGGAATGATTTGGACCAAGATACAGCAAAAGAGGTGGAGAAGGAACAGTTAGAAAAAGGTAGTAGGAGAAGCAAGAGAAAGTAGCATCATAAAAGAGAGTTTCAAGGCAAAGTGGATCATCAACTAAGTGTTAAGGGCTATAGAGAGATCAAGAAGTATGAGAACTGAAAAAAAAAAAAGGTCAGTAGATTTAGCCACTAAGAGATCACTGATAATTTTGGAGAGAATAGTTTATCTGAATTGATGAGAAAAGAAGCCAGGTTGTTTTAAGTTAACAAGAGTGAAAGGAAAAGGAGAGGAGATATCAATTGTAGGCAATTCTTCTCAAAGAATTTAGTTACAAGGGAGGAGAGATATGGGGTGATACAACTAACAAGAACAAATGGATGAAGTAAGGGTTTTTTAAGGATGGGGAAAACATTTGTGTGACTGTAGGGTGAGGAGTGTTGTTATACTCATAGTAAGTGACATAAAGGCTTAGATCTGGGAAAAATAAGTTGTAAGCCCCATCCTATATAGCTCCAGGTAGTTGCAGGGGCAAAGTCCATCTTTCCAAAGGGGAGGAGATAAGGTTATAGGTCAGAATAGAGGTGACATGTTCTGGAAACAGGTGTCAAATACTGCACCTACTGTCAGATGTGGCCAAGAGCCATATGTGACCATATATGCAACATTTCTTACTCACGATCATCCACTTCTACATCTCATTTCCAGGATCAGTCTTGGTCATTATAATTGCAGAAGCCAGTCTGAATTGTGTTTTAATTGCAGGGAAGGAGTGGTCCTTCCTATTCAGATTGTTTTGGTCACTGCATATATTGTTTTTCTGGTGTGCTTTCTTTACTTTGTATGAGCTCAAATAAATCTTCCCTCACTTCTCTGAATTCCTCTCTTACTGTAGTCTTTAGATTCTTCCTCCTTCTCTTCCTTGATTACTGGCATTGCCATACTGAAGAACCCTCTCGACTGAGATTCTCCTCTCCTAATTGATGACTTCGTTCTTATGACTCCACTTTAAGAAAGACTCAAGCCATACCTGATCACACTTAGTCTCTCCTTCTGGACCCGTCATTCTCCTCCATAACTGCCACATTTTAGTACTGTCTTTTCCCAATGTAAGCTCCTGTATTAATTACTTATATATGTACCCCTAGCACTTAGTAAAGTGCCTGGCACATGGAAAGCACTTAATAAATAGCAAACTATGAATGTCAACTACTATAAATACTGTTAAGTAAGTAAATTATTTTGCTAGACTGCATTTCCTTCCCCCCACCCCACCCCTCTCTTTTAATTCTATGTTATAAGGGAAGCCTTTCTTCATGGAAGGGAAATATTGGCAAAAGGTAATTTAAAAAACAGAAGACACCAATAAAATATACAAAAATACGATTCTTAAGTGTTTCTATGGCGTAAATACTTATAAAATGGGAGCTCTTTGTCCTACATATTTATATTAATTCCTTATATATCTTGGATATCACATCCTTATTAGAAATATTTTATGAAAAAAGTTATTCCCTAATTAAGAGCTTTTCTTCTTATCCTACTTGAATCAATATTATTATTTAGGAAACAACTTTTCAGTTTCATATTTGATCTTTTATGATCTCCTACATTATCTTCTTGGCAAAGAATTCTCTGCCTAGTCATAGTTGTTAAAGATATCCCCACTAATTTTCCTTTAAGCTTTTCTTAAATCTTTAAGTCAAATATTCATTTGAAACTTAAGAGTAGTATATGGCATGAGATTCTGGCATTTCCTGGCAAATTGCTTTCCAGTCTTCCCAGTAGCTCTTGTCAAGTATTTTTTTTAAATCTACCAATGACAAGGAGACTAGTTAAGAAATCTATTCAGATTTCTTACTTTGGGCATATGAACCTCTCTAAATAGCCTTCCTTTTTCCTACCCTGTGATTTTTGGTTTCCCAACAAGAATGAGGTAACAACAAAACCTCCCAAAAATCAAAGTTGTGAATGATGCAAAGGATAATAAAGGCCCAACAAGCATATAAAAAATGAAGATATGAGAGCAGAAAATAATGTTAAAAATATCTAGGTGATGTTTGCTGGAAAAGAGAAGTGAGTCATTCACATAGCACAGTGACAGCTAACAAAGGAGCAATGGTGGCATATGAGTACCCAGTACTAAGGACCTAGAGGAAGGCTTCTATTGGACTTCCTATTATGGATTTATGGAAGAAATGGATAAAAAGTACAGAAAATGAGATGATATGAATGGCCTATTTTCTGCCATAAAGGAGGAACATAAAAATCCCTTTAAAGTACAGAAATATTAAGTTAATTGACCACAGTTCAAGAAATCAATTTAAACCTATTAAACCAAATCTACATGTAAAAACCTTATTTACAATTGAGTAAGAGGTTGTTGAATGGTTACACTAGATGGGGGTAGAGCCAAGATGGCGGCATAGAAGCAGCAAGTTCCCGCAGCTCCCACACAACCACCCTAAACACCCATAAAATATGACCCTAGACAAAGTCTAAGACTCTCAGACTCAGAAAAATACAGAAAACACATCTCTTGCTGAAGGCAGCTCAGCAGCAGAGGCTCACCACGGCAGTCCAGGAGCCAAGGACAGTCCAGCCTGAAACGAAAAAGTGGCCAGGATCCAGGGCAGCCTGGAGGAGCTGAGCTGCAGCCAGCCTACAAGAGAGAAGATCTACCACACTTCCAGCACCTCCACATCTACCAAGGCATGAAAAACAGGGATTGGAGAGGGGCAGCTCGGCAGGAGGGACTCATCCAGCAGGCCAGCAGCCGAGACCAGACCAGCCCAGCCCAAAACCAAAGTGTGGCCAGACCAGGCCCCAGGGCGGTCAGGAGGAGGCGAGCCTCCCAAGACACAGCTTAAGTCTACTTCAGAGAAGATCTACTGCACCTGAGGGGAACTTCACATCAAGCAAACCAGGATCAGAGACGGTCAGAGAAAGTGAAACTTTGAAACTTAATTTGGGGGAGGGAAAGCAGTTCGGCCAATCTGCCCCCAGGGCAAGGAAGTAGTGGGGGGAAGGGCAGGAACTGCTGTAACCTGCGGCTGCCCCCACTGGGCTGCTTCAGAGCCCCTGGCCTGCAGACTCCGCAGCGGGGCTGAATCAATTGATCAGGGCCAAGTGCTCTTGCATTGAGTAGCCTGGATGTGGATTGTGGTCTTGGTTGGTGGTCCTGGGGTGCACTTTCAGAAGGCCAAAGCTGGGGGGGAGCTGCAACACCCCCCTTAATAGCTCCAGCAGCTGGGAAAACCCCAGCAATTTGGAACAGAGCTTTCCCCCCTGGAAGCAGAGTTTCACAGAGCTAAAAAAACCAACCAATTAATTGACTGGACAACATGAGGAAAAGGAAGCAAAATAAGAACAGCAATAAAACTCTAGAATCCTTTTTTTGTGGACAAAAAGGATCAAAGCATGGAATAGGAGGAAGACATCACAGTCAGAACACCCACACCAAATGCTTCCAACACGCTTGAAGAATTCCTAGCAGCTATAGATCAGCTGAAAAAAGACTTCGAAAAACAAATAAGAGAAGTGGAGGAAAAA
>CM053594.1:315964012-316000041 GCA_028646575.1 Pseudocheirus occidentalis
CCGCTGTGGCTCTCAGCCGTTCCTGCTGCTACAGCTGCCTCCCGCTGCCTCCTTGCCCTCAGAGAAGTTTCGCCGTCCCCGCTCTTCTCCTCCCCAGTTAGCAAAATCCACTGACCTTTCTCTTAGCCTTTTTGTCTTCTGGCCTGATAGATGTGGTAATTGTGCCTCCAGTGCAGCTGATCTGCTCTCCTATAGGCGGGGCTCCCCGCCCAATGCCCCAGGGCTTGACCCAGCCAGGGTTTCTGCCGAGGCTCCCAGACTGCTGGGAAGAGCCCCGCCTGCTGTGCTGCCTGTAGCAACAGATGTGCTTTCTGTCTTGTGGAGAGTTTTGGAGCTTGAAAATCTGTCTTAGAGTCCCATTTTATGAGTTTATTAGTGTGTTTGTGTGGGAGCTTTGCTGCCTCTACGCTGCCATCTTGGCTACGCCGCCATCTTGGCTCCGCCCCCAGCACTATTATTTTCAAACTGTTCGTTCATGTTTCTGTCACTTAAAAGTGTATTTGTCTTTATATATCCTCCCATAATGTTGAGTAACCTCAATGGAAAATAATATCAAAAATATGAATTTTAACTATTGTATTATTACTTATCTTTGAATTTCATGCCCCTAAGGATGAGTTGCTTGAGTGAGTACAGATTTGCCTAGCCTATACTAGACTATACCTAGCTGGCTCCATACCAGGCTAGATTATGCTTCCTATCTCTTCCAGCTGTCCATCCAGATAATTTTGCCATCTTCTTCACCATCATATGCATCTTCCTTTTCCCACCCCAACGCCTGCCCATCCCGTCTTTTGCTCTGAACATAGTAACCAAACCAAGAGTACCATTTGCAAGTGGCATGTCAGTTAACATCCCTCAACTAACATCTCTCTGACTTCACAGACCAAACTCTCTTCCATGATGAGTGGAATAACACATATATTCCCTATATGTGTTACACTTTTCTTATTTAGACATGAGAACATTGAAGGGAAAACTTTCTCGCTTTTTGTATTTATATAGCCCAACAGCTAGCACATAGAAACATTCAATAAAAAAATGCTTTTTCATTCATTGCTTAGATCCCTCAATGAGGTTTGTACTTTAACAAAGTATAGTCAATGAAGTGATTAACAGGAAATCATAATGTTCAGTTTTACTTCTCAGATGTTTTGAACTTTTATTTATATGAAATTATGCATATGTATAAAGAGAAAATTATATAGATAAAAAGTCACAGCAGAACATTATACCCACAGATTTGAGCCACAGGTTGATAGAGAGTCTCATTTCCTTCCTGCTTATGTCATATAGTTTGCTGTGTAGTGACAAGGAGTTTGTCTAACAGCGTTTGGGTTGAATTACTTCTTTTAATTTAATATCTTGGAAATATTTTAAAGTAAACCAAATTAAACCATTTTGAATCAAAGCATTAAACTGTGTAAAAGAAAAATATTGAATTACACAGAAAGCCATTCAGTCTTCAGACAGTTACGGCATTATATATTACCATAGGTCTTTATTAATTGCCACCAGAAACTGGACAGAAATATTTGAATGTTACTTTCAACCATTTTTGTACTAGTTTGAATTATAGGCTAATTAGTCTGTGATAAAGCTCTTGGTAGTTATGCAATTGAAATTTTGTGACTTTATTTTTACTGAAATTCAGTGTGACCACAAATCTTTGTGAAACTTTCACAGACCTTCAAAAGGTTAGCTT
The DNA here is from genome assembly GCA_028646575.1 of Pseudocheirus occidentalis. NCBI lineage: Eukaryota > Metazoa > Chordata > Mammalia > Diprotodontia > Pseudocheiridae > Pseudocheirus > Pseudocheirus occidentalis. The sequence continues at coordinate 315,965,718 of CM053594.1, forward strand.
TTGCTGCAGTAGCAATAAAAAGTATCCCACAGATTACAAAAGTTCTATCTTCTTCTGACAATGTACTGCTGCATCTCAGCAAAAATGAATTGCTGCTTACTTCTCTTTGATAAACCTGAAGTCTGATCTAAGACCTGTTTTATTCTTAGCATGTTTCTTTTTGTCTTATTTGACTTTTCTCTGTCATTTAAGAAAAAGAATGATGTGGTCCTGGAAGAAGAAAAAAAACATGCTATTATTCATTTATTTTTAGATATATGCATGTTCCCAAGTATTTCTTCTTTCAGAGTAATAGATGATATATAAAATGTAAAACTTCAGTCAGAAATGAGTGACAGATCACATAAATTATTGGTCAGAAACACACGTACCATTTTCTTCTTTTAATGTGGGCCAAGACTCAGATTGGAAAAAGTTAGGGAAGTTACAATGGCCAAGAATTCTTACCTGTACTTCAAAGAATGTTTTGACAAAAAGTATCCTTTATATCTTTCTCTGCTACCTTAAGGAACTATTACTAAGCATAAGAAAAATGTATTTACATCTCAAACTATAGCTCTAGGTCTTTGGTCATATGAACTTGTGAACTGAAAATTGCTTTTGATCACATTGATTGTTCATAATTAGATTTTTTTTAAGTTAGGTTTTGAGAACTTTGGATTTAGAGGGGAATCTTGCATGCTGAGATATAGCATCCTGATTTTTTTTATGTTGAATTATGCCAAATTTTGTTCTTAATGCTGTTCTCCTGACAATGATGAAATAGTTTTATCTACATTCATTTGCCAAACTTTTTTGTGTGTTGAGGTATACTGTTTCTATGGCAATAAGGAATATTTACATTTATAATATATATCTCATCTGATACATAGTTTTTGCATTTTAACGTTTAAATACATTTTCATATCTTCATATACCGCATACCCAAATAAATATATTCAGGTCAAGGAAGTGGTTTGTGAATATGTGTGTTATGTATTAGCAGTATAATAATAATAAAATATGGTATAATAATAGAGACAGCTAAATGACATTGTGGAATGCTGGGCTTGGAGTCAGGAAGACTTGAGTTGAAATCTCACCTCAGTTACTTGTAAGCTCTGTGACCCTGGGCAAGTCACTTAACCTCTGTTTGCCTTCCGTTCCTATTCTGTAAAATAGGAATAATAATAACATCTGCCTCCCAGGGTTGTTGTCAGTATCAAATCAGTTAATATTTGTAAAATACTTTGCAAACCTTAAAGCGCTACAAAAATGCTAACCATTATTGTTAATAGCAGTGCTAGCATCTGTTATTAGTGGAATCTTTGCAGTCATCTAATATGTGAGCAAATGGTTAAAGTAAATATTGCTCTGTATTAAGAGTATTTTAAGTCCACAACAATCTTAATTAGCAATGAAGTTTTACAGGAAGAAAACATTGGCATTCCATGCAAATATATATGAAGCTTTCTTTTCCTTGTTACCTGAGCTGCCTTTATTTTCTAACACTAATGTCTGAATGTCTCAACATGCTGGATTCCTTAAAAACATAATTCATTTTCACTGTAGTTTGAATTGACTACAAAAGGGGTTATACATAGAATTATAAATAATGATGCCCTAATCTTTTCTCTACTTTGAGATAGAAATTCATGTAGAAAAAAAATAGACAAGTTTGTGTTAAAAGATAAATATGAACCTATTACAGGAGAATCAGGAATCTCCAAAGAGGTTGTGACTTTAGTTTTTTTAGTTTTTCTTTTCATCTATTATAACACCTGGTGGTATTATATGACAATAATAAAGGGGTAGTTTGACATATATCCTACATAGTTGGCTGATTTAAGAAATCAACCATAGGAAATTACATGTGGATTACATGCAGGCAGATTCAGAAATCATTTATACTTCCCAAGCTTTTTGTAGCATCCATCATTTGAAGACTCAGAGAAAAGAAGCCTGGAAAGAACTTCTTAAAAGTCATCAGGCCTAAGCCCCATTTCAGTTATTAAGCTCTCCAAATGTCAGGACATTTTAAGTGCATAATGTGTGGTGAGCATTATACATGGCAATGGAGATACCAAAACAAAAAACCAAAACGTTCTCTGCCTTTAAAGACCTTATAGTTTTTCAGGAGAAATAAAATGACCATTTATAAATAAATATGAAGTTTTTAAGAGAATAACCCTTGCTACTGGAATACAGAGGGTCCCAGAGGAGGTACTTCAGGAAAGTTCTCATGTACGAAATAATACTTGAATTGAGTTTTGGAAGCAAGTGTTCTAAGAGGTGGAAATGAGGAAGGCGTGCATTTCAGGCATGGAAATTTATACATTTGCAAAGCATGGAAATGCATGTAATGTGGGGTGTGAATCAAAGAGCTGTGGGGTAAGGAGTGATATGTACTAAGGATAGAAAGGTAGAGTAGAGCCAGGTCATGAGGGGCTTTAAATATCATTCAGGAATTTCTGTTTTGTAATTAGAGTTCTTTAAGTAGGAGAGGAACATGTTTAGGAATACTGCTTTGGCAAGCTGTATGAAGAATTAATTGAAGAGGACTGAGACTTAAAGTAGAGAGTCCCATTAGGAAACTATTTTAGTAGTCCAAGTGAAGTATATAATTTATTATGCGATTGACCCTGGCTATTCAGCTCCTTCTCTGAAAAGTTCCTCTCTAGTAAAAGGTAACCTCTCTAATCTATTTATACTCTTAAATTTATCCTTTGATGAGATCTTGAAGTAGAATGTTGGTCATGTTAGTGAAGAGGATGGATATGAGAAATGTTGTAAGGTGAGATTAACAAGACTTGAAAATTGACTGGATTTTGGAGAGGGTAGTTGACAGGAAATGAAAGGGATGACTCCAAGATGACTTTTTCTGTGTAACTAAAAGAATGGTGGTGATATCAAAAGAAACAAGGTACCTGGAATAAGGAGCTGATTTGGGGAGAGGGATAATGAAGTCTATTTTAGACACGCTGAGTTTCAGATTGCCTATACAGCATCCATTGTGAAGTGTCTCATTGGCAGGAGAGAAACTAGGGCTGAATATATAGATTTGGGAGTTGATTGCATTAAAATTATAATTGAACTCAATTGGAACTAATGAGAGTATAAAGAAAAGATAAAAAATAAGGGCCCAGGACAGAACTTTGATTTATACCCACAGTTAAGATAAGGAAGATGGATGACGACACAGACTGAGAAGGGGAGGCCAGACAGGAGAAGAACAGGTCAATGTCAGGAGAGCCCAGGGTATCCAGGAAGGGGAGGGTGGTCAGCAGTATGAAAGTCTGCAGATAAATCAAGACGGCCTAGAGCTGAAGAAAAACTGTGAGAGTTAGCATTAATGAATTCATTAGTAACATTGAAGAGAAAATTTTAGCTGAGCAGTGAGGTCCAAAGCCAGATTTTAAAGGGTTGAGGAAGAAGTGGAAGCAAGGAGGATGGGCCCCTTTTTCCAGGAATTTGGCTATGAAAAGGAAGATCAGTCATAGGATATTAAATTGAGGGGATGGTGAGGTCTTGTGAAAGGTTTGTTGCTGCTTTTTTTTATATGAAAAGGTAACCCAGATGTGTTTTTAGGCAAGAACAAGGGAACCAATAGATAGGGAAATATTGAAGATGAGAGAGAAAGAGGTTGTAATTATGGGGGCAATCTGTAATTATGGGATCCTAGTGAAAGGAGATGGAGTCAAGATTACACCTAGAGAACTTGGTCATGAGAAGAGCCATCTCTTCAAGTAAAAGAGGTAAATGGAAGATGATGGGTGACTAAAAAAAAGTTTTGAGATGTCGATTAGGGGAGAAGAAGAAACTCAAAATTATTACAGTAACAAGTTTATGTTTACTGTCCATTCAATCAAGTACACAGGTAAATTCTATGTAATATTCTATAGCCTGTTCAACAGGTATGTATTTATTCAGTGATGACTCTATGCATCATTTACCAAACAAATAATCTTGTGTGACACTCAGAGGATTAATGTTAATCTAGGTACAACAAAGGGAGATTTATGTTTGCCAAAGTTATTCAGCCTTGTCATAAAAGATGCTCAGCAATAAATCTATATGTAGGAGAAATTCTCTACCATGTCGAGTTCCTTCTTCCAGATTCTTTGGTTCGTGGTTGATATACTGATTGTGTCAAGCCTCAGAACTCCAAGTAGCATTTAAACTAGGATCTGTAATAATCTTAAGAGATCTGCCTAACTTTCCATGCTGAAAAAAACCATAAACAATTCTTAGTTGCTAGACTATGATACGAAGTTAGATGGATACCACAAAGGGCTCATTAAAAAGTATACATATGTTGGATAGAAACTGTAAAAGGGTAATAAAATGACCCCAGAATTTCACCAGGAGACACAAACAAAAGATTGGATTGCACATGGGAAATTCAGTTGTGACTGTGGAAGTTTTTACTCAAATTCTGAAGCATCTTTCAAGTTGCTTCTGCATTTCCTTTATTTTCAGCATTGTCTGATATGGTCTGTTAGGATTTTGACTTCTACCGTTTTTATTAGGTAGAATCAAGTTGAATTGGCAGTGAAGAAAAAAAGAAAATGTATCAATATCTGAACTAAATCAAATGTACACAAAAGGAGGTAGATTCAGGACATTGCTTACTTTTAAGAGATTTAGGCATCAGTTCTCAAGATATTTAAAAGAGGAAATAGGATATAAATTGCTTGGAAGAAATTATGAAATTTATTACTCCCCTAAGAAGTAATTGAGGAAACAAGAAAAATATCAGTGACTGCCAGCCCATATGCTTACTTTCCCATCTCTACAAAATTCTTATGAGAATATTTTAAATACATATTGAGGCCATCCTTGATGAAATTGTGTGAACGGAAATAGGCAGGCACTCTCAAACTGTATTCTATAGGAGACCAAGTCTTTATAGTCATACCATTGATGGAAAGGTACAGAGAATAGAAGGTTCCACTATAATGAACACTTGCTCACTATTTTAAAGTACTTCATTCAAAAAAGCAAAGCACTGCCCCTCCTAACAAAGTGTCTTCTGTGCATAAGTTAAAATCATAATGGGTTCCTCACAAGATATAACACTGAGAATTTTGTTATCCAGCCTTCTGACTATAAACGTCAAATGAGGCGCAAACTAAATTTGTGCTTGCGAAAAATGTTTGCCATTGTCATTGAGTATGACTAGTGTAGGAAGTGGCAAAACCAGGATGTGAACAGAGATCACCTGATGCTAAACCCAGCACTCAGTCTATAATACCACCTTGTCTCTCTCTTGGATAATTCAAGGCACTGCAAAAACTTCAGTAGACTTTAATAGTTTATATAGAATATTACAAAGAAAAACTTGTGCCAAAGATGCATGAGATATTGTTCAAAAACTCTATGATCACAGAAGGAGGTGAACTGGTCATGCAGCAAAATCAAGTCATATCAGATGGATAAACCATTGGTACTCACAGTGTGTTGACAAGCCCAGCATGCTGGGTGAACCTCCTATGTAAGACTTATGGGTTAACATGGACCGTGGGCAAGAGAAAGCATGGATGGCTTATTATCTGTACCTTCAAAAAGAGTACTAGCATTAGTGATATGACAGATCCATTGAATTATCCAAGAGAGAGACAAGGTGGTATTATAGACTGAGTGCTGGGTTTAGCATCAGGTGATCTCTGTTCACATCCTGGTTTTGCCACTTCCTACTTATGTGACTTTGGGCAGTTGCTTTGTCTCTGGGCTTCAGTTTCCTCATCTGTAAAATGAGGGGATTGAATTAGGAGATCTGAGGTCTCTTTCAGCTTAAAATTTTTATGCTCTTATACTGAGTAAGAGTCAGGGTTTGAATGGCCCAATAGTGCATCCAGACGTTGAGCCACCTATATAATTCCAGAGTTTATCGAAAATGTGCTTCAGAAGTTAAGTGATCAGTGATCTCACCAATAAATGTGGGGAAGATAAATTCAATACTCTGCATTTTGGTCACACACCTGCCACAGGAAATTTTATTAATTAAATTTTGACCATATCTACTGAGAACATCCAAAGACACAAACTTACTCTGCCTTTGAAAATCTGTCTGAAAATTATTTTCAGATAATTTATGGGGTTAAAGGACAAGAGACAAAAGATACAATTCCACAATAAAATAAAACAATCACAAAGTTCAAGTAACAGTTTTGATTTGACAAATAGAACAATGGTCACTTAACTCTTGGAGCACCTTGGAGAATCATTTCCCTGAAACCCTTCAATCCCTCTTTAAGTATTTCCTATGTGGATTTTTCCTTCAGCCTACTTAAGTGAACTACTGTGATCTTTCTTTTAATTGAATTAAGCAAAGACATTTTTCTTTTCCTTGGTTCAGATCAGTTTCAGAGAGTCCTTTGACCTGATCAGCCCTCTCCCGTAACAGCTGATTAATTTTTCATTGTGAATGATACAGAATACTCTCTCCTTGGCATTGCCACTTACTCTAGGGAACATTGATTAGATCTTTTACTCACTCAAGACTAAGGAGTTTAGACTAAGATACTAAAAATACATAATATTTCTTATTATCTTATTATCCCTAGGGCATAAAGGGCATAAGTGATGCTGGACTGGGCACCATTATTATACTTTCACATTACTCCTTTTTGTTCCCATTACAAACCATTCAGAAGCATAATTTATGTTCATAGTTGTGGATCTCTTTTATATAATTGTTCTTGTTCTTCAGGTAGCATGTAATAAGTTGGTGCGTTATAAATGTGCCATTATTTTACTCTAATATATCAGATGCAGCAAAATAAGATGAAAAGAACTAATCTATATAAGTGCCAAAATAGGGTTGCAAGGCGTTGTATTAAATCTGTGGCAGATTATATTTGTTAGTGTACAGGAAAGCTATGTAGTGGGTGGCAGCAAAAATTTAGTGTTCAACTTGGTGCTTGAGTCTTCTTCAGCCTACAGTCTCCTAAACTGTAACCAGAAGATTATGCACATTGGTGAAGCTGTCTGAGATTAAGGTGGTCTAATTTAAAGGCTGTCGACATTTTAGACTATTATTCTGGTAGTCGGTTGTCCAAAACAGTGTTTCTTAAAATGGGGTCATGAGAAATTCAGCTACAGTAAAAGGTTTCTCAGTGCACAATGACTAAAAATTAATTAAAAATCAAATGAGTAATGAATCTGAGGTGTTTCTGGCAGTGCTTAGTGTTGCATTGTGTAGCTTCACTTCAGCCTCGGTTTTGAACACATGACGTGCACACTTTCTACTCCACATTGCTGTCGCGCCCATGCAGCACCAACAAACGCCATCAAAATGTGAAAAGGGGCCACAAGTAGGAAAAATTTAAGAAACCCTGGTCCAACAGATAGTCTGAACGCCTTAAAGGCCAAAATGGATATTCCAAATCTATATACTTGATCACTCTAGTACATATCTATGACTCATTTTAGCCCAACAAATCTTACCTTTCAACCAGAACCTTCATCTCTAATTTTTTTTTTAAAATACGTACTACAGTTTATTTGCATATGTCTAAAAAGTCCACTTGTTTGTTGTTCAATACCAAATATTTGGTGTTATCCCAAGAACACTTATGAATAAACTAGGCTCCATAGGCCCCTTGATCTCCCATACATCGCGTTAGATAAACTACTTAGTCCCACATGCTTCCTTCTAAGGATCCTTATATCTGAGCCCAACTCAATGGAACTATAGATATGGAAGGTCATTCTGAGCAACTGAATTCCCAAGCCGAGAACCTCCAGCCTTACCATGGCAACAGATCAGAAGTGATTACTGATTTTTTGCACAAACTGTCATGATAAAATTGATGAGTGATGTCACTATGTAAAACCCACAGCTGGGTTATTCAATAAATCCCAGAATCAAGAGCATGCTCCAGGCCATTGGAGTGTCTCATCTCATTAGCCTATCCCACTCATTAATGAACTGTATTTTCATGAATTTGATAGTATGGAAAAGATATGAAGCTCTCCTCAACCTACCCAGACCTGATTCAGTTAGATTCCTGTCATGCATAAAGACAATGCTTTTTCTAATTATACCAACAAGTGATATTCTCTCTATCTCTCTCTCTCTCTCTCTCTCTCTCTCTTTCAATATATATATACATATATATAATTTATATTATTAGACGTTTTATATACACATTATATGTGTATATTAATATAATAGACCTTTTTATATTGATTTGATGTTTACATAAGCATCTAATCAATATAAAAACAAGAATGAATTAAAGTATAAAATATGAGACAAAATTTATTGCCATAAAAAACTATGCATAATCATCCAATTTAATAAATCTCTAAATCATCTGCATGTAAAAGCATCCTATGCTTGTATTTCTCAGTGTTGGTATTCTATACTGGTTGCATTCTGAAAAGAGAATAGCATAGATACCACATCTCACAACTACAAAGGTGTGACTGCTGTCCAACAATTACTATCCAGAACTTACATCAGCTGTTAGAATTGTTCCTAATTAATCAAACCAAATCATTCAAGTTTTAAGTTACTCAATTCTGAAAGTTGTTCGGGGATTCCATCTACTTTTCCAACTCCATAAGGATAATAGCATCAGTGAAATGAAGTTTGAAAAAACAATAAACAAATTCAAATTTTAAAAAAGAAATGAAATTTGGAAATTATGAAAAAATCTCAAATTTCATTCCCTGAGAGAAAGTCTTTTCAGAGAATTTCTTGTCCCAAATAGTTTCTAAAAAATATCCTATGGCAAATTCCTTTTTTTTTCTGGTCTAATCCTTTCCAATGATGGAGTGTGTTTTTAATTAGGGTACCTCATATTTATAACAAGCATTTCTTCTGTTGTAGTTCACAGCTCTGTAGGCATAGCAAAATTCATATATTTTTATATCTTCCTCTTGATTCAGGGACATCCAAAAAAGCTTCCTTAAACTTGTACTGCAGTTTCTGCAGCCTGGGCTGCTCTTTTCTGCCTTTGATTTTTCTGTATGGATAGTTACACTTTAGAATTTTCTAGTGTCAATAACATCTATGCTTTATGGTCCTTTAACTGAGCATTAAGATTACACTGGGTTGCTCTTTAATTTCTTTCTTTGTTTTTATTTTATTTTTTAGATAATGACTTATCAAACAGAAATCATTGCATTACATTTCCCTTTCAATTGACTCAGTATTTCACGTTCTGGTCTTTTATAATTCTGCTTTCACATCATGTTTCATATGTTCCAGTTGTGTTTCTTTTCTTTTTCCTAGAGTGAATCTGTCCTTTTGTAAATTAGCAAGATTTCCTTATGCTTCTCAAATCTGTTGCATAATTTTGTTACTGGATGCTTACAGGTAAAGCTTTCAGGTCTTTTGTCACAGTTTCTGTTTTTGTTACATAAAACATTTTCCAGTTTGGTTTCTTTCTTAAGAACTTTGACTGTCTGGGGCAGCTAGGTGGTGCAGTGAATAGAGCACCAGCCCTGGAGTCAGGAGGACCTGAGTTCAAATCTGCCCTCAGACACTTAACATTTACAAGCTGTGTGACCTTGGGCACTTAACCCCAGGGCACTTAACCCCAATTGCCCTGCCCTTCCCCAGCAAAAAAAAAAAGTTGGAGGGGGGATGGGGAAGGATATAGGAGAGCCCATTGGTTATATTCAATGGGATCGCTGTTTTGGGGTGATGGGTAGGAGAAAGACGGGGAGAAAATTTGTAACTCAAAATCTTATGGAAATGAATGTTGTAAACTAAAAATAAACATAAAATTTAGTTGTTTTTTTTTTAAAAAGGACTTTGTCATAATCTAGTCTCATAACTCTTTGGTAACTGCTTTTAATTTACCATACAGCTACATTCTGCCAAATATTCAGAGCAGTCCACTGTGACCAGGCAGATTAAATTCTTCCTAAAAAAATGATAAAATATTACATTTTTCCCTCATAAATGTGGCTTCTTTTCCCTTTGAGCCATACTTCTCCAGGCTATTTTATAAAATAGCAATAGTAATAATAATGATAGATAGCATTTATATAGAATTTATAGTGTGCCAGGCACTATACTGAGCACTTTATAAATATTATCTTATTTGATCCCCTTCCCTGAGAGATAGGTACAGTAATTCATTTGACATTTGAGGAAACTGAGGCAAACAATGGTTAAACAGCTTATCAGTGATATGTCTGAGGTTGAATTTGAACTTGGGTATTTCTAACTCTATCCGCTGTGCCATTGAGCTGTAAACCTCTTTCTTTGAGTTGAAGAGAAGACAAAAAAGGCTAAAAGGCCCAATATTGCAGGGTGACAGGATTCTCAAGTACCAGAGAGGGCTGAAATCTGAAAACTATAGAAGTTTTGGAGGTTTAAAAAGGCCTTAGACCAGGACACTCTCTTCTCCACAAAGACTTCTATCCAAGGGAAAACCAAGTAAAACTTTCACAACTAAATGACACCAAGACACTGAAAAAAAAATGGCTTTTTTTTATACTATTTTTGACAAAGGGTGCTTAATATGTTTCTACAACACCAGAGGTACAAAACCCAAGCCATTAAAATTTTCTCTAGTTCTTCTCCATTATGCTGCAGAATGTACGTAAGAACTATTTCACATTTTTGTTTTCATATCCCCTTTTTTGTCTTTCACCTTTCTGAGTAACAGTTTATCTAATTGAATTGAATTTTCTCATAAATCCTTTGGGAGGATTCTTTCAATGCTTTCTCTCTCAGTGACCTTATCAGTTCCCACAGATTTAATTATCATCTGTATGCAGATTAATCACAAATCTATATACTCAGCCATAGTCTCTCCTCATAATTTCAGCCCCTCATCATCTATTGCCTATTGGACATTTAAAACTGAATTTCCTAGAGACACCTTAAACTCAGCATGTCTAAAACTGAATTGATTGTCTCTTCCCCTTTTACCTCTTACAACCACACTTCTTCCAAATTCCCTATTTCTATCCGAATGAGCCACCGTTCTTTTTGTCATCCAGGTTCATAAGCTCAACATTATCCTCAACTCATTCTCTCCTACCCCTCATATCCATTTAATTGTTAGCCTTTTCACTATTTGCATAGCCACCACCTTAGTTCAATCTCTCATCATCTCTTGCCTAGATTATTACAACACTTTCCTACTTGGTTTTTCTGCCTCAGGTCTCTTATTTCACCTTTTATATATTTATTTATATATTCACCTTTTATATTTATATGATTTGTCCTTCACATAGCTGCCAAAGTAATTTTCCTTAAGTTCAGGTTTAGCCATGTCACTCCATTCCTCAGTAAATTTGAATGACTTCCTGTTGCCTCTAGGATAAAGAATAAACTCTTCTTTTTACAACCTTGACTCAATTCATCTTTCCAGCTTCGTTGGACATTACTTCTGCTCTTGCCCTCTACAGTCAAACAAAGGTGTTCTTCCTACATGATACTCCATTTCCCATCTCCTTTCTTTGGCAATGGCTTTCCCCCTTTGCCTAGAATGTATTCCATCCTCAATCTGGTGTCGTAGAATCTCTCTTCCTTCAGGATGTAGGTACCATCTTCTGTCTGAAACCTTTCTGGATTTAACCCCTCCTTCCCACCTGCTACTCACTTCCCTCCCAAACTACCTTGTATTAAACTACTTTGTATTTACTCATTTTTATTCTCTTTATATTTATTCTGAATGCACTTTATATGTAGCTGTTAGGGCAGCTAGGTGGCCCAGTGGCTAGAGTACCAGGCCTAGAGTGAAGAAGACCTGAATTCACATCCAGCCTCAGATACTTCCTAGCTGTGTGATCCTAAGCAAATCACTTAACCCTGTTTACTTCAGTTTTCTTGTCTGTAAAATGAAGTGGAGGAGGAAATGGCAAACACTCCAGTATCTTTGCCAAGAAAACTCCAGATGGGGTCATGAAAGGTTGGACATGACTGAAATAACGGAACAATAGCAGCAAAAACAATAGTAGATGAACACTTTAAGAATATTGATTATTTTATTCGCATTTCATATCTCCAGTGCCTAGCACAGTTCTTGGCTCATAGTAGACACCTAATAAATGCCTGTTGATTGGTTATGAAGGCTTCAGATAGGTCTTTTTGATATTTTTTATTGCACTCAGGTTCTCCTGAGTGTGATCTAATTAACTCTCAGATAAGGTGTGACATTATTGACACAATTTGGCATTTAAAGCCTTTCCAAAACTTTAAGGACTGCTATACATCCATCCTGGCCTATTTGATGTTTGTGATAACTGGCATTCCCTCTGAGTCCCTTTATGTTATCCATCCCTCCATTCCTAGAATGCCTTCCTTCCTCAACTCCACCTTTCAGAATTCCTAGCTACCTTCAAATCTCAGCTTGCTTTTATTTTTGCATTTATTTCTCTCTATCTATGTTATAACTATCCCTAGAAGATTCTAAGTTCCTTGAGGGTAAGACCTTGCCCATAAGAAGTGGCTTAATAAATGATAATATTGGGTTCATAAACATATAGCTGAAAAAGAGCTTAGTGGTCATTGAGCTGAATTCCTTCATCCTCACTGGGGAAGCTGAGGACCTGATTAGTTCATTAGCCCAAGATCTCCTTGCTACCTGGGCCAGATCCAGAGTCAGAATTCCAACTTCTTGTTGAATGAAATTGAACCGAATTAATCGCTCCATCAAGCATCAGACTTGCTCAAGTAGCTCCCTGAAAGCTTAAATGCTTTTGAAGTTCGGTCTTCAAAAGAAGGCTGCAAACAAATGGGAGAAAGAATAAGGGTAAACCCATAGGCAAAAAGCTCGATTCCTTAACTTAGAGGGAGGCTTCCTATGTCAGCTCTGTCTCTGCCATGTGATGTCCCCTGGAAAAAAGAAACCACATATCCCAGAGAGATCTTAGAAATTAATCCCTTGATATTTTCAAAGCTGGGTCACCCTTAGCACAGATTTTCTCTATGTGTGCTTGACCTGATCCGGCTGCTTTTCTGGACTTCATCTTAAGTGCCATTTCTAATTCCTTTATATAGGTACTTGGTTACTAAAGTGTTGGTCCAAATATGATAACTTTTCTGTTATCAGTAGATAACAGAAGCAATATTGGCACATCTGTTCCATTTTCCATCTATTTGTTGTGCTGTTTCATCTATAAATGGTTTGGAGTAATCTAGTTTAATTGGATCTTACCCTATATCTTTTGCAACCTTGTTTTCACTTATATTACTTTTTTGCTATTTTGTGAAGTGATACTGCTTGTAGCTCATAATATTTCTCAGCAGCTTAAGGCACAAACCAAATCATTCTCATATGTTTTTTTAAGATCCCACAGATTAACATTCTTGTTCCTTAATTGCTTCCTGAAGAAAAAAAAACATTTGAATAAAAAATAAATGCTAGTCATTGATTACTTTTCATTTCTAAGGTATGATATACTTGATGTATAGAACCAAAACTAAATTATTTCTGAATTGCACTTGGGTACAAGGTGAAATTTTAAAGAGGGGGGAAAAAAACTTTGTGACAGCTTCTGTCTTCTTTCATACTATTTCTAGCTTTTCCATAATTGTCTATTTTGACAATCTCCCTTTTAATGAAAGGAAAAAGGTATATTTTAGTGAATACTAATATGCATAAGGTTTCAGTAATTGTCTGATCTCCAAAAGTTAAGCTGATTATATATGTATTAGTTATCACATTACTTAACAATTCTCTTTATTTAATATAATTTATTTCATAAATAGTATAAGAAAAAACATCATCTGTAAAATTAGTTTATAATACTTTCCAAAATTCTATTACCAAATCAGGATACAGTTTTAATTAATTTTGAGATGGGATGCCAGAAGTTTACATTAGTTAGTAATTTAAATGTCATAATTTCAGACTGTTATAGCAGACTGTTATATTTGGTAACAGATTTTTGTTGGGCAGTATACTAGAGTATTTATATGTTAATAGGTGCATTGATTTCTTTAGTCATAGGTTATAACAGTGTATGTATTTGGAAGCTTGATGGCACCGGGAGAGGGCTGTACCTGGAATAAGAAAGACATGAATTCAGATCCAGCCTCAGATATTTACTAGCTGTGTGACTGTGGACAAGTCATTTCAACTCTGTGTGCCTCAGTTTTCTCAACTGTAAAATGGGAGTGAAAATAGTAGCTACCTCCCAAGGTTGTTGTAAGAATCAAATGAAATAATATCTGTTAGGGCAGCGCTTGGCACATAAGAAGTGCTATACAAATGTTAGTTGTTATTATATATCATCATCATTGTGTATTAAACTGAGACAAATTTAAGGGAAGTATAAAAAGCAAACGAATTTAGAGATATAAGGGAAGAATATAAAACATTAAAAAACTATTAACTCATTTTATCCTTATAGCATCTCTGGGAGGTAGGTATTTTTGTTATTCCCCATTTTACACATAAGAAAAATGGGGTACCAAGGCAGAGTGTCTTGCCCAGGGTCAACTGGTCAGGGTCTGATGCAAGATTGCAACTCAAGTCTCCCAAAATCCAAATCCTGCTCTCTACCTACTGTGTCATCTCACTGCTTATATATATACATATATATGTATATGTTTTTGAGGCATAAATGTAGAGATAGTGAAGAAAAAAATAATAAAACATGAGAGAATATTTGTCTCAGTTTCAACCTGTACTTCACACCAGTGGTGTTAAACTCAAATAGAAAAGGGTCTTTGCTTTTATGTATTTGCTTAGAAAACCACAAATTAGCATTATCTGTGTTGTATTTTATTGTTATTTATTTTGTTAAACAATTCCCAATTCCATTTCAGTCCAGTGCAATTCACACTTAGAGTTTTGCAGGTTGACAGGGTTCCAACTCCTCTACTTTACAGTGTACTTTGATAACTTGAGTGAACTTTAATTTCTTTGGTGTGCTTACTTCTTCCACCAACATCACCCCTCCACATAATCTCATTATGTTTTGTGCTTACTATGTTTTATCATGTTTTTCATAGAATTTCAACCCTGCATCCTAGCAGTATATCCTTCTCCTGTCTCTTATTTGATAGATATACTTGCCCTACTTTCTTTTTCAGGCCTACATTTTTTGGTGATGTCTTTACACCTTTTTTTTTTTTTTTTGCATATACATTGTTAGTAGTAACATGCTCCTGTAATGGGAATGGGAATTTGAAGATCTTCCCCACCCTCTAATAGACCAAATGTAATCACATGGAGCCTGTGGTGGGAGGAATTTGCTGAAGGGGGAGCAGAGCCCACAGGAAGCTGGGAGTCAGAGCAGTTAGAGCTGGAGAGGACACAGCCAAGGAAACAGCTAGATTTGTGAGTGTTTGTGGGAAGGTTAAAGGATGATGTGGCTCCCTGCTGTGTTATAGTTATTAACTTCTTTGTTGCTATGATAGGTTTGACTTTGTCGTGTTGGGATTTGGTTTTCTGGTGTCTGGATAAATGTTTTGCTTCTGTCTTCTATATGGAGAGTCTGTTATATTTTGTGATTCATAACTCTGCCAGCATATTTATACTCACTGTTGGTGCTGTGAATATTGTGTTGGCGCTATAGATTTCTGCTTACACTGTGGTATGCTCAACATCCTACTCCCTCTCCACATACAGGTTGAGCTAGTTTTTCCTTAAAAATTGTTAAGATCTTTCTTGATACTTGATCAACTCAGGAGTCTAAAGATTCAAACTGTTGGCCATCATTTCCTTATTGCTTACGTACATATCACTTAAGTATAAAGCAGCCATGAGAAACTCCAGGGGCTCTTTGATTCTTGGCTGATGAATTTTAATAAATAACTCAAACAAGAAACTTTGCCAATGCTATAGCTAAATACATTTCTTTTAGGGGAAGGAAAGGGTAATCATTGAATGACATACAGATGTCTCATTTTTGTTCCAGCACTAAATCCAATACTACCAGAGAATTAGCCTGAGAGAGTCCCAGTCCTGAACAATTGGCATAGTCTTCCAAAATTGAAACATAATAGACTCATTGAAATGGGGGATGGGCAGTACAGAGGAAGACAAGTCTAGAATGGCCATCATGTCTCTGGGGATATTCTTGGCGATGCCTCTAAAAATAGCAGTTGCTCACAGAAAAACACTACCCTCTTCCTACCCTCCCTTGTGAAATAAAAAATCAGCTATAGCCTTTCAGCAAGGGGAAACCTATGCAAATATGTTCACTGTCCTTAAGAACCAGTTGTACCTTAAAGATAATTGTAGTAAACTAGGTTTTGGACTTTCCAGCTTTGTTGTGCCTTCCAACGTGGTCATTTAAGACTCCTTCAAGTTCTGTTACAGAATCTTTCCAGAACTTGGTTTATCTTTATAGAAGCCTGAAGGAACTGAAGTTTTGGGGATATAGAAATACATTTTCACCTTATTAGTAAAAGGCAGATTCAGAAGAGCTGGCTGTATTTAGCCAATGCTGGGGCTGCATATCCTTGAATTGCTACTGCTCATCATCACCCAGTAGACTTGGGGGAGGTCTCCTGAAAGAAGGTCCTTACAAGCTTTTAGGGAGTCATATTTGTGTAAATAGGTTGTTTTTAATTGGCTTCTTAGAAATGATGTTGCTGCTTAACCGATAGTCTTCATTACATTTGTATAACTAGCCATTATGAATTGGCATGAGGGATCCGAAAAGTGGGAGAATACAAACCTAGACAAACCTCTGGAATTTTAAGGCTTTTAACCACTCTGCTGAGGAAATAGCTTGAGTTTTGTTTGTTTTTTAATTTAGAATTTGAGAGGTCAACCACAATTTTACTACAAAAATTTTGTTGTGATTCTTTGGCCCAAACCACTTGGGGGAGGAATTTGAAAGGACTGTGCTAAATTCCCCCCAGGAGCCCAGAGATGTTTCTGGCACTGGGGACATGAACACATGTGCCAATTGCACCCCATTTAATTTGCTGGAGACAGGTGGGAAGCATCTGAGTTATAAAAGTTTCCACTCTTAACCCCAAACTGTGAACTCTTATTCTCTCTGGAGCCTCCAGTGAGGGATTCCTAAGGAGCACAGAACTCAGACATCAGGTGTATTTTCCCAACACTCATCAAAAATAGCTATTGGCTTTCTTGCTTTTTTGTGGGGGAGTTTTGTGTTGTTCCTCCAGAACAGGAGGCCAGACTCAAGCCTGGGCATTAAGAACTCTCCCCCCTTCCCTTCCCTGCAGCTTCCCGTCTAGACCCTAGCAGTGGCCTCACAATAATGCTCAAGTGTCCAGCTGCATGATCCCAGTCAGTCCATGGCAGACCCTACTATTGAAAGTCAGCCTTCACTGGCACAGTATGTAACAATTGATTCTAGCACAGTGGGCAAGTAGGCATGTATGCAGGGTCCAGTGTCAGCACACAGTGCCCACTATTCTGCCACTGGTACTGGGAGCCAATTTGCTGTCCCTTGGAACTGAAACCTGCCTGCCTCTCTCCTTGCTGCTGGTGTTCACGTCTTTGCCATTTCCTCCAACTGGTACCACTGGGGTCTGCACCTACTGCTGCCAGCTACAAATTAGGCCCTTGTCTCTGCTGGCAGCTATCTATTGCCACTGGAACTGGGAAGACTGCCACTGGGTTGGCAGACAAAAAAATGAAACAGTCCCTGCCTCAAGGAGCTTAGCTTCTATCAAGTGAAACAATGTGTCCAAAATATATACAAAATAAATACAAAGTAATTAGGGTGGGTGGGAAGGGAAGGAAGGTGCTAGCCCCTTATGGGGGCCTAGGGATCAGAAAAGGCTTTGTGTAAGAGGTAGCCCCTGAGTTCTACCTGGTTGGCAGCTACTTATAAAGAAGTTGAAAGTGAAAGTGGAGGTAGAAACGTTGCAGGCATGGAGGGTCACTTGTGCAAAGGCAGAGATGGAATATCATGTGGGAGATACAACAAGTGGTTCATTTTGATTGGATCTTAGAGTGGGTGAAATAAGTGATAAGTAAGATCTAATAAGAATAATAAGTAAATAAGTAAGCCTGGAAAGGTAAGCTGGGGCCAGATTGTGAGAAGCCTTAAACAACGAACAAAGCAGTTTTCGTTTAATCCTAAAGGCAATAAGGAGCCACATATGTATGCATGTATACACAAAGCAGCTGGGTGGCGTGGCCCGGCCTGGAGTCAGGAAAACTCTTCTTCCTGAGTTCAACTCTGGCCTCATATGCTGCTTATGTGGCCCAAGGCAAGTCACTTAACTCTGTTTGCCACAGTTTCCTCATCTGTAAAATTAACTGGAGAAGGAAATAAACAAATCATTCCAATATCTTTGCCAAGAAAACCCCAAATGGGGTCACAAAAGAGCTGGACGTGACTAAAAACGACTGCACAATGTGTATACACCAACATATGCATCTATATAGAGAGAGGGAGGGAGGAAGGGCCCTTGAGCTTCTGCAAGGCAAGTATGGCAGGAAAGGAGACAAAAGAGCTAAGAATCATATGCTTTCTAGACCTTCAATGTGTCCTTTTAATATTGATGCCGTTTTAAAATCTTTAACAGCCATTGAATTAATAGACTACTAGAGGAGTTGAATTCTTCCTTGAAGAGAAAGCGATATTCAGTAAGAACTATCAAGCATAGGAATTTAAAGAGAAATGTCTAGCTCAATCTAGACATATAAATAGACTTAATTTGACTTTCATTAATTAAAAATACAGCTTTTAACAGTGACCCTAGACATAAAAATATTTATAGAGCATCCATGGAGTAGAGGATTATACTATACCATCTCTTTCCTACAGTCTAATGCCATATGCATAGTCCAAAATTTTAGTCACTCAGGTGACAGAGAATGAGTGGAGGAAGAATAAAGCAAGGCATGTCAGTAGAGCTGCTCTCCTGGAGGGAGAAAGTTTGGCTGCGGAGTAGGCCCCGAGTGGCCACCTGCCTTCCCATCTGTTTATGAAGACAGGGGAGAAGAGATTTAGCCTCCTGGCTAGATGCCCAGGAAGGAGAGATACTGTATGTTCAGGCCACTAGCCTGGCAGGCAACGGGGAGAATGAGATGTAGCCTCTGACCTGGCAGGGATCCAAACTCAGAAAGAGATTGGACCACAGACCTGGCTGGGAGCCGGAAAGGGAACAAGAGTCCTATGTACTTTTCCTATGTCTTTTCCCCTACTACTAGTCTAGCCAGGTGACTCACAAGACGGGTAAAAATGACCTTGCCGCTTGCTAGATTTTATGTATACGTATATTCTAGCCCTTTTGTGTTCGCAAGGAGACAGAAATTACCCCTTCTACATTCTAAGCTCTATGCCAAGTCTTATGGATTCCTTTCAGGGGTTGCTAGCACTTTTTAAGGGACTGCTCAGTTTTCAACTGAGAGACTACTCTTTAACAGCACAAAGTTGGCCCTCTATCCAGTCACGTGGCCCATTGTTACCCCCTTTAAAGGGACAGTCTCCAAGTTGGAGTTCAGATTGTCTTAAAGCATTGGAGAGCATGGTTGTGGTTTCCTTCCAAAGAGCTTGGAGGTAAATTAGGTATCAATCAGTAATTACTGTACAGTGGTACCTTAACTTACAAGTTTAATTCGTTCCATTACTGAGCTCATAACTCAATTTCCTCATATATCATATCATTTTTCCCCATTGAAATTAATTGAAATATCATTAATCCATTCCAGCTCCCAAAATGCTACCCCAGTATTTTTGTTACGTGTTTTTAAATAAGAAAAAATATTTATAAATAACAAATATTGTATAAAAACATAATAAAGAGAATGTAAAGAAATAAACTGGTTTTGTAAAGTGTATATTTACCTTGGATATCAGAAGACTTGAGCTAACAGAAGATACTGGCAGAGGTGGAGGGTGGAAGAGATAGAAGGAAGAGGTTAGAGGAGCTTTGTTTCATGCTCTTTTGGTCACTTTCATTCACTTACTCACTACATTCTTAATGCTATGCACTTTATCCCTGAACTTAATTGCTGCAATATCTTTTTTACTTTCGTTCAACTTTTCTTCACTGACGAGGTAAACATGTGGACTTTAACAAGTGAGGAGTGGGATGCTGGGTGGGCCTTTTTTGGGTTGTGGCATTAGCTTAACCAACTAGCGGCGGCTCGTACCTCAAATTTTGGCTCACAATTCAAAGCAAAAAATCGACTGAGTGGTAACTCATATCTCAGAAATCTAGTAAATTGATGCACTCCTATGTCAAGGTACCATCGTATTAGGAACCTTCTAACAGACTCATTACAAATATAATCATTTTAGAATCAGCTGTCTTTATACAAATCAGAGCATCAACAGAGTAAAGGACACTAAATATCAAAGATAAGACTAAAGAAGGAGAGAAGGAACTACATGGTATTTCAGTAGATGCTACCTTGGCTTGTTTAAACAAGCTGTCAACTCTGAAAATGGAAAGGAATAAAAGGAGTTGGTAATGTGATACAGTTAAAGGAGTTCTAGATTTGGGGTTAGAGAACCTGGGTTGACTCCTAGATTTGATGCTTATTGGCTATATGACCTTGTGAAAGCAGTTTAGCCTCTTGGGGACTTATTTGCTCATCTATAAAATGGAGATAAGGGATATGTTGGGGACTAAATGAGATAATATATGTAAAATAGTTTGTAAACTTTAAAGTATTCTACCTAGCAGCTGTTATTATTCCTATTTTAAAGACATTGACTTAGGACATTAATGTTTCCTTAAGAAGCTTACTTATGTAAAATGGTTGCCACAAGAAAGTATGAAAAAGTCTAAAAGCCACTGTAAATGGCACACTCTTCATCTTGCTAAGAAAAGAGATGTAGTGGGCAAGGGCACCACCAGGTTATACCCATGTACAGCCTAAATTTATGTGCAAAATCAGCAAATGAGGAAAATGGAGGATTTTGAACTGTGTCCCCTCACATAATAGTAAAAAGCAATTCAGAAGAAAATTAGCTAGCTCAGAGAAAGCTTGGGATGAGATCCAGCTCAACCTGACTACATTATCTAGAAAGTATTTGCAGGTGAAACAAGGCAGAGAGATAACAAAAAGACTAAAAATGGAGCAGATTTGTTGTATATGCTATATGTAGAAGTGGGAATAGCTCTTATGAAGGTATGATTGAGAAGAGCAGGAGTACCTGATGAGTACATACAGATTAAATCTGCACTGTATGTAACACTATTTAAAAGACTCTTAAGGATCTTTTGTCAGATTTGCTCAGTGAGGGGAAGGATGGAAAAGATCATGACCACTGCCCTATCTTATTGGGAAAAAGATATTCAGAGATATGGACAAACTACCAACCCATATGCTTCCTTTTTCAAATCTTTATGAAAGTGGTGTATACACACTTCAAGAGAATTCTTGATGAAAACATGAAAAGAGGGAAAGCAGGCATCTTCATTATTCTCTAACACCAAAGCTGCATATCATCAGAATGTTAATATTTTCTTTGGATACATGACACAGCAAGTTGAATCATTATACGTATTGAGGGGCAAATTAATTATAAGACATTACATTTCAAAAAGTATTTAAAGTTCAAGGGAAAAGTTAATATCAACATATAGAGAACTGTCATAAAGAAGTACTAATATTTTCGGCTCCAGCGCCGGTGCTCTATTCATTGTGCCACCTAGCAGCCCCTGACCTTTTTTTTTAAGAGAGAAAGAAAGCAGCATGACAGTGAAACATTCTGGCATATACAGTGTTCCACCAAACCCCTGTTAGACCTTCTACCTTTCTGCAAAATGAGAGACCACAGAGACCATTCCACCAAAATGAGAGATAGACCACGTAGCTCCGTCTAGTAAAATACTGAAATACACATCAGACCAAATTATTTGATCAAGAAACCCAATGAAAAACCATAGTCGTTGGTTTCTTCTACTTCAGAACTGCATACACACGTGCACACACACACACACACACACACACACACACACACACACACACACACACAAAATCTGCCAGGTCACCAGCAAAGCCAGGCCATGTATCCATTTTGTATTTATTTTTAGGATGTGGTTTAAAGTGTTAGTCTATACCTAATTTCTTCCTGTTTTACTGTTTTCCAGTTTTCTCAACAACTGTTGTCAAATAGGGAGTTATTTTTTTTAAAATCTTTGTTTCGTGGGTGGCTATGTGGTACAGTGAATAGAGCACCAGCCCTGGAGTCAGGAGGACCTGAGTTCAAATGTAGCCTCAGACACTTAACACTTACTAGCTGTGAGACCTTGGGCAAGTCACTTAATCCCAATTCCCCCATCCTCCAAAAAGAAAAGAGAGAGAGAGAGAGAGTAGGTTATTGAGTTATATTATTTCTGATTCTTCCTAGGGTAGGCTTTTCCATTAATCTAATTTTCTGGTTTTTTTTTTTAATGCACTAGAGATACCCAGAAAGGCAAAAACAATCTGATAGGAGAGATAACATATAAAATAAATTTTTTTAAATGTTAGCAAGTAGTTTTACTAATTGCTACTTTTTAATATAGTTTCAGTCTGAATACGCTGTTCCACCTTTATTCCTATCTTTTGTTATTTTCCTTGATATTCTGGATCTTTTGTTCTTCCAAATGAATTTTGTTGTTTTGTGCAACTCTTTAAAGTGTTCCTTTGGCAGTTTTATTGAAAGAGCCTTAAATCTCTTAATTAACTTTAGTAGTTTGTCACTTGTATTATATTGGCGAGGCCCAGCCATGTGTACTGAATATTCCTCCAGCTATGTAAGTTGTTCTTTATTGCTTTAAGAAGCATTTTATAATGGAATTTATACAAGTATTGAGTCTGCTTTAGTAGATGAACTACCAAATATTTAATGCATTTAGTTATTTTAAATGAAATTTCTGTTTCTATTATTGCCTCTTGAATTTCGTTATATAAAAATGTTTTTGATCGTTACAGGTTTATGTTGTAGCCAGCAACATTGCTGAGGCTGTTGTCTGGATGTCTTTGCTTGTTCCCCAAGATTTCCTAAGTAAATCATCATGTCATCAGAAAATAAGGATGGTTTTGTTTTCTCTTGGATTGTCTTTAATCCTTCAATTTCTTTGTGTTGTCTTACTGCTATTGCTAGCATTTCTAGAATGATATCACAATAGCAGAGAAGGTGGCATTCTTGCTTTACTCCTCTACTGACTGAGAAAGGTTTTTGTGTTATCTCCATTACATATAATACTTGCTTTGGGTTTTAAATAAATCATTATAGTACTTTTGAAAAAAAGATAATTTTGTGCTTTAATTTTTTGTTTTTTACTTTTACCACAAATAAGTGTTGTACTTTGTCAAAGGCATTTCCCACATGTATTCATGTGGTTTGGGATTTTAAAAAAAATTAATTTAATTGACTTTTCCCCCCCCAATTTTAAACTATCTTTATATTCCCGGTATAAACCCAACTTGATCAGTATGAATGACTTTTTGAATAATTTGCAATGATGTTTTTACCTGCTTTTATTTAAAATTTTAGAATTAGTATTTATTAGTGTTATGGCTCTATCACTCTCTGGTTTAGGTTGTAAGACTGTATTTGCCTCATAATTAGTAGAATACTTTCTCAGGTTTTGAAAATAGTTTTTATAATATAGGTATTATTTTTTAAAACTTTTATAGAATTCTCCTACAAATGCATCAGGACCAGTTTTTCTACCCTTTGGTGTGGTTCCTGTATATTTAATACTGTTTTCTTTTTTTGAAAGTTGGTTATTTAAAATATCAGTTTATGTGAATATTTTATATTTCTGGTAGAAGTTCTCTTTTTTGTACTTTCAGTTTTGTACTGTTTGTACAGTTACAGTTTGTAACTGTAGTTGTTACAATTACATACAATAGGTTCTGTTTTGTTTTTACTTTTTGTTTTTATTTATTTTATTTGTTTATTATATATATTTAATACATTATATGTGCTCTTATATAAGTATTTACTTATGTATTTATATTATTTCAATATTAACAATATTTTATTATTTTAACTTCTGTAGTCTTGTGATTTCATCTTGTTCTTTTTAAAATTTTGTTGATTTTCTGCCTTTTAAATCAGATTAGCTAAAAGTTTATCCATTTTTTAGTCTTTTCAGAGAAACCACTTTTAGTTATTTGTCAGTTCTCTAGTCCTTTTGTTTTCCAATTTATCATTTCTCCTCTGATTTTCAATATACTGTTTTTTCAACTCATAAGAACCAGTTCTACCCCCCTGCCCACCATACCATAGTGATTCTCTTTTCCATGCAGTCTCTTCTCTGGGTCCGTGTCCTCCACCTTTCTGGCTATCAGTTGCCCTGCAAAGCTCTCATTTCCTTTCTCCTGAGATGGAATTTTATCTGTCTTTCAGTAGAAGTCATCTCCCCATACATCAAGTCCTTGCATATTAGGACTTATCTCAAGTAACAAAATATAACTCTTCTCCAACTAGAGTGCCCCTCAGAGGAAACCTCTCTCCCCTTGTTGGATAGAGCCCTCTCCTTTCTTTCACCTCCCTTGCCACCTTTCCCATTCTTTTATATCCCTTCTTTTTGCTAAAAAACTGTAGGAGCTATCTTCCTTCATTATATACCCATGGACTTGATTAGGACATAGCACACATTCCCCTCTAACTATAACTTCCCCAATATTTTTTTTTTTTTCTGAGCCAGGGTCTTCCTGTCTGCACAGGCTAGAAGTGCAGGGGCCTCTAACAGACCCAGTCCCAATACTAATTAGCATAAAAATTTTAACCTTCTCTTTATTTATGACTTAGCAGAGTCTTCCCTCCCTTAGTAGCCTGAGACCCCGCCACTCCTTAGGGCTCACTATATTAGTGCCAAACTTAGTAGGGATACCTGTCAGCGTTAGCTCCATTGTAGCTCAGACGTGCCTAATATGATCTGCCAGTGTCAGCCTTCCCATTAGAAGAGACTACAGGTGTGTGCCACTGTGCCCAGCCCCAATAACCTTTTATGCACTCTCTCATTTTGCATATAACTACCACAAATACATTGATTCTCCTATAGAGGAGATTTGGAGTTTAGTTCACGCATGTTTCAGGACTGCTTCTCTGTCATCAGTTCTCCTTTTTCTTTAAATTTCACTTCATCGAGTTTGCAGATCCTATACATGACTGTATGCCACCATGGGGGGGGGGGGGGAGTCAGGTAGGGGATGGGGAGAAAGGGGAGAAAAATCTATAACTGAAGTGACTATGGAACAGAATCTTGTAACCTAAAAGCGAACAAACAAGTTAATAAAAAAAATATATATATATATATATAATATATATAAATTTCACTTCATCTTCATCTCCTTTGTATTTTTATAAAAGAAATTTTTAGTGGTCCCTTCGTTGTTGTTGTTTTTATTTTTTAACCTCAAATGTGTCTTTCTGTTATCTTTATTTTCATCTAGTTATTTCTAGAAACATGGGCTACTCTATTTCATTCATTGTACTTTCCTTTATTTCTCTGTTTATTTACGTGTCTTGTGTTAATGTAATGTGGGATATTTATAGATCTGCATACATGGGTGTGGGGTTTGTTTGCTTTTTAAAATTTTCTGCAGGAATTCTTCAAAAAAAATTTTTTTACTACATGCTTTTTAAAAAAAATATTGCTCATTAGGCTCAGGTTTTCAGGGTATGTCATTTTGGGTTTTATCTTGCTCTCTTTTTAAAAATATAGTGTTCTATTCCCATCTGCAATTATGAGGGGTAGGAGAATAAGTTTCTGTTTTCAGATTTCCTTTCATTTACATTTGAGGGGCTTTATCCCATTCGCTTTATTTATACATACATAGAAGGTATTTAATAAATGCTTACTGGATTGAAGAACTGGACAAGATCCTCCAACTCAGGAGTGGGGGCTAGCCAGGAGTGCACATGGTGGCATCATCAGCTGTGGGCCTTGGAAGTGGCTCTCAGCCCAGAGACAATAAGAGGATTGGACAGCTGGTCAGAAAGAGATTACAGAGGACCCCTGTGCTAGCACTGGATACAAGGCTGGGTGCTGTTTGGCAACTCCATTGCCTATCCCCACTTCTGGATTGTAGTTCCAGGGTGGAAAGGAGTGATGCATGAGCGCGTGCACGCACACACATGCACGCATATGCACACATGCACAAACATACACTGTTGGGAATAGAAATCTATCTTACCCAATAAAGAAATAGAAGAGGAAGGAAATAAGAGAAAAGGAGGGGAGTAATGGTAGTGGGAGGATAGATGAAGGGGAAGAAGTGGTCAGAAGCAAAACAGACTTTGGGAAGTACACAGTAATCTTAACTGTGAATGTGACTGGGATAAACTCACCCATAAAACAGAAGAGGATAGCAGAGTGGATCAGAAATCAGAATCTAGCAATATGTTGTTTACAAGAAACAGACTAGAGAGAGAGAGAGAGAGAGAGAGAGAGAGAGAGAGAGAGAAAATAAGGAACTGGAGAAGAATCTATTTTACTTCAACTGAAGTAAGAAAGGCAGGATAGAAGTCATAATCTCAGACAAAGCAAAAGCAAAAACACACCTAATTAAAAGATATAATCAGGAAAACTATATCTTGCTAAAAGGTACCATATACAATGAGATAATAGCAACACTAAACATATACTTATCAAATGACAGAACATCCAAGTTATTAAAGGAAAATTTAAATTAGTTACAGAAAAATAGACAGTGAAACTATACTAATGGGGGACCTCAACTTTTTCTTCTCAGAGCTAGATAAATCTAACCATAAAATAAATAAGAAAGACATTAAGGAGATTAATAGAATTTTAGAAAAGTTAGATATTATCATATCTAGACCTCTAGAGAAAAATGGATAGAAATAAGAAGCAGCACATTTTTCTCAGCTATATCACCCATTCACAAAAAAATGACCACATATTTAGTCAGAAAAACTTATCAAATAAATGCAGAAAAGCTGAAATATTAAAGACACATTTTCAGACCATAATGCAATAAAAAGCATGTTCAGTAAAGATCTATGGAAACATAGATTAAAAGTTAATTAGAAATTATAATGAGTGGATCAGAGAACAAATCATAGAAACAGTCAATAACTTTGTTAAAATTAATGACACTACAACAGTATGCCAAAATTTGTAAGATGCAGCTAGAGCAGTACTGAGGGGAAATTTTATGTCCCTAAAATGCTTAAATCTGTAAAAAAAGAGAAAGTACAGATTAATGAATTGGGCATGCGACTTTAAAAAATCTAGAAAAAGAACAAATTAAAAATTCCCAATTAATCACCAAAATGGAAATCCTGAAAATCAAAGGAGAGATTAATAAAAGTGAAAGTTTAAAAAAAAAACTGAACTAAGGGGTGGCTAGGTGGTGAAGTGAATAGCGCACCAGCCCTGGAGTCAGGGGAGCCTGGGTTCAAATCCAGCCTTAGATACTTAACAAAAAAACTAGCCATGTGACCTTGGGCAAGTCACTTAACCCCAATTACCCTCCCCCCCCCCAAAAAAAGCAAAAATTAAAAAATAAAAAACTGAACTAAAAAACAAAACTAGGAGCCAGTTTTATGAGAGAAAAACAATAAAATAGGTAAACTATGGGTTAATTTGATTTTTAAAAAGAAAGAATAAAATAAAATTACTACCAAAAATGAGGATGAATGCAACACCAATGAAGATATTAAAGCAATTATGAGAACCTATTTTGCCTAATCATATGCCAATGAAACTAACAATTTAAGTGAAATAGATAGATGTTTATAAAAATATAAGTTCCCAGATTAACAGAGGATGAAATAGAATATCTAAATCACCCTATCTTAGAAAAAGAAATTTAACAAGTCATCAATGAGTTCCTTAAGAAAAACTCCCCAGGGGCAAATGGATTTGTAAGAGAATTCTACTGAACATTTAAAGAACAATTAACCACAATATTATATAAACTGTTAGAAAAAATACATAAATAAGGAGTTCTACCAAATTCCTTTTATGACACACATATGGTTTTAGTACCTAAACCAGGGAGAAAAAAAGGAGAGAGAGAAAACTATAGGCTAATTATCATAATGAATATTAATACAAAAATTCTAAATAAAATACTACCCAGAAAATTACAACAGTATATCCAAAGATCATACACTTATGACTATGGAGATTTAAAGCTGAAATGTAAGGTTGGATCAATATTAGGAAAACTATAAACATAACTGACCATATCAATAAGTAAAACAGCAAAAATCATATGAGTATCTCAATAGACACAGAAAAAGCCCTTCACAAAATACAACACCCATTCCTATTAAAAACACTAGAAAGCCTAAGAGCAAATGGATCCTTTATTAAAGTGGTAAGTAGAATCTATCAAAAACCTAGAGAAGCATTATCTATAATGAGGATAAACTAGAATCCTTTCCAATTCAGATCAGTGGTGAAGTAAAGATGTCCATTATCACCACTGTTATTCACTATTGTATTAGAAATGCTAGCTATAGCAAGAAGATAAGAAAAAGAAATTGGAGGAATAAAAATAAATAAATATAAAAATAAAGATAGGAAATGAGCTAACAAAGCTATTGCTCTTTGTAGATGATATGGTATACTTAGAGAACCAAAAACTTAATTGAAACAATTAACAACTTTAGCAAAGTTGCAGTTTATTAAATAAATCCACACAATTCATGAGCAAAACTCAACAGGAAGAGATAGAAAAATTATATTTAAAATAACTGCAAATAATATAAAATACATGGGACTCTACCTGCCAAGAGAGACCCAATTAATGTAGAGAAAAAAACTGAGCCTTTATTAAGTTCCTTGAGGAAGGAGGGAAAATGACCTTGAAATCATTAGATTAGAGCACGAATCTGGAATTGATGATAAAATTTGGTGAGATCTTTGAAAGAATAGAAAATGATGGATGATGGCAACAGGAGAAGAATGTGGATGTGGTAATGCTGACTTCACCTAATTGGAGAGAGGAAGTAGAAAGGGGGAGAAAGAATAGCCAAATCAAGACAGTAACAAGAGATAATGTCTTCATGAGAAAGCTGGACTTCATTGTATTCCAGAATATGAAACAAGAGATTAAGGTAAAGGGCAATTTGTTCACAGTGGAGATGGGGGTTGAATTTCTGAGGGATAATGAACCTAGAGGGCAGATGAAGGTGGGAACTGAGTTGGTTAGGAGGGAAAGTATGGGAAGACATAGCAGGTTTTTGCTGAAGCTCAAAGGTTCTGATTCACAGAGATTTAGATGAGCACGAAGTAGGGTTTTCCATTTTGTTTTATTTGGCTGTAGGACTGGGGAAGTACGAAGTATGAAAGCTTGTAGACCAAATCAGCCTCAAGATTCTAATCAGGGAGGGAAAGAAGAGGGGAAACAAGTAAGCACCTGCTAATAGCACCTGCTATTAGCCAGACACTGTACCACATGCTTCACAAATGCTGTCTCCTTTGATCTTCACCAGAACCCTGTAAGAGTTGCTGTTTTATCTTTTTTTTACATTTGAAGAAAGAAAGGCACAGATGTTAAGGAACTTGCTGTGGATCACACAGCTAGTAGATGTCTGAGGCTGGATTTGAACTCATGTCTTTCTGAGTCTGGCCCAGCTTTCTATCCACTGTACCACCTAAGATTCTTGATAATTAGAATTTTGATGTGAAGGTACTTTTGTAAATCTCATTTCCCAATCAAAGAAAGGCTCTTATTCAGAAGAGAGGGGTATGGTGATTGGGTACAACAAAGTTTATTGGGTTTTTTGTTTGTTTTTTGGAGGGGGGAAAGTAAGGCAATTGGGGTTAAATAACTTTGCGCAAGGTCACACAGCTAGTAAGTGTCAAGTGTCTGAGGCTGGATTTGATATCTGGTCCTCTTGACTCCAGGGCTGGTGCTCTATTCACTGTGCCACCTAGCTGCCCCAACGAAGTTTATTGTTGCCAAGATCAGGGTACCTGAAGTTCAGGAAGTAGGTTTATTCACAACTCATGTCATAGTTTCCTCAGTTGCTTGCAGTGATTAGGAGGTATGGGTGCATTTAAAACATTAAACTGATTATATATGCAACCCTCTAATTGCATGATGAGAAAAACAAACATTGATTTTGTATTTTATAAATTGACTTCACTCTATAACTGATCCTGTTCTGTCACCTTATTCTGTATTCTATATAACCTAAGCTCTTTCTTTGTCCCTGAGTGAAGCTCATATGTTCAGAAGTTCAGTCTTCCTTTTTCATAGTTAGATGCCACAGTTTATTCTCTCTATTGATTAGTTTTAGTTAAAGAAAAAATTCTGAGCTATGTTTAGAAGATTAATACTCTTGTAAAACCCTTTAAGGCAACTGTTATCCTAGCACCACCTGCAGATTACTTTGTGCCAAGAAAGCTTGTTATCCCTCATAATTTCAACTCCTGAGAAACTCCATGACATCTGTGTGCTATCTTTGAGAGTAAATGAGCTGACCTTAGCTACCCCATCTTAACCTCA
This sequence comes from Pseudocheirus occidentalis, assembly GCA_028646575.1. Taxonomy (NCBI): domain Eukaryota; kingdom Metazoa; phylum Chordata; class Mammalia; order Diprotodontia; family Pseudocheiridae; genus Pseudocheirus; species Pseudocheirus occidentalis. The sequence goes on from CM053594.1 coordinate 315,995,993, forward strand.
TCCTTGCCTAATTAAAAGTGGTCCTGTCTCATTCCCAGGTGCCAGTGAGTCTTCTATCCCTTGTCCACTATTAATGGCATTAAGATGCAGCTGGGTCCCATAAATCCATAAAGCATTTTTCTAAGACAAAGAGAGGTGGTCTTAGTCCCACATGTGTGTGTAAACCACTTACCTTAATGTAACCAGTCATGTTGCCCTCACCCCCATGATGCTGCCAGCCCCATCACTGTTTGTGTGATTTCCTCACCTTTACTGTTTGGTTCTTTGGTCTATGCCTATAAAAAGGAGTTGCATCTTTAATTCTTTGTCTTTTGTCTAAACTGAGGCAAACCATTAGACCTGCTTTAATAGATACATGCCCTGTTAATAAATAAATATATTGCTCAGAGAAAACGTGCCTCAGTTTACCTTTTATTGAATTTCACTTGTGAAAATGACAAGAGTATGGAATGATAACAGGTAGATAGCTCAAAGTGCTCGCTGATATGGTCAGAATGTTATGGAAAAGTAAGGAAATTAACAGGTACATTGAGTGGACCCCCTATGGCAAATTTATAGGAAGGTATGGTTAAGAGTCACATAGAATGGACAGGTATGAATGGGATTCAATCTATATATTTGGAGGAAGCTTCCAAATAGATTAGGTCACAGATCCATTTGAGCATAAAATTTGCCAAGCTAATTTGGTCACAACACATTGAAGTTTAAAGTACACTTGCAGATCTCTTAAATGATAGTCCATATATCTAAAATATGAAACATTTCTGAAAATAAAGGGACCAAGAAAATTTTGGAGCCAGATAGAGGAAATGAAGTATATATTAATATTGAGAAAATGCTCCCCAAAAGAATTTTGACATGTATGTAATTTTATTTTTAACATTTTAGAGAAAATACTACTAACATCAAACTCTTCTCTTATAATCTCTATTTATATCATGTGGAAAGAACACCAGTGGTCAACAGAATGCAGTTTGGAAAATTCTGCCATAGTACATTATTTATAATGTATAGAGTTTAAAATCTGACTCTGGTTGAAAAACTGAAGGCATTTAATTATGTATAACTGTGCAAAAATGACTTATACAGGGATGAGAGAGAGAAAATAAAGTTGTTGTTCAGATGCTGGGTTCATTGCTTTCGGTGGTTGATGCCTTCCCATCTATTTTGCCATGCAAACTTAAGCGAGCCCTCTGCAGCCTTTCCCTGCAAAAGAGTATTGTATTTAATGCAGTGTTTTATGGCACCATAGAGGTTTCAGAAACTTCCTACAGTTATTCCTTGTTAAATGAGCAGAACCAATAAAGCACCCAAAGATGCTCCTTTGACTTTCTGATTGGTCTCTTGAGGCACCTTCAGCCTTTCATACCTTACAGAAATTGCTTGGTCTTACAAATTTAGACTCAAATGTAAATGTAGTGTTTTATGAAGCTATAGAATTCTCTGATAACTCTTTACAATTACCCCTCATTGGATTAACAGAACTACTATGGCAGCCTCACAGCAACTATAATGATAATTGTGGCTTTCCCCTCTGTATCTTAGAATCAGGGATTCATAGACTCTCATTTCGTAATTACCTCAGCTAGTCCCATCCATATCAGAGCTAGACTCTTCTCTATAGCATCTTCAGTAGGTAGTCATCCAACTTTTACTTGAATATCTCCAGTAATGCAGAAATCACTGCCTGTTGAGGCAACCTATGCTATCATTATTGTTCAGTCATTTCAATTGTGTCCAACTGTTTGTGACCCCATTTAAGGTTCTCTTGGTAGAGATACCAAAGTGTTTTGCCATTTCTTTCTCCAGCTCATTATACAGTTGAGGAACTGAAGCAAACTTGCCCAGGATCTCACAGCTATTAAATGTCAGAGGCTAGATTTGAACTCAGGAAGATGAGTCTTCCTGACTCCAGGTCCCTCATTTTATCCACTGTGCCATGTAGTTGCCCTAGGACACCTACCTTTCGCCCACACTAATTGTTAGGTTTTCCTTTTTATTGAGATGAAATCTGCCTCAATACAACTTCTACTCATTGCTCTTATATCTGCCCTCTGTAGCCAAACAACACAAGGATGGCCTTAAGTAAACTATTTAAACCTCTCCAGGCCTTAGTCTCCCTGTTCAGTACAATGTGGGAATTGTACCAGGAGACCTCTAAGGCCCTTCTAACTCTAAAAATCTACAAGTCTACAAATCTGTAGTTTCTCTTCTCCATGACATCTCTTTAAGTATTTGAAGACAGCTGTCACATCTTTTCTGAGTTTTTTTTCTTCTAGAGTAAATATTCCCAGTTCCATCAATCTTTGTGTGGCATGGTTTTATGTTTTTTCTCCTTTCTAATCTTCTAGACACACTCCAGTTTGTTGATGTCAAGGCAGTGTGAAATAGCACTGAACTTAGAATCTGGAGACCTTCCTAAGTGAACTTGAGCAAATTACTTCACCGCTATGAGATTCCATCTCTTCATGTGAAAGATGGAGATTATGAAATTTGCTCTACCTGCCTTACAGAATTGTTGCGAACGTTTATTATAAACCTTAAAGTGCAATAATAGACACAAATTTTTGCTTTTGTTAAAATATGGTATAGAGACCTTAATGCAATACTCTGCATGTAGTTTAATTAGGACTCAAATGTCCTTTATTCTAAATACTTGTATTAATGCAGCATTGCATTGACACACATTGTCTTGGGGGGTGGGGTCATGTAATGCCATGCATGAGCAGTTTCCCAAAAGAATGCTGCTGTGAACAGCTTCTAAGGTTCTGATTATACAGTATAGTGAACACTCTATTTATTCAAAAACAAATCAAAGGAAAACATTCACCACAAATCTAGATACAGTATTCACAACATTTCATCTTATCACAGAAAATCACAATATAGTGTTCACAATAGCTTATCATTAAAATGGCCACATAGTTTTCACCAAAGTGGTCGCAGTATTTAGAACAAAGAACAATCATCTGGTATCCCTAAGGAGGTTTGCCTCCTTACTGAGATTCAATCATCTTAGAATGCAAGTCAGTCTTCCACTCATGGAGGAACTAGGTTAACTTAATCAGTCACTTATTTAGCAATCAGTTACTAAGTATCACTAATCACTAAATACAATCATTAGAAAATACACAAACCCTCCACCAGTTAATCAATCACTTATTCAGATTCACAATTACTAAGTATCATTAATCACTAAGTACTATCATTAGAAAATACACAAACCCTCCACCCCTGGGTCACTAGTAAACCATTCAATATCCAAGGAGAGATCTTTTCTTCATCTTGACTTGGGGTGGTTTCTCAGATTCCCTGGATCCCCTTCCATGGTCCCAGCTCCTACCTGAATCCACCAAACAACCACCTGGATTCAGAGGCAGACAGCTCCCAGGTCCTTGTCCAGTTCTCCAGGAAGTTCTGCTCCATATGGAGTTCACGGGGTCCAGTACATCTCAAAACCTTCACAATTTCTGTTGCCAGGAATTCAAGAAACAACCAAGCCACAAACAAACAAAGTCTTAGCATCTAGGTCATGCTTCCCCAGTCTTCCAGCAGTTTGGCAGGCCCTGGGACCCAGAAGAAATCTCAGCCTTCCAGGGGGCAGCAGCAACACTGGCCTTTCCAAGTGGCAGCAACAACTTCAGCCTTCCAGGCAGCCACTCCAGCCTTCACCAGATCTCTCAGCAGAATAGTTTCTTTCACCAGGATCTTGTCAGGAGAAAATTCTGACTGTCACTCTTTGGGATTTTTTTTATATACATACACAACATTGGCTTCCTGTTTCAGCCAACCCCTTCCTGTTATATCAGCAACAGGAGACAGAGTTCACACCTTCTGTTTCTTTCACAGAGGTTTGATTAGTTACTAAGGGCTAAGTACCTGCTTACTTGACATAACAAAAAGGGGTATTCAAATTTAAATTAATTACCATTACAGAGGGGGCAGGTTAGGGGGACTAAGAGAATAGTTGGGTGGCTGCTAGTTTGATGCTTAGAACCTTCCCAATAAGGGGGCGGCTAGGTGGCGCAGTGAGTAGAGCACCAGCCCTG
>CM053594.1:316000541-316029877 GCA_028646575.1 Pseudocheirus occidentalis
TACTAAGGGCTAAGTACCTGCTTACTTGACATAACAAAAAGGGGTATTCAAATTTAAATTAATTACCATTACAGAGGGGGCAGGTTAGGGGGACTAAGAGAATAGTTGGGTGGCTGCTAGTTTGATGCTTAGAACCTTCCCAATAAGGGGGCGGCTAGGTGGCGCAGTGAGTAGAGCACCAGCCCTGGAGTCAGGAGTACCTGAGTTCAAATCCAGCCTCAGACACTTAACACACACACAAAAAAAAACTAGCCGTGTGACCTCGGGCAAGTCACTTAACCCCAACTGCCCTAAAAAAAAAAAAAAAAAAAAAAAGAACCTTCCCAATAAGACTACATAAAATTTTGTGCTTACTGTATTGGTCTAGGTAAAGGCCATGCCTTTCTCCAACATTTGTTTTTGGTTTTTTTTATAAAAGCTGAATTCAACTGCAATTCCTGTATGACTAACTTTTGTCTTCTAGTTTTATGGTAGGATGTAGGAATCCTACACTCACTAATTGTGGATTACTTTTTCAAGGAGTATAGCTGAAAAGAGGATGGTGGACAAAATGAAAATATGTATAAGATGAATTGAAGATAATCAAGAAGTGGAAGGCACTAGCATTAAGGGAGATCACAAAAATCTCATAAAAGATTTTAGCTGGGACTTGAAAGAGGTAAGGAGGTGAAGATAAGAAGAGAGAGTATTCCAGACCTGAGAAATAGCCAGTGAAAATGCCTGGGATCTGGAGAGGTCTTTTTGAGGAATAGCAAGGAGGCCAGTGTCACTGCATCACAGAGGACATTGTGGGAGTGCTGGCAGTAAGCTGTAAGAGGACTGGAGAGGTAGGAGGGACTGAAGTTATAAAAGCCTTTGAATACCAAACACAGGATTTTATATTTAATCTTGGAGGTGACAGGTAGCCATTCAAGTTTATTGAATTGGCAGGGAGCAGGGATGACATGATCAGAACTGCACATAAGAAAAATCACTTTAGCGACCCAATGGAAGATGGATTAGAATAGAGAGAGACTTGAGGCACGCAGACCCCCCAGGATACTATTGCAATGATGCCAGTAACGACAATGAAGGCCTGCACTAGAGTGGTGGCAGTGTCTAAGGATAAAGATGCAGAAAAAAAAAAAGAGAAGGAGCAGTCAGACACATAGGGGAAAAAAGGAGAGAAAATAGAATTACAAAAACAGTGAGGAGAGTGCACAAGAGGGGAAGTCAGCAATGTCGCATGCTGCAGAGAGGTCAAGAAGACTGAGGACTGAGAACAGCCATTAGATTTTGCAACTTTGAGGTCAGCGGTAACTTGAGAGAAAGCAATTTCAGTTGAATAATTAAATTTTAATCCAGATGGCAGAGTTAGAAGAAAGTGGGAGGAGAAATGAAGCCACCCATTATAGAAGAATAAAAGAAGAGGAGCACTATAGGTCGGTAACTTGCAGGAATGGTAAAATCAAATGATCTTGATTGTTTTTAAGGCCTTTTTGTAGTCAATAAGGCAAATTTGTGTTTTCTAATGCCCTTCAAGCCCCTTCCCCCACTCTGACCACTCCTGCCATTGTAGGACTTCTTTCTGCCTTCCTGTCCCTCTAGCAGGCAGCTCCTGAACCTCAGTGATAATTGGAGTAGACTTTCTATACATCTTGCTGTACTTCAGAGGCCTTTTATTGCTGTGGAAAAAATGCAGTGCTCTGGCATTGGTTGGAAGCAGTTGCCCTTTATGGACAGCACTGTGAATCATCCATACTTTCTTTTTCAGTTTTCAGGATTTCTGAACCAGTGCAGATTATTTGTGGACTCTAGCACCTAGGAGTATCCATGGCTCTGGCCAGGCTGGCCTTAATGGTATCCTACTTAGTGGTACTAACTGCCAACTGGTCCATACCTACCTCATGGGAAATAGAGAGCTCCCTATAGAATTATCTGAAGCAGTTCTTTTAGGAGTTCTGTGAAATACTTTTGACATCCCTTAACAATTTCAGATAGCCAAACAGTAGATTCACCAACTCTTGCAGTGGTAAGGGCCCATAGTAGAGAAATACATCATTTCTAGACCCTAAGTCAAGATATAATACAGACTACTCCTACCCTTGTTGATCAGTTCTTAAAAGTCTCAAAAAATATATACCCATAATGAAATAGGTCAGGTGGGCATGACTATCAACTTACCTATTTTGTATCTGACCATGTGTATATCTCAAGTCCTGCCTTTGGCCATAACTAAAATTGTAGGGATCTTCCAACATTCTCCCACAGAGAAGCATCTTGCATAGCATGTTATAAGCTAATGTAGCTTGGGGGTCCATCCCAATCCTCCTGCCTGTTTCTGGGGTTCCAACAGGACAGATAGACACCTACACATAGGCCTGTTTACCACCATTTCTTACATCAACCAATTTTTGTATCACATCCCACAGTCTGTCTCTTCTGGACCCTCAAAATCAAACTGCCAGGCCTCTCAGTAGTATAGGTTTTAACCATTGTCACCTCAGGGCTCTCTGTAAATTTTATGAACTTAAATATTATGACCTTTAGTGAACAAGTACCCCATAAATCTTATGCTGCCCAAATAGTAATCAAAATACAGCTGGGTCAGAAGAAGGCATGACAGACCTGGCCCCTGAATAAGCCTGACAGGCTTGCAAAATTGGGATAGGAAACATATTCTGTCATATAAGACCAAAACTTTGGAGAGAAAGATGGTGTTGGAAAGCTATTTCATCAGTACTCCTATTAGCATGCTTCTGATCTAGTGCAGACTTCTGTTTTACAATCTTTTTTCCTGGTCCCCAGCTTTCCCACTTCCTTCTCATCCCTTGGATTTAGCATTCTGAGAAGCCCCAGCTCCTGACCCAGTCTGACCTCTGGTTTACCTTTGTTTGGATCTTGTTTAAACCCTTCCCTTCTTTTCAAGAGGGACAGGCTTTTCCTTAGCCCACGTGGTTGCCTCCTGGAATTGATCAGTACTGTAGAGATGTACTGTGTGCCAGCTTATAACCACCAGCCCAAAATTTCTATTTCTTCCTGCTTTTGTTTCCTGCCTATTGGCAAATCCCTGGTGAAGGAGAGTCTTATGTGTTCCTTAGAGCTGTATAATCTGTAGGCTTCTTGCTTCCAGAGCTAGCTGCACTGGCTTTCTTCACTCCTCCCTCCCCCTGCCCTATGGTAACATGTAGAACAGATATACATTTCAAAATAGTAACCGTAAGATACAAAATTCTAGTATATTATATACATGATGTTATTTTTATACAGGCAGCTGGGTGGCACAGTGGACAAACCCAATGGTCTTGGAGTCATTCCTGAGTTCAAATCTGCCCTCAGACATTTAGTAGCTGTGCGACCCTGGACAAATCACTTAACTCTGATTGCCACAGTTTCCTCATCTGTAAGATGAGCTGGAGAAGGAAATGGCAAACTACTCCAGTATCTTTGCCAAGAAAACCCCAAATGGGATCACAGAGGGTCCAAAACAACAACAAAATCATTTCTTTAGGAGCTAAGTTCCACACCTAGGACAACTACATATAGCCCCATGCTCCAAATCTAAACCAGAAACAAGAGGTCAAGAATAATGGATACAGAGGTTGGCCCCAGTTGAATAGTTGTATAAACTAAATATGCTTTAATCCATCCATAAAGTTTCTAAAGGAAGAGGAATGATTGAAAAAAAAAAACTAGTTCCTGAAAGTAAGAGAAGATTTGTATGGGATTGCTTGTCAAAGAAAAAACAAATTATTGCAGTAGTTCATGGGAAGGGAAGAATCAGTGGACCAAAAGAGGTGAAGATATTCAGACAATGTTAATTTCAGAGCAGAGAAATCAGTATTACCTAACCAAAAATAGTTGAATGTCTAAAATCCCTAGCCATTCGTGATCTCTATATAGATGTATTTGTCATTATTTCTATATAAGCCTAGAGAAGCTATTGCCGTTCCCTACTAGTAGTGCTGATGGATTATTTATTATTCCTTTTTTTTCTTGTACACAATTGAACAGAAACCTAAATCTAAGCATTTTATTTGAATGACTCTTTGACATACATACACTTCACAATTAATTCAAAATGAAGTTGTCTGAATACCAGGAAACCCCATAAGATATATCTGTTCATCGAATAAAAGTAGTGAGGTACACTTCTTTAGTCTGGAAGCAGAGGAGATATGATTGTGCCAGAATGGAAAACCTGTTGGTAGGTGGTAGTTCAGTTTGTTGAGCAAACCTTAGATCTGTAAAACATTTACTGCCCTCATGTACGCTTAACAATTTTGCTGTTGATTCAGTGAAGCTCAGGAGTTTTGGCAAAATTGGAAGTTGTGAAATTATTCCTCATTGATGGTAGATACACGATTTCAGGGAAATTCAGTGGGGTACAAAGAGAAATCTAGAGGAAAGATACTTTATATAAATTTTATAATTATCTGTTGACCCTAGAAATTGAAAAATATACTCAAAAATCTTTATTTACTGAGAACTTTTTTTCCCAGGGTTGTAATTGGTTGGATATTTTCACTAGGCAACTAGATTACACAGTGGATGGAATACTAGACATGGAGTCAAGAAGATATGAGTTCAAATGAGGCCTTAAACATTTAGTTGCTTGGGAAACCTGGGAAAGTCACTTAAACCTCCATTTGCCTAGTTTCCTCAACTGTAAAAGGGGTCAATAATAGCATATACCAACGTTGTTGTGAGGGTCAAATGAGACATTTATGAAGTGCTTAGCACAGTGCCTGGTGTGTAGTAAGTGTTTAATAAATGCTTGCTTCCTTCCCTTCTGTGGGGGGCGGGGGTATTATTATTATTAAGCACTTACATTGTGCCACAAACTGCCCGAAAGCATTGTGTCATTTAAATGTATCATGAGATATACTGTAACTTCTTACAATAAGGTCGATTAGCTTTTTGTCAGCTGATCATAGGTTAGTTTTTGGTTTTTTATTAGGTGATTTGATTATAGATAGACTTTTTATAAAATAATAAACAATTGCAATTTTTCTAAACCAACTGGAACGAAAACTTTATCAGTGTCAACAGATTTTAAAATGTAAATGTAGCATTAAACACACACACACACACACACACACACACACACAAAACCACGCAGAGTAGGAATCTCAACTTCCTTTGCATGACCTTTTCAATCAGAGATGTTCCATCCATTTTTGCCCTGGGCATCTGCAGAGCAAAAATATATACTGGGAGAGAGAGTGCAAATATTTGCATGCAAACTTGGAAAGAATGGAAGGGAAAACCAGGCAGTATCTGAAAACTATGGGACAACCAATGCTAAAATATGCCAAGACAATGACATAAAAATCTTTGTTGGGAGCAGAAAAGGAAAGTATGCAATGAGAGGATTATGAAGTTACAGGACACAGCAAGACTTTGCCAGCAGCTTTTATTGATGTCCATAACTGCTCCATTTTAGAATGTGAAGTAAATTTTTCTCAAGTGATTAAGAAATTCTCTCTGCACTAGATGCAATATTTCCACAGTCAAATTCTTTTCTGGAAAAGAAAGCAGTTATAACTCTCCTACATCTGTGTAATGTGAACAAGGTTGCTTTTGTGAAAAGAAAGACCGGGGAAATGTCTGTTTTAACACTAGATAGTACTTTGTTGACCTAGGAGAGCAGTATTCAAAATGTTAAGAATGCACGGCATTCCTGTGCATTCTTAAATGTGTTCATTCACTAGTTTTGCACAGTGACATTTGGTGCATTAATGGTTGTATGTGAGGCATCATTCACTTGTGTCATGTGTATCTTGTGACCTGACCTTGCTAATTAAAAAGAGATCACCAGAGGCAGTGACATAAGTGCATTCCTTTAAAAAAAAAAAGTACAAAGCCACAGATGAGAGTACTTTTATGAGATTATTATTGGTTTAATAAAATTGTTATAAGCATTTCATGCTGCCCTGAGGTAGGCATTGTTATTCTCAAATAATTGAGTAACTCTTTCATTGCCTTATAGAACTTGAAATTCCCATTTTTAAAGGCATCATAGTGTATGTGTGTGTGTGTGTGTGTGTGTGTGTGTGTGTGTGTTATGGAATCTAAAATTTTGATCATTACTGCTATCGTGTATTCGGCTGCCCTTGAGGTTGAGGCCTCCCCCATTAGACTGTGAGTTTCTTGAGACCTTCTTTCTTTCTTTGTATCCTCAGTATTTTGCACAGTGACTGACATACAGTAGGTGCTTAATAAATGTCTGTGATTAGCTGACCTGTTCAGTTGAACAGTAAAAGAATCTAAATCAACAGGCCATCTTTATGTCTGCCTTTTATTTGGAGTAAATAGGGGTACAGAACTATTTCATTTATGACTTTATAGAAAACTTTTTTAAACACTAATTTGGTGAGATAATCATTAATTCTCTCTATACCTTTCTTTTGTGTAACCTTTGAGAACTTTTTTTAAATTAACTTTTAAGAATTATTTCAGCATCTGAAAGCTACCCCTTTTTTTCACTTAATAGTATTTTATTTTTTTCAAATTACATGTAAAGACAGTTCTCTTTCCCCCTTTTTTTTGGAGGGGAGAGGCAAGGCAATTGGAGTTAAGTGACTTACCCAAGGTCACACAGCTAGTAAGTGTCAAGTATCTGAGGCTGAGTTTGAACTCAGGTCTTCCTGACTTCGGGCCTGATGCTCTATTCATTGCATCACCTAGTTGGCCCCTAAAGATAGTTTTCAGTGTTTATTTTTGTAATATTTTGAGTTCCAAATTTTTCTTCCTGCTTCCTTTCCTTCTCCACCTCCCCAAGACAGCAAGCAATATGATGTAGGTTATACAAGTAAAAGCATATTTGAACATATTTCCACATTAATCATGTTGTGAAAGAAAAATCAGAACAAAAGGGAAAAACCATGAGAAAGAAAAAAACAAAAAGGAATGAAAATAATTTGCTTCTGTTTGCATTCAGACTTGGATAGTTGTTTCTCTGGATGTGGATGGCATTTTCCATCATGAGTCTTTTGGAATTGTCTTGGATCTTTGCATTGCTGAGAAGAGCTAAGTCTGTCATAATTGATCATCACCTAATGTTGCTGTTACTGTTTACAGTGTTCTGGTTCTGCTCACTTCACTCAGTATTGGTTCTTGTACGTCTTTCACAGTTTTTCTGAAATCTGCCTGCTCATCATTTCTTATAGAACAGTAGTATTCCATTATATTCTTACACCACAACTTGTTCAACCTTTCCCCAATTAATAGGCATCCCCTCAATTTCTAGTTCTTTGCCACCACAAAAAAGAACTGCTATAAACAAGTTTGTACATGTGGGCCCTTTTTTATGATATCTTTAGGATGTAGACTTGGTAGTGGCATTGCTGGACCAAAGGGTATGCACAGTTTTATAACCCTTTGGGCATTGTTCCAAATTGCTCTCCAGAATGGTTGGCTCAGTTCACAACTCTACCAACAACGCATTGGTGTTCCAGTTTTTCCACATCATCTCCAACATTTATCATTTTCCTTTTCTGTCCAGTTAGCCAAACTGATAGGTGTTAGGTGATACCTCAGAGCTGTTTTGATTTGCATCTCTCTTATCAATAGTGATTTAGAACATTTTTTCATATAACTATAGATAACTTTAATTTCTTCATCTGAAAACTGCCTGACCATATTCTTTGACCAGTTGGGTAATGACTTGTGTTCTTATGAATTTGATTCAGTTCTATAAATTTTAGAAATTAAAACTTTATCAGAAATACTGGCCTTAAAATATGCTTCTCGGCTTTCTGCTTTCTTTCTAATCTTGGTTGCATTCGTTTTGTTTATACAAAAACTTTAATGTAATCAAAATGATCCATTTTATATTTCATAATGTGTTCTATTGCTTGTCCAGTCATAAATTCTTCCCTTCTCTGTAGATCTCCATAGATCGTATTCCTTGATCTCCTAATTTGCTAATGGTATCATCTTTTAAGTCTAAATCATGTACCTATGGAGCAGCTAGGTGGTGCAGTGAATAGAGCACCAGCCCTGGAGTCAGGAGGACATGAGTTCAAATGTGGCCTCAGACACTTAACATTTACTAGGTATGTGACCTTGGACAAGTCACTTAACCCCAATTGCCCTCCAAAAAGCAAAAATAAATAAATAAAGCTACATGCTCCAAAACATAGATTCTCAACCTTTAAAAAAAAAATCATGTATTCATTTCAACCTTGTCTTGCATTAGGGTGTGAGATGTTGCTCTGTGCCTAGTTTCTGCCATACTATTTTCCAATTTTCCCAGCAGTTTTTGTCAGTGAGTTCTCATCCCAAAAGCTGAAGTCTTTGGGTTTATCAAACAGTAGATTACTATAGTCATTTACAACTGTATCTTGTGTACCTAACCTGTTTCACTGATCCACTACTTTATTTCTGAGCTAGAACCAAGTAGTTTTGATGTAGCAATTCCCTTTTCTATAGACTGAAAGATAAAGGGTAACTTTCTTCACTAGTTTTGGAATTAGGATGCCAAAAGCTGTTAATGGAGTGTGGCATATATTTGAGACAAAACCTTTTTTAAGCAAGCAGCATCTATCAGTAAACAACACTCTTACAAATGAAATGAGCAAATGGGTATTGTTGGTGAAAACCAAACTGTTACTTTGGAACCTTCTATTTAAATAGGGGGGTGGGGAGGAGGTGAGGGAGGGATTGTTGTGTGCATACCTTTTGCAACTGCATTAGAAAGAGTGAGGTACTGATTTTGCTAATATCCCAATGGTGTGTATTACATCTAGAACTAGCACAATAATTATGAGAACATTTCCCATCCCGACCCCAAAAGACAGACTGATTATGTCTCCATGGGAAGAACAGAAGCAGGGGTGACTACAGGATAGATATTCACTGTATCAATAAAGCACAGGTATGAAACTTCATGCTGGCATCTGTTGCAACAGCATGTGTACAATATGCATGCATATTATAAGATCAGGGAACATGTGGAGAGTAAAAGTTTGGAATTTTTTTATGTGCCCTGTAATATTGCTGGAGCTGTCAACAAACATGTATTATTAAGCACCTACTGTGTGCCAGGCCTCTGCTGGGGGCTGCGGATACAAATCCATATATTGACACATTATTACAGCTTCGCAGCACATAGCCTTGACTGACAGCAGTATTCTTTTACTGCTCACAGATTGTCATGCTATTAAAGTCAATTAAAATTTTTCTATCCACATTTTACTAAACAAAAAAGGTACCATATCAATGCCAATTTCTTTCTTACATGATTTTGCAATGACTAGTAAAAATATCAAAAATAAAACTAGTTAAGTGGTTACAATTTTCTTTTTTTTGCTGGTAATTACCTAGGTTCCCTTTCAGTAAAATTATTGTGTTTTTGTGCTTAAAGGTACTTTCATTTGCTCATGTATATAAGTTGATTTGTTTTATTAAAGCACCACCTGTAGAACAATTAATAATTTTGCCTTTTGATTGGTTCATTTTTGTAGCATTTGGGGATTTAATAATTAAACTGGCTCAAGTTTAAAGAAAAAAAACTATATGCCAAAAATCTCTTGCCAGCAAAGATTATAAACAGAGCTTACAATTACCCCCTCAAATAACAAGAGATTAGTTTGTTGTTGATAGAAATGTTTTGAAAAAATGCAGGACGCAAGAAAGCATGTCAAAATAACAAAACACAGTCCACATTTTAATTTTTGCAATTGTTCTAAGGGTGTTTTCAATAGAAGTGAATGTGAATAAATTAAACATGACATTGATTTGGCAGAGATCTGCAGTTGATTGGCAAGAACACATAGTAGGAACAGCTTTTGCTAAAGTTGGCTGCTTTTCATTGTACTCGATTTCTTAGCAACTAGCAACCCCACTTCTATCTTATAACATAAGTTACCCTTCTATACTAGCTCTCATTTATTTAACCTTTTTAGTGCCTGTTCCCATCTTGGCAAGATTAAATTCACTTTCATTTGCTAATCTACCAGTAGTTGCCTTGGGTTAGAACCAAGTAGTTGCTTATCGGGGAGACCACCACCACCCCTCCCTTTTTCTTCTTTCTTATGCTGACCTTGCATTTCATCTTGGTCGATTAAACTGGTAGAATGAAAAAATGCAGTTTAATTCTAAACTAGGCTTTGACAATGTTTTCAAGAATTTGCATTGCCTGAGTGCTTGGTAGGCTTTAATTGTCCTTTAGCCATGTAAGAAACTCACATTGTCCACAAATATTCAACTGTAATATTTTGAAACAAGATTTTACCACAGCCTTGCTCTAATTCTGCTGTAGAGAGACCCACTGACTGTGTAAACTCAGTGTGACTCAGTCTTGATGGTCAAGGCTCAGAATGAACCCAACTTATAACAAATTCTCCTTTATATAGCAAGGAGTGTTATGGTAAATTTGCAGTTTATAAGTTCTTTTTTTATTTTACCAAATATTTAATCGACCAAGATTACACTTATCCAAAAATAGGCACAGACAAATTCGGAAGTTGTTTGATATGGTGTTTATTTTTTTTATAATGTTTAAATGTGATACCTTTAGCTGAAAATTGCCTGAGTGCATATATGTTAAATCATTCCAACAAAATGGTAAAATTCTGCCAGATCATATGCAGTAGAAATTATATAACATATCTGATGGTACAAGAAAAAGATGTGAATTTATGACACATCTTTATTAATTAAAATAATATAGAAGGGGAATGAGTTTCTTAAGGGCAAAGCATTTATAGTTCCATTTTCTTGAATGAACTTGTAGAAATATCCTATTTCCATTAACATCAGTGCTACAGGGATCTCTGATTTCATTGATGTGAATATTTCTTCCACTGAAACAGATGGCAGTCCTGGTGACTTAGTAGATAGATAGGCTTAAGAATTGTTATGGCCAAAAAATTCATCACCCTATTGCCAACCTTTATGAGTCTCTGTGAACTTAGCTAAGCTAATTTTCAGATAAGAGACATTTTGTCTATCACTATCAGGCTTGAAGTATCTCCAACTTGATAATCATTCAGCAAGCATTTAGTAAGTACCTATTATGTGTCAAATTCCATGCTAGGGAAGAGTAAAATAGCCCCTGCCTTCAAGGAGCTTCTCTTTTAATGGGGAGACAACATGTACATATATGATACAGAATAAATGCAAAATAAATGAGATAGAGAGAGCACTAGCATTGGGGGAAATCAGGAAAAGCTTCATTTAGGCAGTATGTGAGTTATAACGTAAAGGAAGGAGGTTCTTTGAGGCAGAGGGAGAGACGGCCAGTACAAAGGTAGGAAAACAGGATACAGAATGCCACATGTAAGGAATAGTAAATAGACCCATTTGACTAGAATATAGAGTTTGAGAAGGGAGATGATATATAAGGAGGCTGTAAAGGCAAGTTGGGAGCAAGAAGTGAAGGGATTTAAAAGCCAAATAAAGGAATTTATATTTTATCTTAGAAGTAGCAGGAAGCCACTGGAATTTATTGAATAGAAAATTTATATGATCAGATCTGTACTCTGGGATGATCATTATAGCATCTGGATTGGAGTTGGGAGAGACTAGGAAAGACCAATTAGAAAGCCATTCTAATTGTCTAGTGGTTCTCAACCTTCCTGATGCCGTGACCCTTTAATACATTTCCTCATATTGCGGTGACCCCCAACCATGACATTATTTTCATTGCTATTTCATAACTGTAATTTTGCTACTGTTATGAATTGTAATGTAAATATCTGATATGCAGGATGTGTTTAAATTGAACATAACCCTCAGGTTGAGACCTGCGGGTCTAGGAGAAGGGTTATGAGTGTCCAGACTAGGGTAGTGGCTATATCAGTAGTAAGAAAGGGACAGATGCAAGAGATGAGGATGTGAAGTAGGAACAGCAAGATCTGAGAACTTGATTACATATGGAATGAGGAAAGTTCAGCTACAGTATAACACTGAGATTTCAGATCTGGGAGACTGAAAGGAGTGTCCTCTCCTGAAAAGAGGGACATTTGGAAGAGGAATACGTTTGAGGGAAAGGAGTTGTTTTGGACATGTTGAATTTAAGTTGTCTATGGGACATCCAATTCAAAATATTCTGTAGTCATTTGGTGAGAAGAGACCTGGAATTCAGGAGAGAAACTAAACTGGATATACATATGTACATCAGAAAATCACACACAGAGTTTAGACTCTGCTGACATAGGCCTTCAAATGCCAAGGCTCACCTCTGTGCTCCACTGGAGCAACACAGTACAATTTTTATAAGGGTCTAGTTCTGACACCTATTGAATTTTTTTTTAATCTAATCCTCTTAATTTAATGAATGAAGAGAATTCCCAGTATGGAAGTTATCTTTCCATTATAGATCAAGTGATTCTGCCATAAGTTATGTTCCTAAACAACTATAGAGGACGCTGAGAAGTTAAATGATTTCCCTTGGCTTTGCTTCTTCCTGCATGTGTGACCTTGGGCAAATCTCTTAACTCTTCTCTGCCTCAGTGTCCTTATTAGGAAAATAAGGGTATTAGGACCTCGAAGGGGCTTAGCAGCTACACATCTTCAAAGTAGTCATCTAGCATTTATTAAGTGCCTGCTATGTGCCAGCTGTGCTAAGCACTAGGAGAAAAGAAGATAGCTCTCAAGGAGCTCACCAGTTTAATGAAATTACCTACTCCATAGTATCATAGATTTAGAGCTAGGGGGACCTCAAAGTCTATCTGTGCTATTCCTTTCATTTTACAAATGAGGAAACTGTGACCCCAAAATGTTAAGTGACTTGCTCAGTCTAGCATCCTGTGATCTGTGGTTATTCAGCCAGTATGTGTCAGGAATAGGACTGGAACCTAGATCTTCCTGACTCTAAAGTCTGTTTGTTCACCTAATTACCAAATATTTTATAATGCTCAAATTGTAGCAGTTTTTCTAGTCCTGGTTTCCATTTTCTATATGTTAGTAAGACTTTATTTTATGCCCTAATTCTGTGAAATAATGGGTTTTAATTTCTTCCAAAAATATTAAGGAACTTTATTGCCATGTCATAATTTTGGCTTTAGCTAGATATCTTTGGCTCCCTGCCTTAACTCATCTCTAAAATACAATTTATTGTCAGCTATGCATTTAAATGGAGGGTATTAATTTGTTAAATGAATAATATGAATAAATATTCATTTATATTTGGCTTTGGGACGTGTTTTGCACTTATATTTGAATAGGGATATCCATGGAATTCTGAAACCATATTTTAAGTCAAGCAGTGAAACCACATTGTAAATATCCAACATAAAGAAATAGAAAGTTGTATCATTTTCTCATTCCATTTGTACCTCACTCCCTTAGCATTATGTCTCATTAGCAAAGCCCCTCCTGGGGCCAAATTGATCCAGAATCCTCCTCTCCCCATTCTTCTCCCCTAGCTGAAAAAGAGAAGGAAAGAAATGTGTTCATCTTTCTTAGGTACTAAAGGTATAGGAATGATGGACATAAAAATTAAGCATTTTGATTAAGAATACCTTTTCATTCCAGTGTCTGCTGGACTATAGGCAAGTGAGAATAAATATAAATTATAATATCAACAACAACAAAAAGAGTGGAAGTAGAAATAGAAATAAAATAGTGAAAGTTAAGGATAAATTATAATTTTTATTAAAGTGCATCTCCTTTTCTTGTCTCACTTCTCCCAATGATTTTTTAAATACATTTCAACTCTCTTCAGCATCAAAATTATAACACTAATAATAGGATTATTCATCCTATTCTGTTCAACAGAGCAGAAAAGTGTAGGGTAAGAGGGTAAAAAAAAGACAAAACATGAACAAATGTGTTCTCTACTACATATTATATCATGATAGAGGCTAGAATGGTGCTATTTGGTAACTGAAAAGGACCTTAGGGATTCTTTTGTCCAATCTCATCATTTTATATATGAGAACACATAAATCACAGAGAGATGAAGTGGCTTGTCCCAGGCATATACCCAGCTTGGAGCAGATTCAGGTCTTCTCAATCCTGCACTGCTCAGGGGTTTCTTTATAGGATTGGAGAGGAAAGGAAGTCTTTCATTGAGCTCCTTACACTCTTCTGTGGTGCTATCCAAATAGGGATATATACTTTAGTGTGTGCTATATTCTCTTAGAGTGAAAATACCTGGTTTGGAGTCTGAGGATGACTTCTGGTGAGGCATACTAATTTAAACTATCGAAATTTCATCTCCAAAATAGAGCTGATTATGTGAACCCTGTGGGAGGTTCCAGGGTTGTGAGAATGCCTCCTCACCTAAAACAGCCCAAGTCTCCCTTCCCTACCACACACAAAGTTCAGTAAACAAGCCCAGTGTAATCAAACTACCTTCCAAACCAAAATGGTAACACAAAAACGTGTAAAAAAAAAAAAACTAGAGGAGAAGATCACACACACACACACACACACACACACACTCCCTCCCCTACCGGATTTTAAGCACTTCTTTTCATTAGCTAAGTCATCATAAAGAAGTTGGGCATCAGCTGTATCTAGTTTCAAGACCTGCTTTTATTTTATTAATTTATTAATAATTTTTATTATTTATTAATAATATAGTATTACTTATATATTATTACTTATAATGATATATTAATATTATTTGATTTATTAATAATTTTTCAGAAAGTAATTGGGAGAATGCATCATAATAGGGTTTTGTTGTACATGTATAGAACACCATCAATATAATTTCAGTCAACCAATAAGCATTTCTTAGGGGCCTGTTATGTGCCAGGCTCTGTGCTTAGCATGGATGATACAAAGAATGGAACATCCCTGTTAATTTGGAAATGGAGCACATTTCTAGCACAAGGCATAGGAGTGGAGAGAGCTGGTTTGGCTGGGTCAGAGAGTGCAGAATGGTCAGTGCTATCCAGTGATGCTGCGAAGGTAGGTTATGTATGGCTTTAAATTAAAAGCCAATCAGAGAGTTTATATTTAATCCTAACAGTGATAGGAAACCAGTGGAGTTCACTGAGTAGGGAATTAATGGGATCAGACTTGTGCTTAAAGAAAATTACTTTGACATCAAGGTGTAGGATGGACTAGGACCTCTAATTAAGAAGCTGTTGAAAGAATTTAGGCAAGAGGTGAGGAGAGTCTGAAATGTGTCCATGGAAAGGACCAATATGTATACTATATGTATATAAAAGATAGTATCTTTCAGTAGACCGTCAATCAGCATGTCTAGTATATTGAATCTGGATTTACATCTTTGTCCTCAATTCAATGCAACAAATACTTATTAAACACTAACTGTGCTATGTGCTGGATGAGTGGGACAAGTGTAAACATTTTCAGGGTCTCTCCCCTCAACAAATTTAGTAGTTTTCAAAACCAGTTCCTCTTGAGTTTGGTTGCTCTGAATAAGTTGGCCAAGAGCTACTTGTGCCCTGAATAAAATGTTAGTCAACTTTCTTAACCTGGAAAGCTATTAAGGTTCAGAAATTCGTTGAGGATTGGTCTAAAACAAGCAGTCCACCCATATCCATCACATTACAGCATTATTCACTTTTATTATTTTGTCTTCTGCCTGATTTTTTTGCACTTTTTTGTTTTGAAATTAGGCGTACATTTTTACAGGGAAAAATACAAATTTTCTATTTATAATTATGCTTTGGCAGTGGTCATATCTTTCTGTAGAAAATAGATATCAAAATTAGTATTTACGGTGATTTATGTTATATTTTTCAAATAAACATATCTTTACATTTTAAAATTTTTATTCATGTTTTGTTTTTATATCATATTCATTTTTAACATTCCTCTTCCTTCCCCAACTCTGTAACAAATAAATTTTTAAGAGCATAAAAAGTATATCTGCATAACCAGCTAACTTATCAACTAAGCATGCCTTCAGATTCTTAACATTAACTAACCTGAGTGCTATACAAAGAGTTGTTTTGAAACTACAGAGTTGTTTCACTACTGAGACAAAATATAAAACTAGAAAAAATTCTAAGACAGGGCTTAAAAATATTGGATGTCACTAAAATCGTCTAACCACTTATTTACCAAAATCTTTTTAAAAAATTTTTATTTCCACTTTCATCTCTTTTGCCTTTAGCTGTGTTTTTGTCAGGAGGATATAAAAAAAACAAAACCATTTCAGTAGTGTTGGAGCATAGATTTAGAGCTGCTAAAGCATCATCTAGTTCAGTGGTTCTCAAAAAGTGTGCCTTGGCACACTGCCTAGAGTTTCACTAAGTGTGCTGTGAATTGCATGGAATTTCCACTTGCAGTCATACATGCATGGGTCTCCTGACTGTTCCATAGTGTGCCCCAGTTCCTCAAACAAAAGAATTATACTAGGCCATGTGCAAAAAAAAAAAAAAGTTTGAGGAACAATAATCTTGTCCAACCCCTTCATTTAACAGGAGGAGGCTGGATTCCCATGGGGGTAAGTAGCTTGTTACACAGTTAAAGTAATGTTCGAATTCAGACTGATAATCTTTAATTCCAAACCCAGCACTCTCTCCATTGTACCATGCTGCCTCCTGGGTAAGGACAGAAACAAGAATAACACCTAGGAAACAATTATCAGTAATACAAAATAATTCAAGAATTCCCTAAAGAAAATAATTTAATAAATACTCCATTCTGATGAGAACAGAAATGCCACACTGTTCGCTGCCAAGGTGTTGATCTTTGATGGACATGAGATAAATCAGTTGATTTTAGCCACAGTTTCTAAACCACATACACATATACACATATTATTTTCTTCTCGTTGTTATTCTGTACCTGTGGTTTTGTTGGTTTAGGGAACTCCGTTGATGCTGATGAGCAGTTCATTTGTAATTTACTGCCTCAGTCAGTTTGGGCACAAAAAGGTTAAGTGACTTGGTGGAGGCAGTGACCCATCTAGTATGTGTCTGATGTAGGACTTGAACCCAGGTGTTCCAACTGAGGCCAGTCCTGTATCTGCTACACCATTCTGCCTCCCATATAGCATCCCATTCTAGTGATTAACTCTAATATGCAATTCAGTCATACAAATACTGCTTTTTTTCTTTTTTTGGAGGGGAGAAGGCAGGGCAGTTAGGGTTAAGTGACCTGTCCAAGGTCAAATGGCTAGTAAGCGGTAAGTGTCTGAGGCTACATTTGAACTCAGATCCTCCTGACTCCAGGGCCAGTGTTCTATTCACTGAGCCGCCTAGCTGTCCCCACACTTACATTCTTTATACCCTTGCCATCCCACTAATAGTCTAGTGAATATTGAATTGCTTGTCTTCCCAGTGGGGGTGGGGGTAGAGGGAAGAAGGAAAAGAATCTGGAACTCAAAGTTTTAAAAACAAATGTTAAAAAAAAATTGTTTTTTACATGCAACTGGAAAATAAGATATACAGGCAGTGGGGTATAGAAATCCATCTTGCCCTACAAGAAAGTTGGGGGAGAGATGGGCAGAAAATTTGTAACTCAAAATCTTGTGGAAATGAATGTTGAAAACTAAAAATTAATTAATTAAAAATGGGGAAAAAATAGAAAACTAATAGTCTAGTGAAAGCATTGTACTTTGATACAAAAATTTTACATGGCCCTAACATAAGTGAACTAAGATCACATCATATCAAAAAACCTGTAATTTTTTTATAGTATAGATAGTAAATGAGTGGCATGCCAGTATAATTTGATTCTAGCAAATTATTTAATATAACCCATAGTCAAGTGAATTCATAGCACCCAAAGAGTATTGACTAATACATTTGTATCAAAACTAGTTGCAGCCTTTCATACATGGGCCACAGTGGCCTGCTTCATATTTCTTTGTAACTTTTGAGATGTAGATGGTATGCCTATCAATTTTCAGATAACAAAGATGGGTAAGGCAGGGGATAGTTTTATGTGATAGATAACAATCAAGACAGAAAATTATATGACCAACAAGAGTTATGGGCCTGAATCAACAAGATGAGATTTAATAGATATAAAGAAAAAATCCTACCTTAGCATTCAAAAATTCAAGTTTAATAAATTATAGAATGAAGAAAGGTCTATCTTATGACAGTTCAAGTTTAAATTTAAAAAAAAAACCACTAACTCATGAGTTTTAGTTGACTCCAATCCTCATTTGGGTCTCCAGTATGATACAGATGCCAGAAAATGCTGATATGGCCTCATTCTGTTTTGATAGAAGCACAGCATCCACAGCAAGGAAATTAATAACCTCCCTGTGTCCTGTACTTGTCAGGCTACATCTGAACTCTGGTGTCCAACTCTACCTGCCACATTTTAAAAGGAGCGTTGCCAGATTGAAGAGGGGCAGCAGAACAGCATAAAGTACTAAACTTTGAGTCAGGAAGGTCTGGATTCAGAGCTCCTCTGACACTAGCTTTGTGACCCTGGGTTGAAGTAATTTAACCTCTGTTTCTACAGAACCTCTGTAAGTCATAGGCTTATTGTCACAATCAGGGTAGAAATCACAGGTCTGACTAAATCACAGGCTTTTTGTCTATTTGCATATTGATAAAAGAGCAACCAGGGGAAGGTAACCAGGAAGTTGGCAGATTGGAAACAAAGCCACATAAGGAAATGGTTGAAGACAATAGAGATATTTAGTTAGGCCAGGGAAGAAAGGACTGGGGACCTCTAATTTCATTGGTGTAGGAAATTCATGGGTGAAGAAACTCCTCTTCATCCATGTCTACACCTTCTCAGCTATTGGAGTCTTAAAAGAGTTGCCTAGAGCACTCAGAGGTTGTGAAGTACATTGTCAGAGTGCAAACGTGAACCAGGGTCTGCTGGGGGAACAGCTATCTTTACATATTCTAAGGTTTATCATTATAATAGATAATGATTTCATAGTATATTAATGTTTAGAGAGAACTTTACTTACAACATTCCTACAAAATAAGCATTGAAAGTATTTTATTCTCATTTTTCAGATGAAAAAATTTGAGCTCAGAATTTTGGCCAAGGTCTCATGGGCACTTATTTCAGTAGGCCTTAAACTCAAACCAGGGTTCTTTCTACTACATCACATTGCTTCAGCTATGGAAAAGGGATTCAAATTCTTATCTGTAGTTCCAGAGGGCAGAAATAGTACCAACTAATGGAAATTATAGGGAGGCAGGTTTTGGTTCGATGTAAGGAAGAGTTTTATAACAATTAGAACTGTACAAAAATGAAATTAATTACTTTGGTAAATATTGAGTTTCCCATCACCGAAAATGTTCCAGGAGAAAAAAAAATGAATGACTATATGTTATAATGTTGAAAGAATTCCTGCATTGGTTGGGTTTGGAATAAATTAATTCTAAGGTACTTTCCAACAAAATTCCTTAGTCCTGTGGTAACTTTTAGAGTGCTTTTGTGGCTTCAAATATTAAGATAATGTGGTATTTTCAAAATTTGGTGAGATAATTTGATTTAGTGGATAGGAAAGGATGATATGTTGGTTAAGAGTATTAAAGAATTGTGAATTATGTTGTGAACTAACATAAGAGTTGAAAGCTTCACCATGGTAATTTATACAACAAATTGACATTCACAGTTCTCATTCTGTGTTACCGCTAGATGTGGGCTCCCTTGAGAGTTTGCCCAGCATTTCCTAAATTCCCAGGAATTCAGCAATTTGACTGTAGTTTAAATACCATATACCAACAATCATAAAACCCTCTACCAGTAGCTGTGTATCATTCTCTCCACCCACCCCTATGCCTAGTACATTTTGAAGTAGAGCCAAGTTTATTAAGACTATTTTATGCCACATTCTTTGTGCTCTATGCCTTCCAAGCTCACTTAGAGCAGAAAGCATAAAATACATATGTATCTCTCATATTTACCCTCTCAGGTGCCACTCTGATTTAGAAAATCTCTCCCCCAACCTCACCACATTTATACCTGTTCTGTATATCCTCAACATTTTACATATATAAAATTAGCATTTTACTTACTTTAAACCACTCAAAAACAGTGCTTCTGTATCTGTAAAAGTA
The DNA here is from genome assembly GCA_028646575.1 of Pseudocheirus occidentalis. Lineage (NCBI taxonomy): Eukaryota > Metazoa > Chordata > Mammalia > Diprotodontia > Pseudocheiridae > Pseudocheirus > Pseudocheirus occidentalis. The sequence continues at coordinate 316,020,440 of CM053594.1, forward strand.
TAGTTCCAGTTTAAGTCAGTTTAGAGATAATGCAGCATTTTTTATATCCTGATCTAGCCTACACAAATCCCATGAATGAGTCCCATATATATTTATTCTAAATCATTCTTTTTAAAGCATCAAAAATAGCATCTAAAGTAAAATTTTACAAACTCCCAATAATTTTTGCCTACCTGAAACTGGAGTGACTGGCCAACCCTGGGACCATCTTTGTCACTTGAAGTTTTTAAAAGCTGAACTCAATTTTAGTCACTTCAGATTTTTTTAAAAGGCTATAGGGATTCAAGGCAGCTTGACTTTGACAAAAGCAAGACTCTATGTCTAGTCACATCATTGAGCTAAAGATAGTCCTACATAGTCCTTTAAGAACTCAATAGCAATGTTTAATATTTATTTACATACATATTGAAATTTAATATTTTATATCTGAGAAAATGTGAGGGAAATTCCTTGGGGGTTTTTTTAGCGCTTTAAAACTGATTTTTTGACAGATGACTTCTGTTTATCTTTAATTATATAAATTGCTCTTTTCTTAACCTAACTATAACTCCCTTCATCTTGACTATTCCAAATATTTATAAAACTAGGTCCCCTTACATAAATGATTTATGTTCTGTTTAGTTTTCCTGGACCACGTCAGCAGAGGCCTGGTGGTAATTAGTTTAAAAAAGAAAGAAAGAGAATTCTTCTCCCCCAAAATGAAAGGTTTTCTTTTTTTAAATCTTTTTTTAAACAACTCCTAAAGTTTTAAGCCATATGTCTACATGGAAAGGTGACCAACTCATATGGTCTTCTTGTGGTGATTATTGTGGTCTTTCAGCACAGCCATTGGCAGAAGTACTAACCATCATAGAGGAAGGGCTGACTTGGTAGACCAGTGGCAGAGAAATTGCATAGATGGGGGAGAAGAAGGGGAGCCTGCTCATGTTCTCCATTTTCTTTCACAGAGTAGATACATAGGTACTGAAACTGTTAGCCTGTATGTTTATTTTTTTAAATTTTATTTTAGACTCAAATGCCAGAACACAAACACAGAATAGAGAAAAGAAACAAACACATATCACAAACTTAAATATTGGAACTTAAATATAGAGTTAGAATGGGGGGAAAAAGCATGTCATGTGCATAGCAGAACATAAGAGAAGATTAAAAGTGTGACACATTTTCATTTCAAGAAAGTCTGTATGATAAATAATACACGTGTTGAGAATTGACCATCTTTTCTTTGTTTCCTTGTGAGTTTTCTTTTGTTCTCTGCTGTGTACTTTTTTTACTTTGCTCTTTTTCCCTCCCTTCCTTTCCTCAGAAGGCTACAATAAAGTTTAGATATGTTTCTCTATAGCTATAAATGTATACATACATATATACATACATATATAGGCATATCTTTCCCAAACATATTCTACTCCCTTTACTTCTACCTACTACATCGCCCTCCTCTTACTTGCCTACCCCCCTCCGAGGATGCTTCCCCTAGCCTCCCATTCCCAAAAATCTAAACACCCTTCTATACCCCCCTTTTACCTATTCCCTCAGCCTCCCCTTCAAAGATCCCTCCCTTGGCCTCTCCCCCCTCCTTATTCCCCTACCATTTTGTTTCTTCTGAATTTAGAAGACTTCTAAATATATATATATATATATTGTTCCGTCTTGAACCCATTCCTCATGAAAGTTGATTACCAGAACTACCAGCCCTCTTCCCCCATCCAATTCCTTTGCCATCAATCTTCTTCTTCTTGCACCTTACTGTTTTTCTTGGATTGTTTTGTTTTTTTTTAATTTTTCTTCCATCTCTGTCATTTGATTTTTGAAGTCTTTTTTAAGATCTGTGAATTCTTTTGGGGCAGGTGACCATTTTATGTTACTCTTTGGTGGTTTCTTTACTTTATTTCTTCCTCTGAAGATGAATCTCAGTCATCTCTGTTCCCATAATAACTTTCAATGGTTGGATTCTTTCTCCTTTGCCTGTGCATTTTTGGTGGTGATAGCTTAATTTTTGTAATCACCTTTGGCTCTGGGGTATGGGAAATAATACCTTTTGCCCCAGATCTTCAGTTCTCCCCTCTAGCCTGGAACCAAAGCCAAACCTCCAGGCTGCTGTAAGTTTCCACAGCCAGGGGCTTTCTCCTCCACTGCTTCTGCACTCAGCAGGCATGTACTGGTTCCTTCTTACCCCAGCCACTCTTCACAGCACAACTGGGTCTGGCGTTCCTGGCCAGCAGAGGCTCCCTCAATCTTCCTGGGCTCAAATACCCAATTCCTCTCACTGTCCCAGAGGTAAAAGTTCCTGTGGCTGGGGCCAAGGCAGCCTCTCAAACCAACTAGCCGCAGGGCTTGACATTTGTGGTTTAAGCATCTTGTAGCTTGTTGTTAAACTAGAACCTACCTTGGAGGTGTTTGCCCTTCACAGGGACTTTGTCTTCTGATCTTCTCAAATTCTCCCTGGAAGACTCCAGTTGTGCCCCTATTCTTATTTATCTCCACCCACACTTTGTTCCAACCTAAGGTGCTATTTTAACTCCTTTGTAGGGAAAAAAACTGGAGAGCTTGGAATTTTCTGACCAACACCACCATCTTCCCAGAATCCTCTCTAGCCACCTCTGACCATTCTCTTCTTCACAGAGAATAGATAGAGCAGTTTCTCATAGCCTGTGAGAGTGGTGGTACCACTTCCAAGTTAGTTAGGTCTTTCAATAATCTTTACATTCTTCCCCAAAGATCATATCAATAGGCAAAGTAGCATGGGCTCATACTGAAGAGGGGGTCAAGCACTCTCTCCTACTGCTCATTATCTCCACTTTCACTGAGACATTTTATCTGTAATATTTTTGCTTCTATAGCCACCTTTTATGTGAGCTTCCTAAGAGAAAAGGAATAATAGACCTTATTATTCACTGTTGCTCACCTACCGTTGTCCTACCATTAACCCAGCATTCATAAATCCCCAAAGGGGTCCGTGGATAAATTTCAGGGGGCCTATGACCTTGTATGGGAAAAAGTTACATCTTTATTTCCATTAATAAAAACATCATTCTGAAAAGGGGTCTGTGACACCAAAAAAGATTAACCACTCCTGCCTTGTGTGCCTTAATTAAGTAAATATGTAAATGTGTGGTACTATGGACCAGGACCAGGTTATGGAGAAGTCTCTGCTGCCTCCTCATACCAGTCGTCTGTGCCAAGAAGTCCCAAGGTCTTGTTTCACTGGCACCTCTATTGCATCTTCATTGGTCCCACTTTCTCAGTACCCTAGTATTCATCTCCCCTATGAAGAAAGAACAGACTCCATCTTATCACTTGCTGAGAGTTCTCTTTTCTCTCCTCGGTCATCTCATATCACCCTTATGTCAATATTATCTTCTTTCCAAGACAAAGCCTTCTACGAATACCCAAGTGATCCCATTTAGTTCCCTCTTCAGCAGATTGGCCCCTCCATCATTTCCACTCTCATTTAAATTCACTCTCTTCTTGCCTGCTGCCTTAAACATGACCTTATCTCGACACTCCGCAGAAAACTCTACTTGGTCCATCCAGCCCCACACCATCCCGTATCTCTTCTCTCAAGGCTATATTTAGTAGATATTTCCACTTCTTTTCTTCCCACTCTCTTTTGACCTCATTATTCAGCATAAACTACTTTCTCCAGAGTTACCAATGATCTCTTAATTGCCAAATGTGACAGCCTTTTTTTCATTCTTCATCCTTCTTGCCTTCCCTGCAGCCCAACACTGTGAGTTACCATCTTCCCCTTGATACTCTGAGTTTCTATGACACTCTCCTGGTTCTCATACCTTTCTTTACTAGACCTTCATCTAGGTCACACCCTCCAAAAGTGGGTATCTCCCAGGCTCCATATGGGGCCCTCTTTTCTCCTCCCTCTGTACTGTTTCTGATGGTAATCTCATCATCTCCGATGGATTAAATGGTCTCTGCCAATGTTTCTCAGATCTGCTTTTGTTGTTCAGTCACGTGCAATTCTTAGTGACCCCATTTCGGATTTTCTTGGCAAAGATACTGGAGCGGTCTGTCAATTCCTTCTCCAGCTCATTTTACAGATGAGGAAACTGGGACAAACATAGTCAAGTGACTTGCCCAGGGTAACCCAGCTAGCTGCTAAGTATTTGAGGCTGAATTTGAACTCAGGTCTTCCTCAGGCCCAGCATGCTATCTATCCCTTAACCTCCAGATTTGTATCTCCAACTTACTATTAGACATCTCAAACTGTATGTCCAGTAGACATCTTAAATTCAATATGTCCAAAAGTGAACTAATTATCTTTTCCCCCAATCTCCCCTCCCTGCCCTAGCATGTTTCCCCATCACTGGTAAGAACATTTACCATCCACCCACATTTTAACTCAGATCTTCCAGACTTTAGACCTAGCACCATATCCCCTGCACCATGTAGTCAGAAACCTCTCAGTTCCTTAGCACCCCTCCCCTATATGTGTTTTCTACCCATTCAAATGCAATATGTTTAAGATAAGGAATGGCTCTCTTTTGTATTTGTATCACAAGAATTAACTAAACTTTTTGGTACATAGTAAATGCTTTAAAAACACTCTTTTATTCATTAATTCACTTCCATTCAAAACACTACTAGGAAAAGTATGAGGATGGAAAGAAGATATTTAATAGAAGATAAAGAATAAGATTTACAAATTATAAACATTATTATGAGTTAAACCTAATCTGACCTTGGACAAACCACTAAGATTCCATAGGCATCAGTTGCCTTACCTGTAAAATGAAAAGACTGGACTAGATGCCCTCTATGATCCCTTTAGTTTTCGATGGTTGATCCTGTAATCCAAAGTACCAACTGCAAGAAAAGAGACCTTGTCCTTCTCTCCCTTTCTCCTTGTGACTAGCTGCTTTCTGTCGGGTTCTGTTCTTGATGCTGGTTAGATCAGTCCTAGCTTTCTTGCTAATGAATATCATTGGAAAGGCTGGTGAATAGGTTTTTTGGCCTTTTTTTAGTTTGCCTGTAAGTCTCAAGTATGGAAAACTTAGAGGAAAATAGTCTCTCCATGCTGAATCTTATCCTTATCAGCTTCAGCTCTCCAAAACATAAAGATGTTTGCCTCACCTAGATCCACTGACTTTAGATTTAGAGAGTGTCTCTTCCCCTTTTATTTTTCCTAGCTCCCATCTGGAAAAGACTTTTCTTATCTGGCTTCCCAAGCCATGTGTACCTTGGCTCAAGGCCTTCCTCACCAACCGTGGAGATCGCAGTCCTCTCAGTCTGCAAGTGCCCTCCTTGCTGCTGCTTTCAGTGAACCTTGGTGAAGCCTCATTGGTATGCACAAACTAAATTCCCCCAGCCATGTTGCAGTGGCTGGTGTTGGCCCTAAATTGTGAGATTGTTTCTTCTGCCTGATTCCAGAAGAGATCTAGAATCATAATCTTGGGCCTCACAGAATCACAGAGTTGAAAGGAATCTGAGAGGCAATCATGTCCAACCTGTGCCTCAACAAGAGGCATTGAACCAACCTTTACTTGAAAATCTCTAATACGCAGTAGTAACCCAGTACCTCCCAAGATAGTGTGTGCTGATCTTGAGTCACTGTAATAATGAGGAAATTTGTGCTCATATAAAACCTGAATTTGCATGTCTGCAGCTTCCATAGGTTGTTCCTAATTCTGCCTTCTGGGACCAAGCAGAACATACCTCATCTGTCTTAGCCTTTCAGATGAAGACAGTGGTGGTATACAATTCATTCCTGTCCCCCTTCCCCACATCTTTTCTCCAGGCTAAGCATCCTCAGGTTCTCTAGCTGATGTGCACAGTTCACAATCCCAGATCTCTTCATTATTCTTTCATGATCTCTGAACCTCTCCCTTCCTTGATGTACTCAGCATGGGCTTTCCTACTAGACTAATTTTCTACCATATTTTTCACTCTATGCTCTCTACTGACTTACCTTTAGTTTTTCTCTAACTGAGCTGAGGTTTTGGTCATCACCTAGGACCAATGAGAAGTGATATCCATACTTCTTTTCTTTATTGTTAGCTTTCTCCCATATCTTTCCAAGACTATCCCAGGACTGTGAGTTCAGGCCACTCCCTCAAGGAATAGAATTTCAAGTTTTAGAGTAATTAAAACCAAATTTTGTACATACAGTACATAACATCATTATATTCCTCATACCCCAAATAACTGGCCAAAGACATATCAAAACAGTTTTCTGCATCGTTAGTATCTCAAAGATCTTGTTGAAAATTATAATTTAGCAAATGTATTTATAAAAGGGATTCCTGCTTTGAATGGAAAGTTAAATTAAATGACTTCTAATTCTGTTCAGCATCTCAGATTTAGTGACAGGTTTTTTTTAATATATCCAATTCTTCTTTCAGCTTCAACACATTATTTTTCAGTGTCCCTATAAGATAGTATTTTGAATTTTCAAAGACTATAAGCATTTAGCTTATTATACAGTATGATTCCTTCAACACCCTTCCCACTTCTCACTTTAACAGAAACCTAGTTTTCCCCTTTAAAATACCACATCCCTAGAAACCCTCTCCATAGAAAGCCACTGGTTCACCACATCCCTTAGCTTATAAGGCCAGAGGAGGTATTGATATAACTCTGCTCTCAACCTCTGCTCTGCTACCATCCTTCAATAATTTTCCTCCTTCAAAAATCCATTGCATGTGAATATACAGTCTTTGGGACCTTGTTACTGCCCTTTACCTGCTGACTCCCACTTTCTCAGCTTTCTCAATGGCTTCAACACCCAGTGCACAGTTGTCCTATCAGCTCCTTTCCATTTCCTGCCTTCCTCCTCAAGAGCTTCATTACTCACACTAACCTATCAAAAATTCTATTTACATAATTCCTCAACTTCACCTCCAGTGCCTCCTCTTTTTCTCCACTTCTGCATATATAACATTTCACATTAGACTTTACCATCTCATAGAACTTTACTGTCTTCAAGATCCTGAACTTTTCCATTCCAATTTCCAAATACAACTTAGTCCCATTCCACCTCAACCTTTCATTCATACCCTGACTGTGACCTGAAGTCCCTTGACCCTCTCTGCCCCTCTCCCCTTTCATCTCCCATACTTTGGCTTTCCTAACCTCCCTTTGTGTCCTTGACCCCTGCTTGTCTGCATTAATAATTTTTTTGTAACCCCCACGGCCACCTCCACAAACTTTCTCTGTCACAAAATAATTTTCAACTCCAGATAACAGTAAATATTAATGATAGTAACAATAATAAAGTTTATGGTACTTTAAAATTTGCAGAGTGCTTTATAAATATCCCATTTTATCCTCACAACTCTGGGAGGAAGGTGCTGTCATTGTCCCCTTTTTATAGATGAGGAAACTAAAGCAGACAGCTAAAGAGTCTTGGCCATAGTCACACAATAAGAGTTTGAGGCTGTATTTGAAATCAGATCTTCCTGAATACAAGTCTGGTGCTCTATCCATTGCACTGCCTACCTGGTTTTCTCTTCTGCTGTGTCTGAGTATGCTTGCAGAAAGTCATGTGTCTGCACTGATGCAGCCTAAAGATTTGTAGTACAGAACCCCAACTGGTCCCTCACTGCTCCTCACTAACCTTTTTCTTTTAGTCTAATCCCTGTCTCATTCCCCACAGCAGCTGTTTCAAACCTACTCTTTTTCCCTTTCTCCTCAAGTCCTGGCCCCCATCCAACTAACAGATGATGTAGCCTACTTATTTAACTGGCAGAATTGACAATGTCTGACCAAAGCTTCTTAAACTGTTTTCCTCTGTTCCTCAAAATTTCTGAATATCTTTCCATTCTCCCTTCCTTCTATCCTGTCTCAAAAGGTTTTGATTCCCTCTACTTATAATTCTGTCACCTCTTCCCTTTTCCTGAACCTTGCTGCAGCAATTATTCTCCCATCATAATCTTCACTAATTCCTCCTGCACCCTCCTTCTAATCTGTCCCCATATATACTCAGATATCCCCACATCTAAAAATTCCCTTCTTCAGCCCATAACACAAATCCATCTGGTTCCTCCATTCCATGGCCAAACTTCTTGAAAAAGCTTCCTAAAGCCTATGCCTTTACTTCCATTGACTCTCCACTCTGTCCCTCACAACCTAACTTTCATCCTGAACTTTACATTAAACCTGCTTCCCCTGAGGTCACTGGAAATCTTCTGATAAGCAAATACAATAGCTATTTTTAGCCCAGGTCCTCCTTGCCTTCTCTAAGGCCCTTGACATTATTTACCACACCTTCTTTCTTTTATGCTCTCTCTCTCCCATTGGCTTCTGTGATATAGTGGCCTCTTTACTTGCTCTTGTCTTGTCCTTCCCTGTTTCCTCTTCCACCATAAATTAGATGTTCAGAGTTCTGCCCTGGATCCCCTTTTCCTCTCTATCCTGTCTCCTTTGACATTATTCACTCATATCCTTTCAATGTAGCCAACCCACAAATCCATGTCTCCAGTTATAATACCTTTCTCATAAGTTATAAACTTACATTTCCAACTACCTTTAGGACATCCCCACCTGTCTGATCAACATTTCATATTTAATTTGTCCCAAATCCAATTTAATCTTTCCCCAAAAGTCCATTTCCCCTGACTTCATTATTTCTATCAGTGAAACTGTAAGCCATTCACCCAGACTCCCATAATCAAACTTTGGTTCCTTCCCTTCTTCTCATATCTTCTCATTTTCTAAGTCCTATCTAATCTCCCTTTGAAACATTCCACATGCCTGTCCCTCTTCTCTATGCCCACAACCCCCAGCATGACTCCTCATCACCCTGCACCCAGACTTGTACCATAGCTTCCTGATACCTCCTTTCTTTCTTTAATCTAGCCTTCAGGTTATTTATTGGGTAGTTTTTCAAATGGTAATTGCCTGGAATCTGAGTCTCATTCCATTCCTACTTATGTTTCTGAAAGCATGTAATCCTAATTAGAGCAGAACCAGTAAAAAGTATTTAGAGTTTGGTATTGATCCCATGGTGCTTGAACTTAGACTCCTTGCTTTGATCTTTCTTCAGGAGAGGAAGGAAAGTAGCCACAGTGGTGTTTTGGTTCCTTTCTTTTCCTGCGTCGACCTAACCCTGAAGCCACCAGCCACTTCAGCCTCTAACTTTCACTTCTACTGTGGTAGATCTGAGTAATGACTAATTACCAAAAAGAAAATCATAAGTTCAAATAGTGTCTGTGAGACTAACTTTATCTGTCCTTGTTGCCTATCCATGGTGGTTGTTACTTGGATTTCCCATAGTGATCGAATTGTTTCATTTTTGTGATGATGTTCCTATCTAATAGTCTTCTATTTTCTTATTTCATATTAAACAAAAGGATGGAGCCAATCTTCTCTTAAAGTTCATGCTTGTTTTTTTCTTTTTACAACAACAAGCTCATGTCTGAAGGGATTTTTCATGTCCTCCATTACTGTGTGTTCATGCAGGAAATAATGAAGAATGAGAAATAT